>OY998238.1:98506221-99123151 GCA_963922005.1 Cornus suecica
AAAGTTTAAGTGGACAAGCCTCAGAGTCATTAATCAATGTAACGGATCCTCTCCAACTCTCTGCAGAGCTATTTCAATGGTCACGATGACCACACATGCCCCACGATAGTGATCGAAATCGGAATCGAACCGATACTTTATTAAAATATTTTAATCAAAATTAAATATAATAATATTTGGATCACAATTAACGGTTCGGTTCCGGTTCTCATTTTTAAAGAACCGAAAGTAAATTTTTATTTGGATCAAAATTAACAGTTCGGTTCCGGTTCTCATTTTTAAAGAACCGAAAGTAAATTTTTATTTGGATCAAAATTAACGGTTCAGTTCCAATACTTTTGGTTTTTTTAAAATGAGAATCGGAACCGAACCGTTAATTTTGATTCAAATATTAATATATTCATGATGCGGTTCGCTTTTGATTCCGACCGAAACCGGAATCGAACCGATACTTTCGGTTCTTTAAAAATGAGAACCGGAACCAAACCGTTAATTTTGATCCAAATATTAATATATTTAATTTTGATTAAAATATTTGAATAAAGTATCGGTTCGATTCCGATTTCGGTCACCATCGTGGGGCATGTGTCGCCATCGTGGCCATTGAAATAGCTCTGTAGAGAGTTGGAGAGGATCCGTTACATTCGCTAATGACTCTGAGGCTTGTCCACTTAAACTTCAGTCACACTTTATATATATATATATATATATATTTTAGAATTTTATATGTTTTTCGAATTTTATATATTGTTTACGAATTTTATATATTTGTTTCGAATTTTATATGTTTTTTTTTAAAAAATTTATATATTGTTTCAAATTTTATATATTTTTTACAAATTATATATATATATTTTCATAATTATATATACAAATTATATTATAAAGAAAAAAAATTAAATTGTAATTTTTGTAATATATATATATATATTTTGTAATAAGGGGTGGAAGTGTAATTAGTAATTTCAGAGGGTGAAGCGTTTGGGCATATAGGTAATTTCATACTTTATATATTGCCCTAATGTAATAAGTGAAACAATTAAAGGGGCATTCTAGTTATTTTACCAGCTCAGGGGTGTCATTGCAACGAAGGAGGAACCTCAGGGGCTGTGAGTGCCAAAAAAACGTTGACCATAATTTCATTGCCATTGACCATAACCTCAAGGGGTGTCAATGCAAATTACCCTAAAATCAATCAAAAAAATTATTCAACTTCAAACTTGAACATGAACAGATATTATAGTTAAATAAAGAAAATTTTATACCATTGATGATGATTACAGTTGTCCTCGACAGTTTTTCATCTTTTGAAAGCGTTAGATGATAGTTTCGTTATCAATACCCCGAAATATATCTCTTTCAATGTATACAACCAAACTATCATTAATAAATTGATCCCTCATCCATTTTCACAATATTCATAGCAGAAAATGTCAATAGGTCTATCTACTTGTTAATTTGATTTAATATAATTTATACATATAACTATAAAGCCCTAGTATTAGTTTCAGGGGTTGAGTTTGTCTGTTTTAATGGATTGAATTTGTATAAACCTTCAATTCCAATTTGTTTGTTTTAATTTTGGGCCTAAACTAACATAACTAGTTTTTCTTTTTGGTTTGGGCCTAATATAACAAAAAAATTAGTTTGAACTTTGGGAAGGGCAATTTTAGAATATAAAATATATATGTATATATATTAATAAAAAATAAATAAAAATTGAGGAGGGGCATGTGCCCCTAAACACACGCGGGCTCCGCCACTGTGTGGAGGTTTGTTTTTTTGGTGTTGAACTAGCCAGGAGCGGAGCTAGAATTTTGAAAAAATGAGGCGTCATATAAATTTATCTATAATATATATATATATATATATTTGGGATACTAAAAAAAAAAATATTAATTTTGGGAGGGATCATATGCAATTTTTTATAACTTTGTCTACAAAATATATATATATATATATATATATATATATATATATATTTAGAATACTAAAAATAATTTGGAGGGGCCATGGCCCCTAACTTGGCTGTGGCTCCGCCCCTGGATCTAGCTCCCCAGAAATGCAACACGATTATATGTTGGTGGCTAGGTCATAGCCTTGTATGCTTTATTTTTCTGTTTTTATTTTTTGGGGTACTTTTCTGTTTTACCCCTGTTTTCTTCTTGTCTCTCTCTCCTTTTGGTTATAAAACTATTTATTTACCCAAAAAAATATTATTATTTTGTGATTCTTCACTATAAAAATTCCGTCTCTCCCTATGACTTATGTTCGCGTAAAGTAACGTGTTCCGTTTTCTGTTATGTTTAATCACAATTTTAAAACTGACGAATTAATCGATTAAATTGAAAGGGACGAAAATGGACATGGAATATTCTTCCTAGGATGGATTAAATGATACAAAGCCCCAAAAGGAAATAATGACCACATACATCAACTGAATAACGTTGACGCTTTGAGAAATACCATCTATAAGTGATAAGCACCCAAAATCATTGTCCTTGTTGCCCTGAAGAAACTCAAAAATCCGAGTGGAAAAATAATACATGAACGCTACTAGAACATACAAACCTTGTGGCACTTGTCCAGACCCCACATCACGAATAAGAATGACATATAATGACCGTATACAAACCTTCTTGTTTTTTTTGAAGTTCCATACCAACTCCAACCAGCTCGAACTCTTGAATTCCCATTTAAAAAGATAGGTACCATTTGGCCAATAGATCTTTGGTAATAAATAAGGATGACAATTTGTAGTGAGACTCAAACTCTTGAACTCCCATTTAAAATTAAAGGCAAATACCATTTGATCAATAGACCTTTGGTAATTCTCTCCTGTTTTACCTCTTTATATAAGAGTTTGAAACCGCCTTTTATTTCGTAAGAGCAAATTTAGTAAAATAAATTAATTCGTCACGAATTATGAAACAAGACGAAAACGGGGGCGGGTATATACCCATCCGCCCCCCACAATTTCTTATGGGTGCAAGCATCTCAGGCCCCATTTATACTAACGTTGATTTTTTTCTATTTACATATACATATTATATACCTTTTATGAAAATCTAAATACTTATTAGTCATAACACATTTTTTTGTTATGGGCTCAACATCTCAGACTAAGGAGAAATGAGTGGCGTATATACACAAAGAAAAAAGAGAAATAGAAAAAGAGTTTGATGATTTGAATGAAGTTCATAGGTTAAGTTATTACTATTATTATTATTTTGTGTATTTATGTTTTCTTATTTCATTTTATGTGCATTAAAATCTTTTAAAGATGACACTAACAATCAAGTATTAATGGGATCGGCAGGACATAAACAATAATAACATAGTATTAATGGGGCAAGTATGATTTATGAAAAGACAATTTATACAAACCTGTAAATAATATGATATTCTAAAATATTAAACTGAGCGGGAATATATATAGTTAGGCAAACCTGTCTCGTACTCGCCTCATTACCATCCCTAGTCATGGTGGAAAGTCTTAATCCTCACCCATATAATAGATGAGTCTCTCTTCCTCCCTCATACGTGAATTTCTTGCTATAAGTAGCATAAACAATTAATTGCACACAAAATAAATATGTCCTAGTTGGATGTATATGTTGAAGGAGATTCATTGCAAATTACTATTTTTTATTTATTTATTTTTTTTGGTAAATATTTTTTTTATTTTTTTTAATGGTGAGAAGTGTATAAGAAAGCCAAGACAACAAACTTAGGGCATACCCTAAGGGGGAATGTACTTATACGGCTATACCTGTCATACTCATATGTAAAAACATGTGTTAGCAAAAGTCTGGCTTCATATGCTTAAACAAAAAGTATATAAGAGCTTAAGTGCTATTTCACACTTAAAAATAGTTCTGTCACTCATACAACATACTATAAAAATTAATAAAATATGATATAATTATACACATATATTACTGTGTGAAGATTAAATAAAATATAACTAGACACATATAAATATATTAATGTATGAAAATTGTGTGACAGAGATGGAGAGAGAAGTTGATAAATCTTATGCAGGGAGAAAACAAAACATGTATTTAAATAAAAGAGGGGCACAACGGTCATACAAAAGGATTTACCAAAAAAAAAACACGGTCATACAAAAGGGCGGTTCTAGATTTATGCAAATGTTGCAAATCACATTATGCACGGGTACATAACTATGATCAAACTTAGAGGGGCATTCAGGTGAGGAGTGTGACTTGCTCACTTTAAAAATTGAAGAGTTATCTAGCTTATTTTTAAAAAGTTTAGGGGGCATTTTGCTATTTTAGCTCTTAATTATCTCTTGTTTCTCTCATCCATGTTGATTGATGCTAAAGTTATAATCAATCACAAATAATAATAACAATAAAAAATTAAGAACACATAGAATTTTATACGTGGTTCGGTCAATATGACATACGTCAACCAGAGTAGTCTTTGTATTTCGTTTTTTATTGAATTAACGTTACAATATATACAGTTAGTTCATAATACAAGTAAAATGCCAAAAATATCATTTACCGTACCTCGCGGGGCTACGCCCCCGAACCCCAACAAATTAGCTCCGCTCCGCCACGGGTTTGACTAGCCAACCACTTGAACCCAGAGTATGTTATAACTTCTTCCTGAATCATGAGGCATAACCCAACAATAACAATTGAATATTTTATGTGGCTTGATGACCAAAATATCATATACTATTAAGAATTTTAATGCCATCAGATGATATGCATTAGACAATAAAGAAATTACTTGACAATCTACTAATGTGATTATGTGACGCAACTACTTCATGACTATTGAAATTTCTTCTTTTTACTTCCAACTCTTATATACGTACCATTGATGTGAATATTAGCACGATCCAATTGTTGTGGTGTGGCGCTGGTTGGGACTTGGGATCATCCCATTGTACACTAAAAGTTTGCACCTTTTCATGTGAACTGTAATTTACTGTCATTAACCATTAAAATCTTTACTTGAACGAGTTAGAAGTGTGTCTGTATACAAAAGAAATTATTTGAGCTTTTATACACAAGTAAATCATTACGATTTGATCTTTCAAAAATTTGAATTATATATACACGACTATGTCATCCCATTTTGAAATTTTATTCCCGAATCGTCCACTGCTATTAACATGTAATTTTGTGGAAAAAAATAGGGATACGATTACATTATAATGACATATCATATTACATTTTACACAATAATAATAAAACTATCAATTTAGGAAATTTGGTCATAAGTGTCCAAACCTAAAATTGAGGAGTGGTCAAATGACACAAATCTTGGGTAAAGTCAAGATATAAACATTAAACAAGATATACCTATATAATTTTTCTAGTAAATGTAATTTACCATAATTTTTTCACCGATAAACAAAAATAATTAATAGAACAATGGCGGTCTACCCAGGAGAGATACATATGCATCTACAGATTCCATAAATTTGTTGAAAGTAAAGTTTAAATTGGTAAAATAAAAACACAAACAACCCATGTGTTATTCATGGGATTGTCATGGATGTTTCTTTCTAGTTAAATAAAGTTTGACAATTTTAGTAGATGTGTTATCATTTTTGACAAAAATAAAATTCATGTAATATGTGTGTATTAGTTTATTGTGTGTTTAGAATTTGTAAGCCTATAAAAGGTACATGTAACCATTAGTTTCATATCAAATAATCTTATAAGAAATTATTTCCTTAACTCATTTATATTTTATTCTTCATAAATTCTAATGTGATAATAATATTTGTGTTCCAACAAAATTTGCACATGAAAATCTCAGTGTATGACATGTATGTATATGTATACATGGGCCTACCATCTACGTTTGGCCAACATAATAAAGAATCTTATCATTTCTAACATCATACAAAAATTGTAGACATTGTCTTAACACTACCGATACCAACACGTACGAACCTATGTGGAGATCAGAATTTTAACTTATTATACCCAAAAAAAATTTATATTAATGATTATTCCCTCACTGATTTTTTTTTTTTAATTATGTCCCTTACTAAAAATTAATATATCTCTTATCTACTCCTATTTTTAAAATACTCCCTCTCAAGTATAAATGTCTAGGTCGTTACTGTATATAAATGACATGATATATATATATATATATATATATATATATATATATATGTATATGCGTGCGATGTTATGTATGCATGTATAAATGTGCCTACATTTTAGCAACAGAATAAAGAGCCTTGTGATTTCAATTGTCGAGGGCCGAGCATATATATATGTATATATATTGTGATTACTTTTTCCGAACAGCTAACAACCGCCTCATATCCCAAAATCACTGAAGTCAGAGGAGGATGTAATCTTTTGATCTTACTACCATTTATTTATTGTAAAAGTTCTTGACTTTTTGACTTAGCAAGATGACTAACGAATGATATGTGAAGATTGTGCCCTATAAATGAACAAGGTCAACAATGAACTTTTTTTTTTTATAATATTTTGGAAGAATTATTCAAAGAAGAGGAACAAAAAGTAAGGAAAATTAATGAAATATTCTTGGAGCAAATAAAGTGTCATTTTTTCATTGTTCATTCAAGTGGAGGAGAAGTAAAAAAGAGTGACAACTATCAACTTGTTTGGAAAGGGTGATAAAGAAAATGAAAAGAAAGAGAATGAGTAAATGGAGAAAACGACTAAAAAGGTAAAACAAATAATTTTGTATTCATATTTGTTTAATTTAAGACGTACTTTTGAAATTGAATCACCTCAAAGATCACGAGGAAGGAAGGGAGTAAATAAATATACCTTTTCCTATTTCTAAACTTAAAAAGATTGGTGGAAGGTAATAACTCATCAATTTTACATGATATACCATATTAATCTTCTTCTTTGCATTTTTTTTTTGTAAAATATCATTTAATTCTTTCTTCCCTCATCTCCTCCTTCATTACGGTAAGTATTTTGAATTTGAAAGGGATGAAAAATAGTGGTTCACCAGTGATGGAACTAGGGAGAATTTTGACTAGAGGCATATTCTAATGAGGAGATTTTTATTTTTTTTGGGCAATTTTAGGGGGGCGTGTTTGTAATTTTATGGTTTTAGTGATACATAAGTATATATTTATAAAATGTATATAGGTAAAAAGGTAAATACTAATAAAAATTCTCCTCCGTGGCTGATCACCATGGTTCTTGCACTTTTCCGTATTTTATATCATGTTTGGTATGTAGGAATTGAATGAAATTCATTTTTTATTTTATTTGGAAAAGGCAAACTTGTTCCATCTTTTCTCTCCTAGTCTGTGAATACTAATTTTTTAAAATATGATACTTGATCATATTTAAATACCGTTGGTGAGTCATCGATCTATCGCTGAGAATGGGGAGAATTCGAGCTCATGAAATAATTTTTTTATATGAGATGCTTGAAATCTAATGACATAAGTTTTCTAAAATATATATGATTAGGGTTGTAAACGAACAAAACACTCAACAAGTAGCTTGAGTACGGCTCGATAATAGCTCGGCTCGCGTTTGTTTATTTAGTAAGTGAACCAAACTCAAATAATTTTTTCAGGCTCGATTCGTAAATGAACTAAGGTCAAACATGTATGAGTTTGACACAAAAATATTCGCGAACAAAGCTTGTGAACATGTTCATGAATAAAGCTCGATTATATATATTTATATATGGGCAAATGGCGCTAAACACCCATATGATTTCAAAAGTGTGCGGAAAACCCCCCTTATGGTTTCTACCCTTATATTTTGTAAAGAATGCCAATAAAACCCTCTAAGCCCTTTTTCGGTGACTGTGATGGGGGTTTTCTGCACATTTCTAAAACTATAGGGGTGTTTTGTGCTCATCACGTGACTGGATTCCGGCAAAAAAAGTGAATGGAACAATGTTAAAGGAGTCAAACTGTACACTTTTGGAATAGTAGTGGGGGTTATCTGCACAAAATAAAATAGAGGGGTGTTTTTCACACATTTTTAAAACCATAGGGGTGTTTACCACCATTTTCCCATATATATATAAGGCTTCAAACGAACCAAGCGCTCTGATGCGTGTCAAATGTTGTCTATTTTAGGCACCTAACTCACTATTTTTAAGTCTTACCAATCCATTATTTGGTTTTTTTATGCAATTTGTGTATTAAAGCGTGTTTAAGGAGTTTAACAAAGAAACGAGCTAACTTTGGTGAATTTACCAAAGACATGCTTGTATTTATCCACAAAGAGAGCAAAAGAGGAGTTTTCAAGCAAAAAGTGTCTCCCGGAGGGCAACAACGATATTTTTCGGAACCATAACTTCGAGAAACATACCAAATGAGTCAAGGAGGTTCAAGCAATAATCAAGAAAAGTGGTTTCCAAAAATTTTGTTACGCTTGAGTTACGCTTATAGTAGCTAAAAGTGTCTAGAAAGTGATAAAACTACGCTTAAGTTACGCTTGATATTTTTGGCCTAGAGCAAGCTACGCTTAAGCGTAGCTGGGACCTATGCTTAAGCGTAACAACCAAGCGTAGGAAAGCTGCATAATTTGAGTTCCGATCTAAATTGAACTCTTCTGACATATCTTCGACTTCAACACATCTAAGCACGTGTATATGACATATTATACATTAGATTGAAGGGTTTGGCTCAGAATTGAGAAAAAACACATCAAATGGGAATCCTATTCCAAGGGGGATAAGTCTAATCCAAACAAGACTCTTCTCAATCACTTATATAAATACCAAGGTCTGTTACAGATTTAGAGAGCTTCTAATTCCATAATTTCCAAAACACTATCTCTGGATATTTACATCTTTCAAAGAAGGGAGTCATTCAAAACCTAAATATTTGGAGAAAAAAATCATAGATGTCGTTTCTACATCAATGATGCAGTCACCCACCACTATGAGCAACTAATTCGGTATATAAGGATTTTTAGCAAACCCCTAGCCAAGTAATGTAGTTTATTTATTTGTTTTAATTGTAATGAGGGAAAACTGTGATGATTGTGTAGATCTGTGACCGTAATTATTCGTGACACGGGATTTTATATTTATTATAATTCTTGTCTTAAATTGAATGAATGCATTATCTCAACCAATCATGTTATATTAAACATAGTGTGATTTTCTACACAATGATGTTTAACACTTGAAATCCTAGGTTTACACAGGTTATGCCTTGACGAGGTGATATAGACATGTTTTAGTTTAATTTTATGTTGTAGGAGTAGATTAAAGTAAAGTAGATGGCATGTACTAGTTACACTCTGTCCGAAAATGAGTTGTAGCGAATTCGGTGGATAGTATCCTTTTTGGGACATATTCGACTATTTGCGGTACAATCTGATTCACGGTGCTGGATTGCCCTCTTGCAATTGAGCAAGTAGATAGCTATATTATGCAGTTAGTGGTGGAGCATGAAAACCCTAATTTTTATCTCTATTGTTCTTGTCTTAATCTATCTTTACTTGCTTTATTAGTTAACAAGTTCAGAAGTCACAAACATTAAACCATACTTTTATAACAATTCAAGAGTATTACTTTATGAGAGTTCAGAATACGACTTAGTCCCTTGGGTTCAATAACCTTTCTCAAGCTGAACCGTGCTACAAAAACGATTCGTGCACTTGCGATAAGTAAAACATTGTCGTCATAAGAGGTTGTTCTTAAGCACTATTTTTAACCCCTATTTATACGCATCATGCTTAACAAGCAACTCGAGCTTGGCTCGATAAAAACTTGGCTCGCGTTTATTTTACTTAATAAGTGAACCAATCTCAAACAATTTTTTCAAGCTCGATTCATAAATGATCCAAACTCAAACAAGTATGAGCTCGACTCGAAAATGTTCGCGAACAAAACTCGTGAACAAAGCTTATTAAAAGTTCACTTATACATATTTATATATATATATATATATATATGTGTATTATAAATTATTATATTATGTAACATATAATATAAAATTTTAACATATTTAAAGCCTAATTTACTTTACACAAATTTAATCTAATATAGGTCAAAGCTCTCACGCAACAAACATATTAATTCCAATATTACTTTTATATTAAAAATTATCAAAGATCATAATCTCTAACAAATAACCCAATCTAAGTGACTATTAATAAGAGTAATATATACTACAACTGAACCGAACCGTTTGTGAATAAGCTCGAGCTGAACTCGCTAAAACTAGTGCTCGGCTCGGACTCGTTCGTTTAATAAATGAACCTAACTTAAACACAATTTTTAAACTCGTTTAATAAATGAACAAGCTCTAACATTTCCAGCCCTATATGTGATACTTGGTTATAGTTAAACACGTATTGTGAATCATCTATTGCGAAGAATGTATTGTGAGCCATCAACTACAGAAAATCCAAGATCGTGAAATAAAATATTTATAGATGCTCAAAATTTAGAGAGATCATTTTTATAAAATATGATACTTGATCATATATATAAACAAGTATGGTGAGTCATCTATAGCTGATAATGTGTTATGAGCCATCTACTTGAAGAGACGATATTAGGTATTCGGGGTAAATACAAGTGGTATCATAAATTATAAAAATAAGATTTATAATACATGCATGAATTATATTACTTGCACTTATAAATTAACTCTTATCCGATTGATTTAGATACCACAACAGACTTTATATGGGTATTCAATAATTTTCCGGGCTTGAGATAATAAAAACTTGGGATACAGTGGCTTCTAACGTGGATTCTTGTACACACACTGATCTTGTGATAAGCCTTGCACCACAAAAGTTGTACCACTTGCCTGGTCAATCACATAAACATGCGTACACATATAGATATAGTCTAATGCTAGCATTACCCTTTATTAAAGTAGATATAAAGTGACTGGCACTAGTGCTGTAATATTTGACCAACAAAGCAAGTACAAAACAAGTGTTGCAGAATTATAAATCAATCATTTAGAAAGAGAATGGGAATTGGGGTTTCATCACTCGTAAGTAGAGCCCGTAGTTTCTGACCCGTAGTTTCTAACCTGACTAGACAGGCTTAACACGGTAATATTTATTTATTTATTATTTATTTATTTAATTAATTATGAATTAAAATATATTAATAAAATATTATTAAATCGTACCAAATTCAAATTCAATTTATTTTTATATTTTATTTTTCTTGTTGGATTATGTCATATTTAAATATTTAATTTTCGTGTCCACTAATATTAAATTATCCTGTTGACACGTGAATCAACCTGTTAACATGAATTGTCAATTTTACTCTCAAGAGAAGATAGGCACTTATGGGAAACTTTGTTTTTATTTTTGTTTTTGTTTTCTTAATAACAAAAAAATATTATTGTCCTTGTCCTTATTTTCTATCATAGAAATAAAAAATATAATTTTTGTTTGGTACAAAAAAACTAAAAACAAAAGTCTTCTTCTTCTCCCCCACACACGATTTGCAGTTGCGGTTGCAGATGGTGTCTAAGGTGGTGGAGGGGGTTTGATGGTGGTGGAGTTGCAGTTGCAGAACTGTTCGTGACAATTTTCAGATTTTTTTTTTTTTGGAAAATCCCAAAGAGAACAAAAAAACATATGTTTGTTGTTCCCTTGTTTTTTTTTACTATTCACAAAAACACTTTTCAAATTGAGAACAGAATAAACAGTAAAAAAGATTATTAAACACATTCTATTCTCATAAACAGTGCCAAAAAACAAAAACAACATTTCCAAACCCACCTAAAGGAAAAAAGTTGGTTCTAATGTGAACAATTCGTGCCCTACTTAAACTCAAAAGCAAATATACTAACTCACTCTGTGGCTAAAGATAGTTGGTAACCAAATTCCGAAAAATATATAAAAAAATATTGGACCGAAGTTTTTGTACATTTCTAACAGTCCACCACATTTCCTAAACACCATATTTGTACCGTTTAATAATCAAACCAAAACTAAAGGGACAGTGCATTTTACCTAATAAAATCACTATCATTCAAATCCATGATTATTTTTCCAAAATCCAAGTCCTCAAAAGTTCTGCATTAAAAACTCGCAAATCATTTTCTTAATATATACATGAAATAAATTTTGTTTTTCTGTACCAACTCAGTTGTGCATGCTTCAATCCTCCCAAAGGAAGCACAAGCCACATGGTTAAACGTATCAAATATTATACACAACATATATTTTACCACTTCAAAGAGAAAAGGCAACTTATCGACAGCAGAAACTTACCGTATATATATATATATATATATATATATGTCCCAAGAAGGCAAGAATAATAGTAGTTCCCAAGGATAATCTCTCGAAATTAAACAGCAAGAACTCATTAACAAGATTTTAATCAACAGTGACCTGCGACTAAAAATCAAATTTACTTCAGTCTTACCAGGTCATACAAAAAAGTAATTCCGAAGATGCATAAAAAAAAAAAAAAATTAAGACAAAATGATAAAAGAAATAAAGATATCAAGACCATCCGAATTAGTCTAGAATGGTACCAAAAGCAATAATATGGATCCAAGAACAATCATGGCATCACCATGAGAAAATTGAAACACCATATAAATACCTAAAATGTTTCATCTTTAATTTCTCATCAGGGTTCGGACAAATGAAAAAAACCAAACTGTTTCCCAGCACGCATGTAAATCCATCACACTACCTATAGGACTCTAACATAATAAAAGCTAAACATATATGTTTTCTCTACTTCAGTAAACCAAAATTACCAAACATCTTTCTATGATATAACATACGGAGAGACTAACTCATCCCCCTACTTACATGCAAGCTACCAGATTAAACAGCAATGCCTACAGTAAACAGGCCTTCAGAGCACAAAAGAGCCTGAAAGGAAAAATCTAGAGCAGCAGCATAAGATATGAACATTAGTTTTTAACTGCTCTTTACTGCTCTTTGCCTCAGTGTCTGCGCCGCTTTTTACCACTCTTTGCCTCAGTTTCTCTTGCCTTTGGTGTATCAGGTAACTCCCCCTCCGTACTCTCCGAGGGTGATTCTGCCAAGTCTGGTGATTTTGCCTTCAAAGCCTTTGTTCCTTTCTCCTTTGACGAATTAGATTTCACTTTGCCAGTACCACCAACACTTGATTTTTTGCCACTTCTGGGAGTTTTGGCCATGGACGCTGATTTTGATTCATCTTCAGTGTTGGCTTTTGGGGTGACCTTGGAGACAGTTTTTGAGGTACCCTTCGTTGCAGTTTTCAGAGTGTCTTGTTTGGATTTGTTGCTGGTCTTGGATTTACCAGATTCATCCTTTGTTTTGCCAGCTGATTTAGGTACATTATCAATGGATTTACCAGTTCGAGCACGATCCTTGGATTTACCACTGGTATCATCCTCAGACTTACCACCAGATTTGGGGGTGTTAACTTTCGATTTGCTATTGACTTTAGTGTCATTTTTTGATTTATCACCAGATTTTGCAGAGGCGGCTTTCAATTTGCTAGAGGAAGCTCCTCCACTCCTAGAGACCATTATATACACATCACAAACCATTCTCACACACCCACAAATTAAAGTAAAAATAAAACACTGAATTTTGAGTAAAGAAGTAACAAACCCTTTAGGTGAAACCCCTATCTTTCCTTGCTTAAGTGATGGTCCAGAACTTTTTTTTGCTTTCTTCTTCTTGTGCCTGGTATGAGGAAATAAAACCATTAGCCAGAGGAGTTCAATAAAGAACTAAAGTATCAAGGGGGAAAACATGAAAGGATACGTCTATAGAAACAAAAACTTCTAGTCTAATTTATTCGCTTCAGGGAAAAACGATAGATCAAAAGATACCAAATCATTCAAAGATTTAAAATATTGAAGTTACACCCTCTTACAGGTTAAGCCTTTAAAATAGATGGGTTCTTAACGTACTATTATGGTCGAATATCCCGTGTTCAAACATCACAGCCACCCACAATAAAAATCATTACACGTGTTGGACAAAAAGAGGCACATGCCGTGACGAGGCATGCTGAATGATTTAAATACTAGCAGCTTAAACTTCTAGATTAGATGGGTTGTTAACATACGCTAGCCTTAAAGACGAAAAAAAGATGAAGCAAGGACAGTATTGCTGCATAAATCGGTCTCCAACAGGGAACTCAATAAAACACACCCAGTGAACTCAATAAAACAATATACAGGTATAATATTGAATAGGGTTTCAACAAATCAGGCACAACTTGGTTTTTATCGACACTAACAGCAGTTGGAAGAATGAGAAATCTGGCAGGTATAGATAAGTCTTTTGTCAATAAGGATACTTTTCAAAAACACATAATAACAGGCACAGGGAATCCGTGTTTCAGAGTGAAAGATGCTGAAGAGGAGAAGCCCATTCCTTGAGAAGCTTAAAATCCCAATTAGAAATACGAATATTTCTCTAGAAACATATCCAAAAACAAATCACCCTGTACAAGTTTTCTACCCATACAAGGTGCTAGGAGGGGAAGAAGATAAATTCATTCCTAACCACTGGCATAAAACTATGCAGAAAGTCGCTACTCTAAACTCAAGCATGTTCCTCAGACTTGTCCGTCAAAGCTTCTAGCATTGCGCACCAAGCAATGGTCCCCCATTTATCAATTTATTCCATCTTAACAGTACCAACCATGTGACTTGTTTGTTTCTTAATCCTCTCAGATCTTCTAGTTATATCCATGGCTACTAAAACAACTTTTTAGCTGCACACTACACGTCTTAACGGTAAATATAACATCCAATTATTGCAGAGATTATACCTCTCTGACTGAACTGAACAACCTCCCAACCCTGTACAGGGAAAAATATGATATTCCTGAGTTCAAATTCTAGACATCGACAGAAAACAAAGACTAATTGAAAATCAAGAGCTATAGAAGCCTCATCTATTTTAGCATTCTTGAAAGACTTCCCGGTGCCACTTCCGGTGGTCACTTATCACATTGCTGATATCACAGATTCCAACTGTACAAACCCTGTAAGAACTGGTCTACTAACTATCCATAACCATCATTTTCCATAGTTTCCTGGCAATAATCTAAATTTTACACTACAAAAAAACTATAGAACATTACTCTAACAAAGCACCTAATGAAATATCTAAGCCAGAGTCTTTCAGAGCCATCCCAAATCATTCAACTAAGAGGCCACAGGAATAGGTCATAGCCTCATAGGTCACCCACCATCACAAAAGCATTTTACCATCCGTTCAGAATGACCCAATAATATGTTGTAAGACCAGGTTAACAAAGCAGCTACCGCTGGGCCATTACCCTGCTGGTATAGCCTCCTTCCTCCAGCAAAGGGCGAGTGAGAGATTGAGCCCCTAAGTGGGAATTCTGGTGTGTGCGCAAATATTTGTCTTGCGAAGAAACAAAGACAATATGCAGGTCATAAGTAGACTAAACGTGCTAACAAAATAGAACCACCAAATTACTAGTATGATTTCTTCACTCAAAAAAAAAAAAAAAAGGTATCTCATAACCTATGCTTAAATATAGCAAAAACACCAGCATAAATGAAATTTGTAGGACTTCACCAGCTATTGATGCCATTTTTTTCAGTCAAAAATGCAAGATTTCCATATATATTCATAAAAAAATATGAACAAATTTATGCCAAACCCCAATTATACTTTAGAGAACCAGATTTAAAGGATGAATTCCGAAAACATAGGTTAATACAGTAGAATACATTATACACAATATTGTTGAGGGAGTATTTTGTACTGAGCATATTGTACAAACTACTGCTAATACATAATACTGTAGAACGGATATTACATTAAGGTACTGAAGGAGTATTTTCACAGTGATCATTCATACAAATTGCTGGTTCATATGTATTACGAATACAGAATCAATAATTTCACATATTTACTTAATAAGAAAACAATAATATACCTGAACTAATAATATAACTACTGTTTTCATCAATTGCATGATGAGAAATAATATGCTCTATTTGAACATTTGAAGACACTAAAAGATTTGCCGGTGAAAGCAAAATTTATGAACTTTGCATATATGTCCAAAAGCAATGATGACATGCTAGCTAGGAAGCAAAGATGCCTTAAAGGGCAGAGTATGTGTGTCAGATATCAACAAACGCCCAACACATGTTGACAGGCAAGAAACAGTGTGATTTTCTTTCTCTTTTCTTCAATATTTTGGACAGGGTGTGGTCAAAGCACTAACATGCTATCGACACTTGTCCAACTGTCATGTCACATTCTTTTTTTTATAAGGCACTCAAAAGGGGAGTGTGTTCCTTAGAACAAAAGGGGTTGCCCTAAGAGCCAAGCGAACCCAAAAAGTCAATCATTCAATCTATAGATTTCCAATATCTACCCTCCTCCCAATAAAAAAGAGAAGAAATAAGAAATTTCTTGACGAAGCCACCTCGAAACAACGCTTGTTGCGCTCCAACCAAATACTCCACCAAAGACAGAGGAGTGCGGCCCTCCAAAAAGTGCGAGCATGAGACCCCACGAAACAACCTCTCCAAGCATCAAGGACATCATGAACCGAAGTCGGCATAGCCCACATGATGCCCAAGAGGCCTAAAAGCAAACACCAATAATCAGAAGCAACCGAACAATGCAGAAGAAGATGATCAGTAGATTCAACATCCCTCTTACATAACGCACCGATTGACCACAACGAGACCTCAACACCGGAGGTTATCCAAGATAAGAATTTGACCCCATGCCGCCGACCAAGCAAAGAAAACAACTTTTAAGGGGGGCCTAACACACCAAATCGCCTTCCACCTGACAGGTCCGGGCCGATAATTTGTTTCTTTATTACGAGCATTCTTAGGAATTTTTAATAAAGTTTTACAAAAGAAACTTCAAGTGTAATTAAGATTGAATTGTTTAAACTACTACTTCAATGGGGTTGAAGTCTTAACTATTGGCGTACAGGTAAATTCTATACATCTATAGAGGAAAAAAATAATTTATTGGGCCTCTTGAGGTCCTTAAGACCCTTTGGTCGGCTTGTATTCCCCTTGGGACGTGTTCCCCTTTTTAACGCCTTTTAATATACTTCTTACTTGTCAAAAAGAAAAAAGAAACATGAATCGTTAAAACTTTCAATAAGTTAAAGAAGTCTTGGCTCATGTTGTATTATAATGTGAAAGGGGAAAGCTTTCTGCGCCTGTAAGTAGAATCACCAATATCAAAGTAGAAGGCGGTAATTACATAAATACCCTTAAGTTGTTTGTTTTTATAGATAATAGTACATCAAATCAAAATAACCACATAAGTTGGCTCTCTTTGACCTTCCACCCACCTCGTTGCCCGTGGATGTTGACTCTCTCCTCTTCCTCCACCATTTCTTTTGATTCTTCACCACCCCTTTATACTACGTTTTTCCCCTCGGGTTTCCATGAACTTTCTCATATATGGATTTTTATCTACGTTTTTAACTAGCCATGACTTTACTTTCTCTTCAAACAAAATACTTTCTCTTCTAACAAAACGATTGCCCTCTTTGTTTCTTTGTATTTCCTCTTTCTTAACCTCCTAATATATATTTCCTTCTTCATCCTAGCAAAACACAAGTTTTCCAATACTAAGTGATAAAAGTAGAGGGAAGTAACTACATAATTACCCTTAAGTTGTTTATTCATAAATAATAGTACATCAAATTACCCACATAAGTAGTTTAATAATTTAGTTCAAAGATCCAAACACTTCCACAGCCAACTTTGGCTCTCTTTGACATTCCACCCACCTAATTGCCGGTGGATGTTAACTCTCTCCTCTTCCTCCATCACTCATTTTGCTTCTTCACAACCCATTTATACTATGTCTTTCCCCTTCGGTTTCCATGTACCTTCCCATATATGAAATAATATCTTCTTTTTAACTAACCAAAACATTTTTTCTCTAACAAAACCCTTGCCCTCTTTGTTTCTTTGCATTTTATCTTTCTTAACAACCTTTCTACTATATATTTCCTTCTTCATCCTAACAAAACACATTCTTTTCAATATTAACTTGATAAAAGATGGTATTACTATGATTTTCTAAAAATACATCACATGTTTATTATTCATTGTCCTCGTATTTGTGTACTCATTCTTTCGGATTTTTCGCATTGCCATGTGTTTGTCTCTTATCATACATATGTATAGTATCCTTTTTCGTGCTTCTTATAAGGGACACAGGAGAATTACACGAAAATCCTCATTCCCCCCAAATTTTTATAGGAATTGTAACTTTTTACAGAAAGTCCAGTTCGTCCTAAAACTCTGAAGAATTAAATTATCTTAAAAAAAGACTTTTATTTGACTCGAGTATTGCAATTTCAGAAATTACTACAACTTACTCTTCGTCTTTTTCTAATTTATAGAATTTTAAGTAAACATTTTAGCCTTACGTCTGAAATCAAAATCATATAAACGAAAGTGCAAGTATGTTATTTTGGAAGACCTTTGCATTAGATGGTATAAACGAGGAAACTTCTAAAATTGTATGTTCATCTCCATTGACGAGTCTTAGGATAAACTAGAACTAAGTGTTGTGATAATAACACAATGATATCACATATGCTAATATTTTTATGTTTCTACTTGATAGATGAAAATTTCTATAACTATACATTAGTATCTACTTTATTTCTAACAATAGTGTTTTATATAGCTTGCGAGACTCTTAGCATAAAAATGGTAGATTATTTATATTACTCTTTCATCTACGTAACATTGGTGTTAAATCTTTCCTAAAGTAGAATCCAAGTAATAAAAAAGAATCAAATTTTGAAACAATTCATCGAGAAATATAATTTTCTAACAATTTTATTCACCTCTTTTTACATGTAACTTATCATTTTCTTCTCGGCCTTTTATTTCTCATATCAATTTTCATGTTTAATTGTTTGAGTTTCATTTTTCACATCTTCGTAATTATATCTTCCTCGGATATATACAAGATTAAAACAAGAAAATACATATAATACTACACGTGAGATAAAAATCAAAATTAATTTACATAGTTTATTTGGCCCCCCAACCGGAAATTCCTCATTCCGCCTATTATGCTTCTTAGCAAACCAATATACCACAAATATCACAATCTTAAGCAATGAAGTGCCTAATGTTCACCTACTCATTTTTCCGAGAACGTAAAACAAAACTTTTAACTCTTTATGAAATATAAAATATGGATGATATTTATGGGACCATAAAATAGATGTTTTGTGAAAACGTATATGTTTGAAACACCAACTATTTCATGTTAGATATTATCAAAGGATTTTATTACACTTGTTGATATTAGGCATTATGGAAATTATCTAAATAGCTCGAATCATAAATGTCGTGTATTAATACATGCAATCCCCATCCATATTCCCAAAATGAATGCCTTGATACTCGTAAGGCATTCAAAACGAAGATGACAACCACTCCCAGAGGCATCTCCTTTGAAGGGAAGAAATAATCGGACCAAAGGCCGAATGGCCAAGCAGTATTGGACCGTAACTCTCAAATGGAATGTCAAGGGTTCAAGCTTGGGTGTGTGAGTAATACTTTAACTTTAAAAAAAAAAAAACACAATCGGGCAAGATCCACATTAAGTATTGTTAGAGGCACCTGGCTCTGATACCATACCACATGTTGGGGGCTCATCCCATCACGAACCATTGGTTCTGATATGACTTGTTAGGGGCGCAGCAGAAGCAACAAGAGACAATGAAGAATATACAAGCTTACACACATAAGATTTACATAATTCACCTCAAACTGGTCAACGTCCAAGGATGAGAAGGGATTTTACTATAATCATGTAGAGAGATTACAATAGCAGAGAATTACCAACACCACAAACTCCACCTGAGAAATCTGTGTGTATCCGCGACTCCTTCGCACTAGACTTTTTCTCGTCATCGATGAGTACTCCACCCAACCCGTAATCTCTCTCTACCCTTCAAAGTACATCCTCAGAAGGCTACATCTCTCCTTCTCATGAGTCTCAAGTCTCAACCTTATATATCTATTTATAGATAAAAAATTCAATTCATTGTTAGACAAGGATTACAATTCCTTATTCCTTGGAGAATAAAAATTTTCTCTAACAAAAAATTACCAAATAAAATATACTATAGAATAGGAAACCTAATAAATAGGAATTTGAGACACTTTCTTAACAATCTCCACCTGAGCTCAAATTCCATCCCATCGAACATTTCTTCCCATGGCAATTTATAAGGACAACATTGCATCTCCAATCTTGACGATTTCTGCAAAATTAATTGACGTTATTCTATCTGTCTTCCAGGGTCTACCTTGACTACTCGAGCTCCATGCCATGAAGCAATCACAATTTCCAGATAATCGTGAAAACATCCTAGCATACCTCTCCCTTCACTAACCTATGTATAACTCGTCCGATTGCCCAACAATCCCCCCCCCCCCCCCTTAACGAGGCTCTCAAGTGCATGCCTCATTCTGGTTAATATAACGTCACCTCATCCCATCAACTGGAGATCTTGAGTCCACATAAGGTAGCTTGAAG
Source organism: Cornus suecica (assembly GCA_963922005.1). Lineage (NCBI taxonomy): Eukaryota > Viridiplantae > Streptophyta > Magnoliopsida > Cornales > Cornaceae > Cornus > Cornus suecica. The sequence goes on from OY998238.1 coordinate 98,526,726, forward strand.
ACTAGCTCTAATACCACTTGTTGGGGGAGCAACGGAAGCAACAAGCGACAATGAAGAATATAAAAAGGTACTCACAAAGAATAAACATAAGATTTACATGATTCACCCCAAACTGGGTTACGTCCATGAATGAGAAGACTATAAACATGTAGAGATATTACAACAATAGAGAATTATCACTACCGGTAAACGTACACAAACACCACCCGAGTTTTCCGCGAGTACCCGTGACTCCTTCGCATGAGACTCCTTCTCATATCTCTGTGTACTCCACCCAACCCGTAATCTCTCTACCCTTCAAAGCACATCCTCCAGAGACTACATCTCTCCTTCTCATGAGTCTGAACCTTAGAGCAAAAATCTAATTCCTTGTTGGACAAGGATTATAATTCCTTATTCCTTGGAGAATAAAAAATTTCTCTAACAAGAAATTACCATATAAGATATACTCTAAAATAAAAAAACTAATTACAATAGGAATTTGAGACACTTTCCTACCAAGTATCTTGAATCAAAGATTAATACTCCTACCATAGTATGCAGAAGCAACCAAGCAGAACTGCCACATACCAATTTCTTTGTAAGAAATTAAAATAACCAAAGACCCCAAGAGAGTACTGTTAACCTAAGCAAGTTAAAGAATGTAACAAAGAACGATACAGGCCCTTGACTTGACCACCAATAAATTAACAGCCCCAAAACCAGTTCAGAAAAGTGATAGCATAATCTCTTAGATGGTAAGCCAGTACAGCTGACGTATAAGCAGAGTGCTAAATGCTAACTAACGTGAGTATCTAATATACACTACAAAAGGAGTTCCTTACAGAAAGGGAAGTAACAGTACCGCTAAATCCAAACTCAGACAAATTACTAAGCAATCTATCTCTACTAATATCAGATGGTATTTCACTTTTGATCCTTCCATAAAAAATCCCAAGACAAGTTTCAAATAATAGCAAAACCTATAAGTTATAACTACTTCCCCTAAAATGTAGCAACACTCGCCACACATTCAAGAGGCAGTTTTAGCAGTAAACTTCATCTTAATCACATAAGCGCTGCCTAGCTCACATATTAATTTTCATGTTGTTGCCCGTTTTAGTCCATTTGTCCCAAAAATGTTGCAGCTTACAAGTGATTATAAGACAAACCAGAGTCAAGCGAGAAACATTTCAGATTAGCATCCTGGCTACAAATTTGGTAAGTTCTTTATAACACCTGATTATCTTTCTTTTCTTTTCTTTTCTATGTCAAAAGAAGATAACTTTGATCCTAATTTGAGGTTTGGGCTTGTATCCCCAGCCTGAAACTGCCAATGAAAGAATTTCAGACCAGATCAAATGCGACGCAACTTGATACTTATGGGCAACAGGGCCAACAGACTCATTTGGTAAACATACTATACAGTTCTGCTATCCAAATATAGGGCATGCATCCAAAACAAGTCTACACTGATTTGTAGCACAAATATAGAAAAACTATAACAAACAAGCACCAAATAGCCGACATATTTTCCAAACATTAGTCGTCAATTTGACATCAATATTGCATCAAGAAGAAGCACATGTTAGACCTCCCGAACCACCAGGGCAAATTAACTTTTTCCAAGACAAAGCAAAATATCCTTTCTCTATATATATACATATACATATTATATATAGATAAAAGTGAACAGTTAAAAAATGACTAACGTTGCATCCAGATTCAAAGCTTTAATAACATTCAGGAAACAATAAAGACATAAATTTCATTTTGAATATTTCAAGATTGAAGTATTAAGGAAAAATAAGTCACAATCAACAGAAATCAACACATACATGTCTGATGACGTATCAGGACTTGGATGTTCGGTGGCTTGTTCCTGTCAACAAAACGTATCGGCATTAATATTGAAGGGGAGACAAAGGATAGCAAAAAATTAGGAAAATGTATCAGAACAAATATAGAATAATGATATGAAGAATGGCTAGTAACAAACCTCATCTGATACAGAATCAGAATTGCCTTCAACAAACTCCCATGTTTCCTCCTTGAGATTTAATATTTCCTCATCATTATCAACATACAGAACCTGTTTAGAATGCTCACAACACATAGTGTTAGTAAAAAGTCAGATCCATATAACCTAAGAAGAAACTATAAGCTCAAAACAATCACATTGAACCTATAGAAACAATAATGCAAATAATGAAAGAAGAACCAGCATTGATAAGAAATGCTCTTACCCTATGCTGCTTTTTCGCGGAATCAAACGAAGTAATGATGCCTTCATAAAACCTAGAAGTTAAAAAGTTAAACTTTAGCCATCATCCCTTACAAGTAAAACAATTTCATGTTGAATATTGACCAGTCTCCAAAAAAATCACCAAGTTAATCGGCTAGCTCAGTGCACGAGCAAGAAGGAAAATGAAAGTCCTGAGCAACGACATGATTATTAGCAGCAGATACATTAGTAAATTTTATAGACCAGGACGTGATGGTGTCTATGTTAGTATAAGTTTTATAAGCTTCCAATGAGATTTACTTTTCAATTATTGAGATGGATAGTTTAATCATTTTCATCGTTCAGAAAATTGCAGGCAGGAATATTTACATTTTAGAATTTGTTCATTAGTGAAGAACTCCCAAGTTTAAAAATCCTACTCAAGTTCAACTGTGAGTTTTTTTCTTGCGTTGAAATCCTGGCCAAAGTGGCTTATCAACTTTCAATTTTTGTATAATGCGAGTTATATATATACTTAAAAACATTACTTCAGTCAAGTTTCAGAAGAACTTTGCTTGGAGAAAGCGGGACGCCCTGCCTTAAAGCCAAGTCCAAGTCTGAGACATAGTATGAGAAATAGGTGGCACAAAGACAAATTTCCCAAGATGATAAATAAAAAAAAAATAATAATAAAAATAAAAAACCTTAGCTCAGATCACCAAAAAAAAAATATGAGATATATATAAAAAGTGAGAAAAAAAAATGAATCAACAATATGGATATTGAGTTAAACACTTGGAACCTAAGCTTATACCCTTTTCAACTTCCAAGCCCATCATTACAGCATATAACTAGTAACCAAAGATCAAGACAAGTCCAATTTGTACAGTACAGATTCATGGCATAATACAATATAATTTCGATGACTATATGGATGGTATTGCTTAATCGGAAATTTGGACAGCATACTAACCATTATGTGTAGCAGATCATTAGGGTACCCCATATTGTGCTAACCTCACTATGGTATTATCTGGTATTTCCAAACACAAATAAGCTCACTGTGTTTCAAGTTACAGTCAATTTCGAAGCATAATATAACTATGCATTCGACCACTATATGAATAGTGTCAGAATTCAGTTTGACATATTATCCCAACTAAAGTAATCCCTCCCCTATCTTTGATGATTATACAGAGATACAACATACAGCAGCTGACGTAATTTGCATTTGCTACAAGTTGCACATTCCAATAACTTACGAGCTAGCTTGTCAAAGAAACCTGACATGAAATGGATTCAAAATGTACTAAACATATCACATACAAAAGCAATACAAGAGGGAATTCTGCACAATTCAAACGGACATATCATAGTAGGAACAAATAATATGCAAAAAACTAGAAAACCACAATCCAACACTTTTAAATTTAACAAAGTAAATTTCCTTCACTGAACTAACCGTTTACAACCACAATAATATGTAGAACAAAGAAAAATACTTACATCTCATCCTCAGGCCACAAAACTTTAATCTTTGAACCAACCAGGTTCTCACCAAGCTCTACACCATCAGATGCCTGACAGGAAATATTAGTCAATTGATTAGAAATGTATTCAAAAAGTACAGCAAATGATAAACAAGGGCTGCAACTTAAGCCTGGTTAGTAGACACCCAGAAAGCAAGATAAAGCATAGCCCCTTCCCCAGTATATTATGTCAATCTGACATATATCTGTCTCAGACTCAGCTTAACTCAACCTCAATTAGCAGGATAAGACTGGTATAGTCCAAGCAGGGTTGAATTTTGATTACACGGGTGTTGGCCAACCTTCTAATGCCCATTCCATCTCCTCTGGACCCCGTCTCCTCTACTTGTGCTAATCATATTTTTCCCTTAATATTAGGATTCGGAAGGGCCAACCCCTCCATGTTTCCAACCTCCATATAAATTATAATCATCCATCAACCACGACTAAAACAAACTAAACCCTGTAGTTCCAACAAGGACATGCAGAGAGAAGATAAATGATGTTACAGATATAGAAATCGCTGGACTTTCTGTAGCAAAGGACCACTTGCAGTACAACCAGCAGCAGATACTTTAGACTAAACTATTGGTTAGGAAAGCTTGGGATGCAAGCAACCCCCAGTTTACATGGAATGTTTATGTGGCACAGGTCATAAACAGACAATAACTGTAATTTCATACATTGAAATTAGAGAATGGATTCCAGGTGGATAAAGCCAGATTGCCTAATACCCCAACCCAGATCAGTCCAATCGTGCAAAGCGGGGTTAAGGTCATTTGAAAACAACAATCAAACAACCATAGTAGTTTGGCAAATGTCAAGCAAGTGTTTTTGAAAGCTGGTCAAAGACTCAAAAGTAAACTGGATTAACAAGCATTACAGGCTACATGTATCAAGAATTTAGTAACTCATGTTGAATGGACTTCGAACCATTATAATTCTAGAAACAGGCCTTCAAAACAAATAGAGGACATCATTGAGTACTAAAAACTAATGACAGGGAAGAAAAAATGAGGAGCAACACTTGAATTGCCCTCTTCCAATTGGGGATATAAAAATAAACTTAAAAGAATTTAAAAGCCAACAATTACCATCCAAGAAGAATTTAAAAGCTATTAATTACCAGTGTCACAAATGAAGTGGATAATGAAAGCACTTACTTTCTCTTTGCCCGGAGTACGTTTTCTCTTGGAGTTTGTCTTAGCTATTTCCTCTTTATGGCCATCATCTTTAGCTAACTTCCTGGTAGACTTTGATGGAGATACAGCTACCTGTAAGCACGTAAACGAGAATTTGGTAAGATTAAAGGTTCAAATAGAGAAACAGAACCACAAAATAACTTCTCTTGAGTATGGCAGCAATGTACTTTATCAACATCCATAGCAGAAGATTTTGTTTTGTCCTTCTTCATAGGAGCTTTTGCCCGTCGACGCCGTTTCCCATCTTCCTTAACTGGAGATTCATCTTCCAAATCACTGCTTGCATCCCTCTTCTTAGCTGACTGCTTCAGTGGTTTTGCCTCCGAGCCACTTTTTGTCCCAATTTCATTTTTGGATTTATCATCCAAAGCTGGTGTCTTCGCGTCATTAGTAATCCTCTTTCCGGCACGTTTCTGTTGTTCGGAAGCAGGTGTCCCTTCAGATACCTTCTTAGAAACATCTGCAGATGGAGAAGCTTCCTGAATTGTGTTCTCTTTCTTCTTTGACCGTCCAGACCTTTTTGGACGACTCCCCTCAGGGAGGCTCCCATTTGGGGATGCAGAAGCAGAAATTACAGCCTTGCTCTCTGATGCATGTGGTGAAGACACGGGAACACAAGTTCCCTCACCATTTTCTGAAGACAAAACTGCCTCAACTGATGGATTCTCACTTAGTAAACTATGAACTTCGTTGTGACTTTTCTGCAGGTCTGGCAGCATCTCTGTTTCTATCTCACTATCACCTCGAACAGAAGGTTCTGTTGAAATGACTAAAGAGTCGGGTTTCTTTCCACTTTCGCTGACACTTTGTTCTGGCTTAGTTTCTGATTTAGCTAACCCATCAGCATCAACATCATCAGGTCCATCCTTTCTCACTTCACTAACATTCACAAACTGATCCGCATTGTGATCATCCACCGACTCTGGATCCACTGGAGTGCTTTCTTTCGCTGTCTCGGCAACACCATTAATCATGGCCGACTTTGAAGATTTGTCCATAGGGAGGCTGACTTCTTCAGGTGAAACCAACTCTGTCGCACCCTCTTTAGACACCTGATCAGGGATAAGTGTAAGAGAAAGATAGTTCCAATGGCTAGTTAAGGTTTTGGATATCAATACTTATTCATGGATGAAGTGGAAAGAAAAGAAATATCATTCAAGGGCATACATGGACTGCCTCATCTGAAGAAGCCGTAGCCAACTCGCTCTCGTCACCCTGAAGCATGTCAATCCCACGATAGGCATTATATACCCCGAAAAGTGAATATATATATATATATATGTATACATGGAAAAGTGATGATAACCATGTATGAAAGAGATAGCTTTAAGGAGGATAGATCCAATATGTATACTTTGAAATTGAAGGGAAGAGGGGAATACTGAACTGAGTGACATGCCTGATTTGCTTTTTCTGGACATGACTTGGCCAGCATGGCGTCATCAGCCTGTAGATAAAATAATAATGAAGTGAGTCAAGAAAACCAATGATGATTCATCAATTTTTAAATAACCGAACATTCTCAGCAAGTGGGAAGTGATTATGCTCAAATATTGATGACACGAGGTAGGTGATGGGTGACAACATGATAATGGATTCATGGAAGTGGTGCAAGTGGACTGTGCAGTGTTTCTATAATGGTGTGATGAAGTGGGCTGCTGGCATAAGAGAAGGGGACGGCACGGGGCAGTAATGTCAGCAGCTAATGAGCGGGGGCAAAAGCATTAACCAGGTATCATCAAAATTAATTTTAAAAAGAAATAATACAAATTATGGTTTACCATTCTACCTGTCAGTTGCCTACTATAAAAGTAAAAACACATTGGAAAAAGGATATAATGGTGTAGAAGCATTAATCTGGTATTAAAATTTTGTTACCTCATAAAATCATAGGACATCTAAACAGCAGAAAATAACAAAAGGAACTGCTACAATAGTAAGGCAAGAACCTACTCTCTCTGGTGGAAATAGAACGTAATGCTCACATTGTTCAACAGAAAGCAAAAAAAATGCAATTCTTCTTGCTTATCTCTGGCTTGGCCACGGCCAACAGAGTAGATTTAGTCAGAAGAAGATGTATCTCCATGATTCATTAAAGAAATTGCAAGTAATGCTCCCAAATAAAGGCTTTAAGGATTTAGTTAAACCGATTAGAATGGCATTTCAACAATGTGAAAAGGTAAGAAAATGCTAATCAAATTAAACTCCAACATAGATTCAGTAGCATTTTTGAAATAAGAGTTCAAGGCACCTTCCACAAATTATTAAACAGCAGGCCCAACTTTACAGAATTCATCCTGAATATGATTAAGGCTGCAAATGAACCGAGCCGAGCTTTAGGTTGCTCCCCCGCTCTTTTGTTTACAGTAGGGCCAACATTACGGGCCCCATCTCGTTTGTTTACAGCACGACTTGGGCTTGTGACGAGCTCAAAAAACTAAGCATGGGCTCGGGCTAATCGTAGTTTTAGAGAGCTCAGGATTTTGTTTCTACATTTACTTTTTTATAAACAATAAATCAAATTGATCCGCCCAAAATAGTTCTGAGCTTAGTCTAACAACAGAATGGACTTGAAATATGTATCTGTTTATGCTACACCTATTGACAATCAAGTAATAGAATTCATTCCCCATTGTTGACATAGTGAACTTAAAGCTTTAAAAATATAACATAAAATGACCTACTACACTACTGTTCATGAGCCAAACAAGCCTTATAGGAGTTTATGTTCACAAACATAAACAAGGTCGTGCTCACGAACGTGTACGAGCAAAGCCCTTAACGAGCCGAGCCCAAACCTGTTCACGAACAACTCGGTTCATTTGAAGCCCTAGATGTGATGCATTCGTAGAAAGAAAAATGTGAACCTCGAAGAAATCATGGTTGATTATCTCCTTGGCTAAATCATAAGCAAGTTCAAACTCCATAGGCTTCGATTACAAGCGAGGCTAATAAAAAGCAACTAACTACAAAAAAATGCCATTACACATTAAGACAACTTAAAATCAAACGAAACATACCGACTGTTCAACCAAAGGATTCCCATCCTTATGCTCAACAGCATCAGTTGTTCCTCCATATACAGAAGCTACTACTTCACTGTAATCATCTAGGGACGAAGATTTCACAGCTTGTGTCAGGCATGTTTTAAGCTTGAGTCCACAATTTTTAAGAACTCTCTCCCCCAATTTCCGAGCAATTGGCAGAACTTCCTAAAAATCAACAGAATTGATCAATTGAAAATTATAATGAATAAATGAAGCAATTCAACAGCTCAAATATAATTAACCTTGTTATCCTTTTTCAGACTAGCTAGGATGGGGGAGAGTAGTTGGAGAGAAATCTCTTCACTTTCTTCAATTACAAGAGTCATAATTGTCTCCATGGATGTAAAAACATTATCTGGATGATCATCCCTGAAAGACAATCAAAATCAGTTCGTCAGATGTACATTTTATAGCCTGTTAAAGGGGAGAAAAAAAAGACTACGCAAGAACAAACCCCAAGGTAGAGTCATTAAATAACAAAATCAAGCTTAAGAAAACTTTCAAATTTCTGGCAGTAGTTTCGAGAGAAAACACGCGCAACACCAAAATATGGCCTCATGGGCAAATATTTTCTTACATTACAAAATGCTGTTTCTGAAGATGCTGCCACAACGATTTTCACATGGGGAAAAAAAACACTAAGCCCACAAGAAATCACAGTAACAACTTATAATCAACCCCCTACTTAATAATAATAATAAATAAATAAATACGGAAAAAATAAAAGCAACAGTGGAAATATCAATCTAGCTTGAATACCGTGTTTTACATTCAAAAAAACAAATATTCAACTCTAGAATACCTGACAAGAATTGAATAACCTGGACTGTTTCTAACATCAGCAAGAAAACAAGTTAATTTCTTAAAGTACAACATTTACTTCCTACCTTATTGATTTCAGAAAATGCTGAAACATCTCAACTATAAGCCCATCACATTCCAGATCCAGCATAACCACACATGAGCGGACCTTGGCTACGGTTTCGAGAATTAAGGTCCTTTTGTTATAAGACCGGCTGGACTTGTCAGACAAATTCTCGAAGGATGATACAATCAGCTGAAAGATAACCTGTATACCAATCAAATGAAGTACTAAGATAGAGAGGAGAAAGCACAAAAGGTAGATGAAGAAAAGAAAATCAAGATACCTTCATCTGGTCATCACTGTACGGAGCCTCTGGCGCTGTAATCCTTGTTATTTCACTGATACATGAAGCAACTGCAACTTTCACATCAACATCTAGATGACTCAAAAGTCCATCCACAACTAATGCCTTTGTTATTGGAGAAATTGCAGCTTGCATTGCTTTGGAGGGTGACTGCTCCACCCTTGATAGAAAATTCTCAACTCGCTTAAAAGCACAAGAAAATGCAACAGATCTTCAATGCATTTATTACCAAAAAATAAACCAAAGAATATAACCAATTAAACAAATTAATCTATTTACCATGACATTCAAACAACTTGAACTACAATCATTAAGACAGTCACATGGTTTGTCCAATGAAATTTCCTTAGTTTATTTGATGATGTCCATAAAAGCATAAATTTCGAGACAGACAACAAACATAAAGAAGAAAATATTACAACCAAAAACAATCCTAGAGAGCATCATATTTGCAACTGGTGTATTGATGTAAGCAAAATTTGTGCATAGTTTGCAAACAAGAGAATAACAGACCTAATGAGTCAATGGATAATTGCACTATTGTATGCTGCTGCAGAAAAGGAAAAAAAACTGAGAGAAATAAAAAGCGCAAAAATGAAAATTATGTTTATCTGTTATTTGACCAATAAATTGAAACTGTACCAACATAACAACTGATACAACAAAAACAGAAAAAAATGATATTTCACCAGTACAAAGAGGAAAACAAAGCATGTAAGGCTTCTATGTGTGACAACAAAGTTTGCCTAGTTTCACAAATGTTCGATTACATTTCAGTGCAAGATTCATGGAACACCCTTAATATGTTAAATAAATTTCAAAATTCTTCAACCAAAATTGTCATGAAGCCATTGCATATAATTTCTCAGCTCTACCAGATATATAAGAAGGATCTTCCATTCTTCCTAAATAATGTTAAATGCACATTCCATTTTCACCTTCTCGGTTTAAAATCCTCGTACAGTCATGTGATTCCAACTAATATTCGAAGGGAAGTTGTAAAGGAACAAATATGATAGCCACCATGTGTAATTGAATGAAACCTCAGGAGAGGTATTTTACCCTATTTTTAAGTCCAAACATATAGGCCTGGGCATGTCTAAAACCAACTAATACCTTTATACACCTAAAAATCACAAGACTACTAAGGCCTCACTTACCTTACCTAATACTTAAAGTACGTCAATGCTCCTCCAAATCCTGCTTCCAATATGCACACAATTAGTTGTGTAGATGGTCAAAACTCGGACTTAATCTTTCAACTCAGACTCACACTTGGTTCAAAATTCAAACTCCATTCATAAACTTGCCAACACTATGCATAGGTTCCCCTTTTGTCTTTCATGGTGCATTGGAAGGAAAGCAATAGAAACTGTTTTGATGGGATCGAAACTCCCAAAGGGATTCTTAAAGATTTGTTTATTAGCTCTCTTTTTGTTGGGTGTTGGGTGGACATTGTGCTCTATAGAGAAGACAATTGGTTTGTTGGGCTCCTTGGGCCCTTGGAGTCCTTGTTGGTTCATGCATTTTGTTGGGGATGCATTCCCCTTTTGAGGGCTCTTTAATACATCTTTAATTACCCAAAAAGGGGGGAAAAACTAGAATTCTGGCAGTGCAATGCAAAGAAATACAAATCCTCAAGGGAAAGTGCTACGCCGCTTTATATCTTCCTTCATTCTTCATTTCCAAGGTTTTTTGCAAGTGCCTTCCTTTTTCGTTTCTAATAGCTCAAACATGCTCACTCAAGTTATGTGATGTGAAGGCTCCTTCCTTTTTCTAGTTCTACCTCCTCCATCCCTTTTACCTTACCTTCCATTCATTTTTCCTTTTGTGTACCAAATGTAAGGTTTTCAACATCCTTGTTTGTCTTGCACATCCTGACTTTTTATTCTAACTGGTTGTAAATGAACTTATTATCCGTTTCATCCCGTCAGTTTTCATGAGTTAACTATCCACCGATTCAGTAAATAACTATCAGGAACGAAGCAATCCTCTATTAATTTATTTTTATGTTGCCTTTTCTGAGAAAGGAGAATAGGAATGAAAAAAAAAAGGAAAGAATTTCATTGCAATAAAAAAAAAAATTAAAGACTATGCACCGTGTGGATGTCAGTCCATTGTTGCTTGTGCCTGTGACTCCCTTCATTTTCTACTTTCTAGTTTTACCTCTTCCGTCCCTTTCATCTTGACAACCATTCCTTCTTTCTTTTTTTGTATGACAAAAATAAGGTTTTTTGACGTCCTTGTTTCTCTTGCACATCCTGAGTTGTTACTCTTAACAGGCTATAAAGGAACTCTATATCCATTTTGTTCTGTCAGTTTTTAATGAGACTTAATTCCTGTACCATTGTGCAAATTGCTATTTCCTCCACTATATCTAAACGGGATGGTGTTTCACTATTCATCAAACCTTTATAGTATGAATTCAAGGATCCCTTAAAAGTAAATATCATTTATTCATTGCAATATATTTAAAAAGGAATATGTCAGAAACATAGCAAGGCCTACTTAGCTGTACCTGAGTTTCTACATGTTTTCCTTATGTAAGCAAGCTGTGGTTTAGGTATTCGAATTTTTGCATAAGGTATCTAATAAACATTATTGCATATACCCCACTTATTCAAAGGAAAGTATGCTCAGAATGAGATGTTAAAAGAATAATGATTTAAGTTCGGAAACGGGAAAACTCTGGCTAATAGGGCTAATTTATTTCGATGCCCCCACTCACATAGAATTATTCGCCTAATATTATTTGGATTTGTCAACTGGTCGTACTTTCTACATTAGTCAAAGTCAAAAACTTCTATCAGAAAGACCCAAGACAAATTGAAATAGTGAACTAAAACAATGACCACTGTCAAATAAGAGGCAACTAAAGCAAATTTAATGTCTCTAAAAACGAGTAATCTTTAACACTAAATCACTAATGCCAACAAATACTTCTATTTAATGTCATTCAACCAAATGAAACAAGAAAAATAAATAAATAATGAAAGGAGAAAACAATTCCAAAATAGCCCCAATTACCAAAACCAACATGCAATTCAACAAATGTGACACATATTTACCAAAAGAGCTGAAAACCCACATAAAAGAGCCAAACAATTCAACATTTGAGAAACACCCACAAAGAAAAACTAATCAGAAACACACAGAACCAACTGAAAATCAGCAAAAACCCAAACAATCGCCCACACGCAAGCCATCCAATAGATCAAACAAACTAAAATAAATTAGGGCTTACATCAAGCAACGGCAGGAGCTCATCCACCGAAGCCGGTGGTTGGAGAAGGCTGTTCCCAGCTTCTACAAGCTGTTCCTCGAGCTCTTTCTGCGCAGACGACATTGTTTATCTCTGAAGATGCTTCCAAAATCCTCTATCTACCTCAACTTTTCAACCATGCAAAACCCTAGGAATGAGGCAACACTCCAAGAGAACGCCCTAACCCTAAAGTAGAGGTTCTAGAGAGAGAAATAGAGGTTTTAGAGAGAGAAATTAGAGATATTCTTAACAGAGCACACAGAACCCTAGATTACCAGGATCTAGAAGGGAGCCAACAATAAATTCAGGCTTAGATTTTTTCTTTGCCGAGGATTCTAGAGAGACAGATATACATGACATATATAGATAGATAGAGATGAATTTAATATAGATATAGAGAGAGAAACAGAGTTAGGGTTTTTCCTTCTAGAGAGAGGGGAATTCAAAAGGGGATTCAGAAAATATCTATTTGAGGGAGAATCGGAATTCGCCGAGTTTTATATCGGAGTTAAATTTGTAATTTCGAGTCCGCCAATGGAGTTTTGATTTCACTGGGCTTGGGCCGATGGGCTCGGTTTGGGATTTAAACACCCCTATAATTTGCAATAGGGTAAATTACTTTGACCTCCCCTAAGATTTGGGTTTATTACCCTAAAATGAAAGTTCATGAAAAAAGTAAGTCAACCTCCCCAAGTATGTTAAAATTAACGGCTCAACCCCAATTAAGTTAATCATATCCTACATTTTTTATGAAATACCAAAAATGCCCTTCAACTATCTTCATTACAACCATCATATTTTTCCCAACACCGTCTATGTGCTCTCTCTTCTCTGGTCTCTCTTATCTGTCTCTCCTCTGGTCTCTCTTATCTCTCTCTCCTCTATTATCAACTCATTCCCCAATCCAATTCACATATTCTCAAACCCAAATTTTGGTTAAAACTCCATTCTCCTTCTTTAAATTTTAAAAAATATATATATAACATATACATATACGTATACATATACATCCCGCACATGTAAAAAGAGAAAAAAGTGGAGGTGGTTGCTTAGCAGTGGTGAGCATGGCACTTGAGAGGAGAGAGAGATTGGAGTGGTGTAGAATGCAAATTCAATTTGGGTGGAGGAGGGACAGAATGCAAATTCAATTTTTTAGGGTTTCATCACACAATAAAGCTCAAAATAAATAAAATATGATGAGGGTAGTAAGGTAAAATAACAAAAGATATTTTTTTAGTTATACAGATAAGGGGTGTGAGGGTGGTTTTTGAAAAACTTTCACCTGACAGTAATAAGAGTAAACTTCAGGGGAGGTTAGAGTAAATTACCCTTTTCAATATGATTAAATAATTCCCTACAAGTTTAAACAAACCCTATGGTTCACTTTTTGCTCAAATAAACCCTTCTAAAGGATTAAAAGACTATGTTACCCTTGACTATATTATATAAAAATCAAATAAGAAAATGTTAATACCACCTAGACCCCTTGAACTTTCTCTATATTTCATATAGACCTCCTTCTTTTCAAATATTTAAATGTATGTGTAGTCAAATTTGTCATAATTAGTAGTAAAATTTAAAAAGTGAATTATGAACGAAAAAAATATTTCGGGCTTATTTTTTTATATTTTATCCTTAAATGAAAAAATATATATTTAATAATTTTTTTCTCAACCAATACATTAAAGTCTCAAACAAAAAACAAAAATCTAATTGATAGTTAAATTTAAAAAATGAACTATAACAAAAAAAAAAATATTTCAGACATAATTTTTTTATTTTTTACCCTAAACGAATTTTTTAAATAATTTATTTTTTCCCAACCAATATATCAAAATTTTTTTTTATAATAATTTATTTTTAAAAAATATATATTTATTTATAAAAAAATTATGTATTTGATGTATTGGTTGGGAATAGGCCAATTTTATTTTATTTTTTTATGTATTGGTTGGGAAAAAATAAATTATTTAAATTATTTTTTCTTTTAGGGTAAAATATAAAAAAATTAAGTCCGATTTTTTTTATATATATAGTTCACTTTTTGAATTTAACTATCAATTAGATTTTTTATTTTTTGTTTGAGACTTTGATGTATTGGTTGAGAAAAAATATATATTTGCTTTTTTTTTCCTTTTAGGGTAAAATATAAAAATCAAGTCCAAATTTATTTATTTTCGTTTATAGTTCACTTTTTAAATTTAAATACTAATTAGATTTTTTATTTTTTGTATGAGACTTTCTTGATGTATTGTTTGAGAAAAATAAATTATTTATATAATTAGATAATAATGTTAAAAATGGGAAAATGATACATAGAGATATAGACAATTAGAGTTATCCTAAGTGATATATTTGAAAAAATAAGGGGTTTAGGTGAAATATTTGAAAAAATAGGGATCTATGTGGAATAGCAATGTATAAAGTCAAGGGCAGAATGGGTATAAGGGTGTGTTTGCACAATTTTTGAATAATTAATGTATTTTATTGCCCTTAATGAAATAGATGGATGTTATTTGCCCAAAAGGCAAACTATAAGGGTGTATTTCATCATTTGCCCTTCTTTTTATATCACACTAGGTTCGGATTTCGGAGTTTGACTAGCATTTCCTGATTAATTTATAAATGCGTGTACTCTTACATCGTAGTTTCTCCATTTGCTATGTACTCTACCGGGTACTAATGCGCGAGGAGTTGTGAAGTAACCGATGTGACGGGTGGGTAATTTTTCTGAATTTGAATATGGAGAGGTTATATATAATTATAGATACAATTGCAATAAAAATAAAAGAACTAAACTATTGTCTACCCTAAAAATGGGAATAATAATGATAATGATACACAATTACATTTATATGACATACATTTATTGCATTTTAGATTTGTGTTGCGCCTACCAATATGCAATTAAAGTTGGCCTTACATAACCATACAATTAACGAGATAATGAATATTTGATTACCCATACTTTAATTTGGCTTGTTTTTAGGGCTTTTCAGACCGTCGACACGGGAGTAAACACTCAGTTGGTCGATATTCCTTAATGGAAGTTTCGAGATTTTCTCTTGGTTTTTTTTATCATTCAGGTCTAAGTAATCCTTCATTTCCATGAAAAGGTTGTTTGGCGCTATAAGGCCCTGCTCAGTGTGGCCTTATTTGCTTTGTGTGCGGTTTGGAGTTGGATTTTTACTCTTAACAACCTCCAGATGAGAGGTTTGTATGTGGGCAATTGGTGCTTCTTTTGTAAGCCAGAAAGGAAATCAGTGGATCATTTCCTTCTGCATTGCTCGATAGTAGTAGATTGTTAGTCCTTGTTACTAGGTCTTTTGGGGGTTCAGTGGGTGATACCGTCTTCTATTAAAGACGTTATGAAAGTTTGGAGAGGTTGTTATGTAGGTGTTCAGGTGTCTATAAGTTTTTAAGGATTGCACCTCTTTACTTTTGGTGGTGTCTCTAGCTGGAACGTGACCGCGTTACTTTGACGATATTAAGTTCCCCAGTTGCACTATCAAAGATTTTTATTATTATTATTATTTTTACGTGCATATTTTGTACATCCATATAAACATAAAGTGGGTTTTTTGCACTCTTTTTGGCAGTGGATTCTCTCTCTCTTGTTGAATATGGGACGCGATCCTCGATTGAACGATTTTTATTATACTTTTTTTATTTAGGCTCTGTTTGGTAGATGGTTATGGTTCCACCTGGTTTGGTCTGGTCTTAGTTTTCAGGGACCAGACCATGTTTGTTTTGACTAGTCTCAAAATTTGGAACTAAACCAAATTAGATCAAATTGAACCAAATGTGGTGTTTTTTGGAATCATTTTTTTTGTGGTTCCACATGGTTTGGTTTGCTCTTAGTAACCAAAATAAGATTTTTGAGACCAACGATTAAGACCACAAAAAACCAAAATTGAATAAAAAAAAATAATATACAAAATAAATTAAATAATACATAATAATAATAATAATAATAATAAATGAATTAAATAAAACATATTTTAAATAAAAAATTAATGAATAAAAATAAATAAATTAAATAATACATAATAATAATAAATATGAATATAATAATAATAAATAAATGAATAAATAATAAATGAATAAAATATATTTATAAATAATTAACAATGAATAAATAATAATAATAAATTAATAATATAAATAAGAAATTAAATAAAACATATTTAAAAATAAAATAAAAATAATGAATAATAAACAAAATGAATTAAATAATACATAATAATAATAAAAATTAATAAATATATGAATAAATAATAAATTAATAAAATATATTTATAAATCATTTAAAATGAATAAATAATAATAATAAATTAATAATATAATAATATAAATAAATAATGAAATAATAATAAATGAAATGAATTAAATAATGAAATAATAGTAAATAAAATGAATTAAATAATAATAATAAATAAATGAATGAATATAATATATTTATAAAGTAATATACAAATGAATAAATAATAAATTTATAAAATATATTTATAAATGAAAAAATAAAAAATAAATAAAATAAAGTAAAGTAAATAATACATAAAAATAATAAATAAATATTATAATAAATAATTTTATTTTTTTAAAACGAAAAGATCAGACTAGATCGTTTTACCAAATATGGTCTAGTTCAATGTTTGGGAGACCGTGACCATCAGACCAGACCGTTTACCAAACAAACTTTTAAGTTTAAGATATAGACAAGCCAGACCAAATCAAACCGGACCAGACCACACCAGACTAAACAAGACCGCCTACCAAATATGGCCTATCAAGTAAAAAAAAATTATAAGGTGTTTTTCAGTACAATTGGAATCACGTTTGTTAACATAAACGTGTGGTACGAATTTTGAACAGCATAAACGTGTGGTACGAACGTTGAACCATATACATATAAAACACGTTTCATAAAGTTTTAGATAATTTGAAAACGAAAGACCAAAAATATGTTCGGTAAAGTCTCGTGCTACCAACATTTGTTAACGTAAATGTGTTGTACGAATTTTGAAATAGATACATACAAAACACATTTTGTAAAATTTAGATAATTTGAAAACAAAAGACCAAAATATGTTCGGTAAAGCCTCATGTTGCGAACAATTATTGAAGCAAAAACATAAAACATGTTTGGTTGATAGATAATTTTGTTATGTTTTTTTTTTCCTGAAGTTTTTAGGGTGCGTTTGGAAAGTGTGTTTTCAGTTCTATTTTTGTTTTTTGGCACTGTTCATGAGAATAGAACGTGTTTGGCAACCTTTTTTTACTGTTTGTTATGTTCTCAATTTGAAAAGTATTTTTGTGAATAGTAGAAAAAACAAAGGAATAACAAAAATCTGTTTTTTGTTTTCTTTGGGATTTTCCAAAAAAAATAAATATATATTTGTGAAAATTGTCACGAACAGTTTTGCAATCGACACCACCCCTTCACCTCCACCCTCCACCTTTAACCACCACCAACCCCCCCTAACAACAACAACCTTCGACCACCATCAAACCCCCAAATTGAACACCCCCCCACCCATACATACATACATACACATATATATACATACAGAATTCTAGCCGCCACTACCAATCGGCACCACCCCACCACCACGAACACCACCACCTCCGATCGACCCTTTGAAACCCACTTTCGCAACCCCACCCCCACCCCCCCACACACACACCACTTCAACCCCAATCGACACCACCCACCACCATCCAACCACTCACCGAGACCACCATAACCCCTAGATCGACTATCCGAACCCTAAATCGAAACCCCAATTCGACACCCATTACCCCAAATCGAAACCCCTAAATCGACTCTGCAAACCCTAGATCGAACCTCTCTCCACCATCTGCAACTGCAACTCCACCACCATCGAACCACCTTTGACACCCAATAATTCAAAATCAAATCCTCATGTGTGAATGTGTGATGTGTGTGTAGGAGAAGAAGAAAACTTGTGTTTTTTGTTTTTTTATACCAGACAAAAAATATGTTTTTTGTTTTTAAGGTAGAAAACAAGAATAATAACAAAAATGTTTTTTTTTTATTAAGAGAACAAAAAATAAAAATAAATAAAGTTTTCCAAACCAGCCTTAAACTATCACAGGGAAGGAGCTTTCCTTTACTTAGTGGGAGCCCATGCGTCCCCACAATTTTTTTTATCTTTTTTTAAAAAATTCCGTACCAGGCTATAAAAATATATATTTTACATATAAATTCATAAGAAATTGTATATGACCCCTCCATTATACATGTAAAAATTATTTGTGATTAATGGTAACATTTGGATATGTTTTGAAAAATTATAAGCAGATATATACTTATTTTTTCATGTGACACTTAGAAGTTGGAACTAAACTTTTAAGGAGTTAACAAAATTATAGTAATTCTGTAGAATGAGTATGGTGTCAGTTGATTGCTTAATTAATATTGAATTTGTTATGAAAAATGTTGTCAATATTATCATTTTTAAGGTAAGGCAAATATTTTAATTGTACCAACTTTTTAAAATTGAGAAGAAAGCATTTAATCGTCTAATTGGACACTATTTACTCATGGTATATGGAAAACTTTTAAGCATTGCACCTCTCCATTTTCAGAACTAAAATTTCATTTATAATCAAACATAATAAATTTGTGCTTAAGAATAATCTTAGTTATTCATTGAATTGTATATTTGATATTGGATTTGTGTTTGATAATAAATGTAATTCAAGCGAGGCACTTAACAAAAATTTAATAGAACCTTATCAAACAAACCAAATAACCTATTCATTCAATTCAGTTTTGTTATTTAAAAAAAATGTAATTTATGAAAAAATGCATTCTATTACGACTCATTCTATTTAAAAAAGAGGGCATTTATTCTAAGACACCTATTTATTACAAGATTTATTAAATCTTTATTAAAATGTTCCATAATTATTAGCCCATCCTCCTTGTTATGATGTCTACTCGACCTGTTTCAAAAGTCGCAAAATAATGTGATCCTTTCATAATTATTTTATGTTTAAAAGAATCATTGAATTTATAGTATATCTATTGTTAATTTTTATATATATTTTATCACATATTTTAGACTTCCTAACTTATCACAGAGTAATTTTTTAATGAATAATAATGTACCAATAATTCTCTTTTTTTCCTCCGGTTCTTTAATTTGTTGTTAGATATAATTTAAAATTTTGATTTTGTCTTTTATTCTTATTCATTTTTCAAATGGACTATGATCGTTGCACCAAAATACTAGGGTTTCGTGATAGGTGAAATCCGTTTTAAAAAATGAAGTGTGAAAAGTAATTTAAATAAAATAACTTCAAAATAGAAAAGGTGTATTAGTCACTAATTGACCCTGAAGGGGGATAGTATGTTTAAAAATTCTTTTAAATCTTTTTGAAAATTAAAACAAGCTATATCAATTATTTTAAGAACCAAGTAATTAATTTAATAACAAGTTCAAATTAATTGATCTAGCAACTTAACTCAATCCAATATTAATATAGCATGTAAGATAACAAAAATATAGAGATAGAGAGATTGATACTGTGATTTTTACGAGGTTCGGTAGCTCCTAGTCCTCGGCTCAAGAATCCCCTTTCTTGAGACTTTCCCAATCCTCACACTATAACTCTTCCTTCAATAGGTGGAATAGCAAAACATTTACACACAAGCTAACGAGCTCGTCTCACATTCAAAAGAACAATCCTCCCTTGAACCAATGAGCTTCACTTATCCAAGATTACAAATTTGTGTATGCAATCAATATATCACTCAAGAATAAAAAACACACAAAACCCTTAGGGCCTGTTTGGTTGGGGTGTTTTTGTGTTTATAAACTTGTTTGGTTAGTGTTTTTGGGATATGTGTTTAAAAACACTTTTTCACTTTAGGCAAATTTTAGGCATATGAGAATAAACATGAATTTGGTGTTTATTGGGGTGTTTATCACTTATACTTTCTTCACTTTATAATATATTATATTATATTTATTATTTATATGATTAAATTAGTATTTATTAATTTATATATTAATTTATAAATATATTTTATTTATTTATTTATTATTATTTTCATTATTTAATTCATTTTATTTATAAATTATTTATTCATTTTTAATTATTTAAAAATATATTTTATTAATTTAATATTAATTTATTATTATTATACTCATTTTTTATTATTATTATGAAGTATTTATTTGTTATTATATCTACTTATTATTTATTATTATATTTATTTATTATTTATTATTATTATTTCATTTTGTTTATTATTTGTTATTTTTATTATATTTTTAAATATGTTTTATGTAATTTATTATTATTATTTATTATTTAGTCCATTTTTTATTATTATATTTATTTATTATTATTGTATTCATTTTTTATTATTATTATATTATATTTTATTTATTATTTATATTATTAATTTTTAATTTTTCAATTTCCACCCAAAAAACATTCCTACCAAACATACTTCTGTTTTTGGATAAATAAACAAAAAAACAAAAAACGTGTTTTTTGTTTATTTCAATACAAACACATCTCTACCAAACAGGCCCTTAAGGGTGCGTTTGGAAACTAGTGTTTTCGTTTTCATTTTTTATCTCTTGAGAACAAAAAATTTTCTTGTTCTTGTCCTAAGGGTAATCCGGAAACAAAAACATGTTTGGTTAGAAATTTTGTCTAAAAAATTTTCGGGAACAAAAAAAAAAAAAAAAATTTGGAGGTTAGGGTTTGGAGGTTGAAGATGGAGGTTAGGGAATCTGCAACAATTAATTGTTTTTTTTGGTTGAGAACAAACAGTGCCGAAAACAAAAAAACACCATTTTGGTGTTCTCAAATTTTGAACTAAGGGTGAGAAAACGTTTTTTTACTGTTCACGAAAACAAAAACCATCAAAGGCTCCCCAAACGCGTTTTTGTTCCCGTGAACAGTGGAAAAAACAAGAACAAAAACGGAAACACCCTTATCCAAACGCACCCTAAGGTTTTATGGAAGATTGATCAATATAAATTCAAATGTTTTTAGGTGATATTTCAAAAACTTTAGATGTATATTCTCAAATGATGAATTCAATGAACGAATTTGAAAGAATAAGAAAAGAACTGGAGTTTAAAGCTTCAAAGGATTTGAGATGAAAAATGAGCTTCTTGCTTCTTGTTTTCAATGATTTTTCAAAGAGTGATAGAGAGAAAATTAGAGATGAAGATTTGTAGAAATTTCTCACACTATAACTACTATTTCAATCCTACATCTCATTATATGTATAATGAATTATTAGGGTTTGGAGAGTGAATCTCACTCTAGGATAGTAGAAGAGTGAGTTCTGAAAAGTAGCAAGAATAAACACCAAGTGATGGGTAAAAACATTTCTCATACTTACTTTTTCTCAAAAAGATGAAGCACCGAGTCAACTACTTTCAAGCTGTATTTTAAAAATATTTTTTCCAACGGCCATGGCCAGTCAACTGCCTCAAGAGCCAGTCGACTGCATTGGACAGGCCAGTCGACTGCCTCAGGCAATCAAATAATTTTAAAACTCTCAGTTTCATCCAGTCACCTGCCATTGCTTGTCTAGTCGACTGGGTGACTCAGAAATTTTGATTCTAAGTTCGTTTTTGAGTTCGGTTCTTTAATCACTTGAGCTTATAGGACTAACCAACACATAAGATACCCTGTTATAATATTCACACCCGACCTATCTACTCCGGGTCTTGAGTCTTCAACTTTCGCTTTTCGTTAACCATTTTGTCCTTTCACGGTTTTACACCTGAATTTCTTTCTTGCTTATCACTTTTAGTGTTTGCATTCTTTTTTCGAGACATTTTATTGTTCTTGCTGAAACACATAGCTTAAGAAAATATTAGTATCAAACACATTTAAATGTTTTGTTAATATCAAAACATGAATTATTGTCCGAAATAGAATTTCAAGGCTAACAAGGTGTTTGGTGAAAAAATTTTAGAAAGTTAATTCAGAATTCAAATATTTTTGAATTTAAAATACAAAAAGTTGTTACATATAATTGGAGAGAGAAAGAGTCCTAAACAAATGTCTAATTATATAATGGTGAGAAAAACAAGAATAAATAAAAAGACAACATTGAAAATATAAAATATTTAATGAGGTTAAATTAGTAAATTAAATATAATTGTAGATAAATATTTATATTACTTCCCGAAAATTACTCCAAAAGCAAGTTTTACTTGTTTTTATTAAACGAACTTTTAAATTGTTTGCTTTTATTAAAGGGTTAATTTCAATAAACCCCCCTATACTATTTAGATTAATCAACTAATCCCTTGTGTGTCCACTTTGCCCCTTATACTATTCAATTTCATCAAATTGCCCCCTCACTTCTCAAAATGCCTAAATTACCCTCAATAGTATAAGGGGGTTTAGTGAATTATTTCGGAAAAAATAATATATACTTTTTGCAAAAAAAAAAAATTTAAAAAAAAAATCATATTTTGTTCCAAAATATGAATTTTTTTTTCGAAAAATATTTTTTTTTGCAAAAAAGTATATATTATGTTCCAAAATATGAATTTTTTTTTCGAAAAATATTTTTTTTGCAAAACATATATATTATGTTCCAAAATATGATTTTTTTCTGAAAAATAATTTTTTGCGAAAAATATATATTATGTTCCAAAATATGATTTTTTTTTTGCGAAAAAGTATATATTATGTTTCAAAATATGAATTTTTTTTCGAAAAATAATTTTCGGAAAAAAAATCATATTTTGGAACATAATATATATTTTTCGCAAAAAATTATTTTTCGAAAAAAAATTCATATTTTGGAACATAACATATACTTTTTCGCAAAAAAAATATTTTTCGGGAAAAAAATCATATTTTGGAACATAATATATATTTTTTGCAAAAAAAAAAAATCATATTTTGGAACATAATATATATTTTTTGCAAAAAAATATTTTTCGAAAAAAAAATTCATATTTTGGAACATAATATATACTTTTTCGCAAAAAAAATATTTTTCGAAAAAAAATCATATTTTGTTCCAAAATATGATTTTTTTTCGATTTTTTTTTTTTTTGCAAAAAGTATATATTATTTTTTCCGAAATAATTCACTAAACCCCCTTATACTATTAAGGGTAGTTTAGGCATTTTGAGAAGTGAGGGGGCAATTTGATGAAATTGAATAGTATAGGGGGCAAAGTGGACACACAAGGGGTTAGTTGATTAATCTGGATAGTATAGGGAGGTTTACTGAAATTAACCCTTTATTAAAAGTCCATTTAATTGAATTTACCAAACACCCATATTTTGTTGAAAAGTGATTATAGAGTTTAAAAGCACATTTTGAGGTATTTAAAAGCGATGCACTAAACCTTTCCTTTTAACTGATAAAATTTTACTTATTCAATAGTGAATAATAAAATGTTATACATTCCGTCTTCATTCTTCAATGTAGTGAATAAGTGCAAGTATGAGTCATATCTATTGCATTAATTTTTTTTATTTTTTTATTCGGTCTTACAAATAGGTCAAGAAAATCGGTACAAAATTTAATTTTCTCTTTAGAATGAGTTCCTTTTTTTTTTTTTTTAAAAAAAAAATATTTAAAAGAGGTAGCTTGTGAGGTGAGAACATTCCAATAAGCCTAGCCCTAGCCACTGCCCCAAAAAAGTTATGGGAACCTAATTAGTGGGTGCGAGTTAAAAAATAAATGTGACTAGAAGAGGATTAAGGGGCATTGCATTGAATAATACATTTGGTGGGAAAATAGATGAGAGGACATTGAGTTGAATAATAAAGGAGATAAAAAATTGAATATTTTTTTTAAAAAATATTGGCAATTTTAATAAAGTTTTATTTTCACAACCTCCTTATAACATTTGTCAATGTGTTTATTTCAACAAAGTTGTTTCAGGAATAATGCTTATTGTTTGGGAAAAATTGGTAATATGTTTAGAATGTTAATATTTAATACATGAGATTTCAAGGAATTTATTACAATAGTGATTGACACATATTTCGACAGTAAATGCGTCTTATTATCTAATATTAATCAATACATATGAGGCACTCGAATACATTATTAAAATCTATATCACATAAGAACAAAATTATTATTGGAAGAGATAATGATATATATTTTTTAATGTCGCATAAACTAATCTCCATGATTCATGTACTACGGTTCTCTTAATTTTTTTGACAACAAATAAATGAATGGAAAAAAATATGATGATTTTTTTAAACTAATGGACTTTTCAGATAATATTCGTAAGTATAAAAAAGATTTGTAATTCTTGTTTTCATTGTTATTAAACAAATTCAAACATAGAACTAAATCCAAACATAAAACAAATGCACATAAAAATTTAAAGCTGGTTCAAGGGCTTGAAAATGTAAAATAAAAAATAAAATAAAATAAATACACCAGCAGTGAAGAAAGAGAGAAGATGGTGAAGAGAAAGGAAGTACCAAATTTAATTTAATTGGGTTTGGCGGGAAAGTTGACAACAAATGAAATGAAGTAAAACAACACAGATATAAGAAGTAAAATAATGCAATATTAATATACTATTACAAGATCGTGACAATATAGTATTTATGTAATAACAACATACTACTAAAGAGTCTTATACCCCGCAATCCGTACAATACAAAGCAGGTACAGGTACACCGTACAGCACCAGCCCCACTAGTCTACATAAATAAAATGGGTTAACTTTCTTTATATCCATTTACACGAGATTCTCATTATTTACAACCCAGATTATATCATCCTATTTTGTTTTGCAAATGTTTAAATTATTCTTAATGGGATAACCTAGTACTTATTGGATATAATGATATATTATTTTATTAATTTGACCTCCTTCAATAATTTAATCATTTAATTTGTATTAAATTTTAAAGATATATATAAAATTCAAAAAAAATAATATATATATATATATATATATATATTTGGAAAAATTATATAAAATTCGAAATAAGAAAACATATAAAATTCAAAATAAAAAATTATAAAATAAATATAAAATTCGAAAAAAAAACATAAAAAATTCAAAAATAGATATAAAATTCAAAAAATATAAAATATAAAAAATTCAAAATAAATATATAAAATTAAAAAAACATATAAAATTAAAAAATATATATATTAAAATTTGAAAAAAAATTATAAAATTCAAAAATAAATATAAAATTAAAAAACACATATAAAATTCAAAACAAATACATAAAATTCGTAAAAAAAATAAAATATTCAAAAAAACATATAAATTTTGTAAAAAAGTATATGAATTTCGAAATAAATATATTAAATATCAAAAAAATATAAATTTTGGAAAAAAAATATATTTCGAAAATATCATATTTACTAAACAGTGGGTGTTGGTACAAACCACTCCTAGTTTGAAGGACTAGCAACCTATGACTTCTTTCGTGCATGAGCTTCTCACTGTAATAACATTGAAAGGAGGTGAAACTAGGTCTCATGAGATGCCTAAACCAGTGTATGAAAGATGAAGATTATTGTTGACAGAGAATAATCCAACCCCAACAGGGTAACAGCATTTAGGAAGATTTTTTTTTACGAATTTTATATATATATTTGAAATTTATATATGTTTTTCAAAATATATATATTTCAAATTTAAATATATTTATTTTGAATTTTATATATTTTTACCGAATATTATATATATTTTCCAAAATTTATATAAGTTTTCAAAATTTATATATTTTTTTCGAATTTTATATATTTTTTCCAAAATTTATATATGTTTTCAAAATTTATATATATATATTTTAAATTTATATATTTTTATATACATTTTTTGAAATATATATATATATATATTTGAATTTTATATCTTTTTTTCAAATTTATATATCTTTTTTCAAAATTTATATATTGTATAGTGGATTGTTTGGGTATAGAGTTAGAAGTGTTCCATTATAGGGTTAGGGTTGTTTGGGTACATAATTTAGACTATCGTAGGATTAAATTGATTTAAGGGGTGTTTGGTATAAGGGTGTTTTAGACATTTCATACTATGAGAGGTGTAAATGAAGATTTTTAAACCTGAAGGGGAGTGATTAAAGTAAAAACAAATTTAAAGGAGTGTAAATAAAATTAACCCAAATAAATTTTAATATATATTTAAACCGGACGGATTGTATACAACACCCCCAACCGGCCAACCCATTTAAAAACTTACCAATTCTGTCCCATTAGGGTCGATTGGGTAAGGTTAAATTACCATCCCTATTCAAATACACGAGTCTATTGTCACCTGTATAAATTCCAGGTTCGGTTCCAAAATACGTGACCCTATATGATGACACACTAGCAAAACCCATCTCCAACGCAAGTTTTTTTTTTTTCCTGAATGAATAGTATATATAAAAAAATTAGTATACAATGAGGGGCTGAGGAGAAAATCCCCTAAGAAAAGTCCCAAAAACCGAAACCAAAACAAAGCCAAAAGTAACATCAAGTAGCATAAAGAACGTCAAGGTAAAAAGATAAAGCCCTCCATAAAAGCATCATGCAGTAGCTATAAGCCTATAACCCAAATTCATTCTACTATCATAACAAATTATGTTTAAATGTGTAAGTTCCTACATTACTACTACGATATTATATATTAAAACACACTACTATAAAAATTACGCAGCCAATTTTAGAACAGATCGGAGTACTTTAAATAGAGGCGCACACTGTTATTTTTATTCTTTTTAAGTGCACACTGTTATTAAGTGAGGGTGAACATGACAATAAATAAATAAATGAGCAAGACCGTCAGAATCGAGATTCTAGATATAATTGTTTTGGAATCCGTAAAATCGAAATCGTAAAATCGTAAGTAAAATTGAAAGATTCTAGCAATTCGTATTAATTTTTTTAAGAAAATATTAATAATTAAATATTTAATTTAAAAATTTAAATTATATTATAAATTTCAAAATTTTCGGCCCTTTAAATATTTTTTCATAAATTTAGGTTATATATTGGAATATTGGACTAAATCATAAATTTTTTTGACATTTCATATGAAAGGCGAAATCGACAAATCATAACTCCTTGAAAGGCTGCTCTTATGTACATCTCATGCAAAAAAAACAGGTAACTTTACTAAGCACCAAATAATGATCGAAGAAGCCAATACAAGGAATATTGAAACTCAAAGCTCATAACTTTACTAACAAGCTGAACCTCAAGAGACATTTTATAGGGAGATAGAGCAGCATCTGATTTTCAACCCATGTGAAGCAACTGAATAAATGAGTGACTGAACCGTCTCTTCCAATCTTTTCCGGAAGGGAAAAAAAGGTAAGAGGATTTGCGATCTGAATTGTTGAAATATTCTTGGAATAAGTTTTATTTCAAAAACAAATTAAAAAAAATTACAAAAGCAAAAAGAGAAAATATGTTTATAGAAATAAATTTAAGAAAATCATCAACAAAACAATTACATTTTTTTTTCAAAAATATTAAAATCATTTTGAAAAAAAATTAAGCCTATTTTTTATAAGAAAATTAAATTTATTTATTTAACATTTGATTTAAAAAATTAATCCAAATTTTACAAAAACAAAAACAAAAAATATGCTTATAAAAAGTATATTTAAGAAAATCATCAACAAAAGAATTACAATTTTATTTTCAAAAAAATTGAAAAAAAAAAGAGCATATTTTTCAAAAATGTTTTATTTTTATTTATTTATTTATGATTAAAAAAATTAAGCCAATTTCTTTCAATTTTTTTATTTTTATTTAATTATTTTATTTATTTATCATTTTATTATACATTATTTATTATTAATTCAATATTTGTTTTTTTTATTAGATTAAAATATTTTAGAAATTTTATATTATTTTAAAGCAGAATGAGGGTAAGTTACAATACTTTAAAAACATAATGGATTTGATTTTTGTGCACCTAGAATGAAACTACATGGGATTTTTCGCAAATAATCCTATTTTTCATCACCTATTTTAGACTTCCTAACTTAGTAATTTTTTAATCAACAATAATTCATCTACAATTCTCTTTTTTCTCCCGTTCTAAAATTTGCTGTTACATATAATTTAAAATTTCGAATTTGTCTTTTATTCTTATTCATTTTTAAAAGGACTATGATCTTTGCACCAAAATACTAAACCTTTCCTTTTAACTGATAAAATTTTACTTATTCAATATTGTGAATAATAAAATATTATACATTCAATCTTCAATGCAGTGAATAAGTAGTGCAAGTGTGAGTCATATCTATTGTATTAAAAAAAATATTTATTCGGTCTTACAATGGGTTAAGAAAAATGGGTACAAAATTTAATTTTCTCTTTAGAATGAGTTTCATGGCTTTTTTTTTTTCTGTAAAAAAAAAATATATATATTTAAAAGAGGAACATTCCAATAAGCCTAGCCGTAGCCACTGCCCAAAAAAGTTATGGGAACTTATTTCGTGGGTGCGAGTTAAAAAATAAATAAATGTGACTAGAAGAAGATTGACATGTAGTGGGAAATAGATAAGAAGGCATTGAGTTGAATAATAAAGGAGGTAAAATTGAATATTTTTTAAAAAATGATTGGATATTTTAATAAAATTTTATTTTCACAACCTTCTTATAATATTTGTCAATGTGTTTATTTTAACACAGTTAATTCAGGATGTATGGAAAAATTGGTAATATGTTTAGAATGTTAATATTTAATAAATGAGATTTCACGGAATTTATT
This sequence comes from Cornus suecica, assembly GCA_963922005.1. NCBI lineage: Eukaryota > Viridiplantae > Streptophyta > Magnoliopsida > Cornales > Cornaceae > Cornus > Cornus suecica. Next base: position 98,555,885 of record OY998238.1, read on the forward strand.
GCAATAGTGATTGACACACATCTCCAGAGTCCTGAGTAAATGTGTGTTATTATATAATATTAATCAATACATATGAAGCTCTTGAATACATCATTCAAATCTATGGTTTGTTTGGAAAGTCTGTTTTTTGTATTTGTTTTTTCAGAAAAAAATTAAAAACAAAAAAATGTTTGGATGAAGGTGTTTTCACCACTTTTATTTGGTGAAAATTGTATTTTATGAATTTGGTGTTTTCATTGTTTTTACCACCTAAACAGTGAAAAAACTCAAAAAACAACTAAAAGTTGTATTTGGTGTTTTCATCACTTTTACACACTATTCACAGAAAACAGTTTTCTTGAGGAAAAAACAGTGAACAGTAAACGCGTTTGCCAAACGTGTTTTTTTTTTTAGTCTTGTAAACAGTAAAAAAACAAAAACAAAAAACAGGGTATCCAAACAGACCCATATATCTCATAAGAACAAAATTATTATTGGAAGAGATAATAATAATAATTTTTTTATATATTTTTTAATAAGTTGCATAAATAAATCTCCATGATTCACGATATGCATGTACAGTGTACACGGTTCTCATAATTTTCTCGACAACAAATAAATGAACGGGAAAAAATATGATGAATATTTTAAACCAATGGACTTTTCAGATAATATTATTTAGTATACAAATCTAGTATAAGAAAGATTTGTAATTCTTATTTTCTTGTTATTAAACAAATTCAAACATAGAATTAAATCCAAACCTAAAAACAAATGCACATAAAAAATTTAATCTGGTTCAAGGGTTTGAAAATGTGCAATAAAAAAAAAATGGGAAAATATTATTGACCTCCCTTGACGTAAGGTCTCATTGTACGCGATACCCCTTAGTTTTGAAATCTATTAGTTACCTCCCTCAGGTTAGTTTTTTCTATCATTTTCACCCCCTTCATCCAAAGTTAACGCGGTCAAAAGGGTAAAGTACCCTAAATACTCCTCAAATTCATATTACAGTTTACCCCTTAAATTATTGAATTTCAAAATCCCCCCACCCCAATGGGTAATTTACAATTTCACCCCCAAAAATTTGAAAAAATATTTAAAATATTTAAAATTTGAATATATATAATTTGAAAATATATATAAAATTTGGAAAATATATATAAATTTTGAAAAAAATATAAAAAATCAAAAAAAATATATAAATTTTGAAAAACATAAATAACATTTGAAATAATATATAAAATAAGAAAAAATAAACAAAATTTGAAAAATATATATAAAATTCTGAAAAAATGTATAAATTTCGAAAAACATATATAAATTTCAAAAAATATATATAAAATTCGAAATATATATATATTCGAAAAATATATAAATTTCAAAAAACATAAATAAAATTTGAAATATATATATAAAATTAGAAATAAATATATAAAATAAGAAAAAATAAATTTATATGTTTTTCAAAATAAAATTCGAATTAGATATATATTTCAAAATTTATATATGTTTTTCAAAATTTATATGATTTTTCGGAATTTTATATATATATTTCAAAATTTATATATCTTTTTTGAATTTTATATATTTATTTCGAATTAGATATATATTTCAAAATTTATATATGTTTTTCAAAATTTATATGTTTTTTCGGAATTTTATATATATATTTCAAAATTTATATATCTTTTTCGAATTTTATATATTTGTTTCGAATTAGATATATATTTCAAAATTTATATGTTTTTTCGGAATTTTATATATATATTTCAAAATTTATATATCTTTTTCGAATTTTATATATTTATTTCGAATTAGATATATATTTCAAAATTAATATATGTTTTTCAAAATTTATATGTTTTTTCGGAATTTTATATATATTTTATGAATATTATATATTTATTTCGAATTAGATATATATTTCAAAATTTATATATGTTTTTCAAAATTTATATGTTTTTTCGGAATTTTATATATATTTTTCGAATTTTATATATTTATTTCGAATTAGATATATATTTCAAAATTTATATATGTTTTTCAAAATTATATGTTTTTTCGGAATTTTATATATATATTTCAAAATTTATATATCTTTTTCAAATTTTATATATTTATTTTGAATTAGATATATATTTCAAAATTTATATGTTTTTTCAGAATTTTATATATATATTTCAAAATTTATATATCTTTTTCGAATTTTATATATTTATTTTGAATTAGATATATATTTCAAAATTTATATGTTTTTTCGGAATTATATATATATATTTCAAAATTTATATATCTTTTTCGAATTTTATATATTTATTTCTAATTAGATATATATTTCAAAATTTATATGTTTTTTCGGAATTATATATATATATATATTTCAAATTTTATATATGTTTTCTAATTTTATTTCGAATTTTATATATATTTCAAAATTTATATATATATTTTTATTTTTATGTTTTTTTTTCAAATTTTATATATTTTTTCCAAATTATATATATATTTTTTGAATTATATATATATATATAAATTATATATATATTTTTAAAATTTTAAATATTTTTTAGAATTTTAGGGGGCGAGACTGTAGTTTATCCATTAGGGTGGGGCAATGTGAAAATTCAATACTTTAGGGGTTTATTGAGGGTAATTTCATAATTTTACATCTCCTATGGAGATAACTGATATATTTAAAAACTTAAGGGTGCCCGTACAATTAGGCCTTACCTCAAGGGAGGTCAGTGATATTTTCCCAAAAAAATTTCACCGCTGTAAAGATAAGAGACAAGATGGTGAAGAGAGAGGAAGTATCAAATTTAATTTAATTGGGTTTGGCGGGAAAGCTGACAACAAATGAAATGAAATGAAGTAAAACAACACAGATATAAGACGACAACACCAGCCAAGTAGTCTAGAGGACCACAACACCAAAATAGTGCTCATATAGTGCGATCATTTCAGCATACTGAAATAAAATTTCAATATATATTTAGACCAGGTCGGTCCGGGAACTCAGCTTTTAATAAATACCAATCCGCGGCAAACCCATTTAAAAACTTATCAATTCCGGTTAGATCGGGTTAAATTGTGATCAATTCCTGTTAGATCGGGTTAAATTGTCATCCTTATTCAAAATACATGAGTCCATGGTCAGCTGTATACAATCCAAGCGTGGCCCCATATGAACCCATCCGGAACCCAAGTTTTTTTTTTCCTGAATAAATATTTTGTGTATAATTTTTTTATTTTTTTATATAATACAATAAGGGGCAAGGAAACATTAAGGTAAAACGATTAATCCCTCCATAAAAACATTATGCAGTAGCTATAACCCAAGTTCATTCCACTATCATAACAAAATTATGTTTAAATGTGTAAGTTCATTCATTACTAAGACATCATTATATATTAAAACACACTATTATAAAAATTACGCCTACTTGAAAGGCGCACACTGCTATTAAGGGCGTATTGGGTACGGGCTTGATGAGTAACACGATGATAAATAAACAAATGAGGCTACACCTGCTTGAAAGGCTGCTCTTATGTACATCTCATGCAAGAAGAGGCAACTATTAAGCACCAAATAATGATCGAAGAAGCAAATAGAAGGAATATTGTAACTCAAAGCAACATACCTCTGCAATTTCTGATTGTTTTCTGGAATTTGTGGATTGGGAGAACTGAAATGGCCAATCTGCACTGAAGGTGCTTGCAGAGACAATACTGTTTATGGGTTTCCGGCTTAATTACAAAATTCTGCCCGCAAGGCTTTCGATCTTTACATTGTCCAAGAGAGAATGACTTGACAAAAGATGAATCTAAGATTATAACCAACCAACCTAGTTAATAACATAAAATTTCATCAATACGATGCATAGGATTTGGAAATACCAAAATCTAGCTTTCATCCTACATATGCACACATCTCATGTGATTTATCAGTTATTCGCAACCATAGCATCCATAGTGGAATTGTTCTCTATTTTCTTGATGATCAATCTCTTCTGGGGAGGAATGTCTTTAGTAGGGGATATATCAGCATCAACGAGAATCGTGTCGTACTCATTAAAATCCCCTTGTAAGATTCCCTTTGCAACTTCATTCTCAACCATCTGCTGAATCACTCGTTTAACTGGCCTTGCACCAAAGTTGGGGTCGTAGCCCAGTGTTCCTAGAAAATGAACAGCTTCGTTTGTGTACTGAAGTTCAATTTTCTTTTGTTTGAGCCTCATCTTCACACGTTTCAGCTGCAACACAGAGGACAATATTTTTACAATGTAATTCAAATCCCATTATTGCAAAAATGATGCACAATAAGACAACCACCATTTTTTTTTGTTTTTTGACAAGTAAATTGAAAAAAGCACTCAACCGGGAGAATAAGACCACCACCATTGCCTAACATTCTCATAAACCTCCGTCGATTTTACGAAAGAACTAGCAGAAAGATACTGCATCAGCGAGGCGAGAGATGTGAACAGAAAATTTATCGTAGAAGCTAACAAGCTGAACCTCTAGAAACATTTTATAGGGACATAGAGCAGCATATGATTTTCAACCCATGTGAAGCAACTGAATTAATGAGTGACTGAACAGCCCCTTCCAATCTTTTCCAGAAGGGAAAAAAAGGAAAGAGAATTTCCATCAGACTGAGGGATTCTGCTAAGTTTAAACTTTCAAATAGGTTTTACAAATCCAAGCCGAGTTCAACCAAGGTTTTGGGTTTCATTATACAAAAACCAGAAAGGGTTACCATTACCAAAACATCTCAAGCTGTGTAGCCGAGACTAAATTTTAATCAGCTCGAACTACAGAAAATGGAGGTTACCTGCCAAATGGAGTGTAATCCTGTGATTGGAATCCTCCACATTTATACTTTTGATTTCCATGAATAAAATTGCCTTGGTGGTTTTACCATTTGTGGGACTTATAATAGATGACAAAATTAGAATTATTGCGTTGCCTGGGACTCTGAATGTGGGGTGGTGCAGATTCAGCAACATTCATATCTCAATCTAGTAAAAGATACTGAGATCAAAGTCTGGATCCCAATCTGACAGACCTTAACATGCTACCTGAGTTAAAATTCGATAAGTATTCTAGAAATCAAACTTAGACCCAAATCTGATATAAATACAGAAATATGAGATGGCTCCATACGACCAGCCTGCGGGAAACTAGAGAAAAGGTTGGTTTTTATACCTAGACTAATGGCACACAATATAATATAGGAACAGGAATTGGAATGGCTCTAGAAGAGAGATCTGGGGATTTACAGGAGGCCTCAGAGGCTTTGATCGGAAAGGCTCCTACACCATACCTTTTGACTGAACTCCCCTAAAGCTGTAGCTCCTAAAGTACTAGCAAAAGCAGCCAGATTGAATTGAAATTAATCTTCAACTCTAGCTTATTGACTTGAGAAAATCCAATGACTTGCCGCAATGACAGTCGTTGCTTGCCTTAAAGGGACTTCGAATACCAGTGTCTTGCCATCCCGTGTTCTTCCTCTTTGAGGCCAGGTGTTTTTGTGTATTTTGATGATGTTTTGCTAATGAATTATTATTCATAAGAATGTAAACAAGATTATTATATGTTTACTAGAGAATAGCTCCAAATCTACATGAATATGAATTCAATCAAGGCCGTATGGGTTGGAGAACTTAATATAATCAAGACAGGATGATGTTAGTCATAAAATCAAGGCCGTATGGGTTAAATAACTTTTTGGAAGAGAGCATTTAGGATGTTATGTAATCAGCGTACTCCATTAAAATTGTAAGGATAATCCTATAGAACAAGTAGGGACATAATGTTGGGAAACTATGAAATACCATATATGCATAGTGTGTGGGGCGGAAATGAAAATGTTAAAATGGATGTGATGTAACACTAGAAAGGAAAGAATTAAAATTATGACATTCATAAAATGGTCAAAGCAACACCAAATTGGGATATAATGAGAGGAAATCTGTTAAAATGGTTTGGACATACGCAGAAGACCTTCATATGTGCCATTTAGGAGTAGTGACACAGTCCATGTTACGTTATTTATGTGTGTGAAAGTAATAGACAATGGCTTCAATATACACGGATTTGAGTCCACTCCAATTGTGATTTCTATCTTAGATCAAATACTAAAACAAAGGCAGGATAACGCCAATCATAGATTTGAGGCAGTGTGGGTTTTAAGGAGCGCATCTATGTGATTACCGTATTCCATCAAGATTGAAAATGAAATTCTATAAAACAACTGTTAGACCAGCGACATGTATGGGGCATAATGGTAGGCATGGGCAAGTACATAACAATGTATATATAGAGTGAGGGGGGCACAAATGAGAATCTGGAGATAAATGTGATGTAAGACTAGAACGGATAGAATTAGATCTTATTAATACAAAGGTCAAAACCACACCAAAATTGGTAAATAAATGAAGGGAAAATCGAGTAAAATGCTTTGGACATGAGTAGAAGAGCTTTCAATGCACCAGATAGGATTAGCGACATAGTCCACATAAAGAATAATACTAGGAGAAAAGGAAGACCAAAATTTTGTGGGTAGAGTCGGTAAAAATAAGATACGATAAATTGATAACATATGGTCTCATCGAAATATTAATCTTACATAGAGCAGAATGAAAAACCAGGATTCATACACCCAACCCCAAGTAATTGGGAAAGGCTTTGGTCATGGTGTTTGTTTTCGTATTTTAAATCAGATATCAAATTTCTCCAAGATATATCGAATTTTAACAGGAGGATCTAAATCATAAGCGCAACAAAATGCTAATTGGAACAATCAGGATGGGAATGGATCTCTCTCTTCGCCCCATTGACAGCCATGTAACAAATAATCACCATAATTTATCGTTGTGTCTGCCTCCTCAACTTTTGGTTCACATAATGAACACTTAACTAGTTTCAGAAGTCAATAATAGAGAGCGAGTATACAGGAAACAGAATTATCAAACACAAAAACATAAACAGAATATAATTGACTTCAGAGAACTTAGAGTTTACCTGGATCTCAACAATTTTGTTGATTTCTTTGAAGTCCAGAGGTTTGAAAACAATATACTCATCAACACGGTTCATGAACTCGGGCCGGAAAGTTTGTCTAGCCAACTCAACAACCTGCTTTTTCATTATCTCGTAAACTGCATCTTTGTTATCATGTGTGTCTAGAGTTTCAAGGATATGGTTGGACCCGATATTTGATGTCATGATCACAACACAATTTGTAAAACTTACATGCCTTCCTTGGGAATCAGTTATCCTTCCATCGTCCAACAACTGTAATAAAATATTGAATACATCGTGATGTGCCTTCTCAATTTCATCAAAGAGTACAACAGAGTAGGGCCTTCGACGGACTACTTCAGTGAGTTGCCCACCCTCTTCATAACCGACATACCCAGGTGGTGCACCAACCAAGCGAGAAACTGCATGTTTTTCCATGTACTCGCTCATGTCAATCCTCACAAGAGCATTTTCTGTGTTAAAAAGGTATCGAGCCAAGGCCTTTGCAAGCTCTGTCTTACCAACACCAGTAGGGCCCATGAACATGAAACTAGCTATAGGCCGATTTGGGTCCGACAATCCTGCCCTTGACCGTCGGATTGCATCAGCCACTGATTTGACTGCCATATCCTGGCCAACAACACTTTTGTGGAGCACCTCTTCTAGGAAGACAAGCTTTTCCCTCTCTGATTGCTGAAGGTTTGACATTGGAATGCCAGTCCATTTGCTTACAATTTCAGCAATATCAAGGTCTGTGACCTCTTCTCGAAGCAAAGAACTGCCGGACTTCCGGTAATCAGAAAGGTCCTTCTCCGCTGCTTCTAGTTGGCGCTGAAGGGACATTAATGTACCATATTTGAGCTCAGCAGCACGACTGAGATCGTAATCACGCTCAGCAGCTTCCATCTCTTGGTTGACTCTGTCAATCTGTTTAAGAAATATTGAGCACATAAATCAGAATAAGATTAGTAACATTATATGAGGAACCAATAAAATCACCAGAATCTATGCAAAAAAGATGACCTCCTCCTTTATTGACCGTATCCGAGTCATAAGAACTTTCTCACGTTCCCACTGTTCAGTTAACTCCTTCTGTTTTTGTTTAAGCTCTGCTAAATCTTTTTCCAATTTATCCAATCTTTCTTTGGCTGCTTTGTCAGTGTCATTTTGAAGAGACAGTTTCTCCATTTCTAATTTTAGCACAGCCCTGTCTATCTCATCCAACTCAGTTGGTTTAGAAGTAATCTCCATTTTCAGCTTTGCAGCGGCTTCATCAACAAGATCAATAGCTGAAACACAGAGGAAAGGGATTTATATGATGTATCAATGTGGTAAAGAATAAGCACAGTAAAAACTAAAACCAAACAGACTGTCCTGGGAGGTTGCCAAGCTTCAATAAAAGGAGCATATCTTACTGCAATCTTAAACACACAGTTTTGAAGGAATTGTCAACGCCAAGAACTGCCATTCCTTGCATTCTCTTCCATAATACATGATAAATGTTAGCCACTTGAGACTTCTCCCCAAAGGGTACTTAGCAAAAAGGAGGTTTGGCAAGGCTTGACAGCCAAGGTAGGACTCAAGTGGGCTGTTAAAAGGCCATCGTGTCTGGCAGTGTCATTTGATAAATATTTTGTAACCCCGCCCCACCATATGGTATAATATTGTCCGTTGTGGGTCAAACTCACATGATTTTACCTCTAAAAGGCCCCGTATAAATTGGAGAACACTATACATATAAGCCCTTTGCCTCCGCTATACCCAGATGACATGGCCCATGGGTCGTCGAAATTAACCCCCCTGGGACCTAGTCTGACCCGCATAGGCTTGTGCACGCTCCTCACACTTCCGGATGGGATCCAGCCGTGATACCCTATTTAACAGCCTGCTCCACAACAAGCTAAAAAACCGGCCCGGGCAGTTTTGAGCTCGGATTTCTTTTTTTATAGGTGACCCGTGGATCAAAGTAAGGCAGTAGCGGGGACCAGGTTAAGAACTGTAATGCTGATAATATTTCTCTAATTTGTTTTCGGCTTTCACCCCCAGAATGCCTCACTCCAATTAAAGACAACAATTTACATATAAGCACTTCGACTCTACTATACCCCAGGCAATGTGGGACGTCAAATATCTCGTATACCAAATTCTAGGAAATCCATGTAGGAATCACTTGAGAATTTCATTGGAGTCTCCTCAAGTGTACTAAAAGGCGTTGCATGATATTCCCCCCCCCCCCCCAAAAAAAAAAAACAAAAAAAACACAAAAGAATAAAATAATAAAGAAACGCTTGGATAGGTCAGACCCATGGGCTGGGAGCTGCAAATGCTTGTGTTCCCCCAAGCCACTTGCTTGGTATGACACACCCAACACATATAGGCCTTTGGATTTGCTTTCTTGAGCAAGGTATGAGCTTTGACAAAGGCATTTTAGCATTTCGTTGTAGCTCAGAAAGCCCCCGTGGCACAACACAGTAGGCATGCATGACTAATGGTATAGGCATGGCATGGGCCATGTCCCCAACAGACAAGTCGAGTCATACTTGTGGGCATAAGTTAAGCATGTCCAAGGCATTGGGCACGGACCACAAAGAAAGAAAAGTAAGCTAAGATAGGGGACGTGTCAAGAGCTGGCTAGTTTCAGTAATCCCTAGCAGTCAGTGTCAACAACAATGCCTTGCTGGCACATAGCAGATGCTGTCAGCATAATCCACTTAGGTAGATGAGAGTGTCATCCACCAATATTGCTCGCAGTTGTAGGCAATTTTGTGAGCGGCTATATACAGCCATTTGGTCGTCTGCTAGAAGCATTAGTGACACCAAGAGGGTTCCTCGTATTATTTCGATAATAATAGTGAAAGTTGGAGGGGCCTCTATAAACTTATAGCATCTTCTTTATTGGATTTTATCCCACTACCCTATGTTCCAATGGTTTTTTCCCTATAAAATTTTCCACAAACAAACTGAGTTCCAAGTGTGACTGCTATATTTAAATCGTTGTTGTGTTTTATGCAATCACTTTAAGACACAATTTTGGGTATTGATTGTTTGCTTAACTGAAAAACATATTCATAGGGCCACCAACAAGGCACGAAGAGAAACCAATTCCAAACCACACCTCGCTGCACAATGAATTGCCCCACTTCGTGTCTGGGGCACCCTTCTTTCCGTAGCTTAAATAACTAGGTTGAAGTTTTAAACAAGTTCAAGATAAAAGGTATTTTGTATAACAAAAAAAAGAAAAAACTAAATAGGAACAAATATTAAATTACACAAGAATAATTTTGTTAGCTCTTGAAGTTACAAATCCATAATATCATGAAACTGAAACTACAAAATATATATATAAAAAAAATCCCTAAAATTGCAGGTACCCAGCATGACATACTTTATGTTGATAAAAATCAAATTCATTCTCTTTCTCAATTAACCCTTCTTGGTTTTATTTTATTTTATTGTCTATTCTTATTATTATTTTTGTGTTCCTCTTAATGATAAAACAATGAGCAAAAGAAAACATTCCCTCTCACTTTTCAAGTGCATAAAGTGTTTGGGAGTACGATGAAAACTCGCTACACACCCTATTCCTTTGCACATACAAGGTAAATTGAGAAGGAAGATCATTTGTGTAAGTGGGCAATACCACAAATAGTGATCTAACTATTCTTGGGTGGAAGGAAGTTTTCTGGTGAGGCAATTTTCACATGAAAACTATTTTAAGAGATTAGTTTTAAAAACTGAATAGTACAGGAACTTCTTTTTCACAATTTTCCCTGACGTATCTGCACTTTTTTTTGTACCATATTCATGTACGAGACTTACTCTTTTGGTGATTCGTTGGCCCAATTAGGCCCAAAAACTAGAACAACATCCCCTACATAAGTTAAAATGCATGTAAGGATTCCATGGTCTTAAATTTAATTATAAAACAAGAATACAATGCAATATCAATATACTTTGGAAAATTACATATGTACCCTAGCACATGTACGGTACGAAAATTGAAAACATGATATGCATAAACGTACAAAAATACATATATGTATAGGAAACATGTGTACATGCAATGCTTGTAGCAAATTTTAGATACTGTTTTTTGTCTAGGTAATGTAGAAACCTGTTCTTCCAATCCCTAAGAGGCATTTGGACCTATGAGCACACCTACTTTAATTACATCACTGTGGACATGATCACATAACAGCATTTAATGTCCATAAAAAATATAAGCTGTTCAAAATATGACATTTACAGAAGACAATGCGGTGCAAATGCCTGATACAGAAGATCGTATCCTTTTCCTTTGCAAAATTGGAAACTTAGTAATTGCAGTTTATCAACTGAACAAGTTTAACCTGTACCGGAAAAGGAAAGGGTGGGGGTTCATTAAGTGAACTTTAAGCTATTCAATCCTCTAAGAATGATCTATTTCAATGTATTGGCGTGTAACTACTAATAATTTTGAAACAAAAAGGGGAATTTTACTATTGTAAACCAATGTATTTAGAATCAAGGCAGATTGGATAAAATGCAATAAAGAATAAGGGTATGCATAAAATGAATGCATACCCTTATTCAACAAAAGAATGTTCGGCAATAAAGAATAAGGGTATGCATAAAATGAGAGTGATAGAAACGCAAATCCTGAGATCGTGTGCAGCAAGCCAAGAAATGATAGGATGGTTAGGGTAACACCAAATTGGGATAATAAACATCTATTAAAAAGTGCTTCAGTCCACCACTTAGGAATAATGCATGATACACACACTGAGTGAAATTGAGGCACGCAAACTCACAATTAAGTCAGTGGCTGGCCGAGTAGCTAATAGATCAAAAGCACACAGTAGGTTATAGCTAGTAAGGAAAGATGCAATAACATGTTGTTTCATTGTGTATGACCTTAGACAGAAAGCGGATATATATTTAAGTAAAGGAAAATTTCTTCGTTGATTGAGTAGAGTAGACTAATATCGATTTCCAAACACGAGTAATAACTATTTTTACCTTTGTCGGGCAAAAATCGCTCTGTGATGTACCGATCTGAAAGAATTGATGCTGCAACAAGAGCACTGTCTGATATTTTAACCCCATGGTGCAGCTCATAGCGCTCGCGCAATCCGCGAAGAATCGATATTGTGTCCTCTACTGATGGCTGACCACAAAACACTTGTTGAAATCTACGTTCCAGAGCAGCATCCTTCTCAATGTACTTCCTATATTCGTTCAACGTGGTTGCTCCAATACATCTGAGCTCACCTCGACCAAGCATGGGCTTCAACAAATTTCCTGCATCCATTGCTCCAGCTGCAGCCCCTACATACGGTGCAGAGAAAAGAGACTTTCATTAACAAAAATTAAATATTTTTTAATTCAAACTAACAGGATGTGACGAAAGGCAGACTATCGCTACGTCAAAATGAGAACATCAATATGAGTCTGCACAAAAACAGTGAACATATACATATGCATGCATGAGAATCTGTTATTAAAACTTCTTTTTACATACTTATTTTTATTGAGGGTGGTGGCAGCATTGGTAGTTTGAGTGGTGGCAATGTTTAACAACAATATTTTCCTAAACTACAGGATCAAAGGTTTAGTGCAGTATTGGCTTTATTTAAGGCCACCAAAGGTTGCTTCCATTACTTGTAATCTTCAATGCTCCTTTCTTTCTCCAATAACACAACATATGAGGGAGTGAGGCACATTCCTTGAATCACACCCAAAGATTTATAATAGGATTTCTAAATCAAAATCCAGTTGATCTTTTCAAAACTTCAGACAATAGTTCACAGTAATAATTGAACATAAATACTGTTGTTAAGAATAATACTTATTTAAGTGTTCAATAGATTACTGATAAATTAAAAATAGAGGTGTGGTTATCAGTTAAGCTATTTGTTTTCAAAACATCTTTAAATGTTTTTTTTCCCCGAAAGTTTAGAAGTACATTTAGTTCACATAACTTTTCTTTGATCTTCCTTTGTAAATGTTTTACTTGATGCCAGCACTGCTACTAGGGGGTGTCTACACGTGTGTGAGTGTGCATATTAAGCACAAATTAGAATCAGCCTTAAATAGGTCAGGAAAATGAAATAAATAAATGAGTACTCTTAAAATATCTCAAAACTCAGATTATCTGAAATACATGCCAAATTTTAACAAAATTGATTATTTCAGTGTGTTAACCCATGACGGTATATGCAGGAACAGAATTCTCTGAAGAATTAAATCAACGACATAGCACGCATCTTCTCCACATTAGAATATGAATCCAAGCACGATACCAACCTGCACCAACTACAGTATGGATTTCATCAATAAATAAAATAATCTGCCCATTTGAAGATGTGACTTCCTTCAAGACAGCTTTTAGCCTTTCCTCAAAATCTCCTCGAAACTTAGCACCAGCAAGCAATGAACCCATATCTAGGGAGATCAACTGTACAATATAAACGAGAATGTAAATTACTATCGTGACAATGTGCACAAAATGAAGAAAAATTGCATTGAAAACTTGACTTATACAAGAAGTCAAAAGGACAAATTCCAAAAGATTAGCTCACTTTTGTTGTCGTTATTGTCTTAACTCTTGGTCAAACTTCAAGTTCAGAATAAGTCAATCATACCGATACCTAAGTCTAAATCAATATACAGCTAATCTTCTTTTCAACTTTACATTCGAAATCATAGATCTAAAAGTTACAAATACAAAATCAAACCTCGTGCACTATGCTAACCCCTCTTTTTTCGAAATTACATACCTAAAGAGTATAATTTTAGATACAAACCTACTAAGCCAAAAGCTATATTAGATTTAAGACTAAAAATTCAGATAAAAACCTACTAATCCAAAATATTAATTAGCTCTATTTAGGTCCGCTTGGTGTAATAAAATATTAGTAAAACAAAATCAAGTTTGCCATCTATATCAATTGTGAAAAATTAGAATATTAACTAGCATAATTTGGATCACGCCGAAATCCTCTTTAAAGCCCTATGATGAATAGACATCATGCGTTGCAGCAAAAGAGACATTCTTGTAGAACACTGTTTCTACAAAGAACATGCTTATCCGTTGTTATTCCTAGCTTAAAAGGAATTCAGTCCCCAAAATTCAAGATTTAACATGTTCTGAAAATTGCTAAACAAAAGGTAAATTGCTCAGAAAAGGAAAAGATCCTAACTATAAAATTTGATGACACATTAACGGTGCTATATGATCATATGTAAGGATATTAAAAACTTGCAGACACGATTTCACCTCTTTACCTTGAGAAAGTGAATTATAAGATATTAAACTAAGTGTCAAAAGAAATATACTACCCTTCGGTTTAAAAGAGGCTCCGGAACATCCCCACGAACAATTCTTTGAGCTAATCTGCAAGACATGTGATTTTTATTCATTATTTGTAAAAGAAAAATACCGGATATGAGTGCATGATGATTGCAAAATGAAAAATATAAGCAACACATTAGGATTTCTACAGATCTATGGGAGCCAAGAGTTGGACTTAGATCAATGTAGAGAGGAAGTACATAAGACCTAATCATTTCAAAATAGTTCTTTACAACAATGATGATGATTATAATCAAAGATGTTTTTATTGGCACTATCAAAGATGTTTTGATTTTCTTTTTTTTGTTGGGTCCGGGTAGATATTGTACATCTATAGAGGAAAAAGTTCAGTTTTTGGGATCCCTTGGCCCTTAGGCCTCTTTGTTGGTTTGTAGGAGGAGGTGTTTTCCCTTTCACTCTTTAATATGCTTCTTACTTATCCAAAGTATTATTATTATCATCATATTATTTAAGGTAAGATATCATTAAGAGCAGCCCCGAAAGGGAGCCCAACTAAGAAAACTGCACAAATAACACCTACAGCCTTAGGCCATCCCCAAAAGAAAAGACAATCTAGAGCTTTACAGTAAGAACTATTTACACAAAAGAAAATACAGCCAAGAACTGAAAACTTAACAATCCCCAAGGGGGTTCCACCCCATCAAAAGATCTCCTATTAGTTCCTTCCACAAGGCCCACCAAAGAAAAAGGAGAAGTCCTCCAAGCATCTGTAACTTGAGGCCAAACTGAACACCCTCCCCACCAAGCAATCGAGTTCAACATGGACTATAGCATGACACGATAGATGCCAAAAAAAGCACATAACATGTCCAACCATCCCTAGCTCTACGACAGTAAAGGAGAAGATAATATGTGGACTATTTTTTATATATAAGTAATAATATAAAAAATGCTCAAACGGGGAGCGCATCCCATATACAAAGAAAATCCTAAGGGCCAAGAGAACCCAAAAAGTCAAATTAGAGATAAACAAATCTTTGATCACCCCCAATGAGGACTCCACACCCTCAAAACATCGTTTATTACGCTCCAACCAAATGCTCCACCAAAAACAGAGGGGAGCCACCATCAAAAAAGGCCGAGTGTGAGGGCCAACCCGCACACTCCTCCAAACGACCAAAAAATCATGGACCGAGGTCGGCATCACCCACTGAAGCCCGAAAAGACAATAGAGAAGGCACCAACAATCATAGGCAACCGGACAATGCAAAAGGAGATGGTCCACAGATTCCCCGTCCTTTTTGCAAAACGCCGATTGATCACGATCATGCCCTGCTGTCGCAAAATATCCAAAGTGAGAATGAGACCCCACGCCGCCGACCACGTGAAAAAAGCAACCTTAAGCGGAGCCTTCGACTTCCAGACCGCCTTCCAAGGAAACACCTCACCCAACCTGGGCGAGAAACAACCAAAATACGAGGAAACCGTAAAACTCCGAGAAGAGGTAGGAAGCTAAATCAAATAATTCGCTCCAAAACAAACAGTAAGAGAGTACAAGAGCTCCAGAATATCAGAGTCCTCTTCTAACTCCCAATCCTGAAAGGGGCGCACAAAACTGACATCCCACACTAGTCTTCCGGTATCAAGGTGATAACAATCGGCTACAGTAGCATGACGATCCAAAGCGATCCTAAACAGTTGTGGGAAAGAAAAGGCGATAGGACCCTCTCTGCACCACCAGTCCGTCCAAAAGCAGACACAACAACCATCACCTACCCTGAATCTAAGAAAGGAAGCGAAAGAAACCCATCCCCGACAGATATCTTTCCACACACCCCCACCTCAGCGACCCTGAACCTCAGAGGAACACCAACCACCCCTATCCTCCTCATAACGGTAGGCAATCACCCTCCTCCAAAAACGACGTCTCTCCACCCCAAAATGCCACATTCGCTTCCCCAATAAAGCTTTGTTGAAGGACGTCAACCGGCGGATACCCAAACCCACATCCTGGAGCCGGCGGCAAACCGCCTCCCATCGCACCAAAGGGATGGACAGGCTCTCCCTACTCCTACTCCACAAAAACTGCGTCTGAATCCTCTCAATCCGATAGAGGGATAGAACATAAATGAGCAAGTTAGATAGAGTGCTCTTTACCAGGGTAAGCTTTCGACCCTTGTAATGCAATCTGTTGAGTCTGGATTATCAAATTAGATTGATATAGTCAAAGAGTGATGCAATCAACTATTTCTTGAGAATTGACAAATGAGGTTTAATGCAGTCAATAAGTCTGGTCGAAAGTATAAATGATTGTATGGGAAGTCATAAAATGTCATGGGAATAGTAAAGGGTATTTTGAAAGTCAGTTTAGGGAAATCGAAGTATCTTTAATAGCATCATTATATATAGAACAACCTCTACATCTGTTGTAATCAACTTTTTATCAATATAATTTTGAAGTATTCCAGATTTTAAAGTGTTCTCCTTAGGCTTTTCCCATATTTCCCTTTAGAAATCTAGGCTCCAACGGTGATTGGAGTATTCTATCTTGTTTTCAATTTTCGGTTTACATCAAGTGGTATCAGAGCTTGCTATCAGATCTTTGATTTTGCGGATCTATGGCTGGGTAATCAAGAAACCAAGTGAGCAATACAGGAGTGCCTCAGGCACAACATGCTAGTAATGCCGTTACAAAAGAAGATTTGGAGAACCTGCAACAACAGATTAATCAATTGTGCACCAGATTGGAGCAAGTTGAACTTGTCTACCCTCCTAATCCAACCATAGAAAGACAAAGGGGACCTCAAATGAATGTTTATCAACGTGGAAATTGAAGAAACCGAGCAGCAGCGGAAAGATTTCAGCAAGTTGCTGAAGAATTTTCAGATGATGAAGATGAAGGTTTACCACATGCAAGGCAACCAGCCCTTAATCGTAACTTTCAGAGGGATCAAGATCCACGTATTAAGGTGGAAATTCCAACCTTCACCGGAGAAGAGCAGTCGGAGGAAGTTTTGGACTGGATTAATGAAGTGGAAAGAATCTTTGAGTACCTTGACCTTCCTGATAATAAGAAGGTGAAGTTGGTGGCTATTAAGATGAAGGGGTATGCATCTTCTTGGTGGCAACAAGTCTAATTGACCAGAGCTCAATCTGGAAAGGAGCATGTTCAAACCTAGACAAAGATGCAAAGGCTGATCCGGAGCCAATTTCTTCCAAGATGAGAACTCGAGTACAATTGGTTGAGACAGAAACACAGGTCATTCATCGTTATTCGATGGGTCTCAAACCAAATATAAGAAACCTGGTGGAATTACAGCCTTGTTACACTTTAGCAAGTGTTGTCCAGTTAGCCACGAAGGTCGAAACGCAGCAAAATCAGTCCAACAATTATTCAAATCAGTTCAGAAGAGGACAAGTTCAATTGGAAACTGAATTTAGTCAAGAAAGCAACATTTAAAAGGCTGGAACAACAACCAATGTTATGCAGGAAGTAATACACCAGCAGCTAGCTTTAGTCGTGGTCAAGGCCAAGGTCGTGGAACAGCAAATATTACTCCCCAAAGTAGTAACACCTCATTCCAGTCCATGGAAAATAAGATAATTTGCTATAAGTGCAGTAAAGAAGGACACAAATCCTCTAATTGTCGGAATGCTACTAGTAATTTGCTTATCAATGAAGATGATTCCAGCAACACAGTGAATCAATTTGATAAAGTTCACGATGATAGTTTGCTGCATTTTGAAGAAAATGAAGTCACATTCGAAGATAGAGATTTTCCAAATTTGGTGGTTCGTCGAGCTATGTTATTACCAAAACAACCCGAAGCTTATTGGAAGCGAAACAGCATTTTCAGAACCAAATGTACCTCTCGCGGGCGACTTTGCAACGTCATTATTGATGGAGGTAGTTGTGAGAACTTAGTTTCCAAAGAGATGGTTACCAAGCTGAAATTAAAAGTGCATCCACACCCAAAACCTATTCAAATAGCTTGGTTCAAGAAAGGAGGTGAAGTTAAGGTAACTGAGCAATGTTTTGTCCCTTTTTCAATTGAAAAATATTCCGAAAAAATTTGTTGTGATGTGGTGAATATGGAAGTTTGTCATCTTCTATTGGAAAGACCGTGGCAGTTTGATAATAAGACTATCCACCTTGGTGAAACAAATGTGTATGTATTTTATAATAATGAGGTTAGAGTAATCCTAGCTCCAATGAAAGATGAAGACTTTCTCAAGCCCAAGAAGGAGGAAGGGCATGCATACTTGACATCCCAACAATGTCTAAGTGAATTTGAGGACAATGAAGTTGCACACGTGCTTCTATCCAAGGAAAGAACGGAGAAACTACAACATACATTTGCTGAAATAGACAAGGTGCTGAAAGAGTTCGGCGACGTTTTTCCTATCCACTTGCCAACAGGATTGGCTCCTATACCACAGATTGGGAAAGGCAACGCTAAGGGGAAAAACATGGTTGATGAAATGAAAAGGTTGCATGATCAAATAAGGCTGAAAATTGAAGAATCAAATGCCAAGTACAAAAAACATGGCAGATTTCCAACTGACTAGTATTTTAAACCGAGTAAGAAAAAGATTGGTCCTTACAAGATTATCAAGAAGATTGGAGGAAATGCATTGCCTAAGCATTTAGGAATTGACCCTATATTCAATGTTACCAATTTGTATCCATACAAAGATGGCAGTGAAAATGAGATTGCTAGATAAAATTTAACTCGTGGACGAGTTTCTTCTAAGGAGGAAGGATTGATGCAATTTGTTGAGTCTGATTATCAATCAGATTGATATAGTCAAAGAGTGATGCAATCAACTATTTCTTGAAGAATTGGCAAATGAGGTTTAATGCAATTAATAAGTCTGGTCAAATGTATTAATGATTGTATGGGAAGTCATAAAATGTCATGAGAATAGTAGAGGGTATTTTGAAAGTCAGTCTAGGGAAATCGAAGTGTCTTTAATAGCATCATTATATATAGAACAACCTCTACATCTATTGTAATCAACTTTTTATCACTATAATTTTGAAGTATTCCAGATTTTAAAGTGTTCTCCTTAGGCTTTTTCCAGAGTTCCCTTTAGAAATCTAAGCTCCAATGGTGATTGGAGTATTCTATCTTGTTTTCAATTTTTGGTTTGCATCACCTTGGAAAGATACTACCGTTTCCAGCCCGCCAGACGCCTCTGCACTCGCTCAACCACAGAGGCCCAACAAGCCTGTCTTTGTCCAGACGACCCCAAAGGCAAACCCAAGTACTCTGCACTCACTCAATCTGTGGACTATTGGTCCCTCTTGCATATACAACATCAATTGACAACTACCCGATGCCGCCTCAGATTGCCAACCGTCAAAATCCTCCCCAGAGTTGCAGTCCAACCAAAGAAGACCACTTTTCAGCGGGGCATTCGGGCAACAAATTTTGTTCCCTCAAAACGACAATTAATGGATCACACCTCAAATCTACCGTTCCTCAAACCTGTACAAACCCACTCATCCATCGCATGCCCAACCAGTAGTACCCCCGCTGTCCACATATATTATTTGGGGTCTTCGACTGGGGTGAAGTTGTAACAAGGTAGCCGTAGGGAAACCTGTGGTTGGATTGAATCCTTCGGTATGGAAATGCCCTTTTTCCCCAAACCAACTAAGGGCAAGCACCTACTCTTAACAAAATGAAAAGTAGCGAGTTCCAAAACAAAAGCAAAACGAGCTGCGCTGGTAGCGCGCATCCGTTTTTCAGCTAGCTTCAAATCAAAGCTTGACTAATAGGGGAGCGCTAGCCCCTGATATGCGCCAATAAGACCACCAAAAGCCTTTGTGGGATCATTGGTCCGATGCTTCGGACAAAACCAATTCCCAGGGTGTGACGGGCGGTGTGCACAGGGCCCGGGTACATATTCACCGCGGCATGCTGATCCGCAATTACTAGCGATCCCAACTTCATGTTCCCGAGTTGGAGAGAACAATCCGAACTGAGGCAATCTTTCCGGATTCGTTCCACCTTACTCCCACAATAACAGTCTGATTAGAGATCAAAGCTAGAAACTAATACATATCTTTCATCTCCCATTCATGCAAGTCTCTTGAAAACTGTGCATCTCAAGTCGGTCTCTGCCATTAAGAAAACAGCAGTGAGCAACCTACGCATGCCAATTCACTGCGATATCCACAATTTCGGAAGATTATTTAGTGAATTCTCACTACACCATGGACCCTCCCAAAAGCTAATGACCGCCCCTCCTTTTCCTTAAAACAGATATGCTTGGAAAACAACTCCCAACCCTTCAGTAGGAGTTTCTACAACCAAACCCATCAAGGATCTTAACTCCAAAGAACACCATCCACCTTTAGTATAGTCTATTTTTAGTCTGAATTTTGAACTTAAGCAATTTTCTAAGGACTATTGTTTGAAAATCACATGGCCACAGTTTACAGCCCATGAGGTTTTTCACATAATATTTGGTGTTATCTGTTTGGCGGCTTAAATTCTAACTTTTGCTCTACTAATTGCTATTTTTGTTTGTTGCATCTAAGTTAAGATTTTTGAGCTTTAAATTCATTGATAGTTAGGACAGTTGCTGTGATGGATCAAAGCCTGTGGCCATGGTCTCCCTTCAAACTTGTGAGTTTTGATATCTCTGTCTTGTTATAATATCAAATATAAAGTTCCCTTGAAAGAAATTTCAACTCTCATTGTGTTTATAACTTTGAAGTGTAATTCACATTAAGAAGTCTTCATGCCACCTAACTAGACTGAAATTGTTTGAGATGGGTTGTCCAAATGTCCAAATTATAAAATCAACTTATTTTTCTTATGGATATTTTCAAGAGGTCTTGACATGTGTCCATGAAGTGTCAATAATCAATATGTTGGATCATTCCTGCTCTTCCTCCGCTTTTCCCTTACTTGAGCTGCCCCAACCCCTTCCCACCCCTCATTATTAACCAAGCTACTTTACTTCACCTTACACTAGTCCCGTCCACTTCCTCTTTCTTCTATGGCTCCACTTCACTTAGAGGCCTCTAAAAAGCCTCAAAGCTTCTTTGTGAAAACACTCATATACCACCTAAGAAAGCACGAAACCTCCTATTTGAATCCCCAACATATTTTCTTCCTCAGCTGAGGCAACAGAATTGCAAGAGCGAACTTGGTCTTAATTCGCCGTCGAGAAATGAAAGAAGACTTCCATCTCCAAGTTTATCTCAGACCATATGAATAGGTCTGACTAAACCCTTGTATGGCTTCTGCAATTTCTCAATAAAGATAAATATGACCACCCAATGATTCCTCAACCAGAAATGACATCCAGAACTCTTCAACAACCCCATACATTCCTCATTCAGAGCCTTCTCCGGGAGTTCCAAGCCCTAGGATGATCTCCTTATAATCCATGTTCATGTTGTCTGAACCATTTACATACCAGTTCTTCACAAGTCAGTATTTTGGTTACTTTTACTCCTATGCCACAAACTCTTCATATACTGAAATCAGATGACTGTAATACTTATGCTAATGGAGGAGTTATTATGCCATATACGTTCATAAATCATTCGTTATATGGTAAAAAGCATATCCCGTTTTCAAAAGATTCACTCAGAATAAGTGCTGAGCTTGACTTTACAGTAGCAATCGCACAGCAAGCAACATTACATGTCTTGGGTAATTTGAAACTAAAAAACAAGGTGGTCTTACAAAATTAATAAAGCAATCACAAAAATTGTTGGCTGGCAGCTAATCTTTCAACTTTAGATACAATATATACACCTATGCTAGTTAAGCAGAGTGTTAACGCGCGCCCTTACGTTTTCTTCGCGCTTGCTCTGCAGTACGAGCCTCATACAGAGCCGCGCCCTTTTAATATGATGAGAAGAAGAGGGAGCGCCCTCTTTTCTTTTCCACACCAATCCTTATTTACTACTACATCTTTTTTTGGGTGTATAGCTCAGTTGGTAGAGCATTGGGCTTTTAACCTAATGGTCGCAGGTTCAAGTCCTGCTATACCCAAATCTACCTTACACTCTACTATGAGTAAGGATGCGTAGTAGCATTTAAAGATAACTCTTTGGCCTTTAGACTCGCTTCGGGGACTTGTTAAAGAGCCCCCCAACCAGTCGTATGGGGTGGGGTGCTTGTAGGCTGCCTTGGATATGAGGAATTCCTAAAAAAGGCAAAGTTTCATATTTGACGAAGATCTTTCAATTCCACCATAATTGGAAGACAGTATGTAAAATATAACAATCTACTCAAATAAGAAACACCAGAAGCACAATTTTATTCTATACAAAAGTGACTACAGACAATAGTTTCCCAGTTTTAAAGATCATACCCTTCAGCAATTGCAGTTTTCCCAACACCAGGCTCACCAATAATAACAGGATTATTCTTTGTTCTCCGGCATAATATTTGAATGCAGCGCCGAATTTCATCATCCCGACCAATAACAGGATCGAGTTTTCCACGCCTAGCAAGTTCAGTCAGGTCGTTCCCATACTTGTCAAGCGCCTCATATTTACCTTCCGGGTCTATATGAATCACAGCAAGACACACATAAGTAGGCAACAACTGGCAAAAATAAGGAAACACAACTTAAAAATATAATAGTTAAAAGAAAGACACAATTGCATTTTGGTTGTAGTAGTAATATTTACTTAGAATCACAATGAGTGCTGCTTAATCCAAAGAAAAACTTGTAGCCCTTAACTCAGTAACGGCTACATGAATCGTATTTTTCCCTGCAGCTTGACGAGTATCCGGGAAGCTGATGCAATGATCATGTAAACAGAACTCCCCAGCATTCACTCTAATAGTATTAGGATCAATGTTATGGACAAAAGTTCACACTATTGGTCAGGCTACCTATACCAAGCCTCCTTTTTCCAAGACTTGGTTTTGTAAAGATGAGCCAATAGACATGAGATAGGAAGAGTGGAAGAAATAACTTAAGAAAGATGCAAATTTATCTTTCTAGAAACTCTTTCAATAATCTGAGTGTTTTATAGGCACTGTAACAACAAATAAATCAAATAACAAGTATGAATACATCGAGAGAACATTCAATTACATTGTTAACATAACTTTTTAAGTCATCCACTATAAATCCTTGGAGAAGTTTTAAATTTTGATTAATGAGATTAGCAACTTCATCTCTAAAGACTAACAAACATTACTTTGCCTTGATATGTGCACTGTTATTGCGAAATATGTCAATCTACAATCAAGGACACCTTTTCTTCCAATAATCTAATGAAAGAGACCGTTGCTCCACTTTAAGATCCCATTTTCAGGTTTACCTTCCTTATTTACAGATTCCGCCAATGAATTCTATACATCTGAAAGAATTATCGATCTGAATTCTTATATGCCTTATAGATACAAAAAAAAATATAACCAAAAAAACAAAAACAAAACAAAAAGGTAAAATAAAATGAGTTCCGCTTAAGCCAAATTGCTCTCAGTATCCAAGTTTGGAGATCTTAACACCGTGGCCTCATGAATGTACATGATTGTGATGAAACCCCCCAACCCCAACCAAAAAAAAAAAAACACACACACACAAACGCAACCCTTTTCTTCCCCTACATTGCCGCCCATTAAACAGGATTAATGGCAGATCCCCAAATCCCTTTCATGGAAACCCCCCTGATTGCACCCAAATATCAGTTGTTTAACGCCATACAGAAAACCTCACCTCTTAAGCTATATATTCTGCCACATGTTTACATCCTTTCTTCCTACATCTGTCAATTTAAATTTCTCTTTATCTCCTCTCTCTTTTTGCACGGGCCATCATTTTTTTGCTTCCCATGATGAATAATTCTTCCTCCACTACCTCTGTCAATGGCTTCTACTACTTCCTCGCCCAATGCCTCAGACAATCTTGAATGCTCCATCCATCCCAAAACTTTCATGTCAATTTAATTCCTCCAAAGAGTTCTCTAATCAATAATCCTTCCATTCTCATTTAACCAATTTGTGTCAAAAGCTCAACTTTCCTGTTGGAGAGATGGCTTGATGAGTACATTAATGAAAACTCTAGGCCCAGGGAAGCCTGTTATGTCAAAGCAAGCGCTTTGGTGTGGAAAATACATAGCTTCGCTGGAGCCAATTGGGATGATTTTTGGGCTATTTGATTGTAAGCCTAACTTACCCACAACTACCATTCCACTTCCCTAGTAACAACATCATAATTCGACGTACATCCTATATATATATATATACATATATACAGAGGCAGAGAAAGAGTGATGGCAAGTCCGTGGATCATCTTCTTTTACATTGTCCGGTGACCTATGATTGTTGGAATCTCCTTTTGAGCCTTTTTGGTATGTATTGGGTGATGTTGTGTTAAGTTCGCGATGTCCTCGACATATGGAGGGGAGGAGGGGTGGCACTCCATGCTCGTTCTTTTTGGAGGGTGGCGCCTCTTTACCTTTAGTGGTGCTTATGGCTTGAACGCAATAGCCGGTGTTTTGAGGGCATCGAATCTTCTTTAGGGGTCATCAAGGATCGTTTCATTTCCAATTTGTTTTATTGGGTGGAGGGTAGATGTTGTAAATCTTTAGATGAGAAGATAGAGTTTTTGGGATCTTTTAGCCCTTAGGGTTCTCCTTTGTTCCATGGGACGCACTCCCCGTTTGGGTGCCTTTTATTCAATTACTTACTTATCAAAACATATATATATACAGAGGCAGAGAAAGAGTTGGTAATCTAGGTGATCATTATGATGCTCACTGTGGTCCAATGGTGGGAAGGGTGGTGCTAACAGAGCATAGGGAAGAGAGAGAAGACAGGTGATAGTGATGGTGGTGGAAATGGAAGGGGGAGCGGGCCATGGTTGGGGTTGGCGACAGGAAGAGGTGAAGAGGAGACAGATATATGGTGTGGAGGTGCAAGGGAAGGGAAAGTGCTAAAAGGAAGCAGCCATGGTTGGGATTAGCAACAACGACATGTATTGGGCCAGGAAGGGGGGGAGAGAGGTAGTTCTGGTGGTGGATGCTAGGGAGGGAAGGAGTTCGACGTGGCTGGGAGTGGAGTTCGTAAGGGGTGGGGTGAAGAGAGCTAGAAGAAGAAAAAGGAGACCAATTTATTATAGGTATATCTCAAAGGTGATATGATATTACAGCGGGAAAGAAAAAAGTCGATTTACAACACCACATATCTTCTCCATTAATATCATTCTCAACTTTGACATTTGTTAGTAGTCAAGCGTGAAAACAAAAACAGAGCAAGTGGAACCCCTTCAAAATATAATGCTCACTTAACCTCAAGGGAGATCAGTATGTCATATCCTAAGAAATTATGAGTCCATAAAATGCAGGAAGTGTAATATTATATAACTGATGACATTCTTCTATTAAATAACGCCACACAGTTGATTGGGTTAGGATGTGACGAAATTCTATTGGTTATGTGATGTGTGTGGTTGTGATTGGTGGTATGATGTAGCCTTTGGTGATGAAGGAAGGGCAGCCTTAGTGACAAAGGAAAGCTTGTGAAGGCAGCTCTCACTTCCCTATAAATATAAGTGCATGGTGGTGAGAGGAGGAGGAAGAGAAGAGAAGAGTAAAGAGAAAAGAGAGGAAGAGGGAGTGAAGGTGTTCGTGCACCAAAGTGAGGGTGTTGTGCACGCCTATGTAATGTCTTCCTAGTGAAATATCTTCTCTCCGTGGATGTAGGCCGGGTTGTGGCTGAACCACGTTAAATAGAGTGTATAGTATGTAATTTTGTGTTGTTTGTTGTTGGATCTCCGTATGTTGTTTTTGTTTGCTTATGCTGCTTCAAAGAAGGGAAATTGATTCCTAATGAAAGGGATTAATTCCTAACAGATTGCAACAACATACTTTTCTTTTTCTTTTCTTTTTTCTTTTTGACAAGTAAGAATAATAATATAGAAGGCATACTTTTCAGTTAATATACTGATCTAAAAATTAAGACAATTAACTTGTGAGGATAAGCCAACCTGACTAAGTCACTTAGAGAGCTCTGAAGGTGAACATAGGTCCTCGCACATATATGAATATTCATTCACATGGGCACAGGTTTCACTTTATGATTACACAGAATTTACAAAAGGAAAGAAAAATCCTCACATTTCTATTATTAGATTATATCTTTTATTAGTTTAACTCCATTTAGATTTAAAAGTTAGCATTACTAAGAATACTTATGCTTTCTGGCAGAAACTAGTTTTATGTTTAGCCAAGTTCAAATTCTGTTCACTGCAGAGAAACTCTTAATTGGTTTAATTATGCTCAAACTTGTTGTGGAATGAAAAACCAATTGAAAACAAAATATACAAAAGATTTAGTTCGTACTCTGATCAGTTACTCTCTGACTTCCCCGAATGGATTGAACGGCCTCCTTCAAAGCCTTCTCACTGAGCTGCAAGTTCCTGAATAATTGCATCCCAAACCTCTTATCCGAGTGAAATGCCAACAATAGATGCTCCACAGACACAAAGTCATCTTTCATTTCTTTCTTGAGCCTTCTAGCATTGTCCAAAAGAGAACTGATGTGTGAGCCCATAATTGGACCACTAGTGTCACCTGTTACCTGCCAAAGAAAGATATGAGCATATGTCAGAAAGAACTCATACTGGCATCCATTAAAAGATCCCATTTATGAGCGTACCTTGGGTTGTTGAGATATAAACGCATCTGTAGCTTGCAGAACTGATGTGTTGTCAATACCAGCCTTCGTCAATATTCTTCGAGCCAAGCCATCTTTCTGCTCTAAAAGGGCTTTCATTAGATGCTCAGATTCCACAACTTGCTGTTTGCTATTCCGTGATGCATCCACAGCATTAACAAGACCCTCCCAGGCCATCTCAGTGAATTCTGAGTTATTGACCTATCAAAAGATAGTTGATCATATGAGAAATATAAAGAAACATTAAAATAAGAAAACAATATAATGTCACCTTCAAATATCAAAAGGAAAGAACCCACTGGAAAGACAAATAGATATAAGAAAAAAATAAATAAATAATAATAATAATAATAAATAAATAAATAAAAAGACTACGAAAATGTAGAAGATAACACTGAATTTTGTTAGCTTAGCTTTCGGATAAGCCAGACATTTAAGTTGCACAAACCATAGATTTTAATAAATAAATTATCTAACTTGAGTAGGAAACTTCCACTGATTCTGTCGAGTTCATTCTCAAGATTGCTAATCCAAACTCCTCGAGCCAGTATTTAAATTTTCTATTCCTAAACAACTCTGGTCCAAAGTAATCCAGACAACTACAGTAAGTGCAAAGTCGACTTTTATTGATGAAACTGTAATAGTTAAGCAATGAGGTACTTTAAACGATATCCAATGTTTCCAGGACCATTTTCAGTTATACAGCATATTTAGCCTTGCAACTAGAACTGTGACCCTATGAGTAAATCACCATAAATTGAACGTTCCCTTCTAATGAGTTCAAATAATTACTTCCCATAAAGGATCAACACTTAATACGTCAAATAAACAAGTAATTTAGATCATCCCACTAATGGTCTTGTAGCCTGGGTGTGGAACCCCATTGGAATCCCCAACTTGAAAATCAGCTATCAAGCCACAGACGGAACGATATTTCGTAACTGCAATGAGAAGACTACTCCAAAAGGGTATTGATGAGAGTTTAGCTGGAATCTCTTTTTCTTATTTAGATCGCTCCCTAATTACCAGATCCTGAAGAGGAGAAAAGGTCACAGATGGATTTACTAACCACCGACTTTTCCACTAGACACGACAGTGTAAATTTTGTAAGAGATATCCATGTAGGGCCAAACAGCCACCCCCAATGAAATCTCTATTAATTATATTACATACCTCATTTTTTCCCTAAAATTCTACTAATGCCCCCACAATATATTCAGTAAGAACTCCATAATATAAATCCATCTACTTTTGAATTCGCATTAATAACACAACTCTCTCTCATTCTCTCTCTAACATTTTCTCTACCCATCATCAAAGCAAGCCCAAGCCCATGCAGACAAATGTTGGATTCTATGTCATCTACTATATCTCACATCAATTGTATTTTAAGAATCAGAGATTTACAGAGAGAAATGAAAGAGGTTTGTCTTTCTAAACTAGAAATGTAAAGAGTATACATGACTCTTGTCAAAATTCCTTAAAATTGGGTTGCTTTTAATATGTTAACTTGATAAAATTTGAATTTAAGTATTTATCAGAAAAATATTTGAGATACGAGTATAACCAGTTTTCAATATTAAAATTCTTTTGGTTATAAAGTGAGTTGAAATAAGCTCCATACCGCTTATGTCAAATCATTTGTCTAGCCCAAATCAGTGTTATCAAAGGCGTTAGGTGCATCGAGGCACTAAAGGTCCTTTAGATCCTAGGCGTGAGGCGCACACCTGAGTGAAGTGAGGCGCACAATTAAAAATTTAACATAAATGTATCACATTTAAATAAATATACAAGTTCAAATAAAACATGATATAAAAGACATTAAAATTAATAAATAAATAAAAGATGCAAGACCATAGCTTAATTAAAACATGAGTATACTCTTTACTCTCTAGGTGAAAATAAAATGTGAAAAAGATTATTTCTGTCTAAAATTAAGCCTTCCATCCAAAAAAAGAAATGCCCTACTATTCTTATGAAAAAAGAAAAGAGAGAGAGAGCTAAGAATAGAAGAAAAAAAAAATCTCAGAATAAACTAAAAACAGAATAAATGAAAAACAAAATAAAACAAAATATATATATATGTGTGTGTATGTGTCGCCTCTCTCTCTTCTTTTCAATTTGTTACTTGTTACATCTCTTTTTTATTTGACTTTTGAACTTCCAATCAGATCATGTAATGATATATCATAATATCTTTACTTTCTATTGTATCTAATATATTATAAAGAAAGTAAATCTTTTTGGGCCATATACAAGTTCACCTATACAAAATAACCTTTATTATTCATTGTTATACGGCTGTAGATTTAAATAGGCCCCACAAATTAAATTCTATCATTTTAAAAGTCAACAAACCCTTTGTATTCTCTAGGTATAGCCGTAAATCTGTATAGAGATAACAAATTACAACAGTGGTTGCGCCTCGCAGGAGGCGAGGCCCTATTTTTGCGCCTCTATGTGCGCCTTTGAAAGCACTGAGCCCAATAACCGATAACGTGAATGTTAATGTGACCCAAATATCCCCTGAATGGATTCTGATCCCAAATTGTTTACAACACGATTCGAAACATTTTGTACCTAAATTTTTTGTTTCAAACAAATTATGCATCCATAAGACTAACAGTTCCAAGAAAGTCACTAGATGAAATATGCCTCCTAGGCTCCTTTACCAACACTCCTCAGTGCCTCCTACCAATAATAAGCATTCAGAATTTCAGACATAAGTTAATCAACTCAACAACCAGAAAAATACAAATAACACAATAACTGCTATATACTGAGAAAACCAAATAAACGAAATTTTATATTCTTCAAGTTGAACTGCTCTGTGTATGAATACATATACATAAATACACATTACGAGAAGTTAATAATCAAATTAGCATACAATTTGTGATACACCCAATAAAAAGAAAAATGTAAAAACAGGAAATGAAACCCAATACAAGCCAAATAAGCGAAACCCAATTCAACGAAATTGAAGTTCTTCGTACACAGATATAATTAGAAAATAATAATCATATTAGCATGCAATTCGTGAGAATATAAGTAAAAACAGGAAATGAAAACGAAGAGCCATATAAGCGAAGCCCAACAAACCAAGTTCTTCATACATTTATGTAATTAGAAACTAATAATCAAATTAGCATGCAATTCGTGATACCCCCATTAAATAAAACTAAAAAAAAAAAAGGAATTAACAACGAATATAACCAAATAAGCGAAAATTACATTTGTATAAATAAAAAATACAAAATTGAGGAAATGCTATGGTTATGAGCAAACCCACCTGAGCGGAGGTGGAGAAAGAGCGAGAGGAGCGGAAGTGAAGAGCAGAGGCATTGCCTCCGAATGGTGATTTTGAAATGGTGGAATTCTCAGAAACCCCAATTCCGATTCGACGCGGAGTCGCCGAGACATGGTTGGAATTGATTGAGGAGAGGATTTCGGTGGCGCGAGAGAGTATCGGCCGAGACGGCGAGAGAGGGTTTTTAGAGGAGGCCTTGAGGGCCGCGAGAGCTGACCTTGTGAGCCTTGTGGTGGTGGTTCTGGTGGTGGCCATAACGGACTCGAACAAAACTAGGGTTTTTCAGTGTCTGTGTGTGTGTTTGAGAGAGAGAGAGAGAGAGTCTGAAGAGAGGGGAGAGAAGAGAAAGGAAGCTTGGGGAAGAGGCAAGGAAGTGTGTCGAAGTGTCGGGGAGTTCATGATTCAATTAATTGGATATTCATTTATTTATTTTTCTACTTTTTTTTTCTGATGGTAATTTAACATTAATTTTTATTTGGGTTAACTTCATTTACACCCCCTGAGGTTTGCTTTTACTTCAATCGCACCCCCTCAGGTTTGAATATCTTCAATTACACCCCCTACTGTTCAAGATTCTCATCACTTAGACCCCCTGAACGATGACATCATCCAGAAATTTTTTTAAAATCCCTAAACTACCCTTAATGTGTTATCCCTGTTCTGTTTGGAAACAAGGATAATGTTTTTATCAATTTGACCCCCTCACTTTTATCAATTAGACCCCCTCCCATCATTTTATTACTTTTTTTAATTTTTAAAGTTTTATTTTATTACTTATATTTTTTGTGACCTGTATGCAGTATATTTTGGCGCCAAATCCATGCCCATTGATTGAATTATCAATTTGACCCTTTGAAATTTTTTTTCCAACTTTCCATTGGCGCGAAAATGAAGCCCATTTTTTTTTCATTTACACCCCTTCAACGGTCATATTGTGAGCCCCAAACAAGACACAATAATTTTTCACTTACACCCCCTCAACGGTCATATTCTGCAACGGTCAATTTTTTTGCCTTTATAAAGTCTGCTTGCCTCATTTCTGCATTATGCCCTCTTTCAAAGTCAATTTTTTTTTTCCATTTTCTGCTCATTTTCCTTCCCTTTATTTGCTCATGTCTGAAATCAGTTATGGAAGTGGTGGTAGTAGGGGATATATTAGGTACAAGAATATCAAGTGTCAGTGTGGGATTTTCGCTATAGTGAGAATTACAGAGAATGACAAAAACCACAATAAAGGAAGATTGTACTATGCTTGTGAAACTTCAAAATGCGGATTGTGGAGATGGTGTAATCCCATGATTGGTGAAGATCATGGATTAGAGCATGAAGCCGAAGTTGAAATTTTTGAAGAGGTTGCAGAATTGAAAGCAAAAACCAATGTGATATGGGCAAGGTTAAAAGCTCTTGAAGGTACTAATGTGTCATTAAAACTGACTACATTTCTATGTATTTTGTTATCCATTTATGCTATTTTTTTCAAGTAAAAATATATATGTAACTAATGTACCAAACTATAACCATTTCATCCAATAAAATGTCAAAGCAATTACATGAAATAAAGTACCAAAAATTACATTTGCATCATGTAACTTCCACCAGTTGATCAAAGTACCAAAATATGTAACTAGTTACATCAAAGCAACCCCAAACAATTCATTTATGACTTCCTATATGTCATGTACCAAAAGACTTTCTATGTGTCATGTACCAAAAGACTTTCTATGTGTCATGTACCAAAAGTGTCACTAACCATTTGTCCAAAAAATCAAATTGTGCATCAAAAGTGTCATGTACCCACCAAAGAACAAATTATGCAACAATTTTCACCACTTTAGACCACCAAAAAAACAGTTCAAAAACATACACAATGTCTAAATTCATTGTGTAACTTGAGAAGGTCCCACTCCACCATGTTCAGTCCTTCCCACTCCATGAGATGCTTGAGCCACATTAGCCTCCTAAAGTGAACAAAAATATAATTTACACCTCCAAAAATATACATGAATTTTCATTATTATCCAAAAATAAGAGTACAAAAAAATAGTTCAACTAATATGTTGTTTCATATACCTGCTGTGTAACTTGAGAAGGTCCCACTCCACCACTACCACCAGGTTCATCATTCCCATGTCCAACTCCTTGAAAAGCTCCAGGCCCATTAACCTCCTATATTGAAAAAAAATAAAGTAATTTAGGTAACAAACAAAAATATAACAATTTAGATAAAATAAAAGTAGTAAAAAACTTGAGAACTCACTGTTTGCCTTGCTCTTGCAGCTCTCTCTCTTGCTGTTTGAGCTCTTTGGCAAGTCCTTCTATTATGCCCTGTTAAGAGGCAATATTTGCACCTCAAAACAGAAGACCTGCCTGCTTCACCTTCTTCCCTCCTCCTATAAACTCTAGGTCTGCCAGGTAGTCTTCTTTTAGGAGGGGGAGCCAATGGAAAACCAGGAAATTGGGGCCACAACTTCTGATCATGAATGGGATGTATGATCCCACCATGTGCAAGCATGTA
Source organism: Cornus suecica (assembly GCA_963922005.1). Lineage (NCBI taxonomy): Eukaryota > Viridiplantae > Streptophyta > Magnoliopsida > Cornales > Cornaceae > Cornus > Cornus suecica. The sequence continues at coordinate 98,588,677 of OY998238.1, forward strand.
ACTATGTTTACTATGACAAGGATCACAATACTTCTCCACATCATCTCTATTAAACATAATTGCACCAACTGCATGCTTACAAGGTATCCCTGATAATTGCCACTCTCTACACGAGCATATGTTGTACCCAAGATTGACCACACTCACTCCCACATCCATTTCATGCACCTCAAACTCTCCATTACCAGCTGGGTTAACTCTACATCCTCTTGATTCTTCTATTGCCTTGTTTAATTTTTTCCTAATTTGTGGTGCCACAGTCCCCCCCCCCCCCCCCAAGCTTGTGCTTTCTTGAATCTCTTTTCGATTCTAACCATTAATTTAACCCTAATCCACTAAAGCATTACCAACAGTGGCTTTGACCTTTGCTTCCCTACCCAATTATTAAAAGATTCTGTCAAGTTATTTGTGATGTGGTCACTCTTTGAATTTTCATTATATCCAAACCTAGTCCATATCTTGAAAGGCCTCTCCATTAACCAACCATGAGCTGCTGGACAAAGTCCATACAAACTTCCCATGGCATTCTCAAACTCAATCTGGTTGTATGCTCTACATGCCCTCCAAAAGTACTTCCTCAACAACACACCAGGAAATTTTTTCCTAAAACTACTATACATGTGTCTAGCACAAAATCTGTGACTTGCTTGTGGAAAATACTCATGAACTGCAGCCACTAAGCCCTATAATGCAGTATAAAACAGTTTACAACAGTTTAATTGTGTATAATCACAGTTTAGCAATATACAACAGTTTAATTGTGTATAATCACAGTTTTACACAATATAATCACAGTTTTCAGCATTATAATCACAGTTTAAAATTGAATAAAGACAATTTTACCTTTTGCATATCAGTCACCAAGTTTTCAGCACTAAGAAACAACTTAAAACAGTATAAAATTAGAATCTCATGGTTGTATAATTCAGTATAAAACAGTTTACAACAGTTTAATTGTGTATAATCACAGTTTTACACAATGTAATCACAGTTTAGCAATATACAACAGTTTAATTGTGTATAATCACAGTTTTACACAATGTAATCACAGTTTAGTAATATACAACAGTTTAATTGTGTATAATCACAGTTTTACACAATGTAATCACAGTTTAGCAATATACAACAGTTTAATTGTGTATAATCACAGTTTTACACAATGTAATCACAGTTTAGCAATATACAACAGTTTAATTGTGTATAATCACAGTTTTACCTTTTGCATATCAGTCACCAAGGATTCAGCACTAAGAAACAACTTAAAACAGTATAAAATTAGAATCTCATGGTTGTATAATTCAGTATAAAACAGTTTATAATCAGTGTAATTTAGCAATATAAAACAGTATCAAAAAGAATTAAATAGTATAAAACAGAATAAAGACAATTTTACCTTCTGCATATCAGTCATCAAGGTCCATGGTCTTGTTTCAGCATCTATACCAAGCATGTCCCTCAAATTCTTCAGGAAAAAAGACCAAGTAGGTCTTCCTTCACTCTCCACCACAGCATAAGCAAGGGGGAACAACCCATTGTTGCCATCTAATGCAACTGCAGAAAGTAAGACTCCTCCTTGGGGTCCTTTTAGAAAACACCCATCCAAACCAATGAATGGTCTGCACCCTTTGATAAATCCATACTTCATAGCATCAAATGCAATGAAGATCTTACTAAACTGGGGCAGATCATTACCCTTAGGGTCATAATGTTCAAGAGTGACAATACAATGTGGATTAGACCTCCTAAGTTCATTTTTGTAAGGGTGCACCAGTTTATATGAGTCTTCATGATTCCCATCAATAATTTCCATTGCCTTTCTTCTGGCCCTATAGCATTGTTGCAGGCTGACTTTTATCCCAAACTTGGCTTCAACTGACTCTTGAAGATTCTCAACTGTCATTAGAGGATTCAACTTAAAATGTTTGAAAAATTTCTTGGCTATCCATGTTGATTTAATTGATGGGTTCTTATTTACCCTTACACATGTGTGCTCACTACAATATGACTTTATCTGGAAGGTAACTTTATCAGGCAATGGAGATGCATGAACCCTCCATGGACACCCATTAGCTTTGCATTCCCATGTCACCCTAGTTGACTCATTTTTTTTCTTAATTACTTCAAATCCTTCTTGGACAATGTAATCCAACAAGGCTTGCCTAAATACCCTAACATTTTCAAACAACATTTTTACTTCTAATTTAATTTTCTGCCCTTTAACCCTTTCATAGAGTTTTCCCTTAACCCTTTTTTCCCATTGGTCACTCTTACACTTCTTTGGAGGCTTCTCAAACACCTCAGAACTTGAGTCAGAATGGGGATCATCATCTTACTCATAATCAGATAGCTGATCACCATCCATACATCCCTCATCACCTTCACAACACTCTTCATCATCTGAGTTAGAGTCATCAGACTCAGACTGAACAATATCTGTGTCACCTTCTGCCCTCCAGTCTTCTTCCTCTTCTTTAAGCCCATATACATCACCCTCATCTCCCTCAGTTCCATCATCTCCCTCATCTCCCTCAGCAGCATCAACTCCCTCATCTCCCTCATCTCCCTCAGCAGCATCAACTCCCTCATCTCCCTCAGCAGCATCAACTCCATCATCTCCCTCAGCTCCCCCATCTCCCTCAACAGGTACTTCAACAGCTAAGGGTTCAACTTCACTTATCTTAAGAAAACACTTAATATCTTTTACACCCACATGTTCATTAAACATCTCCATTACTTGTTTGTCATATTCAATTAACATATTGCCCTTTGACCCAAGTAACTCACAATACACAGTGTAAGTAAATCCCAAACCCCCAGGATAATCAGTAAGAAATGCAGTACTTATATCTTCCAGAAAGTCAAAAATGCAATACTTATCAGGGTCTACCCTCCTGATAATTACACTGTTTGACTCAAAAAAAACATGAATATTATGGAGAAAAAATGGGTCTGCCATCACTGTAAAATGTAAAAAAAAAAAAAAATACAAAATGCATCAAATAATGCATCAAAAGTATAACATGCACAAATAAACTGTAAACAAACTGAACATTAAAACACTAAGTATAAATAAACTGTAAAACAACAAGTATAATTCAACATGTAAAAATTAGTTTATCAACATTTCTTTTCAAGTTGTCCAAATTTCATTTCGGTTTCTCAAAGTTTTTTTTCAATACAAAACAAATATTTTCTCAAAATTTTAATTCACAAATCTAGAAATTTCTTATCAAATTTGCTTTTTCAAATTATCCAAAATTTTACCCAACCCAACTCTGTATTCCTCAACACGACTTCCACCAACAATTGAATCTTCACACCACAGCCCAGTAAAACCAATTCAATTAAACCCAAGTTCCATGATTCAACACAAACAATCCTTAAGAAAAACCTAGCAGCAGCATCATGATCTGAAATTATGAACGGAACAATCATAATCACAACAAAAAAATCAAAGTCACAATAAAAGTGAACTTGAACTCATCTTTACTGGATTGAACAACACAACACACACATACATAAATTTATATATATATATATATATATATATATATATGTAAGCCCATATAAACAGACACAGAGATCTATATACACCGACATAGCAATATATATATAAATATATACACAGATTTTCTGACCTAATTTAGAATTCATCAAGAAACCCCCAAATGTTTGTAATTTATACAAAATCCCCAATTTTTCTGACCTAATTTAGCAATCATCACAAAACCCCCAATTTTTCAAATGAGAAATTAAACAGTGATAAAGCTTACCTCTTTGCGAAAGAAACCACAAGAAGTGAGAACCCTCTTCCACGAACCCAAATAGTGAACGTATTCAGATTTAGGGTTTTCTAGGTGTTGCGAACGAAACCACACAGCGACGGCTTCAGAACTAGGGTTTTCCAGGTGTTGCGAACGAAACCACACAGAGACGGCTTCAGAACTAGGGTTTTACTGCGAACGAACCCAAACTTTGAACGAATTCAGATCTAGGATTTCCTTCAAGGGATTGAGATAAACGGTTCATGATCTTAGAAAAGGGGTCTGCAGAGTATATATTTGGATGACGGGTTTCAAGATTTGACAAGATCAGATCTAGGGTTGAGAGAGAAACAGCACATGTGAAGTTTAGGATTTGAAATTGAGAGAAACAAATGGTTGAAAGAGAAACATATGGTTGAGAAAGAAACGAAACATAGATCAGATCTAGGGTTTGAGAGAGAAACAACGTGTATGAGTGTTAGGGTTGAGAGAGAACCGACGCATGTGAAGTTTAGGGTTTGAAATTGATAGAAACGAACGGTTGAAAGAGAAACGAAGCATAGATCAGATCTAGGGTTTGAGAGAGAAACGGCGTATCTGAGTGTTAGGGTTTGAGAGAGAAACGAAGCATTTATGTATTGTGTATATAAGATTGTGTATATGTGTAGTGTATATGTCTTAAGTGTATATAGATCAGATAGGGTATGTTTGGACATAGGTTAGGAGTGTTTGGAATAGGGTTAGGTTTAGGTGGATATTGGGTTAGCTTATTCCAGGAATAAGTAGTATTTGGATTAAGGGTAGTTTAGACATTTCACACCATCAAAAGCTTACAGGGGGTGTAATTGAAGATATTCAAACCTGAGGGGGTGCGATTGAAGTAAAAGCAAACCTCAGGGGGTGTAAATGAAGTTAACCTTTTTATTTTTATTTTTAACTTTAGCAGATTCTAAAAAATTTTAAAATGTTGGATGATAGAGAGCAATTTTGAAAACCTATGTTAAAACAATATTCTGTTTTTTAAAAAATAATTTTTTTTATAAAACATAGACATGAATTGAATGCCAAAAACCAAAAACCACATCATACACGTATAAATTATAAAAATAAAAAATTACGAGACAATTAATATGTATGTATTTAAAATTCACAATATCAATCAGAAAAATTACATTGCACTCATATTTGAATTCATTAATTCATTATATAATATATATATATATATATACACACACACATATAATAAGAACCATCTAAACTTAAAATGAAAAATAGATAAATAATTTAATGTAAATTTTGACATGTTAGATGTTAATTTTCAACATGTTTTGCATTCTCATAAAATCCTTATAAATTCATGTGTCTCTAAATGACCTTAACTACCAAATTGGCATCATAAGGATTAGAACTGCAACATGCCAATATATATATAACATGTACATGTAATATGATTATATATTTTAAATTTTTAACTAGTATCAACTAGAAAATTATACCAACTTAGAATATATAAATAAATGAAAAGGAAAAAAAAATAGCCGCATATGTCAATTACATTACATCACCATAAAAGCCCATTAACAAATGCATATGGGTTAATCATACAAAAAGTCTTGTATAGTGATATTCGAAAAAAAAAAAAATTATGTTAAGTCTAGGTGCGTTTGGAAAGCCTGTTTTTTTTATTTGTTTTATGTCTTCAAATATAAAAATTATATTTGTATTTATTTTTATTTTTTTCAGCAAAAAACTAAAAATAAAAAAGCGTTTCAATCAAAATTTGTATTGAAAAATAAAATGGTATTGGTGGGCAGCGGTGGTGGTGGGTTACTAGAGGCGAGCGGAGACGGCGGCGGTGGTGGGGGCCGGCGGCGGCAACCGGTGCCGAGGGGTGGTGGTGGTTGGTGGCGGCGGCGGTGGCGGAGGTGATACCCTAAACAGTGAAAAAACTCAAAAAATAACTAAAAATTGTATTTGGTGTTTTCACCACTTTTATCCACTATTCACATAAAATAATTTTCTTGGAAAAAAAAAAGTGAACAGTAAACGTGTTTGCCAAATGTGTTTTTGTTTTTGAAATGGGTGAACAGTAAAAAAAAAGAAAACAGAAAACAAGTGAGCCAAACGGACCCTAAGTGTAATGAGCCAAATGTTTCACGATTTGACTCAAAAATTTAAGGTATAAATGAGGTTAATATATATTCATTTATACCCCTAGGATAAATCCACGTGATCCCCCAAACCAATAATAAAATGAATATAATTATTTTAATTGATTTGAGATACCACGTTATAGTTATCCCTCAAAATAATCAATAATTTTTTCTCATTCAGATATCAGATGTACCAAAATTCATAATCATTTTGTACTAACTATAGGACATTCTTTTCGATCCAAATCGGTAACATTCTCATTATTAAATGGTGGAATTTGATTTGATTCGAATACCGTTGCATGGACGTTTGTCATGAAACATGTTTATTATTGAGCATATTCTGATACCACTTAACACTAGCGTAACAATCTAGATGAAAAAATGAAATTATTAAAACAGACTTACATCCAATTAACTCTTATATATTTAAGATCATCTTCATTTGGATTAGAGATTGGGAAGAATTCATGACATACTTCTTTGTTCCTTAATATTGATTTGAGAGTAAAATGAATTTCGGGACTTTGTAAATTTATAAGTAAGTAGTTGCCCTCTACTTACAAACCCACAGATTTTTAGCAGTGTTATTGGCTAATTGATGCATTGAACATTCATGTTACCTTATTTTACTTCGTAATATAATATTGTTGTTGGGTTGAAAAACATGGTAAATGAAAACTTTCTTTGCACTATTTTGTTTTTATTTTTTTAGTTAATAGGGATAAACTTTCTTGGAGAGTTCAAGTACATTTGAATTAGAATTTAAAAATAATACAAAATTCAAAATATAAATACTAAAACACTGAAATACATACACTTTTCGTAGTAGTATGTAGTATATTTATTATTATTATTAGCACTATTTGAAAATTGAAAGCTCCGTGTGGATTTAATAGCAGTACAAAGCTTGTCAACAATAATAATAATGAATAAAACAGTTTAGTTAAGATAATTTCATCTATCTATACCTGTTTTAATAAACAACACATTAAATACAATTATAAATCAACTTAACAAATAATAGAATTTGGATAAAGGTGGAAGACTTTTATCAAAATATAAATGAAACAAAACAAAAAAAAAAAAAATCAACTATTTTGCCACAAAGCTTCTCTCCAAAAAAATATATTTTTATAATTGGGAAAAAATATTATATACAGAAACATATATATTAATATTATATGATAAAATTTATAAAGGTCAAGTACAATTTGGTTTCGATTTTATTTTAATAATAATTTAATAGAATAACGAAATACTAGTTCTAGAGGAATTTGAATACAATTGAGTTTCTTAGGCCCTCTTTGGTAATGTTGTGATTTTTCTTTCTTGCTATGATTTTATTTTTTACAAAATTGAAAGCTGTGATTTGTTTTGCTGTCATTTTGATAGAAAGTAAAACTTTTGTGGAATTTTTGAAAAAGGAAAACTGAAAATGTGTTTGGTAAAGAAAAAAATTAAAATTAATAAATCATGAACTAATTACTAATAAAAATAAAATGAACTAATATATATATATATATGGGTTAATTTCATTTACACCTCATCAGGTATGTCATAACTTCAATCACACCTCCTCACATTTGAGTATTTTCAATAACACCCCTTGTGGTTTGAGATTCTCATCATTTACACCCCTGATCACTTTTGGGACTAAAACTCCCTTACCCAAACATCCACTATCCATATTCATAAAAATATCCTTATTCTCAAACACTCACTATCCCTTATTCCTAAAAATATATATATAATTCGAAATATATATATAATTCAAAACTAATATATAAAACTCAAAATATATATATATATAAAATTCGAAACAAATATATAAATTTCAAAAATAATATATAAAATTTGAAAAATATATATAAAATTCGAAAACAATATATAAATTTTGAAAAATATATAAAATTCAAAAATAATATACAACTCAAAAAAAATATATATATAATTCAAAAATAATATATAAAATTTGAAATATATATATAATTGTTTAAAATATATAAAATTCAAAATATATATATGAAATTCGAAAACAATATATAAAATTCAAAAAATATATAAAATTCGAAAATAATATATAAAATTCGAAAATATATATATATAATTGTTTAAAATATATATAGGAAATTCAAAATAATATATAAAATTCAAAAATATATATATATATATAATTCGAACAATTTTATATATATTTTATTTTTCCAAGCCATCATGGGAATCATGGGAAAGCATATGATGGTGCCACTTGAGAAGTTCAATCTAGACCACTTAGATTGCCAATATATCTTATGTATTTGCTTGATTTTGTACTGAAATAAAGGTAATTGAGGCACAACTGCATCATTTGCTTTCAAAGAATCAAAGTCTCCATAGTTTATATGTGCACCTCACACCATTGGTTGGAACTTAAGTGTTATAGTCTCGCACTTCCTTTCTCTATTGTGTCTTGTATAACCTCACCATTTATTTTTTCAAAAATAATTTTATATATATATTATTTTCAAATTTTATATATTGTTTTCGAATTATATATATATATTTTGAATTATATATATATTTCTAATTTTATATGTTATTTTCGAATTTTATATATTTTTTGAATTTTATATATTGTTTTCGAATTTTATATTTTATTTTCGAATTTTATATTTTATTTTTGAATTTTATATTTTTTCGAATTTTATATATATTTTTTGAGTTGTATATATTTTTCAAATTTTATATATTATTTTCAAAATTTATATATATATATTTCAAATTATATATATTATTTTCGAATTTTATATATATTTTTAGGAATAGGGATAGTGAGTGTTTGGATAAGGGCATTTTAGTCCCAAAAGTGGTCAGGGGTATAAATGATGAGAATTTCAAACCACAAGGGGTGTTATTGAAGATACCCAAATGCGAGGGGGTGTGATTGAAGTTAGGACATACCTGAGGGGTGTAAATGAAATTAACCATATATATATATATTTATTTTTATTCAATTTATTTAATATTTAAATACTCATTCAAATATTTATTTATTTATCATTTATTTATAATTATTTATTTATTTTATTTTTGTTTATTATTTATTTTTAATTATTTATTACTCAATTTTTATTTAATTATTTTATTTATTTACAATTGATTATTAATTGTTTATTCATTTTATTTTATTTATTAACTCTTTTTATTTTTTTATTATGTATTATTTTTTTATGTATTTTATTCAAAATTATTTAATATTTAGTATTTAATATTTATTTATTCTCTTTGTTTATTATTTATTTTGTTTTATTTTATTATTTTTATTTCTTTATTAGATATTATTTATATTTATTATGTCCATATTTCTCATCATAACAATAATATAACTTATTTTTATAAAGATAAGATTATTTTGAAATCAATTTTTATTTCAATTTTAAAAACATGATAATAAAATTTAATTTACTTTCTATATATAAAATAATTTATTTAAAGCTTCCGAAGTGGCTTCAAGAAGTAGTTGCTTCAGGAGAACTCAAAATGGTTTGAAGCTTCCAAAATTGTTCACATATTTGCAAATTTTGATCTTTCTAAAATCTACTTAAAACAAAACCTAGTTTATCAAATAATTTTTAAATTTTGATTTTATTTTTTTGAAAATTAAAACAAAATTCTCAAAACAAAAATATTACCAAACAAGGCCTTAGAGAGTTCAAGTATAATTGAGTTTTTTTTAGATAGTTCACGTACAATTGAGTTTGAATTTGAAAATAATATAGAAATAATATTTTCTTAGGAGAGTTTAATTATACCTGAATTGGAATTTAAAAATAATACTAAACTTATTTGAAATATAAATACCGAAAGAGTGAAATTACTTACACTTTTGAATATAAGAGAGATAAATATAGACAATTTATAATTTACATATTACTTAAAAAATAAAAGAAAAAGTTAATGGATTGATACGAAGTTAAGAATCTAGTATGTATAAAGATTACTTGGTGGTGTCTTTACAGTACAAAAGACTCTATGTTGTACACAATTAGTTTTACCGTTAAAAAACGTTTTGTTCCATTTGATGAATCTTAGTACATTTATACTTCATTTTCTCTGGTTACCAATAAAATAAAACACAAAAAATCAAGCACATGAAATCTTACTTACGTAACAAAACAAATAAAGAAGAATAAATGAACTTACTCAGGTAAGTCAAATAAATTCCCTAGATTAAGTAATAAGATTATAATAGGGTAAATAGCTTAAACCCCCCCTCAATTTTACTCTCTTTCCCTACTATACCCCCTCAACTATGAAATGAGCTTAAAACCCCCTAAAGTTTCATAAAATGTTGCACCATGGGCTTGCCTTCAATTTTTTTTACCCTTTTACCCTCCAAACTTTTTGTATTTTCACCTTACCTTTAATTCTATCCTTACTATTATATTTCTTAATTATTTATATTACAAAAATATTATTTCTTTAAGTTAGAATATTAATTATGTCATTTACCTTTAATGTATTAGACTAAATATACTCTCAAATGTTAATTTTTTTTTTGTAAGTTTTAATTATTTTATTTGTAAATCAATTAACTTGTTATTAAATTTTAGTTTGATTTAAATTATAAAACTCAATCCTAATTAATATATTCATAAATAAATAATCATTTATGAATATATTTTTATGAAAAGAAAGTTTCATTTGGGCAAAAAAAAATTTTAATTAGGATAATGAGTTTTATGATTTAAATGAAATTAAGTTTTATTGGAAAATGATATATATTTTGGAATATATATATATAATTCGTCAAAAATATATATTTTTCGAATTGTTTTAAAAAATTCGGAATTTTTTCCAAAAAATAAAATTTTTGGGAAAAATATATATTATGTTCCAAAATATGATTTTTTCCGAAAAATAATTTTTTTGAGAAAAATATATATTATTTTCCAAAATATGATTTTTTTTCCGAAATATATATTTTTTATATTTTAGAAAATAATATATATTTTTCATAAAAAATCATATTTTTTAAAACAATTCGAAAAATATATACTTTTGACGAATCATATATATATATATATATATATATTCCAAAACATATATCATTTTCCAATATATATATTCCAAAATATACATATTTTTTCAAAAAATAAATTTTTTTGAAGGTTTGATTTCACTAAACCCTCTTATACTATTGATGGTAGTTTAGGTATTATGACTCAAAATCATATTTTGGAACATAATATATATTTTTCTCAAAAAAAATATTTTTCGGAAAAAATTCATATTTTTTAAAATAATATATATTTTTCTCAATAAAAATTATTTTTCAGAAAAAATCATATTTTGGAACATAATATATATTTTTCCCAAAAAAATTATTTTTCGGAAAAAATTCATATTTTTTAAAAGAATTCGGAAAAGATATATTTTTAACGAATTATATATATATTCTGAAATATATATCATTTTCCAATATATATATATATATATATATATTCCGAAATATATATATATTGTTCAAAATATATATATTGTTTTCATAAATTGGATTTATTTATGAATATATTAATTAGGATTGAGTTTTATGATTTAAATCAAACTAAAATTTAATATCAAGTTAATTGATTTACAAATAAAATAATTAGAACTTATTAAAAAAAATTACATTTGAGAGTATATTTAGTCTAATACATTAAAGGTAAATGACATAATTAATATTGTAACTAAAAGAAATAATATTTTTGTAATTTAAAGAATTAAGAAATATAATAGTAAGGATATGATTAAAGGTAAGGTGGAAATACAAAAAAATTGGAGGGTAAAAGGGTAAAAAAATTTGAGGACAAACCTATGGTGCAAGAAAATGAAAGTTGAGGGGGGTATAATTAATTGAGGGGGTATAGTAGAGAAAGAGAAGAAAGTTGAGGGATATTTTTAACTATTTACCTAAGAAATAGAGTTTTGGCTTTTATCTTTTCCTTTATACCAACAAAGCTAACAAGAAATCGAAATTAGAATATTTATTTTTAAGTGTTTAGGAGCTTCAATAGTTTAACTCATCTTCATCGAAGTGTTAATATAATAATGACATGAAAGATTTACGGGGAAGTAAAAAAGATGTGAGCATGGAAGGAGGAGAGTTGGACACATTAAACGGATTAAAAAATTAGTTCATGTTAAATTTAGGGCCCATTTGAGAATAATTGTTTTTGTTTTTGTTTTGAGAACAAAAAAATAAGAATAATTCTTGTTGTTCTTATTTTCTCACCCAAAAGAATAAGAACAAAAAATATATTTGGGTAAAAAAACACACATATTCTCACACAATTTTTCCTCTCTACCACAATTCTTTTTTTTTGGAAAATCCCAAAAAAAATAAGTTTTTGTTGTTCCCTTATTTTTTCTACTATTCACGAAAACAGTTTCCAAATTGAGAACAAAACAAACAGTAAAAAGGGTTGTCAAACATGTTTTGTTCTCCTGAACAGTGTCAAAAAACAAAAAACAAAACAAAAACAAGATTTCCAAATGGGGTAACGTTTTGGCACTTTGCTCTCATAAAGCACAAATGCTGAAGAACCCGTCACATTTCAACCTGCACTAGATCGCACAAATTATGGGTGCGTTTGGAAAGCCTGTTTTTTGTATTTGTTTTCTGTCTTCAAATATAAAAACTGTTTTTGTATTTGTCTTTGTTTTTTTCAGCAAAAAATTAAAAACAAAAAAACATTTGGATGAAAATTTGTATTGAAAAATAAAATGGTATTGGTGACCGGCGGCGGCGGGGGGCGGTGGTGGTGGGTGACTGGCGGCGGTGGGGCCCAGCGGCGACCGGAGGTGGTGGGGGTCGGCGGCGGGGGGTGGTGGTGGTTGGTGGCGGCGGCGGTGGCGGATGTGGTACCCTAAACAGTGAAAAAACTCAAAAAACAACTAAAAGTTGTATTTGGTGTTTTCACCACTTTTATACACTATTCACATAAAACAGTTTTCTTGGAAAAAAAAATGAACAGTAAACGCGTTTGCCAAACATGTTTTTTTTTTAACTGGGTGAACAGTAAAAAAACAAAAATTGTTTTCTTGTATCCAAACGGACCCATGGGTGCGTTTGGAAAACCTGCTTTTTGTATTTGTTTTCTATCTTCAAATATAAAAACTGTTTTTGTATTTATTTTTGTTTTTTTCAGCAAAAAACTAAAAACAAAAAAATGTTTGGACGAAAATTTATATTGAAAAATAAAATGGTATTGGTGGGCGGCGGTGACCGGCGGCGGCAGGGGGCAGTGGTGGTGGGTGATTGGCGGCGGGCGGAGGCGGCAGCGGTGGGGCCCGGCGGCGGCGGCGACCGGTGGCGGGGGTGGTGGTGGTTGGTGGCGGCGGCGGTGGGGGCGATGGCGGAAGTGGTACCCTAAATAGTGAAAAAAATCAAAAAACAACTAAAAGTTGTATTTGGTGTTTTCACCACTTTTACACACTATTCACAGAAAACAGTTTTCTTGGGAAAAAAAGTGAACAATAAACTCGTTTGTCAAACGTGTTTTTTTTTTGAACTTAGTGAACAGTAAAAAAACAAAAACTATTTTTCCGTATCCAAACGGACCCTATATGTTTTTTCTTTTGTTTTTTTAAATAACAACATCCTCCTTATAGATAAATATTACTTAATTTTATTAGTAAAACAATATAAATAAATAGTAGAAAATAATGTAAAATTGTAGTTTTATACCGTTGACATGAAAGGAAAGTTATACAAAGGAAATAATGTTGTAAAGTTTTATGTTGGGGTCAATGCCCTCCACTCACCTAATACTCCATTCTCTCTCTCCTATGTCCCCCACTGTCATCTGATACTCTGTATCCTCCTTGCCTATAAATATAGGCTTCATTTATTGTAAGAATGGTACACAGAAATAAGATTGCTCTCTCTGTCTCAAGGTCTCTCTGCATCGTATACATATACATACTATCTTATAACACGTCATCAGCAGCACGAGTCTCTCCCTATATAAGCTTGTGATATTTTGAAGTAAAAAAAGTGGAAGCTGAAGCTGACCGTCGCTTCCGAGCCACCACTCTCTCTATAAGTGGTGATATATATATATTTATATAGTGGAATTAGAATCAGATTTTTCTTTAATTTTTTCCTTTTTGGATAGTGGTTCTAGAATCACTTTTATTTGGTTTCTCCATTACCAATTATATTATATTTATATATAAACATATTGACATGATGTGTTGAGTATATATATATATATATATATGTGTGAGAGTTTGTATGCGTAAACCATTTGTGAGATTATATAATTTTGATGGCATTATCATTTAATCCCTTAGTTTTATAAAAATTTATTTTGACCCTTGAATTTATCAAAATTATAGTTTGTCACCTAAAGTTTTTTTAAAATTACTTTTTCGCCTATGAACTTTATGATATTCTATTTTGACTACAACTATTTACAAAAATGACATTTTGATCATTAAATTGTTCATCTGTAATGGTTGGTTCTATCACCTATATTTGTTCCATATGATTGATTGTACCGCTTATGAATTTAATTTAATCAATCATATAATGTTAAAATATATGGAGCAAATAAATTATTTCCTTGACAGTATCCAAATGACAGGACTTAAAGACCAAGGACATTAATTTTCAAGGACAAAAGGACCGATGACATTTGATTTCAGGACATTGAAATCTATGGACATAAGAGGACTACATACCTTAAATCTCCAAGGACATTAAAGAACAGTGAACTATATATATATATATATATATATTATTGATTTATATTTCTGTCATTGACATTTATTTTTCTATTACTGACAATACTAACATTTAATTTATGTTATATTAATAGATAAAACTATCAGTTTAATTTATGTTATACTGGTGGTTAAATTTATCAGGTTACTTTACGTTACATTAGTTGGTACATCTACCAATTTATTTTATGTTACATTGGTGGGTAAATCTACCAGTTTACTTTATGTTGTGTTGGTGGGTTAAATCTACCAATTTACTTTATGTTACGTTGGTAGGTAAATCTACCAATTTACTCTATATATTATATTGGTAGGTAAATCTGTCAATTGCAGTTATATTACTTGCATTTATGATTTATGCACTATAAGAAAGATGTGTGGGGAAAATAATTCTCATTATCCTTCAAAATAATTATTTATTCTGTTACTAACGTTTTTGCTTAATGAACTATATATTTAGCCTTTTTCATTATCTATTGTGTTTTTGAAAAAAATAAAAATAATTAGATTACCAGGAGGAGATAGACGTCGGGGCAGACCTCGAAACACTCTCCTTCTCATCAAGACAACCAGCCTTGTAACTATCACTAGTTGATCTTGCATGAAGCTCCTGGGCATGAGTTTCGTGTCGGATGGCTTCCTCGATCAGTCTTCTAAACTTTGCCCTGGCTTGCTCCCCTGTAGAGGTAACGCCATACCGCGCTACTTCCTCGATATCTTGGGCATGCTGCGAAAACCAATCAAGATTGATATCGAAGAATTTTGTCTCAGTAAGAATTGCCCGTGCAAGCTTGACTTCATCAAGCATAATATCAGCCAAGCAAAATAAGCTTGTTCTTTCAACATGGCCAGCCAGATCATCAAGGGCAAAGATTTGAAGAAAATGAGGCACCCCAACTTTGAAACTAGTAAAGGTCTCTGGATACCAACTCTGTATACGATTCGGGGAATTTATACTCTAGATGTGGCATTGTAGGTGACCTCAAGTAATCAAATCCTTAATAGGATTCCTCCGGTAAGGACGCCTAGCGTGTACTAGAAATGTACCGGATCTAATTAAAAGACCCAATGAAGAGCTAAGCACATCTGCAATAGGTATGGCACTAGGAACCATCAGAGAAATTACGAGAGTGTACCCCTCAGGATTCAAGTCTATAGGATCCATGCTAGTTTAGCACCTGAAGTGCTGGCTGGTCGCATAGAACGGTACATGGGGGCAGAAGTGCTGAAATAAATCACAACCTTCATCTTTTTTGGAGGAAGATTATCTATCACAACCTTCGTATTCTTTTAAGGAAGATTTTTTGCCCAAGCTATATGGGATCGAAGTCCCCTTCTGCGAGTGATAACCCCTTTTGGAGGAGGATTATTTGTCCGAGCTGGAGGGGATCGAAGTACCCTTCTGCGTGTGATACCCCTTCTCATATTGCGAAGGTTGATAGGCATATTATCCTCAAAAGATGACTCATGCGAAGGCTGATGTTGATCCATTCGTGGTGGATGAGAGACACATTTTGGATCTACAAAAAGATGACCTGGATCTGCAAGAAATAAACTTCTAGGTCATTACTGCAGAAAATGAAGTAGATAATTGAGATATTTATAAAGGATTACCAGGGGCAGAATTGGAAACGGAGGTTGTCCAATGACCTTCCAGCCACGAGTAGTCGTCTGTGACAAAAATCTTATTGAAATCATTCATGGGGATCGCCAAGGGAGATGATAATTCGTTATTGTCATCTAGGAGAGGAAACAAATTTTCAGAAGAATCCATCTTAAAAAATGAAATAGGGAGACACTTATTTGCACTTTCTCTCTTCTTTTTCAATATATATATATATATATATATATATATATATATATGTCTGATATATGTATACAATAGTATAGCTATGTGTTATTTTCTGTCTTGCAAGTTTACAACATCGAATATAAGGCATTCCCAGTAGGAGAATTTAAAAGGGAGAATTTTTCAAATTCAAACATATATGTTATTTATATTCATTATTATAAATCACTAACCCCTGACAAGTGATTTATTCAAGGTCCAAATTTGTTCCCATTATCAGGGGGAGAAATAATAAATTCAGAACAATATAGTGAGATCAATTTTTATACATCAATTATTTTATTTTTGATGCTCGTACTAACTAATATATACAGGAGGTACGATGAATTGATGATTTTATTAACATAAATAAAGTGAAAGAAAATCATATATCTCATTCGACCGGATCAACATTAAATGTTGTATCGTATGGAAGTCATAGACGGAGACATGACATTTATCTCATCTGACCAAATCAGCATTAAATGTTGTATCGTATAAAAGTCGTAGACGGAGACATGACATTTATATCATCCGACCATATCAACATTATTCCCGGAAGCAAATGATGTATCGTATAGAAGTCGTAGACAGAAAAATTATCCATCTCGTCCGACCGAATAAGCATTATTCTCGGAAGTAAATGTTGTTTCGTATAAAATTCGTAGACGGAGATTGCTATTTTAGCTGGTGTTTGTAATTCAACGAATATTATATTGAGCTCGGCAAAGTTTTATACTTCAGAAACTGGAACTAGGAAGTTATTACCAAGCATGCATAAACCACAACAGATATATTCTGAGATATTTATGGATAAAAAGTTTTATGTGAAATCATATTTGTTTATTAACAAGTTTTGCAAATGCAGTAAATCTGGACATGCATATAGTGGATGTGGTTATGATATGAATTACTTAATAGTGATATTTTAAGAGAATTAAGTTGCCTAAATCAACTCGTTCAAAACCATGTGCCATGTATTCTATATAATTACAACAATTGTTGTACAAAGTTGCCTCAACAACTATACATTACAGAAGAATTATTCTATTTCTATGTGACATAGTCGCCTCAACGAATATACATTATAGGAGGATAATGAGGATAATTATATTTTTCTGTGCATAGTCACATCAAGAAAGTCAGATTATGTTTATGTCAACATCATTATCGCATGTAGATCTATCATTGTCACTTATTAAATTCATTAATTCATGAAGCAAACTGAGAATGTTTATAACGTGAATATATCATGCAACATTTATATTTAGATATATCAAAGCTCTGTTAGGATGTTTTCAGATCTGGGTCCTGAGCTTCAACATTAAAACAGATCATACACAGTACTCAAATACGCCATCTCAAGTTGTCATATCAACTACTCAGATTTATATGGAAAATGTACTATTTTTCCTTCGACCAAGTTTTTTCCCATTGAATTTTTTTGGCAAGGTTTTAATGAGGCAATTACAATGCAATACCATATTCATCTACATTAGCATACTACACTATTTTCCCCTTCGACCAGGTTTTTCCCACTAGATTTTTTTGACAAGGTTTTTAACGAGATAGATATGATGCACCATTTTCAGCTACATCAGCTAACTTTATGTACTATTTTTCCTTCATCATAATTTTTTCCTATTGGGTTTTCCTGACAAATATTTTAATGAGGCAAACTCTATCCTATGCAGCAACACAAGAATATTGTATTCTTTTTCTTCAAATCAGATTTTTTTCAACTGGATTTTTCAAATAAAGGTTTAAACAAGACATATTTCTTAGTGCTCTCTCAATATCATATTCATATATATATATATATATATATGTATTATGTATACATATACATACTATCTTATATAAAGTTTTATAACAAATAAATATTTAAATCCAATCATAATTTCGTGGTTCAAGTACCTTGGCCCACTTCCACTAAATTATACAAAGGAAGTAAATATACAAATATTTTAGGCTTTTCATTGTTGAGCGAGTTAGTGCTTTAATTTATACTAAAAGTAAATAACCTATTGATACTTCCACAACTTCTAAAATCATTGACAGTGAGAGTGTATTTCTTAAGGAATATTTTTTTTTTAAAAGATATTTCTTAAGGAATTGCTGCAATCTATTACTGTGCATATTAGTGAAATGATACCAATGAAATGTAGTAAAGTTGTATCTTTATATATAATCTTATGTGATATATCACCTCACAAATTTTAAACAAAAACTTTCCAATTGAGGTTACTTTCCTAATTCTGATCAAATTGTCTTAATTGACCTATATTATCAAAACTTTTAAAATATGTAATGACTAAAATGACTATTTTATTTAGGAAAAATAAAAAAATCTCTTTTTACTTATTGAAATTATAAGGTGAAGTGGCCAGTTTTTAAAAATAGACGTTTTCCTTATTTCACATATTTGGTGTTATAAATAGCTTTGATCGGAAAATAAAATTATGATGTTTGGAAGAATAAAATAATTAAAAAATTTAAAACTATTTGGAATAAAATAAGATGTTTGGAAAAATAAAATCATTTAAAATTTAAGAATATATAATATAAATATAAATATAAATTTAAGAATATATAATATAAATATTGTTTTAATTCAGACACGGGACAAGATAAGATATTATATATATATATATATCTACTATATAACTGACAGCGGGTTATGTACGACCCGGCGCACGATAGCGCTCAGCCTTTCGTATCCGTGTCCTCCCGTTTCTTGATTCTTTATCTTCGTCGCACCTTCGATCCCCAAATTCACTATATCAGTTGCCCTAAACTCTACGATAAATTCCAATCGCTACTCTACTTCCCTCTCTCTCTCTCTATATATATATACATATATATCTATATATGAGCTCGCTGTGCCCTTTTTCGCCTTCAATTTCTCTGAGTTTCGCTCTGATTTCTCCGATTTCAATCAACACAGGTAATGTTCACGTTTTTCTTTCGGTTTTCGGTTTTTATGCGCTTTTCTATCGCAAAATTTATTCAATGTGTCACAATATATTTGTGTGAAAATTATTATGGACATGTATATTGATCTAGGAATTGCTTTGAAACAGAAAATTAGGGTTTGTTTCATAAAGGTTTAATTTTTTTTTTCTGTTGGTTTTGTTTTGATAAGGGTTCTGAATTTTGATTTTATGAGGAGATTGGATTAGGCCTTTTCGGATTGTGATGATCATTATGATTTTTTATAATTTTTGCGAACAGAAATAAAATTGGAAAGAGAGAGAGAGTGGGGAAATAGAATTCTGGAGAAGTTCGCTTTTTGATCCTCTGGTTTTGCTCTTTCTCTACATTGAAGGAATCTGAAACCCTAGGTCACCTGTCGAATTCTCTGTGATTAGTTCGATTCAATTCCATTTCAATTTAGTTATTTGTATTGTTATGTTTTGGCTAAGCCCTAATCGAACTTTCTGATTTGCGTGTTCCTGTAAAGATTTTGTGCTAGCAGCTTTTGTAACTCTTTTAGGGACTCGATGGATGAACTTTGTTTGCAAAACCCTAATTTTCTGATTCTAAATTATCATGTATTGTGGGAAAAAAAACGGACTGTGTATAATTTATATGTATATATCACTATTCTGTTTTTTGGCTTTGCAGGATTTGGATTTCTGTGGTAGAGTTGTCAAAATGGCTATGAGGGGATACAACAGAGATATAGATGTAAGCTATCTTTAATTTATGTGGAATTGCTGCATCTCATTAATCATCCCATCAATCTCACCCATATATAGTTAACTGTATGCACTCAAACACATACATGTTGTGATTATATAGGAATATGAAGATTTGGATGAATATGAAGAGGAGGATGGAGAGCAAGAAGAAGAAGTTGGTGAAGAGGAATATGAAGAAGAAGCAGAGGCTCCACAACCCACAAAGGAAGAAGTGGAGTATCTTGAACTGCGTCATCGATTGAAAGAAGCTATCAGAAAGCAGATGAAGAAGGAATCTGGTTCTGCCAATTCCCGTGAGAAAAACAAGAAACTGCCCTTTGACAAGTGAGTATTATATCAATTTTGGCAATCTTACTAAAATAGAATTTTGATTGGTTTTCTGGTTTAGCAAGTTCTGCATGTTTTTTGAAGTAGCCTCCATGTATGTGACTAATACGAAGGAGTTTCACTTTATATGTTCCCGTGGAACTTGCAATGATGTATTTCATTCATGTTAGATTCCTTGTTATCCTTGATAAATTGACTGTTCATCAGTTTACTTTTGTTTATTTGAACATCGTGTTGGAGTCAATTTGAAACTTATGTTAATTTATCACTTTTCTAACGTATTGAGGTTGGTTAACTGCACGGTCACACGTACTTTTTGTAAATTGCTTTCGACGATTTCTGATAAATTGGTGACTTGAGTGGGATGAAAATGTAAAGCAGTTATTGGTTCCATTTACCCTTTTCCTTTTGTTTTTGTTGTGTTCCTCATCCCCCCTCCCTGCTTCAGTGTCTTCAAAAGAAGTTCAAATTCCCTTCTCATTTGATTGGTAGTATAATTTTTTATTTTTTTGCTTTTGGGTGGGTTTTTATTTTATTTTGGGGGGGGGGGGGGGTTGTTTAGTGCATGTAATGTGATTTTTTTTCTCTAGAGATGACGGTTTAAAATGCCATGCTGTTGTTTCACAACTGAAAATGCATCAAATTACATGCTTTATAAATTCCAGACATAGGATATTTTGAAGATTCTATGCCCCGCAAAAAATGAAAATAGAAAAAAATGAAGTGAATCTCCGTAGCATCTAACATTACCTGGGCCATTTGTGAGGTAGAAGGAATATCGTTTGATGCACTTTGGCATTTGATTCAAGTGTCTTTCATGTGTGTAAACTATTAATTTCCATGTATATATATATATATTCCCTTTATTTCAACAATTGAGCTATATTCCATACCGTTTTGGAATATTGTTGGCGTATCCCAGCGATATAGCAACACCACAACAACAATCAAGCCTGTTCGCCAATTACTTTGGCGTGGGCTACATGAATCTAACATTGTATCTACAGTAGCATCAGTTAAACATGCAACATTGCAGATATTTTAACATCTAATTCTGTATTCTATTCCCGTACTACAGTTCATTGCTGACACAATTGTTTCATATCTTGCAGTTATGGATCCTTTTTTGGACCTTCGCAGCCTGTTATTGCACAAAGAGTAATCCAAGAAAGCAAGTCACTATTAGAGAACCGGCATTTGGCAACTAAGGTTTCTAGACCACATAATGGGGTATGTTCCATATTCCTTTGGTTTTGGGGTAGCCCATGTCTGCATACTGCAAAGCTGATTCTGTGTTCAACCTGCTACCTACATGAATCATGAATCTGGAGGGTTCTAACCCACCATCAGAAGTTATCTACTTAGAAATTGTGTATAATTAATTTGACAGTATAACTTCTTGTTTTATTTTGAAATTGTCTAGGAAAAATACAAGCAATTCTGGTTCTCTTAATAACTGGCTTTAGAATATCACTCGTAAAAATAAAAAAACTAATCGGATTTCTAATATGTCTCGGGCCACAATCAGATTGAGAAATATTTCTAGGGCTAAAGACTTAATAACTGGGTGGTTCAATGATTTTTTTTTTTGTTTTTGTTTTTTTAAAAAAACTACGTTTACTGCACATCCGTGGCTTTAAATTTTAGTGGTCGCCTCATCAAGGTTTGTGGTTATGGAACCTTTGACGTTCTATAGGAGGAGGCTGGATTAGGTTTACTGGTTGTCTAGTTTTATCTTTTGTGACTGTTTATTATGTAAGTTTATATTAATTCACAGCTATTTTTGACGTGTTATGGAATTTAAAGAATTCTATTATTTGGTTGGTCTGAGTTGAAATATTGCGACGAGTTACCACAGTTAAATAGTGAATTCGTGCTCATATAGTGTTAGTGAGAAATAAACAGAATACACATGCAGAAAAATGTTTATATTGTGTTTTAACTCATTTATGATGAAGTTGACACCCCAACTTGCCTCTGCAGAGTAATAAGAGCTTAGCTTCATCAACTGCAAGGCCTCAGCATCAAGTCAATGGCCACCTTCCCAAAGTAAAAAATGAGGTATAGAAGTGGAATTGATGTAAAATTATCCTCAACTTCGTAGTTAATGTGGTATATATTGGGATTCATTCCTTAGTCATTATTCTACATATTTTTCTCATATTGTAGTTACAAGTCAAAGCCCAGAGACTTAAGGATACACGAGATTACTCTTTTCTACTATCTGATGATATAGAGCCTCCAGCCCCTAGAAAGGATCCTCCACCAAGAAATGTCTCTGTTTCCAATTCTGGTATGTTGCTACTTACTATGCATGAAAACCCCAAAAGCAATACTATTTTCATCGCGAGAACTTACACATGTTTTTTTGGTGATGTTGAAGAGGCACGATCAGCTCAGATGCCACCAAAGAGCAAACAGTCATTGGGCAATACTGGAAGGCAAGCCTCTTCTAATGGTCGTGAGGAGAGGAAACCCATGATGCCTAAAGACACCCGCATGTCACCTAAAGTGGGGTCCCACCGATTGCCTTCTGCAACTAAGCCCAATAGGACATTAGCAGACTCTAGGAAACAGCTTGGTAGCAACAATCGAAATGAGCCTGGTCGGCCTCTTGGCTCAAAAGGTTTGCCTACAAAGAAACCAGCGGCAGTCATGGAGAAGAAGAGAGCTCTACCAGGTGCAAAGAGTTCCATTGCTGGTTTGCACAAGCCACCATCTTCGAAGGTCCAATTGGCTACTCAAAAGCAGTCCTTAGAATCGAGAAAGGAGTTTCATGAATCTAGCAAGGGAAGGTTGATGCCTAAACATCCAGTGTCATCCTCTAAACCTCAGGTCTTATCCACTTCCTGTGTAGTTGTGTTTTTATGCATGTACGATCATTCTGGTGGTGGTTTTTTTTCATTATATATATATATATATATATATATATATTTATTTATTTATTGTGCACATGTGTGTGTTCAGGAAAAGAATCCCTTATCTTTTGTTGTACTTTGCCCTTGGATGAAAAGCAGATTTTTCAGTCATTTTCAGGTTAAAATATCTGCTCATCTAGGGAAAGATCTCATAATAAACATTCTTACGTTTGGGTCTCCTTGATACACAGATGAACAAGGTATTGTCTAAAACTGCACCCCGTGCCACTTTGCAAGAGGAGCGTCCAAGGAAAAGGCCAGTAAGAAGGTACTCTGATGACGAGGATGAGGATGATGGTGGAGCAGCAATCAGTATGATTAGAAAAATGTTTGGGTAAATAACCTATCTCCTTCCATGTTAATTGTTTTTGGGTTGATGTGATTGTATTATTCACTTAAAAGTGGTAAAAAGAAAGAAACAAAAGGAGAAAAGGAAAAAAAAACTCTTTTAAGGGAATACACTATTATTAAATTAAAAAAGGTGAATGTTTCTCCTTTAAACTGAAAAATGTAATTGAATGTCCTTCAAGGTCCATATTTTTAGGATCAGCAAATATTATCACTGGTGAAATGGAATTTTGATTTGGTCATACACTCCTTGTATGAAAT
Organism: Cornus suecica; assembly: GCA_963922005.1. Taxonomy (NCBI): domain Eukaryota; kingdom Viridiplantae; phylum Streptophyta; class Magnoliopsida; order Cornales; family Cornaceae; genus Cornus; species Cornus suecica. The sequence continues at coordinate 98,612,734 of OY998238.1, forward strand.
GCATGTCTTTGATCTTGGTGATGATATCAGTTGGAGAATTTTTTATTTTAAGCAAATTGATGATTTTCTTTGCAGTTATAATCCAAACAAGTTCGCTGGGCGTGAAGAAGATGACTCCGATATGGAGGCGAATTTCGATGACATAATGAGGGAAGAGAAGAGGAGGTTAGTATGGTTTGGTTGTAGGATGGTTTGACTTTAATGGTTATGATTATACTTTAATACTATATCTCTATATTTGAAAATTTACCCGCCTATAGCATAACAGGATTAGTAGGAAGGTGTGAAAGCTCCTGTTTGCTGTTATGATTGTTATTGTTATCACTTTAATAGTTCACAGGGTTTACACACTTTCTGGGTTAAGTGCTCAAGGAAAAACTTTTGGGAATCTCTTGAAAGAAACTTCTACTTGGAGTTCCGTTCTTAGATTTTGGTGTTAACTTTTCTCATGTGTTTCTCATATATACATACTTATGCATTACATAAACGAAGGCATGCCAAATTTGATGGATGATCATTACGGGCTTTTGTTTTCTCAAATATATTTTCCCACGCTATTTTGTGGCTTATATGTATTTGTTGTGATTCAGTGAGCGGATCGCAAGGAAGGAAGATGAAGAAGAATTGAGAAAAATTGAAGAAGAAGAGAGGCGTGAGCGGTTGAGAAAGGAGGCTAAGAAGCGTAAGCTGAGATGACCGCCTTTCAAAGAAATTAGCCTTTTTGTTTATTTGTGTAGTTCGCCTATTTTATTGCTGAATTAAGAGTTTATTTAGTCATGATAAAAATTGTAAAATGTAGTTTTTTTTTTTTTGGGTTTTTTGTGGGGATTGAATTATTTATGGTCCCAACTCTGGCTAGGCCTAGGAGGTGCATTGCAATGTTATTACTACATAAAAACAAACAAAGTTGGTTGTACAAAAACATGTTGAACAAAAAGAAACTAAATCGCTTGCATACCACGACATGTTTACACATGATAGTAGATAAATTAATAGTGGAGTCTGAAGAAAAAGAGGTAATGCTGTTTTGTTTGGTAAGGTTTTGCTGTTATTTTGATCGAAAGCAAAATACGTATGGTAATGTTACATCTCTTGTAGAAGAGGTTGGAGCATTGGGGAAAGAGAGAAAGATTAGGGGTCGTTTAAAAGATTTTCCCTACTGAAGTTTTTTGAAAAAAATCACAAATGGAAGTTTTATTTCAAACTTCCAAAATTGTCAAGAAAATTGCAATTTTTTGAAGCATGTTTTGACTTTTTAAATTTCTATTAAAAAGGAAACATAGTTAAACATGTTTTTAGCTTTGATTTTATTTTTTCAAAAATTAAATAGAAAATTGAAATCAAGAGGGTTACCACACGGTCTGATTTGTACAACTGACTTCTAGTATGAAGTTTTATTACAGTGTGGTTGTATTTGAGCCTTTCCTTTCCACACCCTTGAGAAATGCGTTTGATACGGTTGAATGAAAGTGAGAATGAAATGGTTGAATGAAAGTGACTATTCTCATTCTATTGTTTGGTTGTAAATATGAAACACATTAGGAATTGAATGAACTTACAAAAAATATGGTAAAACGTAATGGAAATAGAAGTGACGGGTAATAAAGGTGGCGGTGGTATAGAAATGGTGGCGGCGGCGGCTTATTTTTTTGAAATGTGAAAGAATTGTTTAAGTAATTTTATATTTTAAAAACATTATTAAAGGAATGGAATGATCATTCAATAACTTTAGACTTTAGTAATTGAATGAAATTTCATTCCTTGAGAATGATCATTCTCATTCATTATGTTGTACCAAACAAATTAATGGAATGAATGGACATTCCATTCTAGCGTACCAAACATGACATGAGAGAATAAGAATAAGTATTTTAAACATCTCTCTCAATTCCACATGAGTTTTTATGAAGAAAGTATTAAGTCAAACCTCACCAATGTATATAAAAATAGGGAAAAAATAAGTCCAAACTCTCCAATGTATATAGAAATAGGAAAACAAATTCTCTATATAAAGTCCAAACTCTCCGATGCATGCAATCCAAATCTCAAATCTCAAATCTCGAATACGATATCTAGCAGCCCAACTGAGTCTAAATCTGTGTGGAGAATAAATAAAAGTGTGAAATATAATATATGAGAGAAATACAATAATGAACAAACACATTAAAACAACATATGAAATATATGTTCAAATATAAAGTTACGGTTCCAAGAGGTATTCCCTGTTTGTTATTTATATTTATTAATTATTCAAACATAATAAGATCCTCAATATTTCCCTAAACTTGTAGGGAAATATAAGTCATGCAACACATGATATCTAAGGGATATATCTTTCCTTCTATATCCTTAATTTATCATCTCTACTAGATTTTTTTTTTCGTCATCTCTATCCTGTCAAATTAATCATGTCATGAAAGATGATCAAATACAATCATGCATGGAGCCACAACTTGGCTTTGGGGGCAACTGTCGATTTTTTTTTTTTTATGTGTGACTATTTTTAATGTTAATTCAAATATTTTTAAGGAAATATTGGAAAAAAATGAGATTTGTCTCTCATTAAATTTTCTGCTTATTACCCTTAATGTCATAGATTGTTCCCATTGCAAATTTTGCTGACTCCATGCCCAAAATACAACAATAACCACTTCAATGCCGACCAATATGCATTTACAACACCATTCAAAAAAAAAAATGCATTTACAACCAACCCAATGTATTCAACTCACACGCCATGAACTTGATCTGGATTCTAAAATTAACTACTACTGCAATATGAACCCGATTAACAAACTTGAAGTATAAATACTACGTAATATTTTTCTAATAGATATTTGTCCCATAATTTCTTTTTATTTCTGTGCACTAGGATTTTTGCCCGTTAAAATTTGGGTGTCGTGTGTTTGAGTTTTTGGTCACTAAAGTGTTTATATGTAATTTTAGTAATATTTTTGCAAAAATATTATTTGGTACCAATATAAGTAAGTGTGGCGGTTATTTGGTCACTAAAGTGTTTATATATATGTAATTTTAATTATGTAATAATTCATGGCTCTAATTACATAAACATTGATTGAAAGACATATCCGTATATGGAAACACCTTAGGAAGATATTGCAGTGGAAACGATATATGATATGTAGAAGTCCATTCACTGTAGGAATACGATCTTCAACCCTCTATCTTTATTGTGATACTGAACGATGGGTTTAGACTTGTTTACCACATATTTATAGAGGGCTGAGACCATTCCTTAAAGAGTTGTGAGCAACAGACGTGTTGGTTCCATCAACCAACACTCCTCTTCACAACATACCTTTTAATAATATATTGACAAAATCAATATTGTTATACAACAATATAAAAATGCTTACAAATTAGAGTTGAATTTGGATATTGCGATTTGTGAAGTTAAGCTTTGTGATTTATTTTATTTTTATTGTTCAAAATATTTCTCTTGATATTTGTAGCATATAATGGAGTTTATTTGATAGAGGGAGTTAAGCATGTAAAATGAAGTGTGATTTTTACATGTATCAATGAAAGGAGAATGACTTGGTAGTTTGAATTCATAAATTAATTTTACATGAAGTTAGCACAGGTATTGGATGGTGTGTGGTGTGAATTGTTTTTTTTTTTAATTTTTTTTATTTTTTATATATATAAGGATTGTATATTTGATATTGCGAGAGATGATTGGACTTGATTCTGTGTTGAAATTTGAAAATGTAAACTTTGAGATGTTGGAGAAAATTTAAATACTAACAACTGAAATTTTCCGGTGAAGAGCGGCCTTTATTTTTATTTTATTTTCATCAAAAAGTTTATCTTATAGCAATCAATTTGTTAGCATCTAAATAATTGAAATAGAAACACAAGCAATTGCCTTCACTAAAGATTTACTGAAATATTTGGGAAATTGGAATTGTGAATGAAGTTATATTGGAGAAACTTTAAATGCCAATACTTTATTTTGAGGAATAAATTTCATATTATTAGCTATTAATATTTATATCACATCTTTTCATATAATTAGGTGTGGTTATTTATTTTTCTTTTCATTTAAATACTACTTTTGCATTGTGATGAGTTCTTTCCATCTTAGTTACTGTAATATATTTTTAATTTCATTTATATACTACTTTTTGCAATTTTTTACATAGTAGATGATTGATAAGTTTCTCATCAGAGACATTAATAAAAGGTGAATGATTATGCTTTAAACAAAATATGTAATGCGTTGTTTCTGATGTTGGTGACTTGTTTGTTTTTTGTTCTAAAAAATTGATAATATGATTTTGCAGTAATAATTAATGTCACGGGTTAACGAAATTTTATAATCACTGGGGTTAACGAAATTTTAAATAATGACAATGTTAACATCCTTTATTATATGGATTCCACTTTCTCATTTAATTGATTCACACCAAAGAAAACATATGATTGTAGGCACTAGCAGTGATGGGATGAACTGGCATTATGCTTTTAAAGTGCCTATTATATTTCCAGGCTTCTCTTGCTTTCATTCACATCCAAAACCACAAATAACATAGATCACCATTAATTCACCAAATTTAATAGTGTTCTATAAATTTCTTCCCAGAAGAGATCGACTCGGTTGCAAGACATTGGGTTTTGAGTAACTTTGACTTATATATTGAACTGAGATATATGAGCATGACGAGTCTTGGCACAACATCCATAATCTATTTATCTGTCCAGGGCCGGAGCCAGAGAAAATATTTTCAAGGGGGGACGTATTTAGTTTTTATGAATTTATTTATAGAAAAATATATTTTATATGTTACAAAAGAATTTTTTGAAAACTTTGGGGGTTCATATGCAATTTTTAGTGATTTTTTTTTTATAAAATATATATTTTTATGGGTTATAAATAAGATTTTGAAAATAAAATAAAAAATTACTCCCTTTAAATTAAGTCTCTCTCACTTATTTACTCCAAAACCCTAATTCCTTCCACTTTGAACATGAACTCAATTTCAATTTCAACCCATCAACTAATTCACTCAATTCTCTCTATCACTATATATACAATTATATATGCATGTAATTTATATATATACACTGAATTTATATTTATTCATATATATGTATATTTATATATATTGAATTAAAAGGGTTTCCATGGTGTGTATTTGAGAAAATGAAAGTGGAATTTAGGGTTTGTTTTTAGGGTATGGAATGATGGTAGATCTAGGAGACAAGGGCATTTTGGTCTTTTAAATTTTTTAAGTGAGGATAATTTGATCATTTCACAAAACTTTAAAGGTAATTTTGTAATCTTATAAACGGACATGGGGGTATTTGATCAAATTGAAAATCATAAAAGGGATTTTTGAATAATTTTGAAACCATATGGGAATTTTATAATAATTGCCCAAAATTTAAATACTACTATCAGGTCACGTGCTATGGAGGACTGGTTATAGGGATGGCAGAAAAGCCGCCCCGCCGGGTAACTGCCCAGAACCGCCCCATTTTTAAAAATGGGGTTGTTATGGGGGTTAAAAAAATAACTCGACAGTTATGGGGCGGGGGACGGTTTGAGGGGTTCCCCATTGGGGAACCGCCCCTCCTCAAACCGCATTATTGATATTTAATTATTTTATATTAAATTTACATAGTTATATATTTATTTACTATCTTCTTATATTAAAATTACATTTATATCCTTCAATATATATATATATAGAGAGAGAGAGAGCTCTATCTTCTCACTTCTCTATAAAGTCGTTCTTCAAGTAATTAGTCTGGTCTGTAATGATAGACATATTTAATAATAACTTGATCCTGATTCATGTTATTTAGTTGTTGGAGTTAGATCATATTATTTTTAGTAGACAAACTCCTTATCATTTATGTTTAAAAATTGATCAATAACTTTCAGGGAAGTCACTTAATGATAATATAGTGCTTGGATTTATTGACAATGTTTGTAAATTAGAGTCTATATTGACAATGTTTTTGTTTCAATTGCAAAACAGTTTGGATAATTGCTTGTTTTGTTTCTATTTTAAAAATTATTATGATTAAATTAATTGAATAATTGATTGTTTCTTAAATAGATTTTAGCAAAATATTAATGTATTTATATTTTATTTATTTTTAGAAGAAAAAATTAGTTTAATGGGGTAGTTATGGGGACGAAGTGATGGGTTGGGGCGGTTATGGGGGTAAGGGTGAATTTTTTAAACGGTTATAAGAGATGAATTTTTTTGCGATTTTGATTATGAGGATTGAGAAAACCGCTCCATTGCCATCCCTAATCGGATGGGGTTGGATTAATTAAGTAAGTCAAATCAGTGGATTAGTCGGTCTACTTTTACTTAGATATATGTTTTTAACTTTCTTAATTACTATTTAAATGTCTTTGGTTTTACCGTGTTGCGCGTTACTCTTGAGTTTTTAGTGATTTTTACTTCTTAAGTTTTCTCTTTTTACTATTTTACTACATTATTTAATATTCTTATTTTTTAAACTTAGTAAATTTTATAACATCACGAAACAAGAGAAGAGGAGGTTAATAACTTAGTATGATTTGGTTGTAGGATGAATTCCTCTTCAGTTTATAATGACTTTTTGAAATGTTTTATTTTTCATTTCATATTTTATTTATGAGCGAACTCCAATATGATAGTGTTATTTATTACATTCTTTGCTCAGAATTCTACTGGTTAAAGAGCATGTGCAAGACACGTAAATAAATCTTAATTTATAATAAATTTATAAAGCGCATCTAAGATACATACTCACATGCAATGAATCTGATCCGGATTCTAAAATTAACTACTTCTGCCAAATGAACCCGATCAACATACTAAGAGTATAAATACTACGTAATATTACTCTAATAGAGATTTGTCTTGTATTTTTTTTTCCCTTTGCAAAAATATTTGGGTGTAAATATTCTAATACTGTAGTTTCTTGAGATTATTTTGATTGTAAATGAGTGTTGAATTTTGATATTGCAATTTGTCAAGTTAAGCTTTGGGAATTTTTTTTTAATTTTTCATATATATATATATATATATTTATGATGCGCTAGGTTTATGTTTAAGAATGGAATTCTTTATTCGATAGATGGCATGAAAGAGTGTTTTTGGCATGCATCATGAAAGGAGATGATGTGGTAGTTGGATTCATGAATTGATTTTACATGAAGTTGGGTATCATGACAGAGGTATTTTTTTTTGGATAGTGATTGTGGTGTGACTTGAACTTTTTTTTGATTGGGCTTTTCGATGTATATAAAAGTATTTGTATATTTGAGATTACAGTTGCAGAGATTATTGGATGAGAATCAATTGTATACTATTTGAAATTTAAATACCAATATTTTACTTTTCAGAAATATAATATGGAAACAACTCATCGCTTGCAATTTTTTACATGTTCTGCCCGTACTATTCAAGAAGGCAATATTGATTTGTCTCTCTCTTACATCTAGCAGTGTAGCATAGAATTCAATTTCTGTCTCTATCTCTTTTGTCTTTAATTAATAATAAATACATCGGTATATATATATATATATATATAAATGGAAATGTATTCAACATTGTGTCAGGTTTGAAACGTAATTTGTAATTACCCAATGCCGACCATATCATTTACCTAGGAGGACTTGAGACGCGTATAGTTGCCGCATGAAGATCCACTGGTAATTTCGATCATAATTTTAAATTATTTAGTTAAAAGGGTATTGGTTGATCCAGGTAGCAGTACGAATGTCCTGACCAAGTCAACCTTCGAAAAAATTGGCATCAGCACGGAGCTGATTAGGCCAACTGCCAGTCCACTCGCAGGCTTTGATGGGAAGAGGATTTGCCCAATTAGAGTATTGAATTTGCCAGTGACAGCGGCAAAACGTACTCTGACGGAAAATTTCATGCTGGTAGACGTACAACCATCCTACAATTTGATCATGGGAAGATGATGGATTCACCGAATGCAGGGAGTTCCTTCAACCCTGCATCAGGTAATGCGATATGTTGATCCCTCAGGGAAGGGATTTGTTGACATCCAAGGAGATCAAGTGGTGGCGAAAGAATGCTACGCCATTGTCACCAAAGGTTTAAAAGGCGAAAGTGTCGAATGCCATTTATAGCAATTACCGAGTGTTCCTGATCAGACTGACGATGATGAGAAGACAGAGGAAGATACCATCACAGTAGATCTGATTATCGGGAGCAAAACAAAGATCACCCGAATTGGAAGAAGCCTCAATTCAGATGAAAGGAGCAACTTGATTTCTATGTTAAGGTCAAATGCCGATGTGTTCGCTTGGGAGCATAACGACATGCCCGAGATTGATCCAAGAACAATGATGCACACTTTAAGTGTTCATCCAAGAGCATAACCCGTACAGTAACGACCTCGAAGGATCGGAACCGAACAGGGAAAGTTTGTAGCTGAAGAAGTTGATCAGTTATTAGAAGTTGGCTTTATCAGAAAGGTTCATTATCCAGATTGGCTATCCAATGTCGTTGTTGTACAAAAGAAGAATGGAAAGTTCTGAATGTGTGTGGACTTCACCAATTTGAATAAAGTTTGCTCTAATGACAGTTTTTCTTTACCAAAGATAGACCGCATGATCGACGCAACTACCGGGTTCGAACTGCTTACTTTCCTAGATGCTTATTAAGGATACAATCAAATCCCAATGAACCCAAAAGATGAAGACAAAACAACGTTTATAATCGAAAGAGGGACCTATTGTTACAAGGTCATGTCGTTCGGTCTCAAGAATGCAGGTGCAACTTATCAGCGGCTGATCGATAAGATTTTCAAGACTCAGATTAGATACACGGTCGAGGCTTACATAGACGACATGGTTGTTAAGAGCCAACGCAAGGATGATCACCTGAAGCATTTGGAGGATGTGTTCGCATCCCTGCGATCGCACAAAATGAAGCTGAACCCAGAGAAATGTACTTTTGGTGTCTCTTCGGGACAGTTCCTGGGGCACATAGTTAATAAAGATGGAATCAAGGCTAGTCCTGCACAAGTCCATGCGTTGATTAAGATGAAGGCTCCAGAATTCCCAAAAGAAATCCAGGTGCTTACAGGAAGGTTAACAGCCCTCAGTCGGTCATTTCCAAGTTATCAGATAGATGCAAGCCATTCTTTGATGTGTTGAAGTCTAATAAAACAATGGCTTGGGGAGAAAAATAGCAAGAAGTTGCTTGATGTTGATAAAAGGTATTCAAAGACGGAGAAAATAATATTGGCTTTGGTCCAGGCCAAACGAAAGCTACGACATTATTTCGAATCTTATCCGATCAGGATCCCTACCACATTTCCGATCAAAGCGATTTTATCAAAGCCTGATTTCTCTGGACGAACGACTAAGTGGTCAATAGAATTGAGTATGTTCGATATCACCTATGAACCACGAACGTCCATAAAAGGGTCAAGTGGTGGCAGACTTCCTCCTTAAGTATGAAACAACCGAATATGAGATCAACGGTGAAAATCCAAAGTGGGCGCTCTATGTGTAAATGTACCAAAAATACATAAAGGGGGTAAATGAGTTATTTTTTTTAAAGGGTCTAATTGCAATTATGCAAACTTGAGGGGTTAATTTTTTTACATGTTCTACCCTTTTTAATATTAGATTTTTCTTTTTTCTTTTAAAAACATATTTTTATTTGCTACAAGCCTTTTTTATATTAGATTTTTGTTTTTTATTTTAAAAACATAATTTTATTTGCTACAAGTTTATTGGCATGAAGAAGAAGATAGTGACGAATTTACTAGAAAAAAAATGAGATGTTATATTTTTCTTTGTCATTTGGACTACAATCGCATACCAAGATTAAAAACGGCAATATTTTGAAAACATAATAAATAAATAAATAAAAGGATAAAGTATATTAAACCCCTCAACTTTACTCTCTCTCAACAATCCCCCAAAATTTAAAAATAGCATAAAACCATCCATACTAGGTAAAATATGCAAATAACCCTCTTAAATTATTATTGTACACTAAACCCCTAAACTACAATTTTTTTAAAAAAAAAAGAATGCACCATTGCCTTCAAATATATATTTTTCAATTATTATAATGTCCTTTCTTATTGAATTAATATATTTTTGTTATTAACAGATATAAATAAAATAATTGTTGCAAAGTTGAAAGCATAATCTCCATTCAAATTTATATAAATTAATTCATGATTTTATAATTAGTAAAAAAAATTATTCCTTTTACTTTTTATAAAAAAATGAGTATAAAGTTTAAAATGATTAAGTAATTATTCCACACTATTCATATACATAACATGAGAAAAAATATTTCTGTTATTGAAGTAGTTTATAAATTTATAATGAATATACATCGTATGAAAAGATAAATATACCGTTTCCCTTAGTTATATATTAGAGAAACTATATCTTCTATAATGAAAAAAAAATGTTCTAATTACTTATTTTAAAAATAATAAATTAAATACTACGTAAAATTTATTATCCCAAGTTTAAACTTTTTTACCCTAAATAAAAAACTTCTTTTCATATGATGTATCTTCATAATGAATTTATAATTTTTTTTAATAACAAAACCTTTTTCTCTTATGTTATGTATATAAATAGTTTTGAATAATTACTTAATTCTTTTAAACTTTATATTTATTTTTTTTTGTAAAAACCTAAAAGAATTATTTTTTAAATTAATTATAAAAACCATGTGTTAATTTACAGAAATTTGAATGGAGATTATACCATCAAATTTGCATCAATTATTTTATAGTCTTCATTAATAACAAAAGTATATTAAGGATAATTCAATAAGAAAGGGCATTATAGTCCTTGATTTTTTTTTCTAGTTCTTTGGTTATAGTTTAGGGGGCTTATTGCATAATAATAATTCAAGGGATTATTTACATTTTTTACCATAGTTTGGGGGTTTATGGGAGGAGAGAGTAAACTTGTGAGGTTTATTGCACTTTACGCTAAATAAAAATAAGAGAGAAAAAATATATGATTGTAGGCACTAGGCAATGATGAGATGAATTTGCATAATGTTTTTCAAGTGCCTATTATATTACTGCCTGGTAATCCTCATTCCAGCTTTCTCTTGCTTTCATTCACATGCAGAACCACAAACAACATAAATCACCATCACTTCAAGCTTTCAAGAGCTTGAAGTGAAAATGCTCACAACTTATTAAGAAAAATAAAATAAAATAAAATTAAAACACTTAAATGTGTTGTATAATCAAATAAGATACATGTGCCTCTCTTTCAGATAATTTTTCATCAAGTTGTGTTGTTTATGTGCTCTGCTTGTTCAACAATCATTTCAATCTCCACCTTGTTAGGAAATTTTGATCAATTCAGAAAATCACAATTTTCCTATATCAGGATCCTCCTTTGCAGAATATCAAATAACAGATAAATAGAAAATACAACACAAAGATTTATAGTGAAAAATTCCAAATCGGAGAAAAACCACTGTTGTTGTCAAAGACAACCAGAGAAATATTACTATGTGAAAAAATTGTTACAACCACACTCACAGTAATTTTCTCTCACCCCAAAAACATACCCACAAGAACAAATACAAGCCCAAGAGAATTTTCCCACAAAATTATCTTCCTCACAAAGCTTATCTCTAAAGCTTTTCTCTTCTTTGGAATTACAATTTTTGGTGTTATTTTCTTCTCTAACATGCATGTCTATTTATAAGAATTCTGGCTCAACAACGTCCAAATAAACTAAGCCGCAAATCTTGAAAAACATGCAAAATCTTTAACTTTCAATTTTTCTTCATAGCCACAATATTTGATGCCGCATGCTTTGAATCTATAATGTGAGGACAAGCCAACCCAACTTTTGAGTCAACAACCCCTATTGTTGAAACCATCAAATTTTGCCTTCACTTACTAAATTGGGAGGGACTTTACCTAACAATCTTCACCTCCCAACCAATTTGGAATCCTTGTTAGACATGCTTCAAAACAGCTCCATCTTGATTCAAACATCATATCTTCTAATACAAACACTGTCATTAACAACAATCATAATTTTCAACACAGAGAATTATCATACTCCACCATAAAGAATACACACACTTAGAATCAACCATTCCAAGAATTTTATCTCAGCACATGTCGAACTAATTCGCTGAAACATTATGGTGCAACTTCCACATTAGCTTTCCTGGAAGTTCATCAGCCATCGACATCAACTCCACTACACACCTTGCATAAATGCTAACCAATGCTCGTGTGCAAATTTGTGGATCCGCTAACAGTAACACATCCTCTTTTCATGACAACTTTTGGAGATTAGCGGCATGCCATGAGGATGTACATGCTCTTTTAGAGAGCATCACCAAAGTCCACCTCTCCCAAAACAGACGTACTGTTAGCTTATTCGTCGGTATTTGATCTTGAGCTGCTTGCCAAACCAGCTCCACCTTTCAGACAATTTCTCTTGAAGTGCCCAGATTATCCACACCCCCAACAAACCGATTTTTTATTCATGGAGTTCTTCTTCTTTCAACTTCCAGCTACCACCAATGCCAAGTTTTCAGGCGGAACACTATTTCCACCACTCAGTCTTTTCTCCTCGGAGAAAAGTTTGCCGGTGACTTCTGAGAAGACTATCTTCTCCTTCCCATGAATCAAGATAGACTTCATGTGTTCGTAAGAAGATGGAAGAGACCAGATTAGCCTTAAAGCTATATATTCATCATCAATCTTAACTCCAATGACTTCCAGTTCAGAGATGATACCATTGAGAATACTCAGATGGTCAGAGATAGTATTTCCTTCATTCATACGCAAAGTATGAAACTGCTCCTTGAGCTACACCCAATTTGAGATGCCTTTTGCCTGATACATTTCTTCAAGCTTCTCCTAAAGTTTCTTGGCTGTGGATATTCCTTGCACATTAGCAAGAACATTTTTGGCCAGAGACAAACGAATTACACTTGTTGCTCTCAAATCAAAATCTTCCCAATCATCATCGCTTATATTGGATTTTGAAGTTTCTTTGTTGGAATCAGGGGTCGGTCGCCCCTTCAAAGCCTTGTGTAAACCAGATTGGATCATCAAATCTTTGACTTGTACTTGCCACAAGCCAAAAATGATCTTCCCATTGAATTTCTCTATTTCAAATTTGACGTTTGACATTTCTGCTTCAAGGAACCAAAGCTCCGATACCAATTCTTAGGAAATTTTGATCAATTCTAATAATCACAAATTCCCTATCCTAAGATCCTCCTTTACAGAATATCAAATAACAGATAAATAGAAAATACAACACAAAGATTTATAGTGGAAAACTCCAAACCGGAGAAAAACCACTGTCGTTGTCAAAGATAACCAGAGAAATATTACTATGTGAAAAAATTGTTACAACCACACTCATAGTAATTTTCTCTCACCCCAAAAACAAACCCACAAAAATAAATACAAGTTCAAGAGAGTTTTCCCACAAAATTCTCTTCCTCACAAAGCTTATATCTAAAGCTTTTCCCTTCTATAGGATTATAATTTTTGGTGTTATTTTTTTCTCTAACATGCATGTCTATTTATAGGAATTCTGGCTCAGCAACGTCCAAATAAACTAAGCCGCAAATCTTGAAAAACATGCAAAATCTTTAACTTTCAAATTTTCTTCGTAGCCGCAATATTTGATGTTTCATGCTTTGAATCTATAATGTGAGGACAAGCCAACCCAACTTTTGAGTCAACAATCCCCATTGTTAAAACCACCAAATTTTGCCTTCACCTATCAAATTGGGTGGGACTTTACCTAACACACCTTCTTGATAAGAAATCTCCTGTTGGAAGGAAGGTCAGTTGCTGATGGGGACATGTCAGCGTCGACAACAATCGAGTCTTCTTTCTTAAAATCGCCTTCCACGATTCTCATTGCAATTTCATACTCAACCATCTGTTTTATCACCCTTTTCACAGACCCGACTCCAATTTTCGGATCAAAGAGTGATACCATAAGATTTACGGCTTCCCTGGTGTACCCGAGATGAATAATTTTCCTTCCCTCGAGTCTCTCTTTCAAGCAATTCATCTGCATACAAGCATGGAGTTTAGTGATCTAGGTGGCTTTAGTAATTACATTCTACAAATCTCAATATCGATTTTTTTTTAAAAAAAACAAGAACTGTGAAGAAAATTGTTGGTTGAAAAAGTGTGAAAATGATAAATTCTAAAAAAAGAAGAGGAGTTACCTGCATTTCAACAATTTTACCAACTTCCTCTGCATTCGGCGACTGGAATACAACTAACTCATCGACATGATCTACGAATTCGGGGTTAAAAGTTTCTCTAGCCAAATCCATAGTCTGCCTTTTCATTGTATCATAACTTGTTTCCTTGTTATTAGTACTTCTGAGGATTTCCTGGGACCCGATGTTAGATGTCATTATCACGACACAGTTTTTAAAGCTAACAATCTTTCCGCTCGAATCAGTTACACTCCCATCGCTCAAAAGCTGTAACAAGATTCTGATCACATCATTATGCGCCTTGTCAATCTTATCGAATAGAATAACAGAATAAGGTCTCCGAAGAACTGGTTCAGTAAGCTGTCCCTCTTCGGGGCCATCAAGTCCATGCGATGCAGCATCAGTCAAGCGAGAAACCGCACTCCTTTTCATGTACTCACTCATGTCAATTCTCACAAGAGCTTTTTCTGTGCCAAAGAGATAGTTAGCTAATGCATTGGCCAGCTCAGTCTTGCCAACACCAGAAGGGCCCATGAACATGAAGCTCGCCATTGGCCTTTTGGGCTCCGACAGTCCTGCCCTTGAACGCCGGATTGCATCAGCTACTGATTTAATCGCGACATCCTGGCCGATAACCCTTTGGCGGAGAACCTCTTCAATTCTGACCAGCTTCTCCATGTCCGACTGTGATATGTTTGATAGCGGTATACCAGTCCGTTCAGCTACGGCCTCTTGGATATCACGCTCAGACACTCTCAATCGAAGCGAACAATTTCCCGAAGACTGTAACTCTGCAAAACATTTCATATCCACTTCCAGCTTCTTCTCAAGGGACTGCAGAGACTGATTCAAAGCTTCACATTTCACCTTATCATCAGGCTTTACGGCGTCAATGTATTTCTTAACCCTACCAATCTATCATATGATTTCAAACATACGAATCAGATATAGGAACCAAAACATGTCAAGTTAATTAGCTTTGTAGATTTTACAAGAAGATAGGAATTACCTCCAAACTCGTTGAAAAACCTCTATTGACAATAGCCTTCTCAGGCTGCCATTTCGCCATTAGTTCTTCCCTTTTCTTTCCAAGCACGTGTAAATTACATTCCAACTTGCCTAATCTGTTTCTGCAATCTTTAACTGAGTCGGCTTTTAGAGATTGTATTTCCATCTCCAACTTGAACACATCTCTATCTATCTCAGCCATCTTCATAGGCCAAAAGAACTCCATTTTCCGCTTAGCAGCAGCTTCATCGACAAGATCAATGGCTGAAATAAACATACATAAAGATTTACCGAATTGGGAAAGTCGGCAAATTATTATATCAAGGGGCACATTCTGTCCACGAATAATTCTACTGCAACCTAACCTCATGAAGCACAAAAATCTATTGCTTGATTCGAGTCATAACGATAAATCAGGAAATGAATAAAAAAATTATCCTTCCAAGCTTATATATATATATAATCAAACTGTCACGTACCTTTATCAGGCAAAACCCCCTCTACAATATACCGGTCTGCAAGAACTGCAGCCGAAACTAGGGCCTTGTCTAATAATCTAACACGGTGATGCGACTCATAGTGTTTACGCAATCCACGAAGAATGGAGATCGTGTCTTCAACAGATGGAGGGTCACAGGAAACTTTCTGAAATTTACGCTCGAGAGCAGTGTCCTTTTTAATATACTTACCATACTCTTTCAGAGTGGTTGATCCTATGCATCGAAGCTTACCTTTACCCAATGCCAGTTTCAAAATGGTTGCAATATCCATCTTATCTGTTAATCAGCAAATACTTGAATTAGAACATCAAAAGCATAAAAAGTATTTATATGCCCTTGACCCTAAAGCATAAACACTAATCAAACCAGGTAATGTCAATCTAATTATAAATTAGAAGACATACCTCCACCAATAATAGAATGAATGTCATCAATGAATAAAATTATCTTCCCATCTACATCAGAAATTTCCTTCAGTATGGTTTCCACTTTATTCTCCAATTTTCCGACAGACATTGTTCCAGCTACTAGTGAAGATAGATTCAATGAGATCACCTGCAGAGTACGAGCCAAAAGAAACGATGATACGTTGTTACCAACAATTATTACTATGATAACAAACGAAAAGAAATTCGAACTCTATATCATAAAATGTTTCTTATGGCTCTTCTTTTTTTATTTGAAATTTGTTGCCTACCATTATTACTGAAATTTCTTCATCCTGAATATATATATATCTCTATAAAGATAAGTTTACTCATTAAGAAAACTTAGAAAACTATGCCTCACAACCAACATTTTGTAAACTTTCGTAGATTTTGTGAGTCCTTTATATAATTTTCACGCTATATATGCCGTGGAATGAGTGGAGCAAGTAAGAAAACCAACAACCTTTTGGTCCAACAGGGGAAACGGAACTTCCCCACTCGCAATTCGTTGAGCTATCCTGGAAAGTAAGAAGAAAATTCATATCACAATAAAAAAAAATAGCATAACTCCACTTATAGTATGAAAGCTACTGGAAAAAAAAAAAAAAAAGTGAATGCACAATCAAATCTCAGATCAACAAAAGTTAACATAAAAGCAAATTGAAAGGAGAGGGGAGAAAAGAAAGAGCATCAAGTTACTATAATAAAGAGTTCCTGTGGATTTCTTCTATTTCTGTCATTGGACAATATTTAAACTCTACCTCTCCATCTTGTGGAAAAGAGAAAGGTTATTGTTTCTCTAAAAATGCTCATTAAATTTCAAGTTGATCATATATATATATATATATATATATATGTGTGTGTAATGTGAGGCTGTGAGCTTGAATTTCATTATTTCCATTTGAAGGACTCAAAAGGCTTTTGAGTCGCTGAGATTGCTCACATATTAAGTTTCAAGTTGATCCGATTAGGCCAAAATTATAAACAGGATAATATACTGACAAACCATTCCAAGTATTAGTAATTGTATTTATGTCTTCACTGACTAGACCCCAAAAGTGCAAGTGGCATCTAGGGGCTATCAAAATTGTTTTGGTTCCGGTTCTAATTTTAAAAATCGGAACGGGAATTGGAACCGAATACCCAAGGAACCGAATCAGAATCGAACCGAGGTTCCTTCTTTTTTTTAAAAAATATAATAAAAACACCAAATATAAAAAAATATTATAATTATAAACTAAATTAAAGAGAGTATTTCAAAATTTCAATTATTACAAACCCAAAGTTAATTAACACATCAAATTATAACTTATAATTTTAAATATAATATATATATATATATATATATATATATATATATATATATATATATATATATATATATAAAGGTAAGAATATACCACATTTTTTTAAAAAAAAAAGAATATAATACTAATAAAAAAATATATATATATACAAAAAAAACCTGTTTAGCTCCGATTATATTCGGTTCCAAAGGGATAAGAACCTGAATTGAACCTAAAATTTTAATTCTTTGATTTTGGAAACCGGAACCGAAACCGAACACCCCGTTCTGTTCTTGAACACCCATAGTGACATCTACCATATGCTCCATATGGGCAATTGGTGTGTCGATAGGAGGTCATCGACACATGCCATCAAAAGCCAACATGGTCAAATTGTATCCGTGTCCGTATCGGTATCCGTGCTTCATAGCTACAAAATGTAACCTACCTATCAATTAATTTTCCTCTTCTTGTAAAACGAAAAATTATATGTAGGAGTAACATAGATAAATGAACTAAAACAACCATTATTTATTTCCTTCAACAAAAAATCTGATCAATCACACAAAATTCCAAAAAATCAGTACATCGAATTCGAAATACTCTCATACAATATGGCCAATATATATATATATATATATAATGAAATAGAGTGGGGAGCATGCATACCCTTGAACAATTGCAGTTTTCCCCACGCTTGGCTCACCAATAAGAAGAGGGTTATTTCTGGTTGCCATGGATAATATTTGCACACACTGCCTAATTTGACCATCACTACCAATAACAGGATCAAGCTCACCATTCTTGGCCTGCTCTGTCAAGTCAGTACCAAATCTTTTCAGTGCTCCACCATCTTCACCACCTACCAAGCCACAAAATCAAACAACAAACAAACGGCAAACTTAGGGCCCGTTTGGCTCGTGTTTTTTGCTTTCGTGTTGTGAATTTTATAATGCACAAGTATATGCTTTTGTTGTGTAGTGTTGTGAGTCTAAACTGAAATAATTTTTGGTATGAATGTTTTTGCTATGTAATTTGTAAAAGCAAAAAATGTAAAAACAAATTTTTTTTTGGTGCCAAACATGTTTTTGTTATAAAAAATGGAAAAAAGACAACAAAAACAAAAATATGAACCAAACAGGCCCTTAATCCAATATATACATACACACACATATATCATATATATATAGCAATGTAGATTCCAAACCATAAAATGCTTACAATACAAATAACGGTACTGAGAGAGAGAACGAAAATTAGGTGAAATTAAGGAGGGCTTGGCAGGTTTGATGGTGGAATCAGCAAACTTGAGAAGCCTCAACGCCATGGGAGAACAGAGTTACTGTATTCTAGGGTTTCTCTGTTCAAAAGAATAGTATTATATAAATCTCTCTCTCTCTATATATATAAGCTTGGAAAACAAGTTAGGGTAGTGTCCTTTCCTGTGCCTACCACCTCTCTCCTCTACTATTTTTTAATAATTTTACTTTTGTATTTTTAAATAAAATGGGAGAATGTAACACTAAAATAAAATTATGATTTTTTTGTACATATAAAAGTATAAGTAACATTATAATTTTGTTTATTCCTTTCCTTTCCTTGTAGTGGTGAATTAGATTCAATCAAATATTTTTATTGTAACGGTATCACAAAAATATTGTATTTGTAATTTGATTAAGTGATAATGTGCATAATTTTTAACCATTAAATCATGCTCTAGAGAGATTTGAAAAGAGATCACGCATGATAGGATCCTTGTCCGAATTTAATGCACCATATTGAGCGTGATAAAATCTGCAGAAGTTAAAATATTCCTTTTTATTTTCCATATATTATTTTATCAAAATAACTATAGTTAGCTACATTACCAAGACACTCTCTCATCATATGTTAATTTTTCTATAATACTCCGAAAAATTGTTGACAAAAATAACCTCAATTATAATAGGCTAAATTACCAAAATACCCCTCATCTTCCTTCTTCTCCTCTTCCCAGAACCAAACATGTCATAAATTATTTTATAAACAAACATGGTTAACCATAATTTCTGAGAAAATAAAATATTATATATTCACACATCTATATTTACCTTCTTATGTGTTGTATCATCACAACTTACAGTACCATTCTTTTAGTTGCATGACAAAAAAGAAAATTTACACTACAGAGTAAATGCAAACAATCTTGCTTCCAAATCAAGATCAAATGTACTGTTCGATCCTCTTCTATATACTGTGTCCTCATAAAGAGAGTGAACATAACTAACAATGCCAGGTTGTACAAATTAATTGTGCCCTTATAAAACCATTCCATCATGCAACAATGGAGCCAAAGTTTCCTCAAAAACCTCAATTAACCCAGAAAAAAAAAAAACTCAAAATTTATAACTAAAAAACCCTTAAAAACTAACACATTGAGCTTGTTTTCCCGCCAATACTCTTAAGTTTCCGATTTCTTGATAACCAATGCATTATTGGAAGGAAGGTCATTGACTATAAGGGACATGTCGCCTTCAATAAGAATCGAGTCTCCTTCCTTAAAATCACCTCTGAAGACCTTCATTGCAATTTCATTCTCAACCATCTGTTGTATTACCCTTTTCACTGGCCTTGCTCCGAAGTTCGGATCGAATCCCAGTTTTGTGATCACCTCAATAGCTTCCTTTGTGTACTTGAGATCAATTTTCTTTTCTTTGAGCCTATCTTTTAAGCGGTGCATCTGAAAACATATTTAGCATAATGTCAATGACCCTAGTTACTTCAAATAAATAAAGATTTATAAAAATGTGAAATCAAATTTATAGATATAGTGAAATTAAAGGAATATAAAGTTCATAATCACACACTGTCATGAAGGTACAGTTGATCATTTTTATAGGTGGTACAAGTTCAGTTTGATTATCAAATTGCCTTGTTTGGTTCAAGCCAGCAGCATCTGATTTATAGTATTTTTGACTACTTTAAACATTAATATGGATTTTGACAATGTATGTAGTCGAGTAGTGGTGAGATTAATTGGTTTTTATACATATTCTGAAAAAGGATTAGACCAATGCTATTAAAAAGCAGGCCTAAAGACAGTGGATTTCACCTACCTGGCTATCCATACCCTCTTTCTTGAATAAATAATTACGAATATACATTTTTATCGTAAGTGACTTGAACGCTCAACCTCCCACAAGGGAATATAAGGACATACAACTTGAGCTAGAGTTTTGGTGTGGGATAGTAGATCCACTGTTGTTAAAGACGCGCCTAGGGGTGCACCTAGGCTCTGGGATTCTACAGGCTCAAGACTTGCGCATGTTGTGTGCGCAGGTGCGCCTTTATTATAGAGTTAAATGTTTTATTGCATTTTCCATTGCATGCCTCACTTCACTCCTGCACGCGTCTCACCTTGCGCCTAGGTTCGAGAGCCTCAAGCCTTTAATAACACTAAGATTCAGCATTGAAGAAACAATTACAATGGCATATATCAATACAAGTACCGCCGTTATTATAGGCCAAGCAGTTGGCATCTCAACCAATACTTTCGAGGCTAAAGTCCTGTTATGTATAAAAAAAAAATACATAGAATCGAGTGGAGATACAGTGATAAAGGTAAGACTGTCAAAACTTAAGCTATCAAGGGATCTTGTTGTTTAAAATATGGACCCTAGAAGTCTTTCTGTTATTACCCTAAAAGGCTCCCTTTAGGTCAAGGTGATTAATGCTTCGAAGCATTGATTAGAGAAACATTTAATCAAGATTTATAGCCACACAACATGATATAAACTGTCACGCCCCGTTATTCCTGAGACTCCAATCAGGAGAGTCAGTGAATCCCGGGGTATGACGTCACAGCAAACGACAACCAAATTCAACGATAACATCGAAATACATGGAATATGAATGAATATGAAGTATTCCATGTTACCTGAGTGATAGAAACTCAGTAAAGAAATTCTAACGAAAATCCGGCAGAGTTCCATTTGTAATTTGAACATCCGGACAACTCAAATTCAACACAATAGCACTACCTGCCCAGAATAACAAGAATAAAAGCAACGACACGTAGCCCAACATTCTAGAAACCTACTAGGGCCGAGGTAGTGGAAAAGAAAACCAATACCTCTCCGAAACCCTTCTAGAAATCAATAGAGCCCCAAATGCTCAAATGAAAATAGAAAGAAAAACATATGGCGATGCCGAAAAGATATAAAGGCACCCCAAAACAACAAGTACTGACTGAGCCACCAAGCTCAAATAAGAATACATAAAATTAAATGGTAGTGCCGAACAAATACAATGGCACCCCAAAATAATAAATACATGAACTGAAAATACAACATAAGGGAATTTGCCAACAACCTGGCTCCCAAGAGAATAAAAGAATAATAAATATGATTACGGAAGGATGAATAAATCTACCGTCCCAAATCCCCCGTACCATCGCCGCCGTACGCGCCGTGCTGCTTCCACCTGCAAACCTGAAAATGTTGTGTGTGGGGGGTGAGCAAAAACCACGCGCTCACCATAATATCAAAACATCACACTAATAGCCGTCTAGAAAATGCTAACCATCCCGTGTGCATGCATCTATCCTAGGTCAAGCTATCGTCTCCTATGGCACCCCGCCAATCCAAGACACCCAACAATAACCTCACAACTAATCTCGAAACTACTCCTAAGTCGTAAAACAGCACAGCTCATACGATATATCTACCACTCGTATATACGCATGTCGAATCAACATATATATACACAAAGTCCCGTAAACAGCTAATCCTAACACCTGGTGTATAAAGGCACCTAGTCGAATACACACTCTCGTCTAGGGATACAACCAAAACTAACTATCTATTATACCGTGCACCGAGCACGCCACTCAGGATTCCTAGAAGGTAAAATCACTCACTAGGACTATCAGAAGAGAAAAACCATAATCATGTCCACAATGAATTCATAATTCTTACACATCACCTCTATCAAATCATACATGGAGAGTCTCACTCTCACAATTTCTACCCTCAATACAGTCTAGTTGTATCCTCAATACAGTCCTTTCTGTTTATAATATTTCGTGAACTAATCCATTCACCTCAAAGAAATACAGAAGGAAATATATTATCACCACAATGGATTCGGTAACCAACCGAACTATCTCTAACTCACACTACCTATCAAGGCACTAAAAAAAAGTACAATTCAACAAGGTCACCTCTAACTCATACCGCCTATCGAGGCGCAAGAAAGGGTCACTGGAGTCATTTAGTCCCAAATAGATGCCATGGCCCTCGGGTTTTTAAAGAAAAATGTTGAACCCCGAAGGATTCAACCGGTTTTTAAGAAAAAGTTAGGGCCCGGTCAAATCATATTTGGTTCCAATGCCTCTTAACCCAACCAAACACTAGGAATCGCACTATGTGCGCTTAACTTAATCTCACTTCTCTTACCCGAGAAGATCCACAGACAACCACAAATGATCATATTTCTTATCTTAAGGAATGAAACCTTAGAACACATGTTCGGGTTAAAACCCAAGAAACAATAATACGGGGAAAATAACTACTAAAGTTCAACCGAATATCACCTCAAAGTCACATTCAAACTCATTTCGAAACAGGTTCTAAGACCTTCAACTTAATATAGGAACTTATAAACAAATCCTCAAAGGTTACCAAACCAACACCAGGATTCAAGTGTTCCTCGGAACAACTAGGAGGAATCTGAAACAATCAATCTCTAAAAACATATTTAGATCTCAGAACTGACCTCGAGTCTTACCCGACCTTTAACCTGAACAACTCTCTCCACTACCAAAGTGGTATAATAATCATCCAGTGATAACCCTAATCTCCAATCACAAAGGCCTATTGTGGCCAAAGGCACAACCACAACCAAGTCTCAATATACAACTAACCAACTCAACTCAACTCCAACCCAAGGGGACAACAATTAATTATCTAAACCTCTTTTCATCTATATCCACGTAGCCACCTAGAACACATGTCAACCATGGCTTTACTAATCCAAGTTTTTATTATCGTTGAACTTTCTTTCTTTCTTTACAAGTTTAAATCTTTAAATATTCATTCACATTGAGTTAATTTCATCATTCATAATAAAGCTACAATTAGCATCAGTTTAATAACAGAAATTTTCAATAATATAAAAGAATAAATGCTCAATGCGAATACAATGCAAATGACACCCTATCTAGCATGGGACCACCGGGTATAATGTCGCCATAGTAACACAACCACGAGGATCATATCAACTCGTGAAACAGAACCAACCGTGTTTGGATCGAATCCTCCCACGCCTCCCTGATTCCCGGATTACTAGTCCGCCGGTAGCGAGAGACACCGCCTGGCCAGTTGTTGCGACGACCCGGAAGACTCATTTGAACCAAATATACATGAACGAGACATGAAACCATACATAATGCAATATAAATGCTCAATGTAAATAAAATATGTATAACATGTCTCAACAGTGAGTCAAAATCAATATAATAATATTTTCAAATGACAAATATGTCTCAAAATCCATTTACACAACCAATTCACCATATATAAACATTTTCATTTATCTTTAAAAATAAGCTTTAATATTCAACTATAACAGCAAATCACTTTAATTTATCTTAAGATCATCCGATTTCTCAATTTCCCAACCCTAATAAATTCTTATAAACTCGCATGCCTTTACTTCAATTCTCAGAAATTAATTTCAAACTATTCCACCTCAAGAACAATTAAAGTCGCCATTTAACTTAATCATAATTCACGGGAAAAAAAAAAAAACTAGAAGCGGAACTAAAGCTATGTCTACATTTTATCGTTCCTCGTCCTCGTGAATTCCCCTATCTTATTTTCAATTTCGATAAAATATAAATAGCAAGGGATAATTTATTCGTCAGCTCTACATCCCTCAACATCCACTATGTCCGTACTGTATCTCAATTTCAATCACATAGTTCTACACAATCTTACTTTAAGTCCAGGGGTACTAAACCACCTATTTTAATCCTAATTAAGTAGGATTTAATTCTTAAAAATATCCAGGGAATTAATTTATTTGTTTCCCCAAGGAATTTCTATTCCCGACCTCATTTATTCGGTTATGGGTATTTTGTGAATTTTATAAAATCCTTAAATTCCCTTTATCACTTATCACTTAGGAATTTAATTACATGCTTTTATTATCCATAAACATACAACGGGGCAACTTAGCATTTTCTACGTACTATTAGTGAGTGCTAGATAAACATATATATATATATATATATTTAAATATATATAAATCCCCACCTCATTTAATCTCTTATAATCAGTCCCGATTTAACCGACAGTGTCGTCCGGAAATAAGCTCGCCGAACAAAGTTGCGCTAATCCATTTTCGAATACGGAAAAATATCCGCCTCGTCAACCTAATTAATATACCCGAAGCTCGATAAGTAATTTTGAATAAATCTAAAGAATATCAACCGAAAATTCTTACCGAAAATCTGAAATTCCCGGCAAACCGCTCAACGGTTTCGCACCGAATTCGGATATAATGTACACGGTACCGAGGCCGAGCTATCCTCCGAAAATCAGCCCAAACACAGCCCAACTCGCCACTGAGTCAGCCCGACTCAGTCCGACTCGCTACTGTTCATCGTCACTACCAATGAGTTGCTCCACTGCTGGCCGTCACTACCAACTCCGGCATCATCCCCAACTCCGGCGAAATTAGCTACTAATTGAAACCCCAGGTCGAAGGCGACCCTATCAGCAGCAACCAACTTCGCACCAGGGTGCGATACCCTCTGCACTAGGGCGCCGCTGCTCCTAGCCGTGGCCGTTGCCTCTGGCTGTAGCCGTCCTTCAGGCCGGCGACTTACCACCAGGTCGAAGCTCTCTTCAATTCCTCACGCGATTCCCCTCTTCGAAAAAACCCAGCCAGGTCACGACTCAAGCTACGACCCAGCCACCGAACTTCAATTCCCTCTCTCTCCCGATCGTCTCTCTCTCTGGTCTCTCCTTCTCTCAAACGATCGACAACATGGTGAAGGAGCTGTAGTCGTCAATCGATGATGAACCAGAAAAAAAATGGGCGAAGCCGCTCAATGAAGGAGAAGAGAAACGGTGCTCTGTCATGTGGGTGTTTGTGATTACAGAACATATACATATATCTGAAAATGTATGACTCATATACGTGTGTATAAGCATAAATGTGGAATCTGATTGTGTAGAAGGTTCACGAATTCTCCTCTCAAATATACCGATAATACATATATGTATTTTCATTAGTTATATATATATATATATATATCCAGATATACATATTCTCTCAATTAATAACATGTATACTAAATCCCGAAAATATATTGGGAATCCCCCATTAATATAACACTTGCCCGAAAAATAAACGAAACTCCAAATAAATATTTATAACTAAAATAAATAATCTAATGTATGAAACCCATATATATTTAATCATAATTAAATTCATATAAATAAAATAAGTCCCGTAAAATATACCGGGGACACTCAAATAATTCTACGTGAGCCCATCAAATTCATCGGACTCCGAATAAATAATATAGGCCCAAATAAAAACTCCGGGGCACAAAAATCATCCACCAATTAAATCACCGAAAGCCCCATCGAACTCCGAATAACTAATACAATCCGGAATAATTAACTCGGTTACAAACTCGGGTATGAATATTTATATAAACCAAATTAAATCACTAATCGCCTAGCGGTTTATATCATGCGCTCCCCATAAACTCTACGGATAGTTAATCAATAATAACAGTCAAATTGAATATTTCAGTACGAGACTCAACTATCGAATCATCGAAGTCGTCACTAATCCAAATAACTAAGGCACGTAACTTATTCGAATAGTAATCAAATAAAACCACTCCAACCCAAATTAATCCACTAACACGTATCACATACATACAAGCACGAAAAACGAACAAGGTAATACAAATAAACGTAAACACGTAAGTCAAGCAACTAAGACACCTAATGGCACATCAATACGCAGAACATCAACAAACAAAGCACGTATCTACTAACGTAAACAAAACCAGCGAAAAGACTATCAATACTCCTAAGCACGTCAGAGAAACAAAGTACGTACTAACCCCATAACCAGGGGAAACAAAACGTCGACCCCTAAAGCACTAACTACCGAACTCAAATCACTGAGTCGAAGCCCTAATCGTCAAGCGTAGAAACAAACTCATTTAGTCGATAACACCATCTCAAGTAATCGTAACCACAAAAGAAACCCCACGAAGTCACCGAAGAGACAATTGCAGCGTTGTGTCATCGAATCCAGAACTCACGTCAACGTTTAACTAGGTCCGAAACACTACTGTCACGTCAAGTCACGTAATAATCACAGAAGTCCACGAAGAGAAATCGCAACGCCGTCCAGTCGAGTGTAGACGTAAACGCGAAAAATTTACTCATAAATTACACAGAGTAACCATGACGTCATGAACAAGTGACGTCATCACCGAAAATAAATAGGGAATAATTCATAAAAAAAAAGGGAAAATGAAACGGGTTGTTACATAAACTAAAGTGAAATGACAAATACTAAGGAAGAAAAATTACCTGTATGTCAGCAATTTTACCAATTTCCTCCGAATTCAGAGGCTGGAAGACAATAAACTCATCGACACGATTCATGAACTCTGGGCTAAAACTTTGTCTAGCCAACTCCAAAGTCTGCTTCTTCATTATACCATACATTAATTCTTGGCTCTCACTGGTATTTTGAGAAATTCTTAGGATATCTTGGGAGCCAATATTCGACGTCATTATCACCATACAATTCTTAAAATTGACAGTCCTGCCACTTGAATCAGTTAACCTCCCATCATTCAAAAGCTGCAACAAGATATTGAGCACATCAGGATGTGCTTTCTCAATTTCGTCGAATAGGACAACAGAGTAAGGCCTCCTTCGAACTGCTTCAGTAAGCTGTCCTTTACTGCCATCTAAATCAGTAGAAGCAGCAATTAAACGAGAAATTGAATCCCTTTCCATGTACTCACTCATGTCGATTCTGACCAGTGCTGCTTCCGTGGAAAAGAGGTAGGCAGCTAAGGCATTCGCAAGAGCTCAGTCTTACCAGCACCGGAAGGTCCCATGAACATGAAGCTGGCTATTGGCCTTTTGGGATCAGAAACTCCGGCCCTTGAACGTCGAATTGCATCAGCTAGTGCATTGACTGCGACTTCTTGACCGATGATCCTTTGATGGAGAACCTCTTCTATTATGACTAGTTTCTCCATGTCGGTCTTTGGAATGTCGGACACTGGTATGCCTGTCCATTGAGCTAAAACAGCTTGAATGTTAGGGACAGATACTTCTTTGCCAACCAAAGAGATTCCGGATTTTCGCGAGTCCTTATAATTCTTCTCGGCCTCTTCCAGCTGATTCTCTAGAGTCTTGGCAGTATTCTTCAGAGATTCTGTCTCTTTCTTAACTCTAGAAATCTAAGAAATGATTTGAGAAAGTATCACATATGAGATATGACAGTAAAATACATGTAAACGCTAATTAGATCTTGTTTGACAGCTTTTACATAGAAGGAAAAGAGAAATTGAAGCGTTTTGAAAAAGTTGGTACCCATTAGCTTCTTCATAATGTTCTTCTAATGCTCATAAGCTCGTTTTCATTTACTAAAAACAATATTTGAAAAGCCAATCCAAACACAAGAAAAATTACCTCCTCTTTAGTTGACTGAATTTTAGTTAGAAGAGCGTTCTCATGCTCGCAATTTTTCTTTAGTTCTTCCCATCTCTCTTTAAGTAGACTTAGACCTTCCGGAGATGGTTTTTCCAAATCTATATTCAACAAAGCCTCATTCACGGCATCCAACTCCGTACATTTTGCAGCCTCCATTTTCAGCTTTGAAGCAGCTTCATCAACAAGATCAATGGCTGAAAAAAAAATAGAGAGAGAGAGCAAAATGAGCAAGTCTCCAAATTAATATTAGCAAGTGTCTTTATGATTATACATAAGGGAGTTTTCGACCCATAAATAAATATCGTACAACTAATTAACCTTCTTGAAGTTGCATCACATGAATTACAAGCATAGATGAAGATTACAGGCTTTTAATCTACTCATGCCATGTAACAATAAAAAGAAGAAAAAAAGATTATTATATATACCTTTATCAGGCAAAAAACGGTCCATTATGTAGCGGTCAGAAAGTACTGCAGCTGAAACTAGGGCCTCGTCTGATATTTTAACACCATGATGCGATTCGTAGCGCTTGCGCAATCCCTTAAGGATGGAGATTGTGTCCTGTACTGAAGGCTGATCACACAACACTTGCTGGAATCTACGCTCGAGAGCAGGGTCCTATTCGATGTACTTCCTGTACTCTGTTATGGTGGTTGCTCCTATGCATTGAAGCTTACCTCGCCCAAGGGCTGGTATCAAAATGTTTGCAATATCCATGTCTGAACTTGAACAAGACCCTACAAATTAAATCAACACTAAGAATATCACCAATTCAACAAACGCAGCAAACGAAAAAAACACTACAAGAAATAAGGGGCAAAAACTTTCGTGGCGGACTGTAAAATACTAAAATGTCACTTAAAGTCCCGAATTTTTTAAGCTATAGTGGTAGTAAAAACTGTTGTTATACCTTAGATCTCTTGTATAGAAAAATCAACTTTTTTGTGAGATAGTGGCAGACAATTTTAGACTGTCACTATAAACGCATTTTTTCATAGTGAAAGAAAAAAGAAAAAAAAGGGCTGGCAGGATGTGCAGTATCAATACATAAAACACATGTTGATTAGTCTGTGAAATGGGGAAAGTTTAAACTGAAAAGTATATAGACTATTATAAAATGCATTACCAAGATCAATCTATCAAGTTTCTAAAGTAAATCATGTAACAGTCATGAGCTAATGAAGAATAGTAACAGTAATATTATGGTTCTGAACCACTCATAGAATGCATTAGCATAAGAAATGAAGAAAAGCAAAAAAAAAAAAAGTCGAAATGGGACAAACCAAACAATTTATGGGCCTTGTAACTATATATATTATTGGATAATTCCAAGTAAAAGACACACCTGCTCCAATCATAGTGTGGATCTCATCAATGAACAAAAGTATTTTCCCTTCTGCTCTAGCAACTTCCTTCAGCAGTCTTTCCATTCTTTTCTCCAAAGTTCCAACATACATAGTTCCAGCCACAAGTGAAGATACATTCACTGAATAATCTGTATAAGCACAAGTAAAACAATTATTACAAGGAAATATGAAAAATATAAAATTTCTGACTAATTTCTATTGAAATGATTCTTATAGTTTGCAAAATTGTTGAGACATCTCTTCGTATATATGGGAATGTGTCTGTGCGCGCGCATTAGTCAAAATCGACATGTAAAAAAAAAAGAAATAAAATAAAAACTTTGATTAAATTGTGACCGTTAGTGGAGGCGTATGGCCTCTTGGGCCACATGTGTGTAGTAAGTCCAATAGGGTCTCTTCTCTTGTGTAACATAATTTACCATTATAAGTTAAGAGTCTCTCTACCTTGAGAGGCTACGGCTTATTCTAAACAACATGATATCAGATCCAGATACCGAAGTTTGAGAAATTCTTCTCTCACAAAACCCAAATCCTAATCACCATTCTCCATCCCTAAACCTAATCCAAACAAAACCCTAACCCAAGTTTTTTGTGAAGCCAGATTCTGCTACGCAGATTAAGAAAGGGGATCGAGCTGGTTTGTTTTCGTAATTTTGTTAATGAAATTCTAGTTTTTTCGTGATTTCGTTGATGAAACCCTAGTATTTTTTTTATTTATAATTATTTGTGTTTAGGATTTCAATTCCCAACAGTTCAGTTCTTGTCTTGATGGGTCATTGATTGAAATGTTATCTGGATATATTTAGGGGTGCGTATCCCCCTCTTTGTTGTGACTCTTGGGGAAGTTGTGTTTCCCTCTTTGTTATTGTTTTGCCAGATACTTCTTGTCCTAGTTGATTGTGATTATGGGTGACTCTTCAATATCGAGTGGGCTTGTTGAGCCCAAACCACCTACGGTCTCAGAGATTATTTCATCGAGTTCCAAACTTACTGAGCGTCGTTTGGAGACGGTATAAATTTTCAGAGTTGGCTTAAGCTGGTTTTATTCGCTATTCCGGGTATGGGTAAAGAGGAACATCTTAGCGATGATTCCCCTAATCCTCAAAGTGATCATGCAGGCGCCAAGATCTGGTTACGTGATGATGCTCGCCTATTTAATCAATTGATAAACTCTCTGGAGCCTCGGGTAGCTGATTTGGTGACCCATTTTGATACAGTTAAGGAATTATGGGAGTATCTCAATGTCTTATACTCGGGCAAAGATAATATGAATCGTATTTATGAGATATCTCAGTCATTCTTTCGTCCTGAGCAGCAGACGACTCACATCAATAACTATTTCGCCTCCTTTAAGAAGATTTATGAATAATTCAATATCTTGATGCCCCTTGCTATAGATATTCGTGAAATGCGTCGGCATCGGGAGAAATTAGCTATATTAGCATTTCTCAGTGGCCTTCGACCGGAATATAAGTCTGCTCATTTTCAGATTTTAGCTAGTCGAGAGACTTCTCTTACGGAGGCATATTCCCGAGCACTTCGTTCTATTCGTTTGACCTCTGGATCAGGCGATATTGGTGAGAGTACTGATTTGGCGAGCAATACGCAAACTGAAGGTCGTGGTGGAGGCTGTGGTAGAGGTCGTGGTGGTCACAGTTCTGACAACAAGTTTACCTACTTTCATTGTGGTATTGTTAGTCATACCCGTGATAGGTGCTGGAAGCTACATGGGAAACCGCGGTCTGCCAATGTCTGTTATAGTGAAGAATCAACAATGCAGAATCCTGGATCTGCTCTATCAAATGATATGACTGTTCACTTTTCTGCTACAGAATATTCTTGTCTGCTAGCAAATAGGCCCCTGCATCTACCGCTCTAGTTCAGACAGACCCTTCTACAACATATGTTTTAGTATATTCTCGAACATGGATTGTTGATTCTGGTGCTACTGACCATATGACTAGAACAACAGGTATTTTGCGGGATTATTCTCCCACATCCTCTCATCCAGACGTGTGTGTCGCTGATGGCTCTTATATACTAGTTCGGGGGATTGGGACAACATCACCCACCTCCAATATCACTTTATCATCCGTGTTACATTTACCTGCACTTCATTTCAAATTTATTATCTATTAGTGCTCTTACTAGACAACTGAATTGTCGTGTTGTTTTCTCTAGTGTTTCTTGTGAATTTCAGGATTTGTTGATGAACTAGACTATTGGTAGGGGTCGTCGCACTTTAGGAGGGCTCTACGTGCTGGATGAAGAACCAACATCCATGGCATGTTCCAGTCTATCCTCTACACCTCTTGATCTTCACTGTCGACTTGGTCATCTTACTCTCTTAAGCCTAAAGCGTTTGTCTCCTGGAGTTTAGTCTTTGTCTAAATTATTTTGCGAGTCTTGTCAGTTTGCTAAACACCACAGGATGTCGTATGTGTCTAGGGCTAATAAACGAACATGTGCTCCTTTCGAGTTAGTCCATTATGATGTCTGGGGACCTTGTCTGGTTCAGTCCAAGTCTGGTTTTTGGTATTTTGTTACATTTGTGGATGATTTTTCACGGATGACATGGTTATATTTAATAAAATCTCGTTCCAAAATATTTTCTATCTTTTATGCTTTCTATGCTGAAATCAAGAATTAATTTTGTTTATGTTTGTACACTACGTAGTGATAATGCTCGTGAGTACTTTTATTTTCCCCTTGTTTCATTTATGACTCAGCATGGTATTATTCACCAGTCCTCATGTCCGGATACCCCCCAACAGAATGGTGTTGCTGAACGAAAGAATAGACATTTGATGGAAGTTGCTCGAGCTCTTATGTTTCATATACAAGATCCAAAGATATTTTGGGGTGAGGCGGTATTGACAACTACATATCTAATTAACCGGATTCCCTTATCGGTTCTTCAGGGGGAGATTTCTCACCCTCTCCTTTTGCGTATATTTGGCTGCACCTGTTATGTTCGTGATACAAGGCCTCATGTTACCAAACTGGATCTGAAATCTCTGCGGTGCATCTTTCTTGGTTATTTTCGTACACAGAAAGGATATCGATGCTTTTCACCAGAGTTGGGGCAGTTTCTTATGTCTGTTGATGTAGTTTTCCACGAGTCCTCTCATTTCTCCCCCTTTGTGTCGTCCATTGACCCACATTTGTCTCCATATCTTGATCACTCTATGGTGTATGACTTGATTCGGGTCATTTCTGTCCCGTCCGCTTTTCCCCTCTAGACATATGTCCGTGGACCGCGTCGGGTGTTTGGTTCTTCTCCCATAGATGCTCTTGAGCCGGCTCCTGCTACATCTGGTCTCCCGTCTTCAGATCCTCCCACACTTGTTTTAGATTCAGACTTGGATGTTCCTATTGCTCCCCGGAAGGGTAAACATGGTTATGCCAATTATCTTGTTTCTGCTACTGTTTCTTATGCAGGTGTATCATAGTCATTGCATGCCTTTATCTCTGCATTGGATTCTATATATGTTCTTTTGAATCTCTCAGAGGCTATTTCTTCTCCATCCTGGTTGATTGCTATGAAAGAGGATATGTTTGCTCTTGAGTCTAATCAGACATGGGATTTGGTTCCTTTGTCTTTTGGCAAGAAACCTGTAATACCCCGTATTTAAATAATAAATTTTTTTATTTCCTTATTTATTTTGGATGGCACGGTAGGTATTTAAATTGTTGAGTAAGGGTACTCTAGTCATTTTAAGATTATTAGGTAATTTTCGTTATTATGGAATCTGATAAGGGTATATTAGTCTTTATGATGAGTGGCAGGTTGGTTATTATGGCAGATCTAGGGGCATTATGGTCATTTGCCGTAACCTAACTTCCCCTATATAAGCATAAGGATTCAACTTATTCTCTCAAATACAATTTTAGACTTCTATTTTATTCTTTATTTCCTTCTTCACTCACTTATTACATATATATAGAGAGAAAGGGAAATTACTTGGTGCGGATCTGGTTGGTGGTGTAGTAAGCTCCAAATCCGTGGTGCAGTAATCTTTCCAAATCAGGCAAGATATATGTTCTACTCTTCCTCTTTGTACTAAAAATTCGTAACCTTTGTTTTGTGCTCCTATAAACTGTTATATATTAATTTCGTATATGTATACTTATGAGTATTAACATGTTCATATATGTATTGTTATGTGGTTATATGAGCATGTATGTGTAGATCCGTAGCTCTATGTATTGATATGTAGTTATATGAGCATGTATGTGTAGATCTGTAACTATATGTGTAGATATGTAGTTATATGAGCATGTATGTGTAGATCCATAGCTATATGTGTAGATATGTAGTTATATGAGCATGTATGTATAGATCCGTAGCTATATGTCTATATGTATAGATCCGTAGTTGTATGAGAATGTATGTATGAATCCGTAGCTATATGGTTATATGTACAAATCAGTAGTTATATGAGCATGTATGTATAGATCCGTAGTTATGTGAACACATATATATAGATCTGTTATAATATGTTTGTATTTATGTATATATATGATATATATATATATATGAATAGATCCGAGAGTATATGTATAGATCATGTGTATATGTAGAGATTTGTGATATATATAACCACTCATGTATAGATCGGTTATCGTAGGTTTTGATTCATGACTACATATGATAGTATATATTATGTTTATACGTATACCTTTATTTGTAGTTATATGTACAGATCTGTTTTACCATGTTCATGTCCATGAATATATATGATGTTTATTGTATTATGTGTAGATAGACATGTATGGATTTATGTCTAAATGTATAGATCTGTGAACATACGAATATGTCCTGTTATTATGATTTATGTTGAAGTGTATATGATTTGAACTACATATAGAAATCTGAATATAGAAATATTTTAGGTTTCAATGTTGACAAAGAATTTAATCACTGTTATGAGAGAAACACTACTTATATTATGTAATTGTTTTTCTCTATTTTCTTTGTTAATTGATTTATATGTTATTATGTTTCCCCATGAATTATACTAAAATATGTAGATTCGATTGTATAAATGAACAGTTTTGACCGTATAAATATACTGTATTTTTTAGCGCCGCCCCCCTAGACCTCCAGGCTCGACTTTATAAATTGTTATACATTCCCGAGTAAAGAATGAAAATGAATTAATAATTTTGTAAAATCATAAGATTTAATTAAAATGACTATGGTCGGGAGATTTAAAAAGAACCACAAAGAGACTGACTAATAAACGTAGTCTCACTAGTACCATGGGACATTGATGAGTTGTCACGGCATGGCTGAATTGTCGGGTATGTGGTTATGATTTGACATGGAGATTATGAGAATTGGACTTATGGAAGGAATTTATGGTATTTGTTTTATATCTTCACGGTGGTATCCCAATAAATATAAATGGAAGTTATGAAATTAATTATATCTTCACGGTGGTATTCTAGTGAATATAAAGTATAATAAGGTATATTAATATTTATTAATATTTTTGGGATAGGTGTCACTGGGAAAGGGGATGATTTTTAGTATTCTATTTGGGATCATGTAGAGATGTACTTGCTCGTGGGTTTGACCCACCTTTGTTGATATTTCAGGTCCTCGGCAATTTCATCCGCAGGGTTGAGGATTTGTCTCTCCTGTCTTCTCGGTCCAGCAGTTTCCTTCCACTACAGGGTAGGAATTTGGTCTTATTGTAGTTAATGTAATTTTTATGCGGTCTAGGGGTCCATGTTATGGGATTCCCATGTTGTATCAATTTGAAACTTAAGTTATTCCGATGATATATTGGGTGTGGGATCTTTCATGTATAAGTGTTTTCATCGACTTTTATTATCCTATCCCTATTTTATGTCTTATCATCTGTGCTTATTTTTGTCAATTGAAGATGCTCATAGTTTGTGTATGAGCCTGGCCAACCTATGCATGAAAGTTTGGGGGTGTCACAAAACCTATTGGGAGCAAGTGGGTCTATGCCACTAAGATGAATCCATATGGGATTGTTGCTCGTCTCAAGGCTCGTTTAGTTGCCAAAGGTTATGCTCAGACTTATGGTGTTGATTACACCAATACGTTCTCGCCTGTTGCTAAATTGGTTTCTGTTCGTTTTCTTATTTCTCTTGCTGCTACTTCTTATTGGCCATTACATCAGCTGGATGTCAAGAATGCCTTCCTTCATGGTGATCTTCAGGAGGAAGTCTATTTGGAGCAACCTCCCAGGTTTGTTGCTCAGGGGGAGTCTGGGCTTGTTTGTCGTCTGAAAAAATCTCTTTATGGCCTGAAACAGTCTCCACGAGCTTGGTTTGGGCGCTGTAGGTAGCATCTTTCTAGTTGTCTATGTGGATGATATTGTCATTACAGGGAGCTATGATATATGTATTTTTTCACTAAAAATATTTCTCCAGAGTCGGTTCCAAACTAAAGATCTAGGTCATCTGCGTTATTTCTTGGGTATTGAGGTGGATATATGCAAACGTGGGATATATCTTTGCCAGCGAAAATATGTTCTGGATCTTCTACGGGATATAGGAATGATGAATGCTAAACCAAACGTTACTCCAATAACTTCAGGGGTCAATTTATCTATGGAAGATGGTGATGAGTTCCCTGAACCAGATCGATATCGGTGTCTAGTAGGGAAACTCAATTACCTTGCGGTGACTCGTATAGATATTGCTTTCTCTGTGAGTGTGGTGAGTCAATTCATGTCTAATCCTCGGACTTCATATTGGGATAATGTGACACATATTTTGAGACATATTAAAGGAACCCTAAGTCATGGATTACTCTACAATAATCGTGGTCATATGCAGGTTAAGGGGTTTCCGATGCTGATTGGGCAGGATCTCCTTATGATAGGAAATCCACCTCTAGATACTGTGTATTTGTATGTGGTAATCTAGCGTCATGGAAAAGTAAGAAGCAAAATGTAGTGGCCCGTTCAAGTGTTGAATCAGAGTATCAAGCACTGACCCATGTGACTAGTGATGTGACTTATTTGCGTCAACTATTACACGAACTTGGTTATCCTTCTTCAGAGTCTTCTCAGTTGTGGTGTGATAATCAAGTAGCAATACATATTGCGACCAATCCCGTATTTCATGAGCGCACTAAACATATTGAGGTGGATTGCCACTTTATCAGAGAAAAACTACAACATGGAGATATCTTATTGAAGCATGTGAAAACTGGGGATCAACTTGCTGATATATTTACTAAATCTCTTTTAGAAACTAGAGTTGAAAATATTTGTAACAAGTTGGGCATGATTAATATTTATACTCCAGCTTGAGGAGGAGTGTTAGTGGAGGCGTATGGCCTTTTGGGCCACATGTGTGTAGTAAGCCCAATATGCCCAATAGGGTCATTTTTCTTGTGTAACCTAATTTACCATTATAAATTAAGAATCTTTCTACCTTAAGAGACTACGGCTTATTTTAAACAACAATGACATATATTCAAGAAAGACAAAATCGAGCCACTACAAGAAAAATAGATACTAGCCTACACGTAAAAACTGGACAAGTAATCATATTTCATACAAAATGTCTTCAAACAAAACTAATATAAGAACTTAAAAACAGAACAAGTATAGAAGACTAATAACCTTTTTGTTCATCAGTGTTTGTGGAACATCTCCACTCACAATTAGCTGTGCTAGCCTGCAAAACAGATTGAATGTCTGTAGCATACTAGTGTAACAATTTGGACACTACTCAACAAAAATAATATCACCAACATGTTCAATAATAACCTAAATGGTGAATATTATAGTGCCATTCCATGTCAAATATATATATATATATATCATATTAACGTAATTACATCCAATGTGGTCCCATAAGTGAATGAAGGGCAATCTTTCTAACAGATGGCACTGATTCCCACCAAATAGGAGATACTTTCAGCAAATTATTAAAGCTGCACTAGGATTTAAACTTGGTTCGCAAATATTTTTTTTAATGCTGCACTACCCAATAGCTCTAAGTGATTATAATTTCTACTTTCAGAAAAATAAGGTCATAACAATAATAATTTCTTGGTTAATTTACATACATGTATATATGTATATATATATTATTGCTTTGGTAGTGAAAGTTTGTCCCCTGAATTTTTTCCCTTTGTTTTGGTGTCTTGTTTTTGTTACATAGATTATTTATACACTAAAAATAAAAATAAAAAAACTATGAAACATCAAATAAATCTAGGAAGATGGCAACAAATACAGTATTTAATTGAAAGATTGATACCCTTCGGCAATAGCAGTTTTGCCAACCCCAGGCTCACCAATAAGAACAGGGTTATTTTTCATTCTTCTTGATAATATCTGTATGCAACGCTGTATTTGGCTGTAGACCTGTCAATGGATTGAATTTTGATCCGAATCCGATCCGATTAGTCGGATTTGGATTGCAAAAAAAATCCGATAACCCGAATATGATCCGAATCCGATAATCCGATTCCTTAACAAATTGGATTTGGATTAGCCTAATCCGATCCGATAATAATCCAATCCGATAAAATATAAATATATATATATGTGTATATATTTAATATTGTACATGTATATAAATGTTAGTTGTTAATTATTTTATTATTTATTAATAATGATTGATCATAAATACAATTATTAAAAGTGTGAATAATTTTAGTATTTCAGTATTTATTGATTTTTGCATTTTTTTAATTAAATATTCGGATCAGATATTCTATAATGAAGAAATTCAAATATGAATTAATTAAGTGAAAATTTATCGAATTATCGAATTCGGATCGCGGATCGGGAGTTTTTGTCATCCTTATCAATAGATTTATCAATAATCCGATTATAATCTGAATCCGATCCGAATCCGATATTAACCGGATATGAATTGAAAATAAAATCCGATAACCCGATTAGGATCCGAATCCGATAATCCGATTTTTTAACAAATTGAATTTGAATTTAACTGATCCAATCCATTGACAGGTCTATTTGGCTGTCTCTACCAATCACATGGTCAAGCTCACCCTTCTTAGCACGCTCAGTCAAGTCACTCCCATATTTTTCGAGTACACTACGACCATCATCATCATCATCACCTACCCATGCCAACAAAATTAAACCACAAATATATCATCACCTTAATCAATATATATATATATATATATACATACATATTCAATTACTTGTTCATAAAAAAAAAAGTGAATAATACTACTAAGGGGGAACTAATAATGAAACAAGAAAATATATACATGGTTCTAATTCCATGGCTCGGAAAGCCTAACATCATATTCCGATTGGTTCAGTTTTTTTGAAAATTATTTTTCGAAAACTCAATTATGAAAAAAACTCATAACTACAATCTTTTATTATTTTTTGAAAAGAGTTTTCCATATATTATAGTAGAATTAGCAAAATTGAATAATTGATTGCTTACTGTCGCAATCGGAGCCATATGAATAACGCGCCAACAATAGATATTGATGAGGAGGAGAGTGGGGTGACATTGAAGACTTGTTGGGAGGACTAATGGGAATAGAAGGAGCAAACTTGGCAACCCTAGAAGTAGTAGTAGCACAACATGAATAACATGTCAACAAACGATATCGACAAGGAGAGTATGGTGTAAATGACAACTTCTTCGCGCCACTTTTGGCCAGCCCAAAAGCAGCCATGGAAGGACAGGGATATGTATTTTGCATATTTGTATTTTTAGACAAGGATATGTATTTTGCATATTTGCATTTTTAGAGGAAGAAGAAGAGACATTTATAAAGGGTTTTGTGATGTATTTTTCTTTTAGAGGAAAGATTTATATAGGGTTACCAACAATGAAGAAACTTGGAGAAGAATAAAACACTAATGGTAATAGAGTTATATACTTTGTATATATAATATTTGAATGACAACAGCTGCCAAATTTATAACTTGAGCAAATTACTCGCCAATTTCTTATTTTCTATGATATATATATATATATATATATATGTCATAAAAAAAACAAAAATAAATAAATAATACTACTAGGTGGGAACTAATAATGAAACAAGAAAGAGATGCATGGTTCTATATCAATGACACAGAAAGCTCAACATATTTTTCCGGAAACTTTTTTTTTTTTTCGGTAATTAAATAACTATATAAAAAGCAAAAAGATTACATAAAGGGATGGCCTAAGCCCAGCCCAACAACAATTCAAACACAAAGCAAATACATGACTCAAGAGCCAAGATCAAACATGAAAACCCTTGACCACATTAATATCATTTCAACAACAAGAACGTAAAGAATGCGAAAATAAAGAAAATTGAGAGATTTAGGCATTGCTTGGTTTGGTTTGTATATGTTAATACTGTATGATCCTCTTCTATATATATATTGTCATCATAAAGAGAGTGAACATAACCAACAATGCCAGGTTGTACAATTAATTGTGCCCTTACAAAACCATTCCCTCATGCAACAATGGAGCCAAAGTTTCCTCAAAAACCTCAATTAACCCAGAAAGAAAGAAAAGAAAAAACTCAATTTTTATAACTAAAAAACCCTTAAAAACTAACACATTGAGCTTGTTTTCCCGCCAATATTCTAAGTTTCCAATTTCTTGATAACCAATGCATTGTTGGAAGGGAGGTCATTGACTACAAGGGACATGTCGCCTTCGATAAGAATCGAGTCTCCTTCCTTAAATTCACCTCTGAAGACCTTCATTGCAATTTCATTCTCAACCATCTGTTGTATTACCCTTTTCACTGGCCTTGCGCCAAAGTTCGGATCGAATCCTAGTTTTGTGATGACATCGATAGCTTCCTTTGTGTACTGCAGATCAATTTTCTTTTCTTTGAGCCTATCTTTCAAGCGGTTCATCTGAAAACATATTTAGCATAATGTCAATGACCCTTGTTACTTCAAATAAATAAAATGTATAAAAATGCAACATCAAATATATAGATATAGTGAAATTACAGGATTATAAAGTTCATAAGCACACAAGATCATGAAGGTGCAGTTGATCATTTTTATAGGTGCTACAACTTCAGTTTGAAGTAGTTCTGACTACTTAAAACATTAATGTCCTTGGACTATAATGGATTTTTACAATGTAGTGGTTGATTTTTGAACATCTTCTAAAAACTAAGGCACATGGAACAATAGACCAATGCTATTAAAAACCAAATCTAAAGACTGTAGATTTCACCTACCCATATGGGAATATGAGGACATACAACTAGAGCTAGAGTTTTGGTGTGGGATAGTAGATTCATTTTTGAGTAAACACAATTACAATGTCATATACCAAAACAAGTACTGCATATTATAGGACAAGTGATGTTTCACCCTCGCTAATTCACGAGACCCATGCAAAACGACCTTCCCAAGGGACTAAATATGGACCTTTAGGAGTTGAAGTGTTTACATTAATGCTTAGGAGCATTGGTTAGAGAAACATGGTAGTTAAGGTTTATATTCACATGATGATAGACTAAAGTGAGTGAAAATAATAAATACTAAGGAAGAAAAATCACCTGTATGTCGGCAATTCTACCAATTTCGTCCGGCTTCAGAGGCTGAAAAACAATAAACTCATCGACACGATTCATGAACTCTGGGCTATAGCTTTCTCTAGCCAACTCCAAAATCTGTTTTTTCATTGTACCATATATTGCTTCTTTGCTGTCACTGCTATTTTGAGAAATTCCAAGGATATCTTGGGAGCCAATATTCGATGTCATTATCACCATACAATTCTTAAAATTGACAGTCCTACCAGTTGAATCAGTTAGCCTCCCATCATCCAAAAGCTGCAACAAGATATTGAGCACATCAGGGTGCGCTTTCTCAATTTCGTCGAATAGGACAACAGAGTAAGGCCTCCTTAGAACTGCTTCAGTAAGCTGTCCAGTTCTGCTACCACCTGATGCGCCAATTAAACGAGAAATGGAGCCCCTTTCCATGTACTCACTCATGTCGATTCTGACGAGTGCTTTTTCCGTGTCAAAGAGGTAGGCAGCTAAGGCATTCGCAAGCTCGGTCTTACCAACACCGGTAGGTCCCATGAACATGAAGCTGGCTATTGGCCTCTTCGGATCAGAAACTCCGGCCCTTGAACGTCGAATTGCATCAGCTACTGCATTGACTGCGACTTCTTGACCGATGACTCTTTGATGGAGCACATCTTCTATTATGACTAACTTCTCCTTGTCAGTCTTTGGAATGTCGGACATTGGTATACCGGTCCATTCAGCTATGACAGCTTGAATGTTAGGGACAGAGACTTCTTTGTCAACCAAACAGCTTTTAGGATTTTTTGAGTCCTTATATTCCTTCTCAGTCTCTTCAAGCTGCTTCTCAAGAGTCTTGGTGGTATTATTCAGCGATTCCGTCTCTTTTTTAACTCTAGAAATCTAAGAAATGATTTGAGAAAGTATTAGATATGGGAGGAAAAGACATCTAATGCTAATTAGGCCTTGTTTGAAAGAGGTTCTGCTTCTACTTTTACATAGAAGAAAAAGAGAAATAGAAGCGTTGTGGAAAAGCTGGTACTCATTGGCTTCTGTAAAACGTTCTTTTGAGGTTAAGATAAGAATCTCTTATAAAATTTTTGCCAAACATCACTCAAAACAGTTTTATACTCCAAAAAGCCGAAATAGTATTAAAAAGGCAATCCAAACACAAGAAAAATTACCTCCTCTTTAGTTGACTGAATTTTAGTCAGAAGAGTGTTCTCACGCTCATAATTTTTCTTTAGCTCTTCCCATCTCTTTTTAAGCAGACTTAGACCTTCCGGAGATGGTTTTTCCGTATCTATATTCAACAAAGCTTCATTTACGATATCCAACTCTGCACACTTTGTAGCCTCCATTTTCAGCTTTGCAGCAGCTTCATCAACAACATCAATTGCTACAAAAACAGAGAAAAAGATTTAGCAGATTAAGCGTCAAAATTGTTGTAGTAAGCGTTCTTATGATTATAGATGAGGGACTTTTCATCCCCTAAGTAAATCAAGTGCACCTAATTAACCATCTTGAAATTATTACATCACACGAGTACAAGCATAGATGAAGATTAGTTGCTTTTAATCTACTCATGCCATGTAACAATAAAAAGAAGAACAAGAAATTATTATACCTTTATCAGGCAAAAAACGGTCCATAATGTAGCGGTCTGCAAGTACTGCAGCTGAAACTAAGGCATCGTCCGATATTTTAACACCATGATGGGTTTCGTAGCGCTTGCGAAGTCCCTTAAGGATGGAGATTGTGTCCTTCACTGATGGCTGATCACACAACACTTGCTGGAATCTACGCTCCAGAGCAGGGTCCTTTTCGATGTACTTCCTGTACTCTGTTAAGGTGGTTGCTCCTATGCATTGAAGCTTACCTCGGCCAAGGGCTGGTTTCAAAATGTTTGCAACATTCATGTCTGACTTTGAACTAGACCCTAAAAAGTAAATCAACACTAAGATTATCACCAATTCAACAAGTGTATACAACAATGACGACAATAAACGAAAAAACACTACAAGAAATAAGGGTTTTAGTGGCGATCACAACCAACACTAAAAGGGGTAAATTTTTTAGTTATAATCTTTAGTGGCGAACTGTAAAATGTCACATAAAGTCCCGACATAAAACACACCTGCACCGATCATGGTGTGGATCTCATCAATGAATAAAAGTATCTTCCCATCTGCTCTAGCAACTTCCTTCAGCAGTCTTTCCATTCTACTCTGCAAAGTTCCAACATACTTGGTTCCGGCCACTAGTGAAGATACACTCAATGAAAAAATCTGCATAACCACAAGTTGAATCGAAAACAATTATTACAAGGATATATAAAAAAATTAAATAATCTGACTAATTTCTATTCAAATGCTTCTTATAGCTTCATTGGTTGCAAATTGTTGAAACATTTCTTCGTATATATAAATTTATGGGAATGTGTCTGCTCGCGCATTAGTAATTTCAATATCTTGCGATTCCTGCAACTATTTTATCAGTTTTAATAGTTGAAGTTGTGACTTTTTAGAGAGCAGAAAACTACTTTATCAGTTTTAATCCTCTTGCTAGATTGTAAATTATTTTGAGACTCTTGTCTTGACCATCACATGAGAAATCTGCTAGAAGATCAAAGGAGCAAAAAATGTAATAAAATAAAACACTTTTGAGTCGGAAAGGGGGTCTATGAAAGTGGAGGGCCGATATGGCACTTCAGGGGTATTTGTTAAGAATCTGGAACGAGATGA
Organism: Cornus suecica; assembly: GCA_963922005.1. Classification (NCBI taxonomy): domain Eukaryota; kingdom Viridiplantae; phylum Streptophyta; class Magnoliopsida; order Cornales; family Cornaceae; genus Cornus; species Cornus suecica. Next base: position 98,656,528 of record OY998238.1, read on the forward strand.
TTTTTTTTATGTTACTAGCCCAAATAAAAACTTCGATAAAATGTTGACATATATTAAAAAATAAAAATAAAATTGAGCCACTGTAAGGAAAGTAGATACTAGCCTTCATGTAAGACCTGACAAGAAATAATCATATTTCATACAAAATGTCTTTAACACATGAATAAAGTAACTAAAATGCTTTTAAACAAAACTAATATAAGAACTTAAAAACAGAACAAGTATAGAAGACTAATAACCTTTTTGTTCATCAGAGGTTGTGGAACATTTCCACTCACAATTAGTTGTGCTAGCCTGCAAAATAAATCACACAATTGCACTAACAATTTGGAAGCTACTCAACAAAACAATTGTAGGAATTTTTTGGTCCCTTTAGTAGTAATACTTATCCAAAACAATAAAAATAAATAAAAGTAATTTCTTGGATAATTTATATATATATATATATATATATCATGGCAAAAAAGACAGTATTTAGTTGAAAGATTGATACCCTTCAGCAACAGCAGTTTTGCCAACACCAGGCTCACCAATAAGAACAGGGTTATTTTTCATTCTTCTTGATAATATCTGTATGCAACGCTGTATTTGAGTGTCTCTACCAATCACAGGGTCAAGCTCACCCTTCTTAGCACGCTCAGTCAAGTCACTCCCATATTTTTTAAGTACACTATAACCATCATCATCATCGTCATCATCACCTGCCCATGCAAACAAAATTAAACCGCAAATATCATCACCTTAATCAATATATGTATATATGTATACATACATATTCAATTCCTTGTTCATAAAATAAAACCAAAAAAAAAAAAAAAAGGTGAATAATACTGCTAAGGGAGAACCAATAATGAAACAAAAAAAGGATATACAACCATGGCACAGAAAACGATTTAGGCCTAATTCTGAAAATAGTTTTCTATTTTCGAAAAACTCTCAATTATGAAAAAACTCACAACTACAATATTTTAGTTTTCTATATATTGTAGTAGAATTAGCAAAATTGAATAATTGATTGCTTACTATCGCAATCGAGCCATATATCGACACGGATAGTATGGTGAAAATGACAACTTCTTCGCAAGAAGAGACATTTATAAAGGGTTTTGTAATGTATTTTTGTTTCAGAGGAAGAAGAAGAAAGATTTATGTAGGGTCAGGCACGGATCTATTCAGTGCGCATGGGGGCCATATATATATATATATATATAGTGTAAAACAAAAAAAACATGAACTATTCTGCTTTGCAAGTAACCCTCTTGTTATTCTAATAAATCCCACATGCTATAAATTGTCACCTAGCTGTAAGAATTAAAAAAAATGCGATTATTCTCTGTTGTTTCATTCTATATGCCCCCACTGATTTATTTATTTATATATTTTAGGCTTAAAATTTATATAATTTATCCAAAACTCCCCAATAAAATCACAAAATACCCCCACTAAAATCACAAAAAAATATCCTTCACATAAAAAAAAAAAATATCCTCCCACATAATTTTCTAGATCCAATCACTTTATAGGGTATAACCAAAAATGATAAAGTGACTATATATCATATCACTTAATTATTTCTGGTTGGACTAGCTTAATGCATTTCTCAACTACTTTTATGGCATTTAATATTACGATCTCGTTGTTTGTGTGTGTATATTTATATATGTATGTATATAGTCAATGACAATGTCAATAAAAAATAAAAATAAAAAGTAAATAATACCAAGTAGGGGGAGCTAATAATGAAACAAAGAGATATACACGGTTCTAAATCAATGGCACAGAAAGCCCAACATATAATGAGAAAGTTATTTATCAACTTTCTGAAAATTGTTTTCGAAAAACTAAGTTATAAAAAAACTTATTTTCAGTGAACTACGATAATTTATTATTTTTTGAAATAAGTTTTCAAAAATTATTTTCAGAATTACAAAACCAATCAAATCCTTAATCTTGGGACTAATGTTTTCAAACTTTGTGTATATATATAGGTAAGTAGTAAAATAGAATGATTGATTACTTACTATCGGAATCGGAGCCATATGATGAGTAATGTGACAACAATTGATATTGATGAGGAGAGTGGGATGAAATAGAGGAGTTGTTGGGAGGCCTAATGGGAATATTGGGCCTAATGGGAATGGGAGAACTAGAAGGAGCAAAGTTGGCAACCCTAGGAGTAGTAGTAGTATTAGCAAAAGATGAATAATATGCCAAGAAACGATATCGACAAGGAGAGAATGGTGAAAAGGACAACTTCTTGACAGCACTTTTGGCGCCAGATCGAGCAATCCTGGCCAGCCCCAAAGCTGCCATGGAAGAAGAGATATATATACTTTCCGTATATTTGTATTTTTAGAGGAGGAAGAAGAAGAAAAATTTATGTAGGGTTTTGTGATGTATTTTTCTTGAAGAAGAAGAAGAAGAAAGATTTATATAGGATTTAACCAAAACTGAAGAAACTTGGAGAATAATAAAAGAATGAAACCATAATGGTAACAGAGTTAAATCCTTTGTCTATTTTTATATACTAAAAAGTACGTGCAAGACACGCTAGTAAATTTTAATTTACAATATGTATATAAATCAAGTTAAACAATTTTATAGTAATAATTCTTAATCTAAAATATAAAAATTACAAAAAATAGATTTAGAATATAATTTAAAATTATTCTCTTTTCATAAACTCATTTTTAAAAATTCTATATATTGTCCAACTTTGAAACAATTCTATGAATGTTACAATTCTATTCTTTTGGAAACCAGTGTTTTTGTATTTATTTTTTAGGTGAAAAAACAAAAATATGTATTTGTATTTTTTCCCAAAAAAACAAAAACATTGGCTTTGTTAGGAAGGCCTGTTTTTGTTTTTGTTCTTGTTTTTTTGCGCTGTTCATGAGAATAGAACATGTTTGGGAGGGCTTTTACTGTTCACTTTGTTCTTGTTTTGGAAACAATTCTGCTGAATAGTGCAGAAAATTAACAAGAGAGCAAGAAAAAAAAATTCTTGTTCTAACTTTGGGATTTCCCTAAAAAAAATTTGACCATTGAGTATGATGTATAAATTTGGCCATTGAAGCCTCAATAAAATTCATTCTTGGTGTGAGCAAAATTATACACTTACATTTGGCGCTTTCTGTGGGAACAAAATTAGTTCTCTTATTCGTTTTCATCTTTAGAACTCTTTTACTCTCACTCAACAAATAACCATAGTATCTACTCGATCCACAAACAATGACGTTCGGTTCGAGGAGGTAATGAGACGATTGGAAGTTGTAGAACAGAGAAACGCCGCCCTCGAACAGCAAAATATCGAGCTACTCCATCGGGTGGCCCAGGGGTCGTTTCCCCTACGAGGTTCCAATCCAGTCGAGGAGGCAGATCAACAAATGAATACCGGAGTAGAGCCCTCCAATTCTCATCATGGACGACATGCGTCAGCCACTCGGACAGACAAAGTGCCAAGGGAATAGGAAGAATCATCCCATCCCATAACAAGGGAGGCTTCGACGACGCATGTCCCAACCCTGAATGACCTGCACGAAATGGCAGCCAAGATCCAGAGAGATGTGATGAAGGATTTGAAGATGCAGACCCCAGATGACCTGGCCATCTATGCAACAACAGACATGACCCAATCCCCGTTTACAGAAGAGATTGAGATAACCGAATTCCCCAAGAAGTTCGTGTTACCAATCTTCACACTCTACAATGGAGTGAAAGATCCACTCGACCATATCTACCAGGTGCTAACTAAGATGACCGTATATAGGAGAAACCAAACACTTCTATGCAAGGTATTTTCCACCAGTTTGACAGAAGCACCCCTTTTATGGTTCAAGAAGCAGTCCCCCAGATCAATCAATACTGGAGTGACCTCTGTAGACGTTTCATCGCTCAGTATTTCGGCAACCGGAGACAGAGGAAGACGATATCTAGCCTTTTCACCATGACACAAGAGAAAGGGGAGAGCCTCAAGAGTTTTTTATCCATATTCAACATGGAGATGTCCTCTATCGATGACTGCGACCAATTGTCAACGGTAGAGGCATTCCGTATGGCGGTCATCCCTGGCACGAAATTTCACTATTTGTTAGTGAAGCTCCCACCTGGCAATATCGGCAAACTCAATTCCAGAGCGCAAGATTACCTCAGAATATAAGAAAAAGAAGCGATTAGGCAAAAGAGGGCCTCCCTGGTAACTGTGGAGGCAAAATCTAAAGAAAGAATAAAGGATCAGAAGTCTCAACGATTCAGACCACCCCAATAAACCTCATCCTCCAAACAGCCTGACAAACGTCAGCGAACAGAGGAAAGAACAACTCCGATCAAGACCAACCTAGGAAAACTCTTCCAAGAAAACAAGAATAAAGGGATCTTCAGCCCCCCTCCACTAATCAAACAACCGATGGAGCTGAGGGATATGACCAAACACTGCGCCTTCCACAGTCAGTATGGGCATCATATAAATGATTGCAGGAACCTCCGAAGGCAGGTGGAGGCAATGATCGCCAAAGGGGAGCTTGCAGACTACCTGATAAAGGACCAGCCAAGGTCAGACAGATCAAATTGAGCACTACATAACAACCATGCGACAAGACAACCAGTTAGGGTCATCTACATGGTCCAAGGAGGCGAAAAGGACGTTGAGTCCGAGGGAAGTCGAAGATCAAAACTATGCCAGGCACATAAACTCATGCGTGTTGGTGAAATTTGTCAAACATCCATCAGACAAGAAGAATCAAGAATTACATTTTCAGAGGCCGACATGGAGAATGTTCAGACACCCACGAAGACCCTCTGGTAATTACTCTTCTGGTGGCTAACTGTCTGATCAAGCGTGTGATGATAGATCCAGGCAGTAGCACCAACATCATGACCAAATGGGCTTTCGACAAGATCGAGATTGATGTGTCACAGCTATGCCCAACTCGGATCCCTCTAGTTGGTTTTGACAGACGACGTGTGGAGCCAATCGGAGTAGTCCAACTATCAGTATCAGTTGCATGGCGAACCCTCAATAAATTTTTTATGGTGGTAGACATCAAGCCATTATACAACCTATTGATGGGCCGAGGCTGGATCCATCAAATGTAGGGAGTTTCTTCAACTCTCCATTAGGTTATACGATGCCTTGACCCAAATGGGTTAGATGTGACAGACATCCCTAGAGACCAAGTAGCAGCAAAGGAATGTTACTCAGTAACCCTGAAAAACCTGAATCCTAAAAAAAAACAAGTCATGGAAGAACCAGAGAGACCCCCATATAATGAGAAATATCAATTACAGTTAGACCCTTCCAACGAGGGTCAGGAAACCCAGACGACTACAGAGCCCTTAGAAGAGGTGAACATCAGTCAAACGGACCACACCAAAGTCACATTCATTGGTTCATTCCTCCATAAAGAATAAAAGAACAAGTTGACCCACTTCCTCCAATTAAATTCAGACATCTTTGCATGGTCGCACCTTGATATGTCAGGCATAGATCCCTCAATCGCTCAACATAACTTGAACGTGGATCCAAATATCAGACCGGTGAGGCAGAAGCAGAGGAGGTTCGGTGTAGAAATGAACCAAATTATATCCGAGGATGTGGGAAAGTTGCTGGAAGCTGAATTCATAAGAGAAGTCAAATATCCATCATGGCTATCAAATGTAGTGGTGGTTAGGAAGAAGAACGGGAAATGGAAGGTCTGCGTAGACTTCACCAACTTGAACAAAGTCTGCTCGAATGATTGTTTTCCTCTGCCAAAGATAGATCAGATGGTTGATGCCACAACAGGATATGAGAGACTTTCATTCCTTGATGCATACTTCGACTACAATCAAATTTTGATGAACCAGGCTGACGAGGAGAAAACATCATTCATCACCGAAGAAGGTATGTACTGCTATAAAGTAATACCCTTCGGACTTAAAAATACAGGTGCCACTTACCAGAGGTTGGTCAAGAGAATATTCAAGAGTCAGATGGGGGTCACGATCGAAGCCTACATGGATGACACAATGGTAAAAATCATAAGGAAATATGAGCACCTCTAGCACCTTGAAGAAGTGTTCGATGCACTCAGGAAATATGGGATGAAGCTCAACCCTGCTAAGTGTTCGTTCGGAGTCTCATCCGGGCAATTCCTCGGCCATATCGTTAATCAAACGGGAATTGAGGCCAACCCTTCACAAGTTAAGGCTCTGATAAGCTGTGAAGAGCCAAAAACGCAAAAAGAGGTCCAGATCCTAACAGGAAGAGTAGCTGCGCTAAGCCGATTTGTATCCCGACTAACAGATAGATGCAAGCCATTCTTTCAAGCAATCAGAGGAGGAAAATGAAGCATATGGGGACCAGAACAAGCCGAGGTTCTTCACAAATTGAAGCAATATCTCCATAATCCACAAATCCTGACCTCATCGAGTCCTGGAGAGCCATTACATCTTTACCTGACGGTATCAACAACTTCAACCAGTGCGGCGTTAGTGAAGGATGACAAAAAATGCCAGAAGCCAGTCTTCATCAGCAACAACGATGCCGAGACTAGATATACTATGGCGGAACGAGTCGTTCTGACACTAATCAATGCAAATAGACACTTGAGGCACTATTTCGAGACTCATTCAATTGTGGTGCCAACCACCCTGCCCATAAGAGCCATTATGGCTAAGTCGGACCTGACTAGGAGAATCACCATATGGGCGCTGGAGCTTGGAACATTCGACATTACATATGTGCCAAGAACAGCCGTTAAAGGTCAAGCTTTAGCTGAGTTTCTGCTCAAAGAAGAACCTGGATCAATTTTGATCGAGCTAGATGAACCCGAGTGGACACTTTTTGTAGATGGCTCAGTCGGATCAGCGGGGTCAAGAATTGGACTCGAAATTATAACACCAGATGGAACCCGTATCTAGCAATCAATCCGTCTGGAGTTTCCTGCCACCAATAATATCAAAAGTTATATGGTGTAATTTATAAGAGTTTTGTGGTTCTGGAAAAGATTAAGGGATGCCATGTAGGATTCTATCCCCGTTGTAGCGAATATCTTCTCGTAATATGGATATAGTGCGTATAACACCCATTAGTTTTAAAACGTGTGTTTTGGCACCTATTTTTTTTGGACAAGTGCATAAAACACTCATGTAATATAGATATTGTGTGTATAACACCCATTAGTTTAAAAATGTGTATATATTTTTTTGAAGTAAGATTTATATATAATATCAAAGAAAAGGCCTAAGTCATACAAATAAAATGTGTGTATTGACACCTAAATTATTATGAATCACTCCAATTATATATTTATTTTTAGTTTCATGAGTTTCTAAATTAAAATTAATTATCTATTTTTTGTATTCAAATATTTTTATAAGAAACAATCCTTGATTTCCCACATTAAAAATCCTAAAATATAATGTCAACGATTATTTTGGTATTAATTAAACAAACCTATTTTTGTTTTCTTTTATTATATATTTTTTTGGTAAATACACCCACCTAATTTTTCAAATAAGTTGGTAAAAATTTATTTACTATCATTTTTTTTTTTGTTTCAACAATTTAAGAATATATATACAAAAAAAAAAAAGGGATCAATGCAACCAATGGTGGAGATCGTGAAAAAACACGAGAAAAACTAACTTCAATAAATAAATAAATATATATATATATTTTAAAATTTAACTTCAATAAATATATATTTTTTAAACTAAAAAATAAATGTGCAAATTACCCCCAAAATGATTCGAGCTTTTAACCCATTATGGTATGTATACAATGGGTTCAACCCCATGTGATTTTACTTGGCCTCAAACCTTTTAATATAATTGCTGCTTTTCATTGTATCATATATCAATTCCTTGCTGTCATTGCTATTTTGAGAATGTTTAGGATATCTTGGGACCCAATATTCGATGTCATTATCACTACACAAATTCTAAAGCTGACAGTCCTACCACTCGAATCAGTTAGCCTACCATCCTCCAAAACCTGTAACAAGACATTGAGCACATCAGGATGTGCGAATATTACAACGGAATAAGGTCTCCGTCGAACTGGTTCAGTAAGCTGTGGGTCATTACCGTGACCAATATAACCAGGAGGTGCACCAAGTAAACGAGTAAGTGAACTCCTTTCCATGTACTCACTCATGTCAATACTCACAAGTGATTTTTCTGTGTTAAAGAGGTAAGCAGCTAAGGTATTCGCAAGCTCGGTTTTACCAACTCCAGTAGGCCCCATGAACATGAAGCTCGCGATTGGCCTTTTCGGTCAGACACTCCAGCCCTTCAACGTTAGGACTAAAATTACCACGAATTCATCAAATATTTGAATAACATAATCATAAAGTTAAACTATATACAAATTGTTTTTTCCTTTGTTTTTTAAAACTAATTCATTCTCAGCAAATTTTACCAATTTTTTTCACATACCAATCACAACTTAAACTACTCCTATCACTATTTCTCAGGTGTTGTAATACTGTGTTATATATTGAGCACTAAAGTTTGTATCTTGTAATCTCTGTTTTTGTGTAAAAACGCATTCATCCATTACAAGGACTTATTAGATACTTTACAATTTTTGCTACATTCTTTAGCACAGTGATCAATTGAAGAAACTGAAATACATTCATATTACACAACATGAATGAAACTTCTATACTTGTGTACTAGATAAAACTAATCTAATTGAAATAAATCAGTGTGCAAATGGATCGCAGTATCAGTATCGGCATCGATTTCGGTTTCGGTAACGGTCGTGGTACCGGTATAACGGACTCGGACAATATTGGCCTTGAAAATGAGTATCGGATGAGTATTGGTGTTAAATGACGGTCTGTGATACCGCGAACCATCATGGTATACACTAAAGCTAATAAATCAATACTCTCTATGTATTGTGCCCTCATGAAACTGTTGTGCGGATAACCAATTCTAAAACACAAATTCACACACAAATTGATACAAGATATTATAGTGGTTCCCCAAAGAATCAGGTACGTCCACTTTGAGAGTTTTTTCAATATACTTGGGTTGAAAACAATGGTATTCGGGAAGAGGATACAAAACAGGTATCCACTCAACTCAACCGCACACACACTCTCACTCACAGAAACTCACAAGGTTTCTATCTCTCGTGTATCACTCACTCACAGATATATCTCTCTTGTATATATCACAGTGTATATATATATTACTCTCTCTGTTTTTCTACACACATATATCTCACAACACATATCTGCCATATATATAGGCAGATGAGAGAACAAAGAAGCAAACATCAACTTGAGTTGAAAGACATGGGGCGGTGCAGCCTTTGGAGACTTCATGCAACATGGATGGTGATGGTTGCAAGTTGTGTTGATGTTGATGGTGGTTGGATAGCCCACAGTTTGAGAGCGGTTGCATGCAGCAATGAATGGTTTTGCATGCCTTGCATGTATGGAAACATAACTGTCAATTCTCCCCCTTCCATACAAATCGGAGGAGAACGTTTCCCGCTACGCTTCAGTTGATGTCCATTCGAGCTATGTCTCTGCATAACTCCAGCTTATCTCGAGTAACAACTTTAGTCAACATATCCACAGGGTTCTTGTCTGTATGGATCTTAACAATCTTCAGTAATTATTGTTCCATCACTTCGCGTATCCAGTGATAGCGAATGTCAATATGCTTCGTACGGGAATAGTACATTGAATTTTTGCTCAAGTCCAGAGCACTCTAACTGTCACAATGTACTTTGTATTCCTTCTGAATAATACCCAATTCTTGGAGAAACCGCTTCACCCACAACATTTCCTTGCCAGCTTCCGTTGCAGCAATGTATTCTGCTTCTGTTGTAGATAAGGCAACACACTTCTGCAATTTGGACTACCATGACACAGCTCCCCCTGCAAAAGTAAATAGAAATCCCGAAGTAGATTTCCTGATGTCAATGTCTCCGGCCATATCTGAATCTGTATAGCCTTCCAAGATTGGTTCTGTTCCCCCATAGCACAAGCATAGTTTCGATGTACTCTTCAGGTACCTCAGAATCCACTTGACGTTTCCCAATAGTCTTTGCCTGAATTTGAGAGAAATCTGCTCACAACGCCTACAGCGTGAGCTATATCCGGTCTAGTGCAAACCATTGCATACATCAAGCTTCCATCAACTGAAGAGTAAGGTATTGATTCCATCTCTTCCTTTTCTTTCGTAGAAGAGGGACACAATCTCTTGCTCAAGTTGAAGTGATTAGCTAGCGAAGTACTGACTGGCTTGGCATTTCCCATGTTGAACTTTGCAATCACCTGTTCAACGTACTTCTCTTGTGACAACCACAGTTTCTTGGTTTTCCTGTCACGAACAATCTTCATGCCCAAAATTTGCTGAGATGGGCCTAGGTCCTTCATATCAAAGGACTTGGACAGTTCTTGCTTCAGCTTGCTAATCATATTAGCATCATGTCCAACTATCAACATGTCGTCAACATACATCAATAGAATAACGAAATTACCATCCGGGAATTTCTAAATGTAGACGCATTGATCTGCAGAAGTTCTCTTGTACCAATGACCCACCATGAATGAGTCGAACTTGATGTACCATTGCCTCGGAGCTTGCTTGAGGCCGTAGAGACTCTTCTTCAGTTTGCATACCATATGTTCTTTCCCTGTAACATGAAAACCTTCTGCCTGGTCCATGTAAATTTCCTCCTGTAGATCTCCATGGAGGAATGTTGTCTTGACGTCCATCTGTTCAAGCTCAAGGTTCAGACTAGCTGTCAATCCAAGTATCACTCGAATTGAGGTCATTTTCATAACTAGTGAAAATATCTCGTCAAAGTCAATGCCTTTCTTCTGTTGGAATCCTTTGACGACCAATCGGGCTTTGTGTTTTATTGCCTTTCCATTGGAGTCTTTCTTTAGCTTGAACACCCATCTGTTCTTCAATGCTTTCTTGCATTTCGGAAGTCTCACCAAATCATAAGTTTGGTTCTTCTGCAAGGAACTCATCTCTTCTTGCATAGTTTCTACCCATTTACCATTGTCTGCATGGATAGTTACTTCCTGAAAGCATTTTGGCTCTCCTTCATCAGTAAGCAAAATGTAGTCTGACTCCGGATATCTCGTGGACGGAATCAGAGGTCGGCCTCTTTCGGATCTTCTTGTCTGAGGCTCTGGAGGAGCTACTTCTGGTTATGTAGCTTCTGGTGGAGGGGTTAGTGGTTCCCCCTGCTAAACACCTTCAGGTTCCTCCTCTGCTTCTGGAATTTCATCCTGCAGTTCTTCATTTTCGAGGATGAACTGTACTGGTGCAGGATCTGGGATGATATCTGTAACACTAGAACTCGCACCACTGGACTCTGTGGTTTCTTCAGTGTCTTTGTATGTCTGGTTCTCTTGGAACACAACATTCATGTTTCTGATGACTTTCTTCGCTTCTGGATCCCATAGTCTGTATCCGAATTCTTCGTCTCTATATCTGATGAAGATACATGGAGTTAATTTCAGATCGAGCTTATGTCTTTGCTCCTTGGATACATGTGCAAATGTCTTGCACCCAAATACTTTCAGGTGAGAATATGAGGGATCTCTTCCAGTCCATACCTTTTCCGGTACTTCGAACTGGAGTGGTACTGATGGTGATATGTTGATCAGGTAAACAACAACTCTGACTGCTTCACCCCATAATGGCTTTGACAACTTAGCCATACTGATTATACTTCTGGCTCTGTCCATAATGGTCCGATTCATTCTTTCGGCTACACCATTATGTTGCGGGGTACGTGGGACCGTCTTCTCATGTCGAATACCGCGTTCAATGCAGTATGCTCGGAACTCATTGGAAGTGTACTCGCCTCCATTGTCTGATCGGAGGCACTTCAGTTTCTTTCCAGTTTCCCGCTCAACCATGGCGTGGAATGCTTTGAAGTAATCGAGTACTTGGTCCTTTGTTTTCAAAAAATATACCCACACCTTCCGTGAAGTATCATCAATGAAATGTGAGAAAATATTTGCTACCGCCTAAAGAATCCACTTCTAAAGGACCACAAACATCAGTGTGAATCAAACTCAACAACTCTGATCTTCTTTTGGCAGTTGAATTGAAAGAGACTCTATGTTGCTTTCCAAATAAACAGTGATCACAAGGGTTTAAATGGATACCTTTTGATACTATGATTAGCTTCTTCCGAGCTAATGTAAGCAACCATTTCTCTCCCATGTGACCGAGTCTTTTGTGCCACAAATTTGGTAAAATCGCATCTTCAACTGCATTGAAACTATCAGAAATCACCTTCACATGGGTAATGTATAAAGTGTCGTGTATCTTTCCTCGAGCAACAATCATGGCTCCTTTTGTCAGCTTCCAGATGCCATTGCTGAAATAGTTGTTATAGCCTTCACGGTCTAAGGTTGTACCGGAAATAAGATTGAGACGCAAATCTGGCACATGTTTCACATCTTTTAAAACCATACTGCAGCCAATACAAGTCATGATATGGATATCGTCGATACCCACGATCTTCGAGAAACTTGTATTTCCCATTCTCACTATACTAAAGTCTCCTGCTTTGTACGTGGTGAAGAAATCACTGTGGGGAGTAGCGTGATAAGATGTTACTGTGTCAATCACCCACTCGGCTTCATTGCTTCCAGCATGAAGGCATACCTCTTCATCGACTGAGCATATAGTGATATCTCCTGCAACAGTGACCAGTGTGTTGCCATCTTCATTTTGTGGCTAGTGGTTGCTTTGACCTTGCTCCCTTTGGAGTTTGCGACAATTCTTTTTCAAATGTCCCGTAATACCACAATGATAACAAACATAGTTACCCTTTTGTGAATTTTTGTCATTGCTGGGTCGGCCGCGATTTTGGGACCTTCCTCTACTTCTGCCTCTGTTTTTGCCTCTACCAGTTCCGTAAGATCGTCCTTGACCTTCGGTGACAAACGCATGTGTTTGATTCATGTCGGTTTCCTTTCTTCGGGCTTCTTCACTGAATATGGCATCTTTGACTGTCGCCATAGTGAGTTTGGGGGCTAAGTTACCGAAGGAAACCACTAGTGTCTCCCAATTGGGAGGTAAGGAACTAAACAGAAGTAGTGTCTGAGTTTCATCGCCAATATTTAACTCTACAAATGCAAACTGGTTCACCAGGTTCTGAAACTCGCTGGTGTGTTCGGCTGTAGAAGCTCCGTTCTTCAGCTTCAAATTGACTAATCGCATCATAAGAAGCGATTTGTTTCGAGCTGTCTTGGCCTAATACATATCCTCGAGCTTCTTCCAGAGCTCGTAGGCGTTGGTCTCTTGAGCAACATGGTGGAATACACTGTGGTCAATCCACTGTCTGATTTGGCCAATCGTCTTTCTATGCATCTTGGTCCAATCTCTTACCGCGATTAACAGTGGCTTTTCGCCTTCGTTTTCTAACGGGTCCGCCAAATCCTTACAATTAAGGAGATCATCCATACGGGGTTTCCATATGGAGTAGTTTGACGCCGATAATTTAATCATGGCATCTGATCTTGAATCTTCCATCGAACCGAATCAAATTTAAGCTCTCATTGGCTTGTTTGATATGTTTGGAGTAGAATCACGCAAAACGGAGTGTACCGTTGCATCCGGAATGGTCGAAAACCTTAAGATCGCCTCTGACTGCGCTCAAATCAAACTTAGGATGAGTCTGGAACAGTCAAAACAATGGCGAAGGGCAAAACTGTAATTTTGCAAAGCTGGTGATGACGTGGCAGTGACACATGGCAGCGTGTCAGTGGTGACACGTGGTTGATGATGTGGCACGCGTTAATTGGTGACATGTGGCAGCTGGCGTGGACAGGTCAGTGTGTGACACGTGGCACAGTCACAGGATAACACGTGTCCCTGCTGACGTCAGCAGTGACGTAGCAGGCCATGTGACGTCAGCAATGATGTGGCAGGCCATGTGACGTCATCGCTAACGTGGCATGCGTGAAAGTGTGTATTGCGCGTGGGATCACGCGCGTTGCAGGGTGACGGCGCGTGAAGCGCATGTTGCGCGTGGGCCTCACGCGCGCTAAAGGTAGACGACGCGTGAGGCGCGTGACGCCGAGGACTGCGACGCGCGGACCTTCAGGCGGCGCGTCCGACGGAGTTTCTGGCTGTTCTCGACGGGGATGGATTCCTCCGGAGATGGGTCAGCCGAATATATGGGTGGTGTAGTGTTTTGCGAATAATTGAGCTTCGAAATAGATGATGAACTTTCGACTCTATTTTTCGAAAAAACTGCTCTGATACCACTTTGTTGTGTGGATAACCAATTCTAAAACACAAATACACACACAAATTGATACAAGATATTATAGTGGTTCCCCAAAGAATCAGGTACGTCCACTTTGAGAGTTTTTTCAATATACTTGGGTTGAAAACAATGGTGTTCGGGAAGAGGATACAAAACAGGTATCCACTCAACTCAACCGCACACACACTCTCACTCACAGAAACTCACAAGGTTTCTATCTCTCGTGTATCACTCACTCACAGATATATCTCTCTTGTATATATCACAGTGTATATATATATTACTCTCTCTGTTTTTCTACACACATATATCTCACAACACATATCTGCCATATATATAGGCAGATGAGAGAACAAAGAAGCAAACATCAACTTGAGTTGAAAGACATGGGGCGGTGCAGCCTTTGGAGACTTAATGCAACATGGATGGTGATGGTTGCAAGTTGTGTTGATGTTGATGGTGGTTGGATAGCCCACAGTTTGAGAGCGGTTGCATGCAGCAATGAATGGTTTTGCATTCCTTGCATGTATGGAAACATAACTGTCAGAAACTACTCCATCAGCCTACAACAATGGAGCCAAAAAACTGCCTGAAACCTTCATTAAGTGAAAACCAGCAGAATTTTAACATTTAAGAACACTTCAAACCATCTCTTCATGTCTTCCCACCATTTCAAAATCCGAACTTCGAAATCCAATTTGTAATTAGTGACTGATCCAGTATATTTAATTTCTTGATATACAATCTCTTGTAGGGAGGAAGGTCACCGGCTGATGGGGACATGGCAACATCAATAAGAATCGAGTCTCCATCCATAAAATCACCTCTGGCTAATCCCATTGCTATTTCATTCTCAACAGTCTGTTGTATCACCCTTTTCACAGGCCTGACTCCGAAGTTCGGATCAAACCCCAATTCTGCTATAACTTCAATAGCCTTTTTTGTGTAGTGGAGTACAATTTCCTTTTCTTTGAGCCTATCTTTCAAAGACTTCAGCTGAAAAACATAATTAGCATCGACGTAAGCAAACCTATTTACTTAAATAATTAAAAATGTATCGAACGCCATAGTAGGGGTTTATAAAGTTCATTCAAATCTCATAGCAGTTACAAGGATCAGAAGCTGATCAAACTTCCTTGTGTTGTTCAAGTAATCGTGCACCATTTTTACTAAGACCATATAGTATTTTAAACGAAATGCATATTTCTTTTTAAATTATTACTAATTTGCTTTAGCATTGTCCGATAACGCATTATGCGTCCATAGGGGACTTGAACGCTCAACCTCCCATATGGGAATATGAGTGAGGACATACCGCTTGAGCTAGAGATTTGGAAGTGAAACAGTATTTTCATCATTCAGAGAACAACTAAAATCAAGGAGACTGATGCCTCAAATCAGATTGACTAAGGATATGTAATGAAAACTTATAATCACATAAAATTGATTAAAGTGACTGAAAATGTCAAGGACTAGTAAAGAACAGAATTTACCTGTATATCAGCAATTCTACCAATTTCGTCTGACTTAAGCGGCTGGAAAATAATAAACTCATCAATACGGTTGATGAACTCTGCCCTAAACTTTTTTTTTAGTCAACTCCATAATCTGGCTTTTCATTGTATAATATATCGATTCCTTGCTGTCATTGCTATTTTGAGAAATGTTTAGGATATCTTGGGACCTGATATTCGATGTCATTATCACAATACAATTTCTAAATCTGACAGTCCTACCACTTGAATCAGTTAGCCTACCATCCTCCAAAACCTGTAACAAGATATTGAGCACATCAGATGTGCTTTCTCAATTTCTTCGAATAGTACAACGGAATAAGGTCTCCGTCGAACTGGTTCAGTAAGCTGTGGGTCATTACCATGACCAATATAACCAGGAGGTGCACCAAGTAAACGATTAACTGAATACCTTTCCATGTACTAACTCATGTCAATCCTCACAAGTGTTTTTCTGTGTTAAAGAGGTAACCAGCTAGGGTAGTCACAAGCTCGGTTTTACCAACACCAGTAGGCCCCATGAGCATGAAGCTCGCGATTGGCCTTTTTGGGTCAGACACTCCGACCCGTGAATGACGAATAGCATCAGAAACTGATTTAACCGCAACTTCTTGACCAATAATCCTTTGATGGAGAACGTCTTCGAAAGCGACTAACTTCTCTGCATCCGACTCTTGAATTTTTGATAATGGTATACCAGTCCATTCAGATATGACCTCTTTATGCTCAGACAATTCTTTGGTATCATACAACAATTCCATCGCTAAATTCGGGGTTCACATGTTCAGCTGTGCAGCAGCTTCATCAACAAGATCAATGGCTGAAAAAATCAGAGACAAAAAGTTAGCAGCAGGAGCCAAGTACAAAAGTGATTGTATGATATTGTATATATAAGGGAGTCTTAATGCATCCCATAAAAAACTCTAGTATGACATAGGAACAAGAGTAGATACCGTGAATCAGTTAGTAGAAGTCAGTTTACTTCTGCAAAATAAATGCCAAAAAAGAAAAAAAAAAAGGAAATTGTTAAAACATGATATACCTTTATCAGGGAAAAAACGTTCGGTAACATAACGGTCTGCAAGTATTGCAGCTGAAGCGAGGGCCTTGTCTGATATCATAACACCATGAAATGACTCGTAGTGCTTGCGCAATCCCTGAAGAATGGAGATTGTGTCTTGTACAGAGGGTGGATAACACAAAACTTTCTGGAATCTACGTTCAAGAGCAGGGTCCTTTTCAATATACTTTTTGTACTCTTTGAAGGTGGTTGCTCCTATACATTGAATCTTACCTCGAGCAAGGAGCGGTTTCAAAATGTTTGCAATATCACTGTAGTTTTTACTACCGGCCCCTACAAAGAAGGTAGGACTAAAATTACCACGAATTCAACAAATATTTTGAATAAGATAATCATAAAATTAAAAGGGGGACACCAAGGTCTACAATTCCGTGATAGAGCCACACGCAAAAAAAAAAAATCGAAAAATGTAGAAGGACCATCAAAAAGCATCAAGAATACCACCATAATGTTGTAAACAGATTTCTATTCATAGCAATTCTTCTAGCAACCTTGATTATAGGGGATAATGCTAACCAATTGCCAACAAGTGTGGATCTTAATTATAATTGCTATTGGAAAGATGAGTTTAACTTGTACATAGAACACACACCTGCACCAACTATAGTGTGGATCTCATCAATGAATAATATTATCTGTCCGTCTGCATCTAC
Source organism: Cornus suecica (assembly GCA_963922005.1). Taxonomy (NCBI): domain Eukaryota; kingdom Viridiplantae; phylum Streptophyta; class Magnoliopsida; order Cornales; family Cornaceae; genus Cornus; species Cornus suecica. The sequence goes on from OY998238.1 coordinate 98,674,024, forward strand.
AACTTCCTTCATAAGATTTTCCATTGTTTTCTGCAACGCTCCAACACGTCTACTTCCAGCCACTATTGAAACAATATTCAATGAGATCATCTGCAATCAAGCCAAAATCCAAACACTTACTACAAGGATGAAAATATCATAAATATGTCGACTAAATGAAATGAAAACAAAAAATACTGCATATAATAGGTTTGGTATCACTAGTTAAAAGATTTTTACCCAATATTACCCAATAAATATATATACACATGTGTGTATATGTGTATCCACATTTAAGAAACCGATTAGAATAATATAGAAAAAATAACATGTATTTTATTGGCATCTGAATATTTTGTGATTCCTTCAATTTTCTTAGCTTATTATAATTTTATCAAATTTAAACCTTTTTCCGGGATCTTAATTAATATTGATGAAGCATAACAAAGTTCCTATATTTGTTCAATCACACATGGCATGAAACGAAAATGTTAGAAATCTACTCAAAGATCAATTTGAGCATAAGTTGAAACAGAAAAACTTTTACTAGATAGAGTTGCTCAAGAAAGACAAAACTGAGCCATTACAAGATATAATAGACAGTCACATATATTTTTATCAGAACTAGACAACCATTAAATATCTCAAATAATATGTCTTTAGCACATCTTGATAAAATAACAAAAATCTTTCAAAAATTAGAATGAGTATAGAAAACCAACAACCTTTCGGTTCAACAAATGTTTTGGAACATCCCCACTCGCAATTCGCTGAGCTATCCTGTAAATTCAAAAGTTTGCATCAAAATAAAAATAATAATAATAATAATAATAGTAAAAAAAATATCATGTAATGTAATGATAATAGAAAAAAAATTGCAAGAAATTCCCAAAGAAGAAAAAGAAAAAGAAGTAAATAGCTTTCTCACAAAGTTATCTGAAAAGTGACAATTTATGCAAATCCTGATCAACAAATGGATGAGATAAAGAAAATGGAAATACAAAATTTTCCATAATTCTAATAATTTGTCAAGGGAAAATTAGAGTTAGGGGACCAAAAACAAACTTAATAGCTGAAAAGGGACCAAAAATTTTCAAAAAGCAATACAAGAACCAATCCTAAAACTTAATTACTCTTTAGAGACCATTGAAGGGTAATTTTATCCTTCACCATTCCCTCTTCAACCCAAACCTCTAAACACTCTCTCTCTAAAAAACCACACCCCAAAAGTCATTTTAGTTCCCTTGACAACTAACACACACAGGCATTTCGTCGAACATCTGGTGAACTAGTCCTAAAAATCATTTTAAACATAAAGTTAAATAAAAATGAGTAGAACAAACAAATATGTTAACTTCCAATCTCACATACATGTAATTTATGAGGAATTTCTAACAAGATGTCGTGGCATGAGCGTGGATCGCAACACACCATATACATATATATTGTTGGGTCGAACCAAGCTCAAATGCAAACACACACACACAATTGACACCAGATATATAGTGGTTCCCCAAAAATATGGGTACGTCCACTTTGAGAGCTTCACTAGCTTCGGTTTAAAACACAAACCGGGTATGAGGGAGGAGATACAATTGTTTCTCTCGACTCTACCTCTTACAAACTCTCTCTCTCAACCTCACAGACACTCTCTGTGGTTCTCCCTTACAACACTCTCTGTTTTTCTTGTGTTGTAGTTTATCACATATATCACACTTGTTACACCATATACTGCCCATATATATATACACATATATCATATACAAACAAGCACCACTTGCACAGAGAAGTCTTCATTAGCAGCCTTTCTTGACATTGGATGGCCATGCGTGATTTGGTCTTGATGCGCATGGGCGGCTGTTGGAGTATATGGCAGTGGGTTGGTGGTGGTTTGTTGTATACGGCATACACATGGGCTGCTCCATGTGTGTATGGAACCAACAATTATCCCCCTTCCATACCAATCAGAGGAGAACGTCTTCACCTGATCTCCCCCTCACTGCCAATTTGGGGCTGGTGTTAAACCAGCTTCTTCTTTGCAAACTTCTAGTTTTTCTCTGGACAGGCTCTTGGTCAGCATATCTGATCCATTATCATCTGTGTGAATCTTCTCTAGCTGTAGAAGTTTGTCTTCGAGCACGTCACGGATCCAGTGATACCTGACGTCTATGTGCTTGGACCTTGAGTGGAAGGTGGAATTCTTGCTAAGATGAATAGCACTCTGACTGTCACAGTATATGACATACTTTTCCTGCTCTTGTCCCAGTTCTTGAAGAAACTTCTTCATCCACAAGAGCTCTTTGCATCCTTCTGTTACTGCAATGTATTCAGCTTCTGTGGTGGATAAGGCAACACACTTTTGTAATCGGGATTGCCAGGAAACTGCTCCCCCTGCAAAAGTGATTAGATACCCTGATGTGGATTTTCTGGAGTCACTGTCTCCAGCCATATCTGCGTCTGTGCAACCTTCCAATAAAGGTTCACCACTACCAAAGCATAAACAAATATTGGTAGTTCCTCTAAGATACCTGAGGATCCATTTTACTGCTGCCCAATGGTCCTTTCCAGGTTTTGACAGATATCGACTGACAACTCCAACTGCATGAGCAATATCAGGCCTCGTGCATACCATGGCATACATCAAACTGCCAACTGCTGAAGCATAAGGCACTTTCTTCATTTCTGCTTTTTCTGTCTCACTTGAAGGACACTGCTTCATATTCAATTTGAAGTGGCTTGCAAGTGGAGCACTAACTGGTTTTGCTTTGCTCATGTTGAACCTTTCAAGAACTTTGCCGATATACCTTTCTTGAGATAACCAGAGCTTGTGTTTCAGTCTGTCTCGAGAGATCTGCATTCCCAAGATTTGTTTTGCTGGTCCCAACTCCTTCATAGCAAATGACTGGCTCAGTTCCTTCTTCAATTTGTTGATTTTTCTGCTGTCATGGCCAACGATCAACATATCATCGACATATAGCAAGAGGATGATAAAATCTCCGTCAGGAAATTTCTTCACAAATACACAATGATCTGCAGTGGTTCTGTTGTACCCATTCTGGTCCATGAATGAATCGAACTTTTTGTACCACTGTCTTGGTGCTTGTTTGAGCCCATAGAGACTCTTCCTCAATCTGCACACAAGATTTTCTTTTCCTCTGGTTCTGAATCCTTCAGGTTGCTCCATGTAGATTTCTTCATCCAGATCACCATGTAAAAATGCGGTCTTTACATCCAGTTGTTCGATCTCCAGGTTCAAGCTGGCTGCCAAACCAAGAACAACTCGGATGGAGGACATTTTCACTACAGGTGAAAATATTTCTTCAAAATCAATGCCCTTCTTCTGACCGAATCCCTTCACAACCAGTCTTGCCTTGTACCTTGGTTGTGGATTATTTTCTTCAGACTTCAGTTTGAATACCCATTTGTTCCTGAGAGCTTTCCTTCCCTGCGGTAACTTGACCAAGTCATATGTGTGGTTCTCATGCAGCGATTTCATCTCTTCCTGCATGGCTTTCATCCACTCCGCATTTTTACTGTCTTCAACAGCTTCCTGATAGCTCTCTAGTTCTCCCCCGTCACTAAGCATCACGTACTCTGCGGAGGAATATTTGCGATTCGGTTGTCGCTCTCTGGAAGATCTCCTTGTTTGAGGATCAACCGGATTTTCTTCTGTAACTGGTTCTGGTTCTGCACCGTCATCAGCTGGATCTCCTTGAATAGCTCCCCCGTCATTTTCTGCTCTCGGTGAGGGAACCGGGTTTAGATTAGCTGGTAACTCTTCAGGTGGATCTGATTTCTTCTGTTTTTCAAGATCTTCAATGGTCTGATCTTCGAAAAATACCACATCTCTGCTTCTGATAACCTTCTTGTTGATAGGATCCCAGAGTCTGTAACCAAACTCTTCATGGGCATATCCCAGGAAGATGCACTGTTTGGCCTTTCCGTCAAGCTTGGATCTTTTATCTCTAGGAATGTGGACAAATGCTCTGCAGCCAAACACCTTCAAGTGTTTGTAGGAAACATCTTTCCCTCTCCATACTTTCTCTGGGACATCACTGTTTAATGGAACTGAGGGAGATAGGTTGATTAAGTCAACCGCTGTTCTCATTGCTTCACCCCAGAACGGAGTTGACAACTTGGCATTAGATAACATGCACCGGATCCTTTCGCAGATGGTTCTGTTCATTCTTTCTGCAAGGCCGTTATGTTGAGGAGTTTTCGGCACTGATTTTTCGAGTCTGATGCCGAAGCGTCTGCAATACTCCTCGAATGGTCCTCTGTACTCGCCACCATTGTCTGCACGTACACATTTTAGCCTTTTTCCAGTTTCTCTTTCAACCTTTACATGGAACTCCTTGAACACTTCCAGCACCTGGTCTTTAGTCTTCAAGGCAAAGGTCCATAATTTCCTGGAATGATCATCAATGAATGTGACAAAATAGAGGGCACCTCCATGAGTTCTGGTTTGCATGGTGCAAACATCCGTGTGTACGAGATCTAGAATGTTTGGTCTTCTAGATGGAGGGGAACTGCGGAATGCAACTCTGTGCTGTTTCCCCATGATGCAGTCGACACAGGTGTGTAATGGAGTACCTTTCATTCCAGGTAAGAGTTCTTTTCTGGCAAGGACCTTGAGTCATTTCTCACTCATATGACCGAGTCTTTTGTGCCATAACTCGGTGGGGATTTCTTTCTCCATTGTATTCACCTCATCTCTGCACAGTTTTGCTTGCGTTGTGTAGAGAGAGTTGATCTTCTTTCCTCTGGCCACCACAAGATTGCATTTGGTGAGCTTCCACTTGCCATCACCAAAATGACTGTTGTAGCCTTCATCATCGAGCTTGCCGGTGGAGATCAGATTGAGACGAATATCTGGAACATGTCTCACATCTTTGAGGAGTAGTTTGCATCCATTGCTGCTTTCCAAAAGAATATCACCTCTGCCGGTAATTTTGGATGCTCCTTGGTTTCCCATCTTCATAAGTCCGAAGTCACCACTGGTGTAGGATGTGAACATATCCTTTCTCGAAGTGATGTGACAGGAAGCACCTGAGTCAATAACCCAGGTGGAATCTTCGGATGTGAAGTTGACACACTCATCATCTTGAACGATGACGAGCCCTTCTCCGGCTGTTGCTGCTGCTTCTGAGGTACTTTCGTCACCTCTATTTCTGGTCTGTTGTCCAGACTGTTCGGCTTTAAGCTTCCTACATTCTCTGATAAAATGGCCTAGCTTGCCACAGTGATGACAAGCTTTGTCTCTTCTGAAAGTAGACTTTGATCGCCCACGATTCTGTGGCTGATTGCGATGGTTTCTGCTTTTGCTTCTACCGCGCCATTCTTTTCTTTCTCGTCTTTCAGTGACAAGAGCTTCTGTCTCCAGATGATATCCTTCTTCCTTCCTTCTTGCTTCCTCATTCAGCATTCTGTCTTTCGCCATTTCCATATTGATTATTCCGTCTAGAGCTGAGTTGCTTACAGAGACAACTAGCGTATCCCAACTTTTCGGAAGGGAGTGTAATAGAAATACTGCCTGCATCTCATCTTCTATAGTCATTTTCATCGAGTTGAATTGATCCAACAGCCCCTGGAATTCACTCATATGTTCTGACACACTTTTGCCGTCTTTGTATTTAAGATTCACCATACGGCTCAAAAGATTTACCTTGTTCTGAGATGTCTTTCGTGCGTACATCTTCTCCAGTTTTTGCCAAAGAGCATAAGCATCATTGTCGTTGGCAAAATTTTGGTAAATACTTTTGTCGATCCACTGTCTGATTTGGGCGGCACACTTTCGGTTGAGTACCATCCAGTCTCCGTCGGTCATGTCCTTCGGTTTGCCATCAGGTGCATCGTCGGTCCTTTTGATCGGCTTCCACAGATCTTTAATATATAAAAGATCCTCCATCTTTGATTTCCACAACGAATAGTTGGCTGCGGTCAATCTGATCATCGTTCCGGATCCTGAATCGTCCATCGAAACGGAATCTTTAAGCCCTCCTGGCTTGTTTGATATATTCGGAGTGGAATCTCGCGAAACGGAGTGTACTGTTGTGTCCGGACCGGTCGAAAACCTTAAGATCGACTCTGACTGAGCTCAATTCCGACTTCGGATGAGTCCGGAATGGTCAAAACAATGTCGAGGGGCAAAACTGTAATTTTGCAAATTTGGTGATGACGGGGCAGCACCTGGGAGTGACACGTGGCAGGTACACGTGGCAAAGTGTCAATGGTGACACGTGGCAGGTGACGTGGCACAATGGTGGGGTGACACGTGGCAGGACACGTGGCAGTGTCTACCTGTGACACGTGGCACTGCTGACGTCAGCAGTGACGTGTCAGTGAAGATGACGTCAGGGATGACGTGTCAGCGCGTGAGGCGCGTGGTGCGCGTGGTCCTCACGCGCGGCAGCTGCTGAAGGCGCGTCCGGCGCGTGGGCCTCACGCGCGCTGGAGGTAGACGACGCGTGAGGCGTGTGACACCGAGGATGTTGACGCGCCGGTCTTCAGGCGGCGCGTGGGGGCGCGTGCGGCGGCGGTTGCGGCGGCGGTCAACGGGAAATTGTTCCTTGGGTGATGGGTCGTCGGAAAACAGGTGTGGTGTGGTGATTTGATCACTGTACTGTTGCGAAATAGAGATTGAAGTTTCGACTGTGTTTGAGCTTTAATGGCTCTGATACCACTTTGTTGGGTCGAACCAAGCTCAAATGCAAACACACACACACAATTGACACCAGATATATAGTGGTTCCCCAAAAATATGGGTACGTCCACTTTGAGAGCTTCACTAGCTTCGGTTTAAAACACAAACCGGGTATGAGGGAGGAGATACAATTGTTTCTCTCGACTCTACCTCTTACAAACTCTCTCTCTCAACCTCACAGACACTCTCTGTGGTTCTCCCTTACAACACTCTCTGTTTTTCTTGTGTTGTAGTTTATCACATATATCACACTTGTTACACCATATACTGCCCATATATATATACACATATATCATATACAAACAAGCACCACTTGCACAGAGAAGTCTTCATTAGCAGCCTTTCTTGACATTGGATGGCCATGCGTGATTTGGTCTTGATGCGCATGGGCGGCTGTTGGAGTATATGGCAGTGGGTTGGTGGTGGTTTGTTGTATACGGCATACACATGGGCTGCTCCATGTGTGTATGGAACCAACATATATATATGCATGTATGTCCAGATACGAAATGAAAATAAATTACCCCACAATCTTGAGAGAAAGCAGTATTAGCTCTTGAATAGAAGAAGTTGTATGTGCGAGTGTGTATGTCATATGTATTATTGAGTATATATATAACTAATATATGCAGAGTTTGGTAACAGAAACTTTATCTCTAATCGGTTTCAATATATATATATTGATTAAGAAGAAGATGAAATGGCAGCACAGGAGACTTGAAAGTTTGAAACACACACCCAAATAAATATATATATGTATTTGTGTGAATTTGTATATAAATGAAAAAAAAAAATTAGGGTTAGGGTTTCGTGAAGGGGATGAAGAAGGAGAATTACAAAAAGGAGAGTTTGTAACTTTACCTATTCCCCTAAATCCAATTTTCCCATTTGTTAAATCCTTATCACCAAATTTTTATGATCTAATATGATCATAACTCTGATAATTTGTCAAAACCTTAATTAGTAAATATATATGATGATTATGATCTCAAATGACTAGGGCTACAAATGAACTGAACTGTTTATGAACATTTCGGGTTAGATGAAGCTGACGACATGCAATTTCTCCAAAATCAAAGTTGGAACCTAACGTATCTGTCTCTGGGCGACATGCGAGAGTTGGAACGTCTTCCTGTGGGGCTTCAACATCTTACCATTCTTACAACTCTCCATATCTATAATTGTGAGAAATTGATGGATTTACTAGAGTGGATAGGCAAACTCATATCACTTGAACGACTTGAAATTAGAAACTACCCCAAATTGACATCAGTGTCCAAGGAGATGCGTCATCTCACTGCATTACAACAACTCACTACTAGATATTGTGGGGAGATGTTATATAATAGATGCCAGAGAGAAACAGGGGAAGATTGGCCAAACATTGCTCACATCGCAACTCTAAAGATTTATTCATAATGTCGTACAAGGTAACTCTCATCTTATTATTCTCTCTCTCTTCAAGGTCAAATGATATTGTTTCTGTTCTTATTCTTCCTTTCTTACCTTGTCAGTGGATGAAACAAAATCCAACTATAATTTTCTTTATTGGATTCAGAGTGAGAGTTGTCGTCATGTTCAGCAGAAGATAAATTGGCTACAATAATGGAGTGATAAGTGAAAATAGTTAGTTGTAATTCAAATATGGGTTAGAGGAACGAAATGAATGGACTGTGGAGAGAGATAATAGATTGTTAATTTTCAAAAAGATATTTTTTTTATTTTTTTTCAGTAAATCAAAAGGACATTATTGAACATAAATTGGCTACAATATGGGTTATAACATAAATGAAGTGGTGATTGGCGAAAATAGTTCATTGCAATTCAAATATAGGGTTAGTAGACAAACTCATTTTTCTATGGTACTCACTCATGACCTGCACAAAATGTTTTTTTTTTTAAAACAAGATCGACCAAAAAGGACAACGAAAAAACAAATAATCGAAAGGGGTGAAATACTAAGGTTTGATTTGTTAGAGGTTTTTGCAGACGTGGAGTATTGGAGTAATTTTGAAATAGAACAGAAGCTTTCAATCTCTTGGATAATATCTGCAAACAAGTTTGAATTTGTGTCTCTCTCCCAATAACAGGATCAAGCTCATTATTCCTAGCGAGCTCAGTCAAGTCCGTCCCATATTTTTTTAGCAGGCTTTCACCACCTTTAGTAGCTACTCATTGCACAAAATAAATAAAAAAACCGAAAAACAAAGAAGATCAGTGAGGTTAACAATAACAATTAAATCGACGCAGTTTCCTTCTCTCTCCGAAGACGGAAGATTTCCATCTGATTTAAAAACCCTCTGTTCTCTATCTCTCTATATACACGAGTGTATATATATATATATATATATGTATATGTGAAACTAATGAGCGACTCCGAGAATTTGGAAGTCCAGAACCCCATTCACCTTCCTCGCATCAGATAGTACTACGGTGCTTTAAAACTCCCTTTCTATATATATATATATATATATATATATATATATATATATATATATTATCCATGGCAAGATATGTGTACTTTACCGAATAGGTTTATGAAACTCCAAATATCCCCGACCACCGGCAACCAAAGCATATCACACCCCCTCAAAGGGAAACGGTGTCTCCAATTGAAACAAAAAAAATTGGACGCCAGCGTAAAAATTCCTAATCTTGTCAAATTTACATACTAAAGGAATCTTGTGATGTCGAAATGTGACGCACAGAGAAAAAATTCCATAAAGAGTTTCAAGTGAGAATGTCCGCATTTATGGTATTTAGAGTGAAACAAGTGCAAGAATATTTTATTATTCCTCCTAAAGCAAATTATAGGAAAGTTCAGAGTGTTCTATCACTTGCAATAGAAGCCACAAATCGGTAGATATATACCTCAACTGTTGGAATATAAGAATCATAGCAATCAACTTCAAATATTACAAGTTCACAAAATGCTGACTTTTTTTATTTTACTTTCATTTGAAGATTGTTGGTGAAATCCTATTCCATATTTATATTTGAAATGTGTAGTAAGTGTTAATTACAAATATTTTTTTATTACATGGAATCAACAAGAATTTTAATGAATAATATTTTTCATTTAAACAACTATTATACTCAAGTACTGAGTGAAAACTTAGCACATGCACAAGATTCTGAATTTTTGCTAAGTTGCAATTCAAATTTGTAGTTGACTTCTTCTTGCGAAAGTGAAAGTTCTTCATCTCGCAATTTTTAGAGATTTCTATATATAGATGATGTTGTTCTCGTACTCTGTATATTCGACGAGAATTTTTAAGCTCTCACTTTTGTTCATAAGTATCTTGTAAGAAAAGAAAAATTCTGGCAAGTGTTGATGCCGTGACAAACCCATTGCCAACTAGGGTTGGCTACAACATACTAAGAATACACTTTTGGCATTTTCTAGTTTATATACTTATTTAATACTCCCTCACTCCCAAATTATATGTCAACTTTTCCTCTTTGCATTGTCCCAAAATAAGTATTCACTTTTGAAAAGTCAAAGCATTTTATTTGATCAATTTACCAATTTAACCTTCAACTATTAAAGTTATAAAACATATACACTATAAATCATCACATCACTATGGTGGGACCATGGATAAAGTTAGTATTTCATTCACTAACACTACAATAAAAATCATCTTCTTAAAAAGTTGGATTCCCCAAAATGGACCTATAATTTGGAACGGAGGAAGTAATAAAAAAAAAATATTGGTCATCTTTTGGCATCCACTGTTGGAGTCGCATTAACGATTTATTCGTGCAATATGCCCTTCAAATATAACTTTTACATAGTAAGTTACCACAACAGAATGTAGCAAGAAAGCCATCACCCGAACACCGAGTCCTACTGCTAGTTGCTTCACATTTGTTACAAATCGCCTACAATGATTATGTTGTAAGGTAAGTTTCATGCATTACATGTGCATACGAGAAACAAACTAGTATACTTCCTCACTTGTCAACAATATATATACTGTTGGAGTTCCTCTTGGAACTAAAATGATAGTATTATGCCTCTATAAAGGTAGGCCATGGGCCTATTTTATTTACTCTCGATGATAACTTGATATTCATAGTCTTTTCTGACGATAGTGGAGTTATATTTGAGACTAAAAATTGATAGAAGCAATATTTAGATATTGCCCATATTAAGACATGCCGCGAAAAGAAAATAATATATCTCACATATGTGCTTAGGATTTATTTTTTGCTTGTCTTTTCTGATATTTATAAATCACAAGCTTGTGAAAGGGACGAGTTCCAAGAAACTACTCTCTTATTAAAGAGCAAGTTCACGAAGCTCGAAAAACAACCTCCCCTTCTCAAAGGGAGAGGTACGAGAAAATTCTACTTTCTTTAATGAAGAGCGAAATGAGTCCCAAGAAATTACTTTCTTATTAAATAGTGAGTTCACAATGCTCAAAAATCAACCTCCTTTATCAAAGGGAGAAGTCCGAGAAAATTCTACTCTCTTAATGAAGAGTAAGCTCAAGAAGCTCGAAAATCTGCACCATCATTTTGTTATTTTTGTAACTAGAGCTTTCCAACCTCAAAAGAGGCCATGTGTCCGGTCATGAAGCTCCAATATCTCATTAATCATCCCCGTATTTTTTTATTTGATGATTTTTATGTTCATTTTGTCCAGCAAGTCAAAGTTCCACAGCTTCTAGCCTAGAATTTCAGCATTGCAGCTCCTCTTTTACTAATTTTTGGAGGACAATCCACGCAGAACCAGACAAAGGTCAAAACATGAAAGTTTCAGATCTAATCAAGACATAGCTGTTGTAAAAAACTCATAATATTTGGAGCTCAATAAGGCCTCCAAAACTGCTCCACACAGAACCTTATCAAAGTTGTCAACACCGAAACTCAAAAGAATTCCCTTACTAAAGGGTAAGCTCACGAAGTTTGAAAAGCTCAACAACGAAACTCAGAGAATTCCCTTACTAAAGGAAAAGTTCATAAAGCTTGAAATTTTCAACAATTCTTATTAGAGGGATGAACAAGAGAAAATCATACTCCTTTACTAAATGGCGAGCTCTTGAAGCTTGATCGTATCTACCTCCCTTATGAAAGGGGTGAACCCAATGAAATTATACTCCCTTTAAGGGTGAGCTTATGAATCTCAAAATATCAACTTCTTTTATCGAAAGAATGAGCCAATGAAATTATACTCTCTTATTAAAGAGAGAGCTCACGAAACTTGAAAAAATCTACTTTCGTTATTAAAAGAATGGGCTAAGTAAAGCTCGTAAAATTTATTTCCTTTACTAAAAGGATGAGCTGAGTGAAGCTTGAAATATAAATTTTCCTACTAAAGGGACGGGTTGAATGAAACTCGTAAAATTTTGTTTCCCTTATTAAAGGGACGAGCTGAGTGAAGCTTGTAAAATTTGCTTCCCTATTAAAGGGACGAACCGAGTAAAGCTCGTAATATTTATTTCCTTATCAAAAGGGATTTAAGTGAAGTTCAGAATAACTGCATCCCTTACTATTTAAAAGGGGTAGAAGACTACTCCACTATCAGTTGGTGAGATCAGGGGACTTATCTACTAAAAGGACAAGAACGACTACTCTTTCTTGTCAAAAGGTTTGGAGCTACAACTGCCCTTACCAATGGACGAGATTCCCAAGCTAAATGAAATGCTCTCAAACTAATAATAGATTCCAAATCATTATTGAATGGGAAGGTATTCAAGGAACATGAAATGTTGAGCATACGCTTGCACCAAAGGGCATTGCTAAAAGGCTCGTGTATGTTGTTTTAATGAGATACATAATGATCTCATGAAAGATAAGTACAACTTGTTGACCCAAGGTTTTCCACCATGGGTAAACATGACATTTTGATGATAACAAACCATTGAATATGGTGAATTTAATGTCTACTCGAGTTATGCTTAATAGGTTATTGATTCAAGATAAACTCATGAGAGTTAGTGGATCCATGAGAAGATCAAGCAAAGGTGTTTAGAGCTCAAAAGACATTGGAGACAAGGATGGAGACATCAACCCAAAACTTAAAGAAATTGAAGATCAAGAAATGGGTAAAATAGTCTTGGGTGAGTGCTAGATTAAATGTAAAGTTATTTTTGAAATAACTTATTTGAAAGCTCAACTTTTGACCATATAGCACATAGGATCATGCATATCATTCATGAGTCCTTGCATCATTAACATTAGACTATGAACATTATTTAGTCTTTGCTAAAGTTGAGTTAGTTCAAGCTTTCATAAGCTATGAAAGAACTCAATAAAGATGTTGTCCTAGAACCATTAACTTAACTCATATCACTTGAAATGGATTCTAGATGCATATTAAAGTTTTGAACAAAATTGTTAAACCATGAAAAACTTTTGTCTAATATTGAGAATTTGTTTAAATTGGAAAAACATTTTATGATCTCAATATTGAATTTAGGCATGTCAAGGACCTGAATAAGTTTTTAAGACATCCTAGGAGTGTGTCAAAGTCATTTCAGAAAAATTCCAAAAGATTTCACGAAAAACCATCAAGTGGGTTAGAAGTTCGAAATGAAGCATCACATTCAAACGATCATATCGCACTCAAATATGGGTCAAATGGAGTGATTCAAAAGCCTACAATCAAGAGCTTGAAGTCTTCTTTCCAAAAAGCTAAAGCAAACCTTTATCCGAGTTACGAAACTCTAGTTATGACCAAAGGAGTTTGACACAGTGTTTGTAGGCTATGTGCTATATGTCATAACATAGGCTTGTAGGCTATGTGCTATATGTCATAACACATAGCCTACAAGCCTATGTGTTATGACATATAGCACATAGGATCATGTATACCAAGTGTTTGATAAAATTTATATTCAACACACTTTAGCATAATATGTTCATATGCACCCCAAGTGTTTGACATTTGTGCATATTGAATATATCATTCTTCTTAAGAGTTTATATGCACAAAATGTTTAATTACTTTTTGTAAACTCTTCAAAGTATTCTTTATGACAAATAACACTTTGCATCATTTCTATACATATGTGAGAAAAGTGTTTATACATATTAAGTTGTAATGAATGCTTGAACTAGTTCTCATTCTTGAATCCATTATGTATATATTTGGTAATGCAATTTATTGTTCATGATTCAAAGTATGAAATGAGGTAGTCACTTAAGGATCATCTATCTAACTAAGTGTTTGACTAGAGCTCTACAAAGATTACTTTTGTTAAAACAAAGTCAAACCGAAAAAGACTCAAAGTTTGTAATTGACCCTATTCACCCCCCCCCCCCCCCCCCCCCCCCTCTAGGTGTCAATATGTGGCCAACACAACTATCTACAATATTTCATATTGGCCAACTACGAGGAGAGATGCATTCAATTCTAGGAAATTGATGGTTCTAAAGGAACACTCTGGGAATGCAACAAATAAACAAAAGAAATATATATATATATATATATAGTATCAATATTAAAATTGGTTTGGGAAGTTGCTTAAAGAAACCTGACCAAGCATTACATTACAGAAAGGGTATGAATCAAACAACTAGCAGTCCAGGAAGACCTCTACCAAAAACATAGATTTGTTGGACATATGTGGGGATTATGACCAAGTACATCCATGCAGACCTCTAACATAATCTAAAGAGGTCCAAGAAGTCCTCTATGAACAAGGATGTCGTGTAAGGACTCTACTAAAAAAAAGGTGATGAAACACTTTAACAATAAGAAAGGCAAATGAGATATCTACAACTCTACATACAATGGCATCTATCAACCATAATCTGTCTACCACTAAGTAGACCTCTTCTACTAGGCGTGTTACAATAAACCCCTAGAGAGTCATACCAAAATTAGTTGGTCTTATCAATATCAAGTCTGATGACTCAACAAGTCTTATCTACCCAATGATAGTGGATCTCAACTACACAGGTTGAGTCTAATCATCATAAAGTTCAGGGGGAAAATGTCTCAAGTACATCAAAAATAACATTTTTGACCAGGCTAATATTGTTAACCACGTTGAGAGCATCATGCAATAGATGGAGTCAAGACAACTAACTCTTTGAACAATGCCTAGAGAAGTTAACACCTATGTCATGGCCGTTGAGGACGTATAATTGGTTCTTCTCTAAAAAAGGGGCATACCAAATGAAGCCAAAGATTACTACTTCAAATAGTGGAGAGGTAAAAAATACTTCCCTCATTTAAAAGGGTGAGAAATGTTTTTTCCTTATTAGCAAGGCATAATCTACATCATTCATAAAAAGGACGAGACCATCTATTAAAGGCGATAAGAAAACTTCTACCCTTAATAAAGGGGGCATATAATGTAAAGCTCGAAAAATTAACATCCCTAATTAAAGGGACGAGCTCACAAAATTAAAAATAAAAATAAAAATAAAAATCTACATCCCTTATTAAAGGGACGACCTCGCAAAATTCAAAAAAATCTACATCCCTAATTAAAGGGACGAGCTCACGAAGTTCGAAAAATCTACATTCCTAATGAAATGTACAAGCTACCCGAAGCTCATAATGGAGACCTATCATTGAAAGAATTGTTTGAATACAACTATTTTCTGACCAAGGGAATGAAATGAGATAAAATAGATATACACTACTATTGGCTTGAATTATCGAGCTTAAAAACAAAAGTAGATAATATAAATTATATATTACTTGGCATTCCCGATACTCGACAAACAAGATCTCGGGAATGGGGGCAGTTGATAGGGAATATTTAACAGATAACAAACTCCACGAGTAATATGGATTTGAATGACCTTGACTTCTAATAGGATACTACTAAGACTCCCATAAAAGGGAGGTTGATCAACTCATTGAGGTACGACACAAATTCTTATTAAAATCTTTTCTCCTTCTTTATCGGTCAAATACTAATTTGATCGTCGGAGTGCCTCCGGCCGGCACCCAACCTGGCGTCACTCTTGTTGTTTTGCAAGGAAGAAGTCTGGCTCCGGATCATGCAGATTTTTGCATCATCAACATCTATAAGCCCTAAATCACCATCTACCACTTTCTCTCTCCACGCAGTTTCTCTTAAACTATCACTCCAAACCCTCTCTCATCTCATCAACCTTTATATAGTTTTTGGGGTAAAACTAGAGCAAGAGGCGCACCACATCACAATTTGGGTTTCGTCATAAATGGGTCAAGTTATAAAATGCGACCCAATAAGATAACACATTACGAACATAGTATTATATTAAAGAGTTCCGGTTTGGCATAAAGGAGTTTCAAGTTATTAAAAGTGAATTCGGACACGATAATGAAAATATTTATGTTATTTTTGGGTTAAATTGGAATAACCTGAATAATTCGTTTGACCCGATTTATATTTATTATATATATATATATATATATATTTTTTTAAAAAAAATTAGTGATTAAAAAATACCAATAAGTTATAATTGGATTGTGTCGTGTCAAATTCAATTTATTTTTTTACCAATTCATATCACGAATCATGTTGAGTTATGTGTTTAAATAATATTTCATATATATATTTACTATATTTGACAAATATATGAATTCCACGATAATATAGATTTCCTGTCTCCCAACTTGACACGAACAGAAATTGTCATCCGTACTTAAAATCCTAATAGGAATAGGTATAAATTATTCTTTAATTTAGATTTTTTACTTTTCAATCTGATTTTAAAATCTTCCATTAAATCTAAGGATGTAAAAGCCTTGTTGTTCTTCAAATTCATGCAAGTTTAGTTTGCTTGCATTTTTCAGAATGCAATTTATTCATTTATTCTCATTTTCTTTTCAAATAATTACTATTAAACTGATAAATAAGTGGGAGGGAACTAGAAGAATCATTTTTCAGTTAAAATATGTTTAAAGACCAAACACCAAAAATATATTACTGAGTATTTGACAATGACGAAAAACTAATGAATAAATATATATTTTACCGGAAAAAAAATTTAGTTAAAAAATATTTTTTACGCTCAAACAAACAAAACATTTGGCATATATAAGTCATGCAATCAACAGTCAATAATATATGACAAACTCGTTTTGTACGGGTTTCATAAATTAATCAAAATTAAAGTTCCAAATATATCAATTTTGTTTTTCAAAAAAAAAAAAAAAAATAGTATTGTTGGATATGTTAAGATATGTACCTGCCACATTGGATCACCGCCCTTTTCTTATGACTACTAATATGAGTACATGACATGGATCATCATCATGATGCTTCTTTATATGTATAAAAGATGCAATTCTATATACATTTTCTATCTCCATTTGATATTAAAAGAATACTTGGGGTTATTGAAAGAGACATATGTATTAGAGACAAAGTCTTTGAATCTTCAAGCTTATTACTTTAACCTAGCCGTAGCCGTGGATGATGACAAGGTCAAGGGAGGATTTGATGATAACTATTGATGTAAGAACCTAAAATTTATTGTTTCACAAACTTCTTGTTTGGTTGCAGAGAAAAATATAAGAAAGGAAAATGAGAAAATAAAAGAAAGGAATGAAATTAATCCCAATTTGAAAACTAAGGAATACTATCAATATGATATATAAATCAAGTTCTTCCTGCCTTGGGAATATTTCTTTGTACCTTGTAATCCCATAGGAAAGGAGCAAAAGGAACAAAAGTAAGTGTGAAATGTCAATTTGAAAGTAGGAAAATAGATAAATAAATCCGAAATCTAAATAAAATTGGTTATGTTTCTTTTGGTTGAATTATCTAAATAGTATGATTTTTCTCTCTTGACAATAGTATTATTATTGTTGTTATATATAGGTAGATTATGTAAAAGGTTCCAATTATTTATTTATTTTTTACTTCTATGCTTCATAAAAAAGTGAAAGCAATATGAATTTTGCAGTTTGGTGGAAAATGAGAAATCACAAAGAAGCCTAATTTCGACTATCTTCTGTGATATGCAAAGAATTTTCTATCTTCAACTTTGATAATTTGCTACAAAGTTTCATTTTATAGCACTTGGTTAACTTATGTTTATGGAAGTTTATCTTCAAACCTAACATTTCCTTCATATAACAAAATTTTAGGGCTTTATTGATTTGCATTTCTGAAAATATTTTTTTTTTATTTTTTCAAAAATAAAATTTAGAAAACTATATAAAAAATCTGCATGGTTGAGTTTCCTGAAAATAATTTTTTTTAAAAACAATTATAAAAATATATATTTTTAGATAATTCATTTTTATTGTTATCATAAAACAATTTTCTATTATCAGAATTTTCGATACATAAACCAAACATGCCATTAGTGTTTTATAACAGTAACTAATTTACCTTCAAGTCTGGTTAAAATCCTATGCATTTTGTTTATTGTTATTTGTGAGTCTCATAATATTAAATTTATATTTCTTAGATTTTTTTCTCCAAACACAATAAAAAAATGTCATGATTGAAACCATTGTTAGCAAACTATATTTCTTTTTTGATTATTAACTAGCGGCAATGGCCTCCCTAACAAACGGGACAATCCAAAATTTCACATGTTACTCTATTAAATTTTGCATGTTCACCTTAATAATATGTTTGGAATTAAAATATTTGGAATTTGGAATTGGAGTATGTTTGAATAGACAATATTTTAAATGAAATCAAATTCTTTGGATGTTAACGGGAATTGGAAAGAATTTTATTTTTTTACTATTTTACGGGTAATAGACATCCAATACAAAATTTGACCTATAGTAAAATAATTAAATAAAATAATATAAAGAATGCATGTAAGTACTAATTAATAATAATAATATTTTTGTATTATTCATTTACATATAGTAATCAAACTAGTTAACATGATAATAAAATAATTATATAATAAATTATATACACTATATACTTGTAGTTATACACAAATATATATATATATATATACATATTTACAGAAAATCCCTTTCATTTATAAATTGCATATATCTCCTCCTAATATTTGTAGGTAAAAAGAGCATAAAATTTCTTATGCTTTCTAAGAGTTGGAAAATACTCCTCTATACTTTTTTTTTGCACCATTTTACTACTTTTATCTTTCTAAAACAAGCAAATTACTCCCATTACATCACTATATACCCAAATTTTCATTTTATCATTATCATTTGTATTAAAATTTAAACAAAATATATAAAATTCAAAAAATATATATATTAAATTTCAAATTTTTTTATAAAATTCAAAAATACTATATAAATTTCGAAAAAACATATAAAATTTGAAAAAATATATATTAAATTTTGAAAAAATTATAAAATTTGAAAATAAATATAAAATTAGAAAAAAAAACATATAAAATTCGTAAAATTATATATATAAAATTCAAAAAAAAATTAAAATTCAGCGAACAAATTTTTAGAATTTTATATATATATTTGAAATTTATATATATTTTTTAAAATTTATATTTTTTTTTGAATTTGTTTTCGAATTTTATATTTTTTTAAAAAATTAATATATATTTTTTGAATTTTATATGTCATTCGGGGTGTTTTGTGATCCCAATAGAACAATCAAAATGAATTGTTTTATTGGATATGCAAATTCACTCAATACCATTGGAGGAATTGTAAATCATGAGTCACTAGATAAGAGAGAAAATTAATATTAAAACATGGTTTTTTTGAGTTTGTTCTTCACATTTTTCATCTCTTCAAAGTATAATCAACATGCCAACCAATATCATTTTTAGGTACAACATGTAGCAATATAATTTCTTATATTTTTAGGTACATCATATTTATTTCAAATTTTATATGTTTTTTTAATTTTATATTTATTTTCCAATTTTATAAAAAAAATCGAAATTTAATATATATATTTTTGAAATTTATAAATTTTTTTTGAAATTTAATATATGTTTTTTTACGAATTTTATATATTTGTTTCAAATTTTATATTTATTTTTGAATTTTAAATTTTTTTTCAAAATTTAACATATATTTTTTCAAATTTTATATAATTTTTAAGAATTTTATATATTTGTTTCGAATTTTATATGTTTTTTTGAAATTTATATATTATTTTTGAATTTTATAAAAAAAAATTGGAATTTAATATATATATTTAAAATTTTAATATAAATAATAATGATAAAATGAAATATTAGGGTAATTTGAAGTAAAATGAATAGTTTATTTGTTTTAAAAAAATGAGGGTAATGAAATAGGACAAAGAAAAATATTGGGGATATTTTACGACCCTTCAAAATTATAGGGGTTTTTTTAAGCTCTTTTGCCGTATTTGTATGACTTTAGTCGGTCCATCTTGGCTGCTGATTGGTACGAACTGAACGATCCTTACACGTCGTCGTTTTAAACCTCATACAACAAAAACGATGGCGTTTCTTTGCTGTTCTGATGTCTCCATTCACTGCCTCTCACATGTCATATCCTCATACCCTCTCTCTCTCTACCTTTTTCTCTCTATATATACACACACATACATTCACATCTATCTTCCCTTTACCTTTTCTCTTTCGTCCCTCTGCTCATGTTCGAACCCTAACGTTGACCTCGAGGATCACCACAAACCTCCGTTGAATCTCCGATTGGCTCCGCCGAACAACGAATCACAGTTCACAAGCTCTAGATCTATTCGTCTCAACTCTCAATTTCACCAATCCAAGGTCAGATCTCTTTCGCTCACTGTTCCTTCTTTTGATTACACGTTTCGCGCCTCCGATTAGTATAATCACTTCAATATTGATGCGTATATTGAATCTAGGGTTTTTCTGTATTCAATTTCTACAGATCTGATTAAAATTAAGAGAACCAATCATTTCGTTTCCCCCAAAAGTTGATACTAGTGAACCCCAATGTTGTCTAAAAGCGATTCGATTCAGATTCGAGAGGTTTGGAATGACAATCTCGAGGAAGAGTTTGATTTGATCCGGGAAATTGTTGATGATTTCCCGTATATAGCGATGGACACGGAGTTTCCTGGTGTTGTTCTTCGACCGGTTGGGAATTTCAAGAACATCAATGACTATAACTATCAGACTCTGAAGGATAATGTTGATATGCTGAAGTTGATTCAGTTGGGTTTGACGTTTTCGGACAAAGATGGGAACTTGCCCACTTGTGGAACTGATGGGTATTGCGTTTGGCAGTTCAATTTCCGTGAATTCAATGTCAGTGAGGACATTTTTGCCAACGATTCGATTGAGTTGCTGAGGCAATGTGGGATTGATTTTAAGAAGAACAGTGAGATGGGTATCGATGCGAGCCGGTTTGGGGAGCTTTTGATGTCATCTGGGATTGTTTTGAATAATAGTGTGCACTGGGTGACTTTTCACAGTGGGTATGATTTTGGGTACTTGCTTAAGCTGTTGACTTGCCAGAGTTTACCGGAGACGCAAGCTGGGTTCTTTGATCTGATCTATCTGTATTTCCCGGTGGTGTATGATATCAAGCATTTGATGAAGTTTTGTAACAGTCTTCATGGTGGGTTGAACAAGCTGGCAGAGCTGTTGGAAGTGGAAAGGATTGGGATATGTCATCAAGCAGGTTCAGATAGTTTGCTTACTTGTTGCACTTTTAAGAAGTTGAAAGACAGCTTCTTTAATGGTTCAGCGGAGAAATATGCCGGTGTTCTTTATGGTCTTGGTGTTGAGAATGCATCTGAAAATAAATAATTTGGGAAGAGTTGTGTGTTAGTTTGGCATGAAATTCCCATTTCCATCTGTGTACACAATTGGCTAAAAGTTGTCGTTTATGAATTTCTCCTTGATTGCTTTTTTCCCTTTTTCTGATCTTCTGTAACTCATCCCTATATGGGTGTTGTAGCTCGAGTACTGTAAATTATTACAGTTAGTGTTTCAATAATAGTGTTAACCCTTCACAACTTAGCTTTTGGTGTTTTCTCCTTTAGGATCTTTTGTGTTTTGGTGCTTAATTATAGTATCGTCCATGTTGACATTATTACTAATGAAAGAGTTTGAAACTTTTCAGTATATAATCTCTACCTAGTTACTTTGCTTCTGTTTATTGGAGCTGTTTGTCTTGATCAATTGGATCATCCAAGTCTATATTGTTCTGCATTAATGCAAATATACCTACTTCCTTAATTGACTATTGTGGATCTCTGTGTTTCTGATCTTATTGAAGCACTTACAGGAAGGCATGGAACATCTTAGAGTGTGAAGAATATAGGTTTGAGGAGGTTGATAGTTAATTTCAGGAGATTTACAATCAGCTTGCTTTCATTGGGTGGAACACTTACTTAAAAACAGAAGTTGTGTATGCATCTGTTTACGCAAGATAAAGTAATTTGAACTCTTCGTTACTGTCATTTTCTGGAGGAAATTTAAAATAAGGTAATATTATTTGTTTCTTTGCCTTTTATGATTAAATTTTTACTTTTGCAGTTAGCTAGTAGCCTAGTGCATTTAGCTAGTGCATTTTGGAATTGTAAAAGGTGTATTTGATCATTAATAATTGGTGTGCTTTAGCTAACCTATTTGAAGGTAATGCTCTTATGTGATTGTTGGTATTGGACCTATGGTTCGATGGGTTCATTACAATCTATGTGCCTGGTGGAAATTTTTGGAAAGCATATTTGTAAGCGTGTTTCCGATGTGTTCATTATATTTGTAATCATGCTTTAAGTCCTTGCATTGGTTCCAAGTGTTTTCTGAAGATTTGGAGTTATTTCACATTTCCATCTGTAACCCTTTAGTTTTCATGGTATTGGAAGAAGCTTTGAGTGGTGGTTGGTTATATTTACAAATTCTTCTTTTGTTACTAGGAGTATCAGATTATGGGAAATTTGATTAGCCTCTGGTTGACTGTGTATAAACTACTTAATTATTTGAAGTCTTAAAGAGATTCTCTGATGAGGTTTCTGCTACCTAAGGTCTCATATACTTTTAGTTAAAGCACATTATTTATTATAGTTTGATATGTTATGTGATTGCTTTTGGTTTCTTATATCCTTCATGGACAATTTTATTCTGCCATCAAGCAATCATGTGTAAAGGTTGTCAGTGGTTCAGTTTCAAAATATTACAATCGTTACCTTTCTCTGCTGTAGCAAGGAATAATAGGGAATGCTATCCCATGTTGGAAGGTAATATGTTTGTTTTCACTGGTGCATAGTATGTTATTGTTGCTTTGGCAGCATGGCATCTAGGACCAGTGTCTTCGTCTCCTTAAAAAATATAGAAATGGCATATTCAAACAATATATACCTATTCTGATATATTTTATCTAGGTTCCAATCAGTCTTTGTGGGAAAATAGGAGTCCCTCAATGAATAGTAAAAACGACTGTGGGTTTGTACACTGTGTTCTAGTGGATGTAAAGATAGTTTGCTTAGTTCATGCACATTTAGAAGTTGAAACGTAGCTTCTTCAATTGGCATATGCCGCTATTCAATATGGTCTTTGTTGAGCATGCACCCCAAAATAAAGAATTGGGAAAAGTCACATACATTTGTTTGGTAATGAAATCCATTTCCACCTGTATACAATTGGCAAAAAGTTGTTGCTTATGAATTTTTCCATTGTTATTCTTGTACTTTTTTCTGGTCTTCTGGTTAACTGATCACTTGGATGGGTTAGTAGCTTCAGTACCATAAACTGTTACAGTTATTGCTCCAAGACATTCATAACAGCTGACAACTTTTTTTCTTCTTGTTTTTCCGTTCACAACTTTTTTTGTTTCTTTTCCTTGTGATCGTGGGGGTTTTGGTGCTTAATACTAAACCATGTATAATGGTTTGTTTTACCCTTTTCTTTTATGTTGTTTCTGTTAAAGCACCCTTTCAGTTGGAAATTTTCTCTTTGGTATAACATATGTTGTGTGTAAAAAGTATGGGTTTTCAAGCTCTGTCCATGTTAAGAAGATTGCAGTTGAAAGTGTCTCAAATTATTTTATTGCATCTTTGCCCATTAACTTCGCTCCTTTGTTTATTGAATTTTTTGTCTCGATCTTATTAATTATCTAAATTGTGAGATTCTACTGCCTTCCAAATTTGTCCTACTTCCTAAGAATACTGTAGATCTCTCTCAGGGATGCACTGAAAAGAAGTGGATATGTCATCGGAATAGAGGAGATGGGCTTGAGGAGCATAGCTATTCGGGGGGAATCTACGAAAACTGTGCTTCTATGTCTGCTATTTTTTTTTTTTAATTCTTAATAGTGTTTATCTTTCTGGAGGGTTTCTAAACTAAGGTAATATTTCTTCACGTCTTCTTCGCCTTTTAGAATGGAAGTTGTTCCTCTCTTTTAAGTTATTGCACTTTTTCCTTATGCGATATGAGTGCTGGGTTAGTTCCCTTTGTGAATCATGTTCATTCAAAGCCTTGTTGTGTGATCTAGGTTGTTAGATTAGTTGCATTTTGGTTTCAATCCACTTTGTTGAACTATATGCTTGTCTTCACATCATGTTACGAAAGTGATATCCATTCTATAATTCAACTGCGCTCGGATATCTACATCTGAGAGTCTAATGCAATCATCTAATCTACATTATTGAAGCATGGAAGTCTGAATTTTCTGTAGTTGTTACGGCTTGCTGCAGATGGAAAATGACGATCTCTCTCCCCTGTTCTATCAAGTGATTCGTGTAGAGAAGGCCAGGAAGCTGTGACATTGCGAGAATAAAGGTTTGAGGAGGATGATATTCAAAATGAGTTTGTGCGAGTTAGTAGTTGCCAAAAGTTTATTTTTCTAACAAGCTTCATTCTTATTCAAAGATACAGATAGCTTCTTCACAAGGATTTGATCATCTGCAGTTAAATTTCATCATTATTTTTCAACAATGTTGTGTCCTACAGAACATATTCGAAAGGTACAGATAGCTTCATGACATGGATTTGATGGAATGAGATGAGCTTAATTTTGTCAACTTGCAAGTTGCAATGTGAATGTAATTTGCATTTTCAATTCTCAGGTTCATATTTTGCATACTAGACTCTGAAATGGCTGGTCGGGGATTGGTACTGTTCACTACTTGATAAGTTGATATGCATAAAAAAATGTTAGGGTAAATTATACTTTGTCCCCTCGAGATATGATATATTACATCCGCACCCTTTGTCATTTGTATAATTACAATTTTACCCCTTATAATTCAATTCAGGTGACCGGAATTATGAAATGACTTATCTACCCATGACTATTTTTCATATCTTTGCATCTAGTCGAGGGTATTCTAGACATTTCACTTCTGGGAAAAAAGCGATGATGTAAATGTTGGCTGAGTTTGACCACGCTAGAAGTTCAACTGAGAGGGTAATATATTATACCTCGATGGAGTGTACGTGTAATTTATTCCTAATGTTATGATTTATGCTATGCTGTGGAGCACCGAATCAGTGTCTTGTGTTTGGGATCAGAGAAAACTTGGTTCAAAACTTCTTGTCTTATTCTTCTTGTTTCAAATCTCAGGTGTCCTGTTACCAAACATTGTAGTAGAGTTTTATAAGATTTCTATTCCAAATATAACATATATATATATATATAGTCTCTATTACTTCCCTGCTGAAGTATCAAAGGTGAGTATAATAATTCTACGGCAATCCAATAAGATCTCTTCTCACAATAGCTTCTCTAGTATGAAAGCTGAGTTCATTGATGAAGAAAATAATGGAGGATCCAACATTTTTTTCTTCTCTATATATAGTGTCTGTTTAATGTTTTTAGTGATTTACACATGCAAGCAATTTCTTGCTTGTCACAAGCTTCATATAAATAAAATTGAATTCTTTGAGATTTTCTTTTTCACACATAAGAATAAGAACAATGAATCGGAATTGTGCAGCTATGTATTTATAACAACAGTATACAGTTATGCATTAAAAGTGAAATTTCTTCTACCATTTCAAAAAAAAAAAAATGAAAAAAATGCAAGCAAGTACTAAAAGAATGAGCCGCGTCTCCGAGTGAGTCTCCGTCACTCGGAGTATTTATGGCTCAGTTTAACATATCTTATTAATTACTAATTCATTTCCTCTTTATTAACAGTTTTATTTGTTTATATATAATGTAGTCGGCTCTTGTTTTTATCAACTAAATTTGTTTATGTACTTAATGAAATGGATTTTTGTTTATTAACAAATGAATTAATTGTTTTTTTTTTAATGTTAATGAGTTTTTTTTTTTTGTGACATGCCAGTCGTGTATAACAAATTTGACTCTTGTCATTAATTTAGATCTCTTTTTACTTGATTGGTTTTTTCTTCTATTGAGATTTTATTTACTACAATGGTTCGTGAAATAAAATAATAATGCCATGTGAACACATATAATTAACTTGATTCTTATACACTATTAAAAACGAGTGTATGGACTATGCGAATATTTTTCAAAACCTTAAATTATAGGGTCCTAAAATAATTGTAAGTATTAAATAAATTACTTTATTTACCAAGATACATTTTCGGCCCCATTATGGTCAAATCCCTATACGCTACTTAACAAAAAAAAAATATTTAAAAGAGTAACCCAACAACCACAAACCTAATAAATAATCTCAATTACGAAACTTGTAAGATTTAAATCCATATATATATATATATATATATGTATTACTAATTCAAAATTTCCTCCCTATTTTAATAACCACCTAAAAATCAATCTAAATATAAATATATATATATATATATATATATATATATATATATTATACAATATATTTATTCAGATTTTAATTTGAATGAAAAAGCTATATGTAGATGCACAAAAATACACAATTATAATTGGGATAAAAAATTGGATCCTTTATTCAATATTTGGCCTTGTATTTATACATATTTCGGTAAATGGGTCAAGCTCATTTACCCAAGTTTATCAATCTCTTAAATCAAGGGATTTGATACATTCTACCATTTTTTGGACTCTCTATTCCATAAATAGGATGATTCCCTGACTTATGGATCACTCATCTTCTAGAAAATTTTATGGGCCAATTTATTTCTTCGGCCCATCAGTCGTCGACCCATCAATCATGTGGGCCATCCTAATTGGGCCATGAATTATTTTGACTATTACACAGGCCACTGAGGTTATGGGCTTATGATTCTCTTTCTAAAGCCCATGAGCGAAAATTAAATACCTCTATATACACATATACATATACATATTGCTTATGGAAAATGATGGTGATAAGTTGTCATGCCATCATTAAGTATTAATGACATTTCAAATTAAGAGGTCATTACTCCCTCAATCTTCGCACCACGATGGCTCCTCGTGGGCTGTGTGACCTTCGGGTTTCGTGCATCCTTTGGCATGCCTCTCTCCTTCTATAAAAACCAACTTTACTCCATTTCATTTCCTTATTCTTTATTTGCACTTTTCTGCTCTCGCTTATCTCTTCCTCAACTTTCATCTCCGGAACTTTATTTCTTCCTTATCACTGCAATCATTTCCGTCGTTCAGTTCAGATCTCCCAACAGAACAGAAGTTTGATTCCACCCAAAGCTTTTCCCCGACTCTTCACTATCAACTGAGTAAGTCGAACAGTCTCTTCTTCTTCTTCTTTAATTTTCACCTCTGCCTCCCTTTTGTCTCTTCTACCTTTCTTGGCACTATGTCTGACAGCGACGACACCCGGTCGATAGAAGAGGTCGTTCTGTCCTCTACTACTAGTATCGATCCCACTAGTAGTGACAACCATTCCTCTACCCATCAAGGGGCCCCAAGACCGGTTCCCCAAAACACTGATCTTCCGGGTTCGTCAACGAATCTGGAAACACCTATTTCAAGGGGTCCCACTGAATTTGTAGACCCCAAGTCCTTTTAACCATTTGTAGTGGCCCCACTTAAAAGAGTCCGTCCTGAAGTAGATGTCAAACATCTTCGGGCTGAGACCCAAGTACCTTGTGATGTTGATGTGGACCCTTACCCATGTTACCTTGATTTTACCAAAAGTTAGAGACTAGCACCCGGTAGCATTCTGCTATCGGCAGTTCACCTTAGGGTTTTAAGGTTTCCCCTTCACCCTTTCTTTCACTATGTGTTCTTCATGCTAGGCTTACATCCCCTTCAACTGAACCTGAACAGCCTTAGGATTATGTCCATGCTCCTGTTGTATAATAGGGATCTGGACCTTAACCTAGGTTTAGCCTACCTGCTATTCTGTTACTTTTTCCAAAATGCCAAAGCGAGTAAGGGTAGATACAATCTCTTTCCCTTTCATGGTCAGAGTATATGCATTGATACCGAAAACTCTGATAAGGGATGGAAAGAGAGAATGATAGTTGTGAGTGGTAACTGGTCTTACCCGTTTTCTCGTATACTCCCGATCCCAACCACGTTCGGTGCCATTCGTTTACCCATCTACTGTCCCCTTCATAAAGTCTCTTGTCTTTGTGAGTATTGTGATCTACACCGGGGGGATTATGCATATAATTTTCTGGGTTATGAGAATAGGGACATCCCCATGTCTTTCATAAAAGGACGCATAGGCCTCCTGAAAACCCATATATGGGGAAAAGCCCGATCTGCTACAGACCTTTTAACTTCGGCAAACCTGGAGTCGATTTCTAACTTGGGCGTTGTTGTTGACAGGATGGACTTGCCCGACAAACCTCTTTCTGCCAGACGCCCTCAAGTTCCTGAAGGGGTCACCCTGGTTGATGTTGTACCACTCTCAACAGCACCCCTGACGACTTCGGTACCTCCGCCAACGCAGAGCCCGGTAGCTCCGCCAACACAGAATCTGGTAGCTCCACCCCAGCCTCCTCCAGTAAATCCTCCAGTTACCAGGACCCAATCCAGTACAGGCGGTGGAGTGGCCAATAAAAGGGCCAGAACTCAAGCTGATAATGCCTCTACAAGCGAAACCCCCAAGCTTCGGAGGCATCCCATACTTTAATTCCCTGGGAACCAAAGTTCCTTTTACCATATGGGACTCCGGTCTGTGCTAATCATCTTACCATCACCCAGCCAGAAGCTCTTCGGGCTATGACAAAAGGGATTTGGACTCCGCCCGATAAGGCCGCTCAGTAAAAAATCTCCAAGACTGATCATGCGAAGAAGACTTCCATAATGGTCATGGAGGTATATACTTGTTCTTCTTTTTGTACTTGGTTTATTCATTATTACCACTTCATGTAGTAATCATTTCCTTTCTGTGCATCTTCTTTATGGGGTCCAGGCCTACAACAATGTTGTGGAGTCTGATGTCAAGGAGATTGCAAATATGAAGGCTCAGATAAGGCAAAACAACGATCATTGGGTCACTTTGGTCAAAGAAGCAGATGGCATTCGTCAGACCGTTTCAGAGCAGAAAAACCTTATGGAGACCGGTGAGGCGAAGAAGCGGGCTCTGACTGCTGAAAAGCTAGCTTTGACTGCTGAGCTTGAAGAAGTGAAGACAACTAACCAGAAGATGGCAGCTGAAAAGGCAGAGTCAGAGAACCTTCTGGCTCTTGAGCGGGCTAAAGTGGAAGTGTGCCGCCTGGGAGGTCTAGATATGTACAACCGATATTGCATTATCTGTGATATCCGAACGGTCAGAGCCTGGCGAGAGAGGCACGAAATGGAGCATATTCCTCTGGAAGCTCAGGAGTTCAAGATCGCTGAGGAATTTGATGCCCACATGGGAGTGTCTGTTCCCTACAAAAACCCTCCCGCCTCCGAAAACGAGAAGCGGTTCGCTGCTATTTTGAAGGGAGAAGAATATCATCCCCCCCGATCAGTAGAATAGGTTTTTGAGTTTATCTGTACTTACCCTAAAGGGTATTTTTGTAATTTCTTTCTTTTTATTTAATGAAAAAGGATTTTTCCCATCTCAGTGTTTGTTTTGTTTTTGTTTTCCTGCAATATTTAGCTTTTGGGCATATGGCCCCTAATACTTGCTTCTTGTCATCTGTCTAGTTCATATTTTATGTTTGAACTTCAGCACTTATGAAAACAATTGAGCCTTTGGGTATATGGCCCCTGAGGCTTGCATTTGTCCTCTGGTTAGTTCAAACCAAGTTTGAACTCAATACTTAGTAGTATTTTAATTAAAAATGGAGGCTTCGGGCATATGGCCCCTGAGGCTTTGCTTTTTATCCTCTGGTTAGTTCAAATCAGGTTTGAACTCAACACTTAGAAAAATTAAAAATGGAGCCTTCGGGCATATGGCCCCTGAGGCTTGTATTTGTCCTCTAGTCAGTTCAAATCAGGTTTGAACTCAACACTTAGAAATATTTTAATTAAAAATGGAGCCTTCGAGCATATGGCCCCTGAGGCTTTGCTTTTTGTCCTCTGGTTAATTCAAATCAGGTTTGAACTCAATACTTAGGAAAATTAAAAATGGAGCCTTCGGGCATATGGCCCCTGAGGCTTGTATTTGTCCTCTGGTCAGTTTAAATCAGGTTTGAACTCAACACGTAAGAATATTTTAATTAAAAATGGAGCCTTCGGGCATATGACCCTTGAGGCTTTGCTTTTTGTCCTCTGGTTAGTTTAAATCAGGTTTGAACTCAACACTTAGGAAAATTAAAAATGGAGCCTTCGAGCATATGGCCCCTGAGACTTGTATTTGTCATCTGGTCAGTTCAAATCAGGTTTGAACTCAACACTTAAGAATATTTTAATTAAAAAAGAATAGAACACCTGTATAAAATGCAATGTATCTTTATTGAAATGAACTTGAGAGTCATGAAGCAGAGGTGCCGGACATCGGGCACATATGCTTTATTATAATCAGTAAAATGTGTCATATGTGCGACACAGTTTTATTGTTTTAACAAGAAAAAGAAACTTCCTAAAGATAATACCTCTTTAGCCGGTAAGCATTTTGAGAGTTGGACTCGATGCGGCCTGTTTCGTTCTTCCAGACCCAATAAGCCCCGCGTCCGATGACCTCAACTACTGTGTAAGGTCCTTCCCATGTTTCTCGTAATTTGCCCACAATCCCAATCTTTTTTATGAGTACCATATCACCTACCTGGAATTCACTTCTCTTGACTTTTTGATTGAACCGTGCCCTGATTTGTTGTTGATAGGCAGCCAACCTTATCCCGACAACTTCCATTCTTTCCTCCAATAGGTCTAAATACTGATTGTTTGGACCTTCCTCCCGGGTTTGACTTCTCAAACTAGGTACTCTCAACTCGGTCGGGATAACTGTTTCGGCCTTGTAAGCCATGGCGAAAGGGGTCTCTCCCATTGGTTGCCTCAGAGTAGTCTGATAGGACCATAACACCTCGGACAATTTCTCCAACCATGCCCCTTTTGCTTCTTCAATATTTTTCCTCAGTGTATCAAAAATGGTTCTGTTTGTCCTTTCAGCCTGCCCATTTCCCTGCGGATAACCGACGGAAGAAGTGTTCTGATTGATCACATGTTTTGCCAAGAATGCTTGAACCCTCATGTTATCAAGACTGGTGTCATTATCCATCATTATAGTTCAGGGTAGACCGAATCTATAGATGATGTGGCTCCAGATGAACTTTATAACATGGCTACCTGTGATGGTGGGGTATGCATCGGCTTCCACCCATTTGGTAAAGTAGTATGTAGCTAGAAGAACATGGGTGGTTGTTCGTATAGCCTGCGGGAGAGGACCCACAATATCCATCCCCCATCGGCCAAAGGAGTGAGGGATAATTGTTGGGTTCAGTAACTCCGGAGGTGGATGAATGGCATCCCCATGAAATTGACACTTCTTACAGTGTCGGGTATAGACCTCAGCGTCTCTTGACAGATAGGGCCAGAAATATCCCTGGGTGAGAATTTTGTGGTCTAAAGACCTTCATCCGGAATGATTGCCACATGCTCCTGTATGAATCTCTTCCATGACTGTCGAAGCTTCGGAGGGCGTGAGACATCTCAAGTATGGCCCGGAGAAAGACTTGCGGTATAGTTAACCATTGTATAGAGCATATCTAGCTACCTTCATTCTTATCTTCCGGGCTTCTGATTTGACTTAGGCAATGCACCAGTCCTCAAATAATCTGCTATAGGGTCCATCCAACTTGGCTCCCATGGAATGACCATTACTACTTCAGGGGGCTCCAAGCTTGATCGGACGATGAAGTCTATTGGTACAATACGAGTCATACTTTCTTCTGTTGCGGAGGCCTGGTTAGCTAAACGATCTGCTATAAAATTATCCCCTCTGGGAATTTGTTCAAATGTTAACTGCTGGAACCCTTCGACCTCCTTTAGAACCAAATTCCTGTACGCTTCCATTTTCGGCTCTCGGGTTTCATACTCCTCATTTAACTGCCGTACGACCAACTGGGAATCACTTCGTACCTCTGCTTTCTGTACTTGAAGGCTTCGGGCCAACCGAATTCCTGCAAGAAGGGCCTCATATTCGGCTTCATTGTTAG
This sequence comes from Cornus suecica, assembly GCA_963922005.1. NCBI lineage: Eukaryota > Viridiplantae > Streptophyta > Magnoliopsida > Cornales > Cornaceae > Cornus > Cornus suecica. The sequence goes on from OY998238.1 coordinate 98,705,981, forward strand.
AGGCATGAAACTCCAATCAAACGGACTGTTGGATTCTAGTACAATCTGGTGTTACGAGCTCTACACCGATCCCTGCTCCGTTGATGTTTGATGATCCGTCCACAAACACGACCCATAATCCAGGCTCACTTTCTTCTACGGAGTCCGTAGTTTCTATTTCCAACAGGAAGTCAGCTACTGCTTGTCCTTTAATGGTTGTTCGGGGGACATAGGTTATGTCAAAAATCCCAAGTTATATTGCCCATTTGGACACTCTCCCTGATAACTCAGGTTTCGCCATTATGGATCTGATCGGGGTTGTTGTTGGTACTACGATCGGATGTGCTTCAAAATAATGCCGAAGATGTCGTTTTGCATTGATTAGTGATAGTACCAGTTTTTCCTGCTTGGAATAACGGGTTTCTGTATCATCAAGGGCTTTGCTGGTGTAGAAGACTGGTGTCTGGTACCTCTTACCCTCCTTGACCAGAGCGGAGCTGGTAGATGTCGCAGATATGGCCATATACAGGTGTAACGGCTCATCGGCTTTTGGGGTTGCCAGTATTGAAGGCTTTGTCATGTAGCTTTTTAGTTTTTTCAGGGTTTCTGATTGCTTCGGACCCCAGACCTTTCCTTTTGCCACCTTTATAGCTTGAAAGAACGACCTGCATCGATTTGGTTAAGCGAGAGATGAAACGACTGAGGGTTGCTACTCTTCCAGTTAGCACAAGGATCTTTTTCTGGGATCTTGGCTCTGTTGACTCCAGGAGAGCTTTGACTTGTGCCAGGTTAGCTTGTATTCTCGTTCGATCAACTATGTGTCCCAAGAACTGGCCAGAAGCCACTCCAAAGGAACACTTGGATGGGTTGAGCTTCATTTTATACTTTCTGAGGGTATCGAACACCTGCTGCAGATCGGTCAGGTGATCACTTTTTACTTTGCTTTTGACCACTGTGTCATCAATGTAAGCTTCTATGGTGGATCCCATCATGCCCTGGAAAACTTTGTTCACCAACTTCTGAAAGGTTGCACCTGCATTTTTTAGTCCGAAAGGCATTACTGTGTAACAATATGTACCTGATTCGGTGATGAATGTTGTATTTTCCTCGTCATCGGGGTTCATTGGTATCTGGTTATATCCAGAGTACGCATCTAAAAAACTCAAGCGCTCGAACCCTGCGGTGGCATCTACCATCTAATAGATCTTTGGCAAGGGGAAACAGTCCTTTGGGCATGCTCTGTTCAGATCGGTGAAGTCCATGCACACCCTCTATTTCCCGTTCTTTTTCTGAACCACAACAACGTTTGCCAGCCATGACGGATATTGTACCTCCTTTATGAATCCTGCTTGGAGAAGTCGATCGACCTCTGCAGCTATGATCTGGTTCCATTGTGCCCCCATCTGCCTTTGCTTCTGTCTGATAGGTTTTGTGCCGAAATCCACGTTGAGGGAATGCTGGGCTATTGCTAGATCGATGCCAGTTATATCCATATGTCCCCAGGCAAATATGTCAGCATTAGAGCGTAGTAGGGCCTCCATTTCTTCTTTTTCTAGAGCACTAAGGCCAAAACCGATATAAGTAAACCTTTCGGGGTGATCGGGGTAGATCTGTACTTTAAATAAAGGTTCAGTTGTTATTGATGACCCCGCACCCGCACCCTCTTCCTGTAATTGTTATTGGTTATCGGGTATCGCCTTGGATCGTGACCCTCATTCCGGTTCAGCCTTTTTCTTTAAACTTTTCATAGTAATAACATAACACTCCTTGGCCGCTACCTGATCGCCCCTGATGTCAACCACATCAATTCCGTTCGGATTGAGGCATCGCATGACCTGATGCATTGTTGACGGAACTCCGTGCATCCGATGGATCCAACCTCTCCCCATAAGGAGATTGTAAGAGGGTTTGACATCCACCACCATGAAGGTTTCTCTCAGCGTGCGCCTTGCTGCTGTTATCGGCAGTTGAATCTCTCCCACTGGTTCCACTCTTTTGCCATCAAATCCGGTTATCAGGCTCCTGGAAGGGATTATCTCCTAGGGGTTGATCTCTAACTTCTCAAAGGCCTACTTGGTGATAATATTGGTGTTGCTTCTTGGGTCAACCATCACTTTCTTTATCAAGCAGTTCGAGACCATGAGAAAGATAACCAAGGGATCGTCATGTGGAGATTGAATGCCCCACATATCTGCAGAGGATAAAGTTATACGGGCATCCTCTTTCGGGCTTTGGAACTCGCTGACTTCCCCAATCCTTCGCAGCTTCTAGGCTTGACGCATCTGAGATCTACGGGCTTCTTCTACTTCTGATCGACTTGGTCCTCCGTGAACCATGTGAATGACTCTTACGGGCTGTCCCATTGCCCCCTTAGCGAGTGTATGAGATGGTTGATCTGATCGGGTTCCTTCCTTGACAACATACTCGGTCAGCTCTCCTTTTCCTATCATGGCTTCCACCTGTCTCCAGAGGCTTCTGCACTCGTTGGCGTGGTGCCCATACTCGCCATGGAAGGAACAATGCCTCGACATATCTCTCTGGTCCATCGACTGTCTGATGGGTGGTGGTGACCGGTAAATTCCTTTACCCTTAGTCTCCTGGTACAGTTTGGCCAGGGTAACCTTTAGGGGAGTGACTTTGTCTTCAAACCTTTGGCATTTCTCTGGGACTGGGGAGGGTGCAGGAGGAGGTTCTATTGTCCTTGCCTCTACGCTTGCAAAGGTTGTTCTTCTTTGGCGTATGACCAACTCCTCTTCTGTTCGGAGATGCCCTTGTGCCTTAGAATTGAGTTCTCCGATGTCCGTTGGTGGCCTTTTGACCAAGGACTGATGGAACTTGGTTCCAGGGATCAGGGTCATTCTGAAGGCCTCGACAGCCGAATGTTGGTCACAATTATCAATGGAGGACATCTCGACATTGAATCGCGAGACAAAGCTTTTCAGGGATTCGCCTTTCTCCTAGATCATGGTGAATAGGCTGGAGATGGTCTTCTTTTATCTTTTATTGCCGAAGTACTGGGCAATGAATAATTCACAAAGTCTGAGCCAGCTTCCAATGGATCGGGGTGGTTGCTTTCTGAACCAGAGCAGGGCTGCTTCGGTTAGGCTGGTGGGGAAGACTTTACAGAGTAAGACTTTGTTTTCGTTGTAGACATTCATCTTGGTATGCACGTGGTAGATGTGCTCCGTTAGATCTTTCGTCCCGTCGAATATGGTGAATTTCAGTAGTCTGAACCTCTCCGGGTAGGGCACACTGGTGATCGTCACGGTGAATGGAGTTTGCGCGACGTCGATGGATGCCTCGGAGGCCAGATCGATAGGGGTTTGCACTTTCAGATCCTTCAGCACCTCCCTTTGGAATCTGGTCATAATTTACTCCAACTTTTCATGGTCAAGATCTCCTCTGGATTGCGCCCCCCAAACACCTGTAGGGATGATTCCGCGTGTTCCTCCCGATCGTTGTTGGATTTTACTTGGTGGTTGTCCCTTTCTGAATGGTGGCCTATGGATCGCTCCTGCTGGCCGGACTGTTTATCGTTCTGGACTTCTTGCGAGTTCTGAAGTTGAGCCAGTTTTGCAACTAGTTAAGCGTTCTGCCTCTCCAATTCGGCGGTCCTCTCTTCCAGGGCTCGCCTGATCGGATCCTCAGCTTGTTGGCCTCCGTTCGGAGGTAAGTCAGTTTGATGCGAACGGGTGATTACCGCTATTGATGGTATGAATCTCAGCTTTTGTGTAGAGAATGAGAAGCTTATTGAAAAAAAAGATTTCAATAATGGTGTTTCCCACAGACGGCGCCAATTGTGTAGATGCAGAAAAATACACAATTATAATTGGGGTAAAAAATTAGATCCTTTATTCAATCTTTGGCCTTGTATTTATACATATTTTTGGTAAATGGGTCAAGCACATTTACCCAAGTTTATCAATCCCTTAAATCAGGGGATTTGATAAACTCTACTCTTTTTTGGACTCTCTATTCCATAAATAAGACAATTCCCTGACTTATGGATCAATCATCTTCTAAAAAATTCTATGGGCCAATTTATTTATTCGGCCCATCCGTCTCCAGCCCATCACTCCTCGGCCCATCAGTTCTGTGACCCATCCTAGTTGGACCATGAATTATTTTGACTATTACACTATATTTACTGGGTTAAACAAAAGACTAATTTTCCTTTTTACATATATAACAAATTTTAGGGGATTTAATTATAATTATCCAAATAACAGAAGATGCATATGTAATATATCATATATCAAGAAAATATAAGTATAATTTATCCTAAAAAGTACGGTAACATAATGAGCGTCTTGAGTAAAGTTGAGCCCAATTTTGGCCCAACAAAATCAGCCCAGATAGGAGTGGTCCACAGGCCCATGGGCCCAAATTACAGCGTTGAATTGGTGGGAATCTATGTCGGTAAGAAATAGAAGCTAATTCACTCTTTTTGAATGGAAAAAGTAAAACCCCAACGCCATCGAATCTGCTTCCTCTCAACTCTATAACCTCACTAACTCTCTCTAGTCTCCCTCCTCCTCTCTGCTCATCAATTCTCTGCTCTTCGGTAAGTCCATACATAAACATATATATATATATACATCTATATAAATATCTATGTATGCATGTTGGTGTTTATACTCGTGCCTTTTCGTTTCCGCAACGGCCTTTTATGCTTTGACCTAATCACATGTGTTTCCAACTTGATCTTGTGAATTTGTAATTTATATGAAACGAAAACTGCTGTTCACTTTGAAATTCAATTGTTGATTATGTGAATTGATGGTAGATTAGGGTTTTGTAGTCTATGCTTCTTCGAAAATGGTGTATTGGATCATAGAATTACCGATTTTTACTTATGAGAATGCTTTACCAGTGTTCGACAAGAGAAATTACTTTGTTTATATGATTTATTGGATTGGTGGGTTTTAATGGAGAAAGTTGAAATTAGAATTTGATACAAATGAGTTATGGGACATTTTAGCTTTGGGCTGCCTAATCTTGCTGAATTTTCTAGTTTCATTGTGGTTGGTGTGCCCATTTTCACCTCTTCAATATATGTGTGTGTTTTTTTTTCCTGCCCATTTCTGTGTTGTGTTTCCTTCTGTAGTCGGGTTTGTGTTTCTCTCGAGCTCTGCATTTTGTCTTCACTGTTTAGAGGCTCTTTAGTGTTTGTTTATGTGTGGGCAAGGTTGATTCCTTAAATGTATTTCTCATGTTAATTGCTTTTCATTGCTTAGTGTCTCTCGCAACGGCCATGTGATGAGGATGAAAATAAAATATTCATTTTATTTGCGGGTTTTATTTTGTGCCGTCATATAAGGTGTAGTTGATCTGTTCACGTTAATGCATTTTAGTGCTTCCAGAATTATTGTTATTGTTCTCTATTTTGTAACTCATAGTTAGTCACGTAGCTCAAAAGGGAAATTTATTAATTGAAGGTAAAGAAGATATTGAAATATGGAATAAACTCAATCGGAAGATGCAAAATATAACAATTGACGTGATGTAGGGCTGAAGTAATTGAATGCATAATGCATCATTCTGCTGGTGCCCTTCATTTTCATATAGCGTACGACTGATGGTGCTTGTTGCTGGGAGTATGTAGAGTTCCAGTCAGTCATGCCTGGTTCTAAGAGATGTGTGATGGATGCTAGGAGACAGGGGCGGCCCTGGGCCCAAGCGTCGCCTAGGGCCTCCGGCTTCCGGGGGGGGGGGGGGATTTTTTTTTATTTACATATTTTAGATTCAAGTAAGCAATTAATAAATTAATTTTTATCTAACCCAAATAAATGTCCTATTCCAAATTAAGCTAAATATTCCCCAAATTAGAATTACGAAAGATTCTTTATCTATGTTTTAGGCTAAGTAAAAAGGTTAATTGATTAATTTTTATCTAACCTAAATTAAAGTCCTATTCCAAATTAATCAATAGAATATAACAAAGAACTAAAACATTGATAAAATGTGATATGAAATAAAAGATGGTGTAAACAACGCTCTTTTTTTATTTTTCAATTAATTGCATACCAACTATTTCATATAGTGGTTGCATCGAATCGATCATAGTTCACCATTAAATTCTTTTTGCTTTTATGTAAACGGGATTGTGTTATTATAAATCACCAAGACCCTTTTTTTTTTTTTTGTGTGTGTGTTTGGCATTAGCATATTTAAATAAATAAAATTCCACTTTTATATACTTGTAAGCATATGAAATTTAACGTACAAAGGGCCGCACATCCAATTGTTCGCGTAGGGCCTATCAGAATTCTAGAAATCCCAGGGCCGGCCTTGCTAAGAGAGGGTATTTTGTTGGGGCCCAAGCCTGTGATTTTTTGAGGGCTGCGCCTCTTTGTCTTTGGTGGTGCCTTTGGAAGGAATAGAACCGTTGATAATTTGATGAGGTCGAATAATCCTCAGTAGGGACCATCAAAGATTTTGTTATTTTTTATTTCTTCTATTCTGTTGGAGTATGGGTAGATTTTGGATATTTATAGCGGAGAAAGTCGATTTCTTGGGTTCCCTAGGCCCTTAAGGCCTTTGGTTCCTTGTTTGTTCTGCGGTACACTCCCCTTTTGAGCGCCATTTTATATGTTCCTTACTTATAACAAAAAAAAGTTAGTGGATGCATCATTCTTACTTCCACCTTTTGTAAAGGTGCAGCTAATTTTCTTGTTTTCTTTGTAACTTGGCTTTGACACAGTTAAATTACCGAATGGATGCTTGCTATTACCCTTTAATCTACAAGTTAATCATGTGCAAACCTGTTTGTTTCTCTCTGTAGCTGTTTGCTTTGGCCCAATGTGATTTTTTGAATTTTTATCCTTCTTTAGTTCCTTTTTTATGTTTGAAGTTAATAAGGAATCAGTCTTTCAGTGTTCACTTATTGCTAATCCATTCATCTATCTTACACAGCAGAGTTCTTTTCTCCTTCTTGCAGAATATGAGTAGTTTGGTTGAGAGGCTTCGTGTAAGATCAGATCGTAAACCTATTTACAATTTAGATGAGTCAGATGATGATGCTGATCTTGTACGTGGGAAACCGGGGTCTACCGGGGAGAAGGTTGAAAGGATAGTCAGAACTGATGCGGTATGTTGTTCTTCATCCCACATTTGTGTTTCTATTTTTTGTTGTCGTAGCTGTTCGCGTTCTATCTTGTATATATTGTTATAGTTTTGCCTTTTTTTTTTTGGTTTGTTATGCTCATTGAGTCCAAACTGCTAATTGTTCAATTGGATTAACAAATACTGCCATTAGTATGGCTCTTGAAAATTTTGATCAGGTTTCAGAGTTTGTAAAACTTACTTTGCCTCATTGCATGCATTGTCTTGTGCTGAAGATGTTAATATGCTTCTTTCTTCATTAATGCATGTTGTGGTTTTGTGGCAAAGATGTTAAAGTGCTGCTGCTTTCTTCATCGGGACTTTTTGGTATAAAACCTGGTAGACAATTTTAGCATTTATAAGGGCAACTTTCTCATAACCGCATGACAGGGACGTGGATATTAAATGTTCAACATGGTATTAAATGAATTCATACTTCATCAAATAACTAAAACAGCTGAAGTTTGCAAATTTAATTCATTTATGTTTGCCATTGGTATTTCCAAATTATGTGAGGATGGGAAGCTCTTACTCATGCAAGGATGTAAATGAGCTGCTGGTGTTTTAATTGTTCTATGTTTGGATTTAGTGTGACATATTGGCTAATTTTATACTCAAAACCTAGGTTGAGTTTTATTTTTTGTCATGTCCAAGATGAATCGATTCCCACACTTGGCACAGGTAATAGATAGTCAAAAGGCTACAATGATTTGTTTTGAAAACTTTACTCCAAAGTGCTTCTAGATCTAGGTTGTTGCTTTTGAAATTCCTAGATCTCGTGCTCACTCAAAAGGTTGCAATGATTTGTTTCATAAACTTTACTCTAAAGTGCTACTAGATCTAGGTGGTTGCCTTTAAAATATCTAGATCTTCTGCACACGTACTTGTTTTTGCCGTGGAATGTTAGATATTCTCTAGATACATATGCATTGGTACGTCTGTTTTGACATAAACTGATATATTTGTGCTCAACTTGATCTGTCCCTTGTTTTTCTTATGAATACCTTTTTAACTTTATATCCATGAAACATTGTATGATACTTTTATCAGTACTTGCCATACGCTATGAGGCCTCTGATGTCTGTGACGGGAAGATACACACGAGTGAGGAATAAAGGGACAAAAAAGATGAGGGAGCATAATAACCGCATAAGTGAGAGAAGGGGGGGGGGGGGGGGTGTTTTCTGTTGTTTATTTAATTGTTTTTAAGAAACAATATAATCTAGGGTAAATATCACAAACCTCCCGTGTAATTAGGCCTAATTACAGGCGGTACCCCCAACGTTTGTAAAATCCCACTAACCTCCCTTCATATCGTCGGAATAGAGGACCGGTAAGAATTGTTTGCGAAATGACATAAAAGCCCTGAATATTTGAATGATATAAGAGGAATCTTCTGGAGAGTAGTGAAATGACGCCCTTGCCCTCTTGATTAAAAACCCCAACACGTTCTCTATGAAACCTAGATCACATTCCTCAAAGAATCATCATCAAACCCTGACTGACACAGTGTCTGTAGTTGTGCCTGAGTCTTCGCCGCCACCGGATTGTTCAGATCCCGATCAATCGAAACCGGAGCAATGCAGCACAATGGATTCATCTCAACAACACCGAAAAATCACTCAAATCAAACGAATTCGATCACATTACCAAAACGAGTTCATGTTTTGTCTCTATCTACCTCCTCTCTTTCTTGTTATTGTTTTTTTCCTCAAATATATAGCTATATATATATACGTATATGTACATAGGGAAACAGATCTTTGTTATATGGAAAGAAAATTTCAGTCTTGATTTTTTTTCATATAGATGCATAGATAATAAATCTTTGTAATATGGAAAGAAAAATTCAGTCTTGATTTTTTTCATATAGATACATATATATATATATATATAGAGAGAGAGAGAGATATAGAGAGAGTGAAAACAAATAGATATTGTTCATATATTTATTTATCTAGATATTGATAGATTGATAGATTAGATCTTGTTCATGTATCTAGAAGGGGAAATCAACTTAGATTATATTTTCAACTGCTCTCCAGCATTCACTTGCATCAAAATGAACCCCTAGTTGAGTGTTCATGTATGTAGAGGCTGAATAATCTGTGACTTTCAAGTTTGTTTACGACCTAGTTGAGCATTTTAGAGATCCGAGTTGCATTGATTTGTCTAATGTTGTTTATGAACCCAATGTCCTTGGGACTAAAAGTTAGAATGTTAAATTGATTATTGAGTAACTGAATAACATCTTCTTAATTGAAGTTTTTGGCTAGAAGATTAAATTGCGTTAGAAAATGAATGTAATCCATAAAATGTTCCTTGGGGGTAAATTTGGCTGGAAGATTAAATTGCAATTGAAACTCACTATTACTTAGGGTTCACTAATGTGCTTCTTTGGGTCCTTTAAACTTTTTTTTGCTGACTTAAGTACTTGGAGATATTATGTGGACCATCACTCTAAGCTTTCAGCAATTCGATGCAGCTCTTCCTTCTGGATTCTGTTGTCCATTTTATCTTGATCCCATGTTCCACTGCGGACTTCACTAGTAATAGAAATAATCGGTATAAGTTCATCATTGATGTTGTTTGCCACACAATTCAGACCGAGTCTTGATTCTATTTGGTTGGTTCAGGCCCGTGATTGCACATTTACCTGTTGGTGCCACTACTGGATTGCAGCTAGTTTCCTTGGATTGGCTATTTTTTTTTAATAAGGCTGGATTCTGAAGTTTTATTTTGTGATTAAAATCTTTAAAACAACTTATTTAGGCTTGAATATTGTTCTTTTTTCATTTTGTTCCATTACTTAATCACTCTAGCGTGACTGTCCCTTTAATTTCCACCCAAATGCACCTTATGTGGATTTTCTGTTGTGAATAGGCTTTCCAATTATATCTTAGTGGCTTAGGCTTCTCTAAGATTTTTGATTTATTACCTATTCAAATTGGGAAAGAGTTGACTATCAATACAGTTTACCTCAAGAATTTATTTAACAAGAATTAATTTATGTTCTCTTGTGGAAGTTTTTTTGCTGGGGTTAGTATGGTCAGGAAATAATATTATTTGTCCACCATTTGCAGATGTAGGTTTGCGGCACTTTATTCCGGTTTTGCCTTGTCGCATTATACCTTCACTTGTCTGTTGTCTTGTCCTGCCTAATATTGCCAAAATTTTGTGTCATTTTCTCTATGAATGTGGCAGAAACTAGTTTTTACAGAATCTTTAGCTTGCGATTGGTTCCGAATATGGGCTTAGGTTAGGTTATAGGAAAAACCATCACAGCGAAAGCACCCATATATGGACTTTGTACATGTACCACAAGGCAATTGTCCCCAAGTCTTATTTCTCCTAGAGACTTCAGGGATGGTCCTTCTGGGGAAAAATGCTTCATAGCATCCAACTATCAAAAAGGCTTCCCGTACCTCTATCCTCAATTAGACAACTACTTTACATTACATCTTACCTGCTGTACAAAATCTTTTAATCCTGCACACAATTGCATCTTCAGCTAGTACACATATTGTATACCAGTATGGGCATCATCTCCTTTTTTTAGCAAATATAGCAAGAAGAAGAGTTCAAAATTCAATTTCTTGGGATGCACTCCCCGTTTGAGTGCTTTATACAATTCTTACTAGTAAAAAAAAATATACATTCCAAGAGAAATGGATCCAAAAGATGGAAAAGGAGACATTTTCTGGCTCCCTGCAGTAGTAATGTGGTCGCCTGCTGCACCTTCAATATTTTTGTACTTTAAATATGGATTTTGTTAGGAAGATTAGGTCTCGAGATATAGCATCAAAGCATCCAACTACCACATATACTTTACATTAGACCAAACTACTCTAGGAGGAATGTTTTTATGCGGTGCTAACTTTTAATAACTATTTGTCTTATTTGAATATGTGTAATCGTTGTGTATAATTATATTCCTTAATGAAATTCGCTTTTGATATTTAGATTGAGAGCGCTACACTTTAGGCATGTTTGGACTTTTGGAGGTTACTGATTCAATGTTTCAATGGTTTTTGTGTCTGCCTTCTTCATCTAGTAACCCTGTTGTTTTACAGTTCTTGTTCATTGTGTCAAAAACAAATAGTCTTCTATGGCTAAACATTATTTTTTTATGTTGTTCTTCTGTTAATAGAAAGATGATTCATGTCAAGCCTGTGGCGGCAGTGGGAATCTCCTGTTCTGTGAAACATGTACTTATGCATACCATCCCAAGTGTTTACTTCCACCACTAAAAGCTCCTCTTCCTAGTTATTGGAATTGCCCTGAATGTGTAAGATTTCACGACAAATCTTGAATTTGGTAGTTTTGTTGAGCTTTTTTCCAATTATAAATTGTGCGGCATAAATGAAATTTAGATGTTCTGTGTTGCAGGTTAGCCCTCTAAATGATATTGACAGGATACTGGACTGTGAAATGCGACCTACTGTTGCTGACGATAGTGATGCTTCAAAGCTGGGATCAAAGCAAATATTTGTCAAACAATATCTTGTTAAGTGGAAAGGGTTGTCTTATCTTCACTGCACATGGTAGGATTGTGGTTAATGGTTTTCATTTATTATATCTTCATTCTTTGTGGAAACTGGTATATTGACTGATTTCTCTCAAGAAGTAACATGTGGAAAAAAGTTTAGTAACATCCAAACACCATTATTTATGCTGGTACTTCTCCTTTTTGGTACCATGTTAACTTTTGTTTCTTGTGCTCTTAATCTTAGGGTACCAGAGAAAGAGTTCCAAAAAGCTTACAAAACACATCCTCGTTTAAAGATGAAGGTTAACAGCTATAAGCGTCAAATGTCGTCTTTAAATAACTCAGAAGATGAGTTTGTGGCTATTCGGCCCGAATGGACTACCGTTGATCGGATTATTGCTTGCAGGTCAGATACCTTCTGAACCATCACGTATCATTTTCTATATACCGTGGTTTTACTTTGGTGGATCAAAATATCTGTCTTTATTTATTTGTTATTTTTTTTTATTACCCGTCTTTGAAATTTTTCTTTGAGTTTTAGGGTAACTTCAAAATACTTAACCAGCAGATTATTTTGTATCAGTATACAAAATCATAAAACAGGCTAGTAAATTTTTAGTTAAACAAGTTGGACATTTAAAAACCCCTCAACAAAAAAGATCCATGTAGTACGGTAATTTAAGTACATTTAGTGTTCAATTTGAGCGAGTTTTCATTAAAATATTTCCACGAGATTCATTGATTGAGCCTTGTATTGACTCCTAGTCAACCTTCGATCAGTTGATCACCTTGACACAATTTTCGTGCAAACTTTTAATTGATGGATCATTCGATAGATGCTCTCCCTGATTTGCAGAAATCCTCGGATTTAAAAATCCTATTATAATTTTGAGCATTTTAAAGATCATACCTGGGTAATAATAATTCCGTGGTCTCAAGTACCTTTACCTAGATATGGATTGAGTCTCGTATGATTTGCAGTGTGCGCTTTATTGATCTTCAGCTGCATCTGCTTTTAGTGTTTGTAAATAGATGACTCTTAGGACTTTGGCACATTACAGCCCAAGTTTTGAGTAGAAATTGCCAACATGTGACTGTTATCCCTAATGCTGGACCATGGATCCCTCGGTCAGTAGATGGAACTCATTATAAAAAGGCATATAAATCCCAGGTATAAGTTTTTATCCGATAGAAGCACCTAAGATACATCTGATCTAGATTATGCCAGTTGCTTGCCCCTTTAGAGGGCCTTCTTTGTATGTTGAGGAGGAGTCTATTAGAAGAAGAAAAGAGTTTTTACGTACCTGTCTGGTGGGATGGTTTGATGGTGAGGTGGGGGATGCGAAGGCTGTGGAGGTGTGGGCCAAACGGGCGTGGAGGCTTTTGGTGGGCCTCACGGTGGCGCGTCTCAATGATGGGTCCTTTTTGTTCGGTTTCCCTTCTCAGGCGGTGGCGCTGGAGGTCTTAGCTAAAGGTCACCGGAGCTGGGAGGAGCGGAGGCTAGCGTTGGACGCTTGGATCTGGGTTCTCAGGTCAGCGGCGTGACGGGGGTGTTCGTCGCATCTTCCTCAGGGGTGTGCCTTTGCATCTCAGGTGTAATGAGTTGTTTGGGCGAATCGGCGATTTATGTGGAGGTTTTGTGAGGTTGGAGGATGACGACTCTGCTATGCCTGATGTGGTGACCATAGTGGTGGTGGTTGGTAAACCAAGCCCACTGGAGGTTTTCGTTCATGATGATGTTCTCGGCTTTTCCATTGCGGTGGTGGTGCCAACTACCCACGGTCTGGAAGGTGGATTTGGTCTGCTGGCTTTTCAAAGGGAGGAGTGGAAGGCGCTCCATTCTGGTGGTTGGCGAGGCTCTATCGATATCTGGCGATGGGTGGCGAGACGCTGTCTTCCTCTGTTTCCTTCTCCAGCGGCGGTGGGAATTAGGGCCGAGTTTGGGGGTGGTACGGATATGAGGGGCATTGTGGGGAAGACGAGTAATGGTTTGGGGGATGGGTCCCAGTTGATGACACGTGGTGACAATGTAATGGAGTGGAAAAGGGATGGGCAACAGCTGGAGAAGGGGTTGGTGGTGGGGCATAGGATGCCGCCACGTGGCAAAGAAGGTAGGTGGGGAAGGGGACCTCCGTGGGCACGTGTTTGGGAAGATTCAAATTTCAAATCTTTAGAGCGTGATGCCACGCGTCGTTCTCTGGGCCATCGTTATGGGCTGGGCTTCTTCAATAAGTTTGGCTTTCGTGGTGGGTCGGGCTTTGCCCAGAGGTTTTCTACTTCTTCTATTAGGACTTGGCCGGGCATGTTGGGCCAGGTTAGTAATGGGTGGGGCTCATTTCCTCCTAGTTCGGGTCATCTCTCAAGGCCAGGTTTGGATCCGGGTCATCGTAAGGACCCTTTTCCTCGTTTGAATGGGTCGCAAAGTGGTTTTCAAGGCTTGCGAAGTGGGTTTCAAGGTCTACGACGAGTTTTACAGAACTCGTGATGTGTTTTTTGGGGCTCTCGGCATGTTTCTAATTCGATTAGGGATGCCCGTGAACCTTATGAGGAGGGTTTTGTGAAAGTGAGGTCTCGCTGGAGGAGGCCCTCGTCTCAGGTGACGACGAAGGTGAAGGCCCATTCAAAGGTGGCAAGTGTTGAGGTTCTGGCTAAAGGAGAAGGTCGGGCTGATGGCTTGGTCTACCGGCATTAGTCTTCGATGGACAAAGGTAAGATGGGTAACTCCTTGTTTCTTGTCTTACCTCTTGTCACTGTTTTGGAAGAGGTTAATGGTGGGGGCACTAGTAGGTGTAAAATTGGGGGGAAGGATGTTGTGATTGAGAAGGGGTTGGATTCTGTGCTTGTTGAGGCTCCTTGTAATGATTCTGTTGTGCCGCCTTTAAGATGTTTTGGTGTTGGGGGTGTAAGGGCTGTGGGGAGGATTCATGTTTTTCTGGGATGGAGGATAGTGTTAGTGGTTATGAGGCTTTGGCTTGCATAAATGTGGGATGTGAAAGGGAGTTGGGATTGATGGAGGTTAATGATTTGATGGGTAGTCTGGAGGTGATAGAGCATATTCGTCCTATTGCCATGGATTGTTCGGAGCTTATTAATCACAATTGGGTAAAGGAGAATGTGGTTCGGGTGGCCGAAAAGATTTGGGTCTCTTTTGGTGATCAAAAGGCGAAAGGTGAGGCTTTGTTATTGGCTTTGGCGGAGAATAGGGAGGAGGAGGTTAGCGGTGAGGAGAGGGCGTTAGTGGTGCATCGCCCACATCTTTCTTGGAAGGGTGCGAGGGAGGTTCGAGGTTTGGCTTCAAGTGTTAATTATGATGGGAGGAAAAGGGGGTCGGGTGAAAGAGATGGGGGTAGAGGAGGAGGGAAGAGAAGGGGAGTGAGGTATTTATCTGTTTGATATGAAGTTACGCCTTATTTCTTGGAATGTCCGGGGACACAATTGTCTGGATAAAAGTAAGGTAGTTAGATTTGCTTTAGGAAGATGAAATGCTCAGATAAAGATGGATGCTATGAATGATAAGGTGGCTAGGAGTATTTGGGGGAGTAGGTTTGTGGATTGGGCTGTGTTGGATTCATGTGGGGTCTCGGGAGGGGTGATTGTGATGTGGGATATGCGTATGGTGTTTTCTTTGGATGTTCAAAAAGGGAGATATTCGATTTCTTGCTTATTTTCAATGGTGGATGGTGGCTTTCGATGGGGTTTCTCTGGGGTCTATGGTCTTGTTGATGATGGGGTTCGATTGTTGTTATGGGAGGAGCTCGGTGTGGTCAGGGAGGAGTGGTGTCTTCCGTGGTGTGTGGGAAGGGATTTCAATGTTGTTCGGGCTCCTTCTGAGCGCTCCTCTAGTGGCCAATGGACGAGTGCTATGGACTCTTTCTTTGACTTTATTGATAGACAAACGCTTCATGACCTTCCTCTGGTTGGGGCTTCTTTTACTTGGTCCAGTGACAGGACTTCTCCAACTTATTCTCGTATTGATAGATTCCTGATCTCTAGGGATTGGGAGGAGTGGTTTTCTGATGTCATTTAGTCTTCCCGCTTTACTTCGGATCATGCCCCGCTTTTGTTGGATTGTGGCGGTATTTCCTCGGGGAAATCTCCGTTCAGGGTTCGAAAATATGTGTTTACGAGCTGAGGTATTCCAGGATCGTGTCTCGAAGTAGTGGGCTTTATCTGGTAGATTGGGGTCTCCGAGCTTTGTGTTGGCTTCTAAGTTGTGTACTTTGAAGTCAAAACTCATATACTGGAACAAGGAGGTGTTTGGCAATTTGGAGTGGAGGAGGAATAGGTTACTTTCTGAGATAGGTGATATTGATAGAGCGGGGGGGGGGGGGGGGGGGGGGGGGGGGGGAGCAATGTATGGCCGATATTGAGTTGGTTGCGACTTAGGAAGAGATTTCGTGGAGGCAGAAATCTCAGGCTCTTTGGCTGAAAGATGGGGATCGGAATACTAAGTTTTTTCATCGTATGGCTAATGCTCGTAGGAGGATTAACCCTATTGGGTGTATTTCTATTGAGGGTTCGTTGTTGTTCTCGAATGAGGAGTTGCGTCAGGGGATTCTTGCTTTCTATCAGAGGCTTTTAAGGGAGAGCGAGAGTTGGCGTCCTTAGCTGGATGGTTTGCATTTTGACTATATTTCTGTGGAGGAGGTTGTAAGGGCCTTGAACCAGTATAATGGGGACCGTGCTTCGGGTCCTGATGGGTTTACTTCGCGGTTCCTTCTAGAGTGTTGGCCTATTGTCCGGGAGGATGTGATAGGTACTTTCCAGGCCTTCCATGATGAGGGTGCTTTTGTGAAGTCCCTTAATGCTTCTTTCATCTCTTTAATCCCCAAAATTGCTTTCCAAAGGCGGGAGGCTTACTTTGATCAAAAGTACGCTTTCCAATTTTCCTACTTATTTTCTCTCCCTCTATCGGATTCCGTGTTCTGTGGCCAAGAGGATTGAGAGCATTCAACGTTAGTTTTTGTGGGGTGGGAGCAGGGAGTGTTCTACTATCCACCTCGTACGTTGGGATGTTGTTTGTCGGCCTTTTCAAGATGGTGGTTTAGGCATCCGTAGGTTGATCCTTTTCAACAAGGCATTGTTAGGGAAATGGTTATGGCGTTTTGGGAATGAGAGGAATCGGTTATGGAGGAGAGTGATCTCTTGTTGGTACGTGGAGACTTTTGGTGGTTGGTGCTCTAAGCCGATGGTCATTCGCAAAGGTTTAAGTGTGTGGAAGGACATCCGGAAGGGATGGGATTCTTTTGCTACTTTTGTTAGGTTCAGGGTGGGGGATGGTCGCTCTGTTCGTTTTTGGTCTGATCATTAGTGTGGGGAGGGCTCCTTGGCCGCTCTGTTCCCTTTGTTCTTTAGGATTGCTCGTGATCGACACATCTCTGTTGCTGACTGTTATCACCTTGACATCGGGAGGATTGTTTGGGATGTTCTGTTCACGCGTCCTTTCCAGGAGTGGGAGTTGGAGGAGGTTTCAGGGCTGCTGGAGTTGTTGTACTCTTTGGTTCGGATTGGCCCGATGTTTCCCTGGAAGGCGGTCTGACGTACCAAGACCCCTTTCAAGGTTTCTTTTTTTCACATGGTCGGTGGCATGGCCATATTATTACTTTGGATATTTTGAGACGACGGGGTATTGTTGTGGTCAATCGGTGTTTTCTATGTAAGAAAGATGATGAGTCCATTAATCACTTCTTCTTACATTGCCTGGTGGCTTACGACTGTTGGAGTTTGATTGTTGGGCTATTTGGGATTTGTTGGGTGATGCCGGCCTCGGTTCAAGAGGTTCTTCTTATTTGGAGGAGTGGGTTGCCTGGGTCTCATGTGCGCTCTTTCTTGCGTGTGGCTCCTTTGTGCTTATGGTGGTGCCTATGGCTCGAACGGAACCGCCGGTGTTTTGAGGGGATTGAGACCCCTCTAGGTTCTTTGAAGGATGTTTTTATTTATTTTTTGTTTTCTTGGGTGGAGGGTCGCAATTGTATGTCCATAGATGAAAAGATAGACTTTTTGGATTCTCTTGGCCCGTAAAGGCTTTTCTTGTATTCTTTGGGATGCACTCTCCGTTTGAGTGCTTTTTATACAATTTCTTACTAGAATATTACGGGTTTAGAGTTGAAACAAAATGCCGAAAGGTTCAATCAATCAAAATCATAGAGGGTTGGTGAATCCCTCAATTATTTATACTTTTTCATGTTCTTCCAAAACTTTGAAGTTTCAATTAAAATGATGTTTCATATGGAACCTAATACATTATAGATGTAGTGCATCCCAAATGTGTATAAAGAGTATACACATATGATGAAACCTAATGACGAGATAGGTTATGAGGTGATATTTTCTTATTAAATGTGAAATATATCTAATCCTCTCTGACATGCCTAATATTAAGAAAAAGGAAAGTGAAAAGGAAACAGACCCAAAACAAGAATATAAATGCTGGTTTCTTGTGAGAAAATTTCTCCGTTAATTTATCGTAGCGACCTAGCTGGAACAAGCGGAAAATAAACAAGGCTGTACTTGGAAAGGAAGAATGTGCAATCCTTCACTGAAGAAATGCGACGGAGGAACTAATAGCAAAGAGAGGGAGCACTACACTGAGCTCACACTAAGGATAAAATGTTCACTAAATGCTATTAATGCATAGCTTGTCCTTCATTGATCTGGGAACTTATGAACCTCCATAGCGTAAAAGGTTCCCAATGATCTCTTGCACAGGGTATTCATAGAGTCAAAGATTCTTACGCCTATCTTTCATCAAACTCATTTCAACCTCAGACCATGTTTGACCGTATCATGTTGTAGAAGAGGCTTCTGTGAAGGGCTTCAAGGTGCGGTAGAGGTTTTCCTTGCAATGCAAATCTGATGCTTGTGGGTTTGAAAATTGAGAGTAGTATAAACTGAGTGACTTCTAAAGTTGTCTTCAACCTCTAACTGACCGATGCTATCAAGAGCACTCTATCAATTCTCCTCATTGTGGGAGTGTTCAAAACTCCATAACAGCTCTTGCCATTTCACTCAGAAGTGCACCTTGGAGAAGAGGCCTCAATCCAACCTTGTATTGAGCCAAAGACACTTTTAGAACATTTTTTTTAGATAAACATCAAATCACACGAAGAGATAAGGAAGCAACAAGTTGACAGGGCTACCTATACTTCTTAACTACATAAGGGACACTTGTCAGGCATTGGTTCGGAAGTGGAGAATCAGGGATTTTCCAATCATTGTAGTGTTTGACATGACTCATAGTGATGGTTCACCAAGTGCTGTGACAAAATCTTTGAGAAATGAATTTTACCCCGACCATTACCAATGTCATTACATGTTCAACCACCATTATAATCTCCAGTGATTGAGAATTTAGCAAGTCAATCACTATTCTGCCAGGTAAGGCAAAAAATGACTATTTAATTACTGCATATTCCTCGAGGTATTGACCAACTGTTAATAACCAATTATAGAAATTCTAAACAGGACTGTCCTAGGAGTATTGAAGGCATCAACCTTGAAATTTCTTGATTTTATTTTGTTCTGAAGCTTTCTGCCGTATTTTATTGTCATGTGTATTTATTAGTATTATTATTTATTTTTACTCTTCCCCTCGGAGAAACCAGAATATGAAATTGTTCCACACTATCATTTTTACTTATTCTGATGGTCGTTATTCTAAAAGTAGTTCAAGTACCATGTGTGTCATTTTTTACAGAGGAGATGATGATGAGAAGGAGTATTTTGTAAAATGGAAAGAACTTGGGTATGATGAATGTTACTGGGAATTCGAATCTGATATTTCAGCGTTTGAACCTGAAATTGAGAGATTTAAGAGTATTCAGTCTAGAAGTCGGAAACAATCTACAAGTAAGCCGAAGAACAGTCCTCACGATGCCATAGAATCGAAAAAGAAGCAGAAAGAATTTCAGCAGTATGAACAGAGTCCTGATTTCCTTTCTGGAGGTAAATTGTTGGTATCTGATAGGTGCTCTGTAATTTAGCATGGTTGTGTATTATTTTTAATTTCAACCTGATCGTCATGAAAATCCAAGTGCATTTTTGTTTGAATGAAGGCTCACTTCACCCGTATCAGCTTGAAGGATTGAACTTTCTGCGGTTCTCATGGTCCAAACCAACGCATGTGATACTTGCAGATGAAATGGGCCTTGGTAGGGTTTAGTATGTGCTGTTTCAGTCCTTTTTCTTTTCTTTCTAGCATTCCTCGTTGAAGATCAAGATTTGAATTTGATCTTGCCTTGCTTCCTGTTTGAGTGTAGGCAAAACAATACAGAGTATTGCTTTTTTAGCGTCTCTTTTTGGAGAGAATATCACTCCGCATTTGGTAGTAGCGCCCCTTTCAACATTGCGAAATTGGGAACGCGAATTTGCAACATGGGCACCACAAATGAACGTTGTATGTACATGTGCTGTTTCATTTATTAATATGACTAATATATATGAATTATGCTGAATTAAGGTTCCTTAATATAGGTGATGTATGTTGGTTCCGCCCAATCTCGTGCTGTTATTAAGGAATATGAGTTTTTCTTGCCCAAAAATTCTAAGAAGAAGAAGAAGAAAAAGAAATCTGGTCACATTGTTCGTGAGAACAAGCAAGACAGGATAAAGTTTGATGTCCTCCTAACATCGTATGAGATGATTAACTTGGATAGTGCATCATTGAAGCCAATAAAGTGGGAGTGTATGGTAAATTTCTTTTGTTTTAGTTGAATTCTTTGCTACATAAGCACACATATTTTGTTAAAAAGCTGACTTCTCTGTTCAGATAGTTGATGAGGGTCATCGTCTCAAGAATAAAGATTCGAAATTGTTTCTTGCACTGACTCAGTACTCTAGTAGACATCGTGTGCTTTTGACTGGAACTCCTCTTCAGGTTTGTCATCAACTTCCATATCCTGCTTATGAATTGTAGAACGTTGATTATTTTGATGAATTAACGAAAATATTATATTTTATGCACTAATGACAGTAACCAAACTAAAAAATTTGGGCACAACAGCTTCTTGTACTTTTAAACAATATTAGAGGAAATTGCATTACCCTGATGGCCAACACCACAATCCTCGTTATGAGTTTGTACTCATGCTTTAAGAGCTACCAAATCAACTTATGCAAAAGTGTATCGTCCTAGGGTGTCCTAAATCTCTTCCACAGTGTAGTATGGTATCATCTGTAAAGATCATGGTCACAGTAGGTACATGCATAATGTTAATACCTCCCAAAGCTATGAGCGTTTGGTGGAGGGACCCATCTTTACATCATGGACGGCTCAGATGTCACTTCATCTTTGTTTGTTCCCTTTATTTAATAAATATTTATATAATGAAGGATCATATCTAAAGTTTTTTATTCTCATGAACCAGGCGTCTCATCTTTAATTAAAGTGAAGCAGTTTTATTATTCAATGTTTTAAAGTTAAATAGATGAATTCCTTTGTTAATTATTTCTAACCAACTTAAACTATATTTTGGATTAGTAGATATAATACTTATTAAATGCTATTAATACTTCTGTGGAAAACTTCTATTAACCCTTTAAGTTCAAAAAATTCTCCCATCTTTCTTATATACATATTTAAACTTCAAAGGACACTTTGGTAATTTTCAAAGGGGACAATTCACTAAGGGACAACTATTATGGGACGGATGGAGTATTACTTTTTTCTACTTAATGTTCTCAAATGTTGGAGAGAATTTTATACATCGTATCATTTGAATGCCAATTAATAAAGGGTTCGAATAATATAACTACTACTTTTATATCCGGGGTTATACATGAATGTTTATTGTACATTTAATCTCTTTTGATTGTATTCCAATGAACTTCTGATGCATTTCAGAACAACCTTGATGAACTATTCATGCTCATGCACTTCCTTGATGCTGGGAAGGTCAGTATGACTGCAACTTTGTAGAAGAATTACTCTGAAAGTTCTTCCAAGTTACATGCAGTTAATTATATAAAAAGCATTTTTTCAGTGTTTTTGGCAAAATTTTGCAGTTTGGAAGCTTAGAGGAGTTTCAGGAGGAGTTCAAGGATATCAATCAAGAGGAGCAGATTTCAAGGCTTCATAAAATGTTGGCCCCCCATCTCCTTAGAAGTACAATTTCTGAACCTTTTTTGTTGTTTCCTCAACTGTTAAAGAGCTTCTTTTATTTTTAATTGTCCTCATCAGTTTATAGTTCTTTTCTTTTTTCTTTTTATTTTTTATAAGTAAGATTTCTGATTTTCTTTATTACTAGGGAAATATGTTGAATTTTCCATTAGGTTAGTTTTTGTTCTGATGTGGAAAGGAATGCAACAGATGTGCTGAGAAAGGAGATGTAACACATTCACATTCGAACTATAATCCACCTATACAGTGTCCACCAAAAAGAACAAAAGAAGAAAGGCCAATAGATTTCACCTTTGTGCTATCCATACCTGCCTGGGTAATCCTATGAAAGAATCAAAGGGCTTAGGAAAATATTCCTCTAGCAAAAGCTTACAATGATGTCAACTAAGAGTTTAAACTTGTAAATTGAGGAGTTCCACTCACTTTAAAAACATCTTAATTGCTCCCTCCAAGTACTTCACACGGGGCTCAATGGAGACACTTGAAAATTCTTTTCTACCCCTTATGGGAAACTCAAATTCACATCTGGAAACCATCCATTCCATCTGGAATGGTTGGTTGTTTTCTTTGTTATAGATCATCGAGAAACATATTTTTGGATAAATATATTATCATTTTTTCTTGTTTTGTTCCAACTCCCAATCATTGTTCTTTCTTCATTTTCAAAATTTTGTTTAAAAAACAAAGAAAATGGAACTTCCACTTCCGATTTAAAGGGTCATTGCTTGGTGCTATTAAATTACAATTGAGGTTTGAATCTTATGGAAACTACTTTGTGCAAATAATTCTGAGGTTATGTGGAAACTCCATCCGTCCCTTCCTGCATCCTCTGTTGGTGGGAACTCTAGT
Organism: Cornus suecica; assembly: GCA_963922005.1. Lineage (NCBI taxonomy): Eukaryota > Viridiplantae > Streptophyta > Magnoliopsida > Cornales > Cornaceae > Cornus > Cornus suecica. Next base: position 98,728,519 of record OY998238.1, read on the forward strand.
AGGCAATGATCTTTTATTTAAACAAGAGAATATATGGGGAAAATGGTGGTGAATCACTTGCATTGTCACTTTTCTTTTCGGTTCATGGACTAGACCCACAATTAACATGGGGCCCTAATAGCATTTTGTAGGAAAGAAGAACTTACTTGTTTATCATGTTCTAGGCTAAATTCAGAACACTGCTTGCGTGCTAAAGCTCGTGGGTCTATTTGTGACTGAATGAATAATTTTTCTCATCAAATATTTTTGAAGTTTTGGAATCATCAATGTTTGCTGATATACAGAAAAAACACATTTTCTTATGAATTTGTAGGAGTGAAGAAGGATGTAATGAAGGAGCTGCCTCCTAAAAAGGAGCTGATTCTACGTGTGGAATTGAGTAGCAAGCAGAAGGAATACTACAAAGCCATTCTGACTCGTAATTATCAGATACTAACTCGTCGTAGTGGTGCCCAGGTGATATCATGTTCTTGTGAGTTGATTTTCTTGTCATGTTATTTTTGTCTGACATTTGACTCTTGTTCAATGGTCCTGGTGTCAGATTTCTCTTATCAACGTGGTTATGGAATTGCGGAAGCTTTGTTGTCATGCGTATATGTTAGAAGGAGTTGAACCTGATGATGCAAATGAGTTTTACAAGTAATCTTATGCTTTCTGAATCTATGCTGTTTCTTTTTTATTTTCAGTGCAGTTGATTTACAAATGCTGTACAATTGTTTTTATTATTAATTATTAGAGGAACCTAGAGCCTAGAAGCTTGTATGAAGAGTGCAAACTAGGAGGGTTTTTTAATTTATTTTATACTTTTTGGAATTAGTATTTATGATTCTATTGTGTAGATGTAAACAGTAGCATGTTTATTACTTGGTAATACGCTGTCAAGTTTTGTTTGATCATAGTTACAGAAGTGATAAACGATATGTTGCCAGGTTCTGTTCATCAAACTATCCTTCTAATTCTTGCTCTTCTTTTCTATCGAGCAGGCAGCTTCTGGAATCATCTGGCAAATTGTACCTTTTGGATAAAATGATGTTGAAGCTTAAGGAGGGTGGTCACAGAGTACTGATATATTCACAATTTCAGCATATGCTGGACCTACTAGAAGAATATTGTACCTTCAGGGTAACAATGTTAACATAGATTTCTTTTGTTCTTTTACTTGCTGGTGGATGGTCTATGGAGATTGCTTAATTTTTGAAAAGGAAAAACCATAATGATGGTGCTCTTCTGTTGAGTTTGTTTTCAATTCAACGGTTGAAGGGTGAGCTCATGGTGAGATTGCCCCCTGGATAGGCTTACTCTTTTGAATATAATTTTGACATAGTGTTTTTCTTTATTTTAGAAATGGCAGTATGAGCGGATTGACGGAAAGGTTGCTGGTGCTGAAAGACAAATTCGAATAGATCGGTTTAATGCCAAGAATTCCTCCAGATTTTGTTTTCTGCTATCAACCCGAGCTGGGGGTTTGGGAATAAATCTTGCAACCGCCGACACTGTGATTATATATGACAGGTAGATATTTCTGTTTCGCTTTTGGAATAATGCTGTGGATGTGGTAGCATTAGTTGAGAATGGGGAGGAAATCGAGGAAGCTACAGGTTCAGTGTCCTATGGACTCTTGAGATAAATAATATTAGTGGAATCACGATCCTCTAACAGAAACTATAATGTAGCAATTTTAAAGTTGAGCAATCAATTTATTATTGCTGAAGTATTATTTGTAATTTAATTGATCATTTATTTTTGATAATCAAGTCATTCTAGAATATTTTACAAAATTAAATCTAGTATGGTAAAACAGAATCTGGTTTCTCCCCTCTTACGCTCCCTCAACATGGTGGCATTGTTACCCTTGTGAAAAATTAAGAAATGAGTGTAAAGAAATCATATTTGGTAGGAGACATGTCTTATGACAGGAAAGGTTGGTGAAAAATAATACATGCTGTCCATTCCACTTGTGGGAATAGAAGGCAAGGAAGATGGTGTCACAATTTTTGGCTTATTGCTCAATGTGAGATTGTATTGCCACTAGAAAAAATAAGTGGCTACAGGCTACTTACCCTTACATTGCATCTGGACCTAGAATCGTGTCATAATGAGGGTGTTATACCATTTCATGTCTTTGTTTTTGTTTTCTTGCTCCTAAAAACTTTTTGTATTCTAAATCTTTTTTTGATAGGTAAGTAAAAGTAGTATAAAAAGCACTTCCCTTTGAGTGTGTCCCTGATTACAAGAAAGGTCGCCCTAAGAACCGAGCATACCCAAAAAATCAACATTTTCTTCTATAGATGTACAAAATCTACCCTCCACCCAATAAAACAAAAGAGAAATAAATGTATCCTTAAAAAATCCAACCGAGGACTCAATCCCCTCAAAACACCGCTTATTTCGTTCAAGTCAAATGACCCACCAAATGCAAAGGGGAGCAACCCTCCAAAAAGGTCTAGCTTGAAGCCCAGCGAAGCACTCCCACCAACCATCAAGAACCTAATGGACCGAAGCCGACATCACTTAAAACATGTTGAACAGACCAAACACCAACAATCGTACGCCACCGGGCAGTGGAGGAGAAGGTGATCAACCGACTCCGCGTCATTCGGGGCTCAACTGTTAAAATTTCATTATTGCGTTGTTCGGGGTGCATTGGGTTCATGCCTCGGTTTTCGAGAGGATTGGTTGATGGTTGGAGAGGCTGCCTTCTAGGATTGCATGCCGGTGTTTTTTTCAGGGTGCGTTTGGTGGTGATTGTGGAAGGAATCCTCCTTAAGGGAGGGAGGAATCTGTTGTTTGGGCTATAAAATTTCTTATTGTTAGCTTTCTTTTATATATACATCTCTATCTATCTATCTATACTAATAAAGTACACGGGCTCCTTTAATATTTCAAACATTTTAAAATGAGGGATGGGAAAAAGACTCTCGAGCCGGAGCGAGGACAAACCAGCCTCTTTCCGAGCGTGGGAGGAGTAAGGAAAGAGGACATTTCTAAGGGGTGTAGCCTTGACGGGACGGGATTTGCTTTCTGGCCTCTTTTTACCAGTTGAGGCAATTCGCTCTATCAAGACCAATCTTTAGAATATCTTTTCTGCTGACCCAACTCGGTTCCGGGTGGAGGATGAAGAGAAGGAGAACAACCCTCGACCTTAAGCGCCTATCCTGACTTAGGTGGGGAAGAAATGGAACTCCGATGAGAACGTAGTCTTAAAAATAATATATATTTTTAATTATTTAAACAAACGTGCCTTTTTCATTTATATATTCTGTATCAATGGCACCTCTTCAAGATGTTGCTTCACTCCTAAGTTCTTAACAATCATGTTGCTTCACCTCTCAAAATCCTCCAAATCACACCCCATCATCACTATATATATTCCACATCATTTTTTATGCAAAAACCCACCCAAAAACCTACGTAAACACACACACACAACTCTACACCATACATAGCTTCTCATTCATTAATATTCTCGTCCCTTTCATTGTTTTCCCTCTCCCTTTCATTGTTCCATTAATTATTATTTTTCTTCTATCTTTCATTGTTCCATTCCTTCTTAGTCCACTTTCCGCTTAGCGGGAGTTCTATTTTTATTAATTTTCAATTTTCAATTATAATTATATATTTTTTTTGTTTGTTATTATTGCATTTTTATTGCTATGGTTAATTTTAATTTTTCATATATAGTTATATAATCTTTTTTTGTAATGCAGAGCACATGTTTTGCCTAGTATATATATATATATGGTTTATATTTTATTTTTTGGTTAGGTTACGGGAAGAAATTATAGATTTGTAGAGGAAATAATAGAATTCTTGGTAGGAGCTTTTTGGCTTAGGCTGCTTGTGACGTCCCACATCGCCCGGGTATAGGTCTGGGGATGTGTTTATATGTGCAGTATTGTCTCCAATTGGTATGAGGCCTTTTGGGGAGGAGCCCAAGAGCAAAACCGTGCGGGTTTGGCCCAAAGCGGACAATATCGTACCAAGTGTTGGAGCGGGGTGTTACAATTGGTATCAGAGCCAGAGCCCGGCCAAAATTAAGTGTGAGAGCATGCACAAGCCCATAAGTAACACCAACGAGAAGTTGAGGACGTTGGGTCCTAAGAGGGGGTGATTGTGACGTCCCACATCGCATAGGTATAGGTCTGGGGATGTGCTTATATGTGCAGTGTTGTCTTCAATTGATATGAGGCATTTTGGGAAAGAGCCCGAGAGTAAAACCTTGCGGGTTGGGCCCAAGGCGGACAATATCGTACCAAGTGTTGGAGCGGGGTGTTACACTGCTTGTGTAGCTTTTGAGCTGAATTCTCCTTTTTGCACGCTATCCAGCACATATTTACTTATATAAAAGAAGAAAGGCACTCCAAATCTTGGGCAGTGGGGTCTAAAGCATGGATAGGATATGGATATGGATAATACGATAATACAATTCTCGGAAAATAGGGTATGAGTACTGGAGGACATAACAATAAGAAATAATAGTTTTGATTTCTGTACATAATAAAATTAGTTTTCGATCACTTTTTATAGTTTTATGAATCTAAATGTAACCATTAATATGTTAAAAATATAGAAGCCACAAAATACAAGTAGGACATTGTTTCACAACACGTAAAACAAGAATCTTTTGTAGGCTGCAAAGGAGTAGTGGTCTGTTTGAGCTTGGCTCAAGCTCAAATAGAGAGCCCCAACCTTGGTGTTAAACTAGGCTCGTCTATGCCCATCAAATTCTTGAGCTTGGCTCAAAACTTGTTTAATATTTCATGCACACCCACACTTACACAGACATGTATCAACAAAAACCTGGAAAAACAGCAAGATCACCGTATGTACATATATACACGTACATATGTAACATATACACCGTTTCAGTCGATCTTCACATAGATCTTTATTCTCTATTAAAGATCACCATCGAGTCATTGACACCGTACAGGGGAAACGAGAGACATGATGTGTTCATAGATAGACAGATAGGGGTACTAGATAAGAGTTAAGTTAATGTTGTTTAGGATTGATATATTACTGTCGATGACAAGTGTTCTCCAGCTAAGTGTGGTTTTAGGGTTTTGGTTTGGTGGCTAGGGTTCATCTGTAGCGGATGAATATGGCGGAATGGCAGGGATTTTGTTTGGTAGGGCTGAATATGGTGAGTGAGCCTAGAGATTGGGAATGCTATGGACAGAAGCTATTTAGTATTTGAAATGAGTGAACTATTTGGGTTGGGCTGGGCTGGGCTTTGATAAAAGTGTGAGATCATTAAATATTTACTCGAACCTTTTGTATGTTGGGCTAAACATGTCAGTTGTCATATAAGTGTTTGGTTGGGCTTAATAAAAGTGTACCCCCCCCCCCCCCCCCCCCCCCCCCCCCCCCCCCCCCCCCACCTTTTGTATGTTGGGCTAAACATGTCAGTTGTCATATAAGTGTTTGGTTGGGCTTAATAAAAGTGTACCCGCCCCCCCCCCCCCCCCCCCCCCCCCCCCCAAAAAAAAAAAAGGGAAAACACAAACACACACCACGCACTCACAGACATACACACAACTTTTTCTCTCTCATCTGTTGGTATCTTAGATTGTTTTTTTTTTTTTGCAGTGATTGGAATCCCCATGCTGATCTACAAGCAATGGCAAGAGCTCATCGCCTTGGGCAAACAAATAAGGTTAAAATCAGTGCTCAATGTTGTTTGTGCAGACCATCGTTGTTCATTACCTTGGTATGGTTGTGTTAGATAATCCTTGTAATTTTGCAGGTAATGATTTATCGACTTATAACACGAGGGACGATTGAAGAAAGGATGATGCAGATGACCAAGAAGAAAATGGTTTTAGAACATCTAGTTGTCGGGAGGCTCAAAGCACAAAACATTAACCAGGTAGGTGTTATTCAGGTTGAGGTTAAGAGTTTACCTTTTCTGCTCCAAATGAAGGATAATTAACTAAGACAGCTATAAATCCAGCTTGGCTATTCATTATTGGAAATCAACATGTCACACCCCAAATCCCAAAGACGCGAGTCGTGATAAAAGAAATGTGAAATTAAATACTACTGGAGTGAGGAAAGAGAATTTAATTTTTCTTCCAAGACAATTGGAGTGAGAAGAAATTTTCTGATAGTATCAAAGGAAAATTAAATTCTCTTTAGAAAAGAATACTAATAATTACCAGCCTATCCTGTTTGGCCTAAACTTAAAACTACATGATAATTTACTATTTAAATTTCATTTTTGCATTTGACAACACTGCATACCCCATCCCCATTTAACATATATATATATATATAAACTTATTATAATAAGGTTCTTGGATATCATGAAACCTTGTTATAGGTATTAGTGTACTTTTAAAGGCACGCCTGGACGCGGGCAGTGTTATTCTGAGACTGGTATATAATCTGGTAAAAGATACATGACACGATAAAAGATATTTTTTCTATACTATCTAAAGGCTCCAGGTGCACTTAAGTCATTAAAGGTCCTCTAGAGACTGGGCAAGGTGAGGCGCGCCTGAGTGAAATGAGAATATGAAAGTTTCAATGAAAAAGTAAAATTAGTATTAAAGCATTTACTCCAGTGTTTGGGATGTCATTCCCTCATTATTGTATAAGGAGTAGAACTCATGTTGCAATGAGGCTAAGTATTACTGTGATGGAAACAGGTTAGTGGGCGTCATATGTGCTATATAGATGCATGTCTCTTTCTTAGTTAGGTTAATTTCTTCTGTATTGTTATTTTGGGGGATTTTTTTTTTATTTTTTTGATAAGCAAGTACGTGTATTAAAAAGAGCACTCAAACGGGGAGTGCATCCCATGAACAAAAGGAAGCCCCTAATGGCCAAGAGAACCCAAAAACTCATCTCATCAATGGATTTACAGTAATGACCCTCAATGGATTTTTTTTTTTTTTGGGGGGAGGGTGGACTGGTGTCGTTCTTTTTATTATTGTTTTGGAAATTTTCTCTGAGAATTACCTTTTCTGCCTTTGTTATTCGTGTAATATTAATTCTGTGCTTTGTACATGTATAGTATGCTGCAGGAATGAAACTAATTTTCAACTTTTGAGAGTTCCCTTTAAAGGTTATGAAACTTCTAAGATGATTTTTCGTTTGTTTAGGAAGAACTTGATGACATCATTAGGTATGGCTCAAAGGAGCTGTTTGCTGATGAGAATGATGAAGCAGGAAAATCCCGGCAAATCCATTATGATGATTCTGCAATTGATAGGCACTCACTTTCTGCTCTACATCCATTGTCTTTTTCCTTTTAAATACTTTCTTTTTTATTATTATGTCGAAGTTTTAAATGGATTTCTTTTTAGGTTACTTGACCGTGAACAAGTTGGAGAGGAAGAGACTACTTTAGATGATGAAGAGGAAGATGGATTTTTGAAGGCCTTTAAGGTGACTTTTTTTGCTGGTCTCTCTGTCTCTTGCTTATACATTTGTTTATATCATGGTACAGATGTGATTTTGTGAACTTATTTCTTTATACCACCAGTTCGCAGATACGGAATCCAAATTTTTTTTTCTGTAGTATGATACTTATTTTTTTTTTCTTACATCACTTTTATGGTCATAACCACATTATTATTGTCTCCTTGGTGTTGGGTTACGGGAGATTGGAATTCACTTGTTTCTCCTACAGTTGTTCTTGGGATGGCCATATTTCATCACACATTGTCTTTGAGCATCTGTATTTCTCTTTGTCACATCTATAATCCACCATGTTATATGTTTCAGAACCCTGCCATAGGCTTTTCACCAAACGAATGGAAATCATAATGGAGTTCTTTTTTTCCCTTTTTCTTCTATGGCGTAAACCAATTGGCCGCAATTATAGTTCCACACCTTAGGCGTTGTTGAACAACACCCACTCAAAATTTTATGACAGGACTCATCAACTTAATACTCTGAAAATAGTTTGTACAGCTTCGAATATCCCCATATACCCATGGGCCATATATGTGTTGTTGAAATACTTTTGTGTAATTCATCGATCATTTTCTTAATTATTATTAAATACGAGTTAATTCCTCGTTTTCTTAATTATTGTGTGATTAATTTTGTTAGCCAATACATGAATTCATCACCTAAAACACTTTGATTAACTGTCCCTCACAAGAAGGCCATCTAGTACTAAATCATGTCCTGTTCTCATCTTCCTTAATCAACTTTCATCTCTATTGCCCCTGTCGTGACTATATTCTTTTAATCAACTTTTCCCGGTTTTTTTGTGTCTTCAACTTGTATTCGTTTCTTGTTTCCAGTCATATTTTGTAACCCTCTATTCCTGTTTTATGCAAGTTCCATAGGTCATTGCTTTCTTCCTTGCATATTTTTTTTTTCAATTTATTATTATTATTATTATTTTTTTCTCATTGTGTGTGTGTGTAGCATGTCATCACAGTTCATCATTTATGTTCTATGTTGTTTCCTCAATATGTTGTTTTTAAATAATTATATCTTCTTCCATCTTTTTTTTTTAAAAGGTAAATAAAATTTGAACAACAAAAAGATTTTACCAAATTTGCACTCGTCTTCCATCTTTTAGCTTTTGGGTTATAGTCCCATTTTTTTCCTTGGTCGTCCTTTCATATCCATGTCAAACTCTCTTGTTGAATAACTTTACTGTCACTGCATTATCCAGTCCCTTTAGCCTAGAAAGATTTATACCACTACGTAGTCTACTATAACCACCTTGGCATCATTTCTATTTCTAAATTCATGTCAACCACGTGCCATCTCATGGTCTCTTTGATCTTGTTGTATATAACCGATTAAGTCTTCACCAATAAAACATTTCCTCCTAGTATTCTTTATCTAATTCATCCGTATTCTGTCATGATTGTGGTTTGATGTGTTAATTTTATTATTTGTTGTTTCATATTAATTGTTTTAACTCCCAGTATGAATGTTACTGAAATTGTTCTCTCTCTTTTTCAAATAACAGTGCTAATGTTTTTCTATTTGAATTATTTTTAAGATCTATCTTTACTCCAATTTTTGTTTCTCTCTGGTTGTGTTACAGTTTATATTTTTATTTTCAGTTTCTCTTACTTTCATTGGCACGTGGAACCTTTTCTATTATCTTTGCATCCAACAGCCGATTTGATGCCCGTTACCCATTTTGTGACACATCTGAAAACAAATCGAATGCATCATTTACAGTAATTCCTTAGTTGTGATGTGTATTTATCCTATAAGGGAATATTAAGTTCACCTGCAAAACCAACTTAAGAGCAGATAGAAAAGAATAAAATATTTAAGAGAGGGTCCAATCTTGACTATATCATAGACTAAACAAGATTTTCACTTTAACATGTGGATTGACTTTACCACTACCCCCAAGGGGCGCCAATTTCTCTATCTCAAGATGAGCATCATAAATTAGAGTAGAACCTTGCTTGGGTTAGGCACTAATCCAGGAAACAACCTACTATCCTGAATGACAACAGCATCATAGATGATACCTCTTTTGCTACATTACAGTGAATGAGAACGTGTCAGCATTATATCTGCCTCTTAGCACAAGGGTTGTCTCAAAGAAAAACGGTGATCCATATGCTGTTCACCTCCCTAATTCCTTCATGTGATGGAACTTCTCTGAACCAACATTTGGTAGATGACTTCTTGGTTTGCATTTGTAGTGCCGTTCACTCAAAATGTTATCTAATATTTTTGTAAAATTGATGTTTGCATGTACTGTTGCAAGCTGTTATTTGAGTTGGTATATTATTCTCCTCTTATCTTATTTTGGCTTATTGGTTTTAAAGAAACTAAGTTCTGCATGTGCATAGGTAGCAAATTTTGAATACATTGAGGAAGTAGAAGCAAGAGCAGCGGAGGAACCACAAAATGCGCCGACAGAGAACAAAACTAGTACAAACACTACAGAAAGAAGTAGTTTTTGGGAAGAGTTATTAGGAGATAGATATGAGGTGCATAAAGTTGAAGAGTTCAATGCTATGGGCAAGGGAAAGAGAAGTCGTAAACAGGTATGTTAGCATTATTGTACTGAGTCATTATGCTTGATTCAACTTACTTTGATTACCATTTTTGGTATATAGGGTTTGATACATTTTCATTTTCCACCCCCAGGGAAGGGCTTACTACGGTTATATGCTCTATAAAAAAATAATGGAGTTTTATAATCTTGTTATTTTGTTGGAGGATTTATCTTTATTCCTTCTCTTTCTAATTTTTTTCATTCTGATTCTGTTCCTAAAGTTTCATCATATGGATTCCTAACTTTCATCATGCGTCTTTGAAATTAATGTTTCAAGATTCATTCACCTGAGAATTGGGATTGACTTGCTTGTAATACAAATAGTAATCTGTCATAAGTATATCCATTTGTAAATCCTTATACTACGAGTGGTGTGTCAAACTTCATTCGCTTTGCAAATGGGAAGACGTAAAACATAAATTACAGTCTATCTTATTGCAACTCTCGGAGTACCCTCCACATTCCAATCTTATAGCCTGACATGTTCTCTCGGAACTATTCAGATGGTCTCTGTCGAAGAAGATGACCTTGCGGGTTTGGAAGATATTAGTTCAGATGGTGAAGATGATAACTATGAAGGTGAAGCTGAATTGACTGATGGTGAGACAGCTTCAGCTGGACCTCCATCTGTTAGAAAGCCTTACAAAAAGAAAGCTCGTGGTATGGTTTTGCGTTATTCTATCATCTTACTAAGTTATTTAGACTATTTGTCGCACAGTTGATCATGACATCTTGTTCCAATCTTGTACAGTGGATGGAACAGATCCACTTCCTTTGATGGAAGGTGAAGGGAGATCCTTTAGAGTTTTGGGGTTCAACCAAAATCAAAGGGCTGCATTTGTCCAAATTCTGATGAGGTTTATTATTGCAAGTTCAGTTGTATTTCTTCTAGCTGTATTTTTGTTGAGTTCCACTGTCTTATATACATGTCTGTGTACACATGTCTGCAATTAGAATTCTGTTGTATATATTGCAAGTATGAGAAGGACTATTACACATGAGTGGTTTTTTTATACGGTTAGACTGTGTATAAGTTTGTAATATTCAATGTTGTGTTACAGATTTGGGGTTGGGGACTTTGACTGGTCAGAGTTTACACCGCGCTTGAAGCAGAAGACTTTTGAAGAAATTAAAGAGTATGCAGTATATTCTTCACTTCATATTCAAAATATTCTGAGCTAGAAAGTCTGGAGATGACAATGTTACTAAAAGTAATGATGGCATTCTTTAGGTCCCATTTTTTATTATGCAAATATCTCACATTGTATTTGTCTTGGTATGGTTTAGCCATTTGTTTGTGCTTTAGATTTCTGGAAGATCTGTCTGCTTAGGTTCAATTTTCTATTAGGTAGAAGACTCATTATTGTGCTGAACTGATGACACTACATGGTAAATGACTGAAATGTTGTATGTCCTATCACTAGGTATTGAGATACCTCCCCTTTGTCTTGCTTGTGAACATACACTTGTTTCCGAGAGTAAGGGAAGGGACGGATTTTAGATTACTGGCATCTCTAGTGCGGACATAATCCGTGCTGCCGTTATGAGAGACTTCATGCGCTACTATGACTAGAATGCGTAATGATGTCGTGTCAAGCTTTCAGTGAAGAAGTGTTTTTGGCACTGTCCGGCCTCCTGGTAATCCCTTACATTCCTAGTTATTCTGCTAATTCAGCAATCTGCAATGCTAACCTAGTAATCCCTTAGATTCCTCCCAAACCTCTTAGTTTCTCCTCTCTTTAATTCTCTTACCATCAAATACTTTTATCTCTCTTAATCCACTCTCCAATTATATTAAGGCATCATTCATGGAGGTCCCCTTCTCTAATATGGGAAAATAAATAAATTTGAACTTATTTTCAATTTCAATTAAAAATGTAAGATTTTGCACATATTTGTTTGTTATGACTAGAATGCGTAATGATGTCGTGTCAAGCTTTCAGTGAAGAATTGTTTTTGGCACTGTCCAGCCTCCTAGTAATCCCTTACATTCCTAGTTATTCTGCTACTTCAGCAATCTGCAATGCTAACCTAGTAATCCCTTAGATTCCTCCCAAACCTCTTAGTTTCTCTTCTCTTTAATTCTCTTACCATCAAATACTTTTATCTCTCTTAATCCACTCTTCAATTATACTAAGGCATCATTCATGGAGGTCCCCTTCTCTGATATGGGAAAATAAATAAATTTGAACTTACTTTCAATTTCAATTAAAAATGTAAGATTTTGCACATATTTGTTTTTTTTCCCGGTAGATCTAGTTGCTATATGCTAAATCTGTGATTGAGCATACCTTATAAATTTGTGGTTTTTGTAGGTTTGATTTTTAAGTGTAGCTTAACTGAAAGAGCGAAGTACTTTCCTCACTTAGTAACAATGATGCTTGTCTGAGCTTTTATCATTGCTTAAAGTCTTCATTCCAAACAACTTGATAAAAACAATGTACATTTATACTGGTAGTCCTGAATGTGACAAGATTTTGGGTTTTCCTCTGCTTACTGGCTGATTAGTTTTTGAAAAAAAATCTATGGTTAGTTTCTGTTTGTGACAGTATAACTGTATGCTGCACTGATACATGATAATTATTTGTTTCCAGTTATGGAACTCTTTTCTTAACTCACATTGCTGAAGATATCTCTGACTCACCAACCTTTTCAGGTGATCGTTAAATAGTCATTAATTTTCTTTTTAATCTTGTTTGCTCTCTCTCTCTCTCTCCTCCCCCCTCCCTCCCTCTCTTAATTCTCTTTTTTTTTTTTTTTGCCTGCAGATGGTGTTCCAAAGGAAGGATTAAGAATACATGACGTACTTGTTAGGATTGCAGTCTTGCTTTTGATAAGGGACAAGGTAAGTTCTTAGGGTTATCAAGAAGTTCTATATGCTTAATAATTATTACATTATTTTAATGTGAATTCTTATTTTTGTCTCTAATTTCGAGTGCTGTAATGTTCATTAACTCGGAAGTCATCATATTGTCGCAAGGCACAATGCTTATGCCTAGCGGCTTTAAATCTTGTACAAACTATGTGGAAAGACTGAGGTGCCATTTTTGAATTGACAAGACTTGTATGAATTTCAATTGTAACATGAAACTCTTTACGGTTGTAACTTGTATCCCCTTTCGCTTTCTATTTAGGGAGAAGATATTGGGTACCCCGAGGATAAATCCACGTGGTACCCCAGACCAATACATGAAAGGGGTGTAATACACGCAGGTATTCTATCACTTGCGCGTGTATATCACCAGTTATCCTTATTGGTCTGGGATACCACGTCAGAGTTATCCCTTGGGTAACTACTAATTTTCCCTAGTTAGGACTTTCTTTTTGGTAAATGTTTGTCAAATGCAGACATTAGAATATTCAAAATAGATTAAATTATGAATTGTTTGTCAAAATATGGTTGAATTTTTTTAAAAAAACATAACTATACGCTCTAGAATGAGCATACCACAGTTTTGATCAGTTTCGTAGAACTTTCATTGAATTATATGGTTTGTTGCTGGTTGTAAGTTGTATGAATTTTCCATAATTAAGGAAATTCTTTTTTATAAATGTTTCTCAAATACAGATGTTAGTATATTTGAAGTAGATGAATTCATTGAGTATGAATTGTTTGTTGAAATGAGATATAATTTTATTACTTATGCTACCCTCTAGAATGAGCAGACCCCAATTTTGGTCAATATATTGGATTTGGTGATTCCAGGAATAGCCTTGAACCGAGGTGTTCCTTCTTATGATTGCCACAAAATCCTTTTTGAAGATAAGGCTTCATGTTGTGTTTTTATGCCTTGTACTTATGATGTGTAATCTAATATGGAGTTCAGATATATTCAGAATCATTATAATATTAAGCTGTGATTGATGTTTTGCGTGGTCCAAGTCATGTCCATCGGCAAGCAGGGGATGAACAAAGAAAATAATAATGAGATTCTATTAGTCCGAAGTGCAAAAATTGGGAATAGATCTAATTTCCTTTTTACTTCTATAATAGAAAGGACATTCATACTTCTCAGCTATGTTCCATGAACTCTTCAAAAGTAGCACACGTGTGGGACATATATTGCTCGGACATAAGTATGGGATGAATCATGTGTCGAACATTTTTTGTTTGATATCTACTTAAATACCATGACCAATCATTCAATCTTATTTATATTAGTCATTTAAAATGAGGTAAATGCTTATATTAAGCTTTGTGATAGATAAAAGCATTAGTTTACTGAAGACAATAAAATAAATTGAATATCTACCAGAATTCTCCAAATCCTACACATGGATACATACATATCCTCGACGCACACACACCCACGTACCCAAATCCAGATAACATAACTTCTCAGTTGCGCTCTCTATTTTTTAATATTTCCTATAAATCCATATAACCCAAATCCATATTGCATTTGGTGCCGCTTACCTAGTTTGCACTTACTAATTAAAGGAAAAGTGAAAAATTCTATCTTTTGCTTGTTTCTTTCTTCATTTATTTTATTTCTCATCTCAAGCTCTCTCAATCTGCCAAGTGATAGCCAACATTGAGTCGCCAAAGAGTGCAACATCATTTTGGTGAATGATATTTACATTTGAATGTTTGGTGTATGTGGTCTGGGAAATTTTCGTCCCCTTAAAAGTTTTAGGCATTTCTTACATTGCTTGGCTAGTGACCTTCAGAGATTAGGGTGAGCTGAAGTGGCTACTGAAATTTTTCCTTTCGAGTTGTTATATCATCCTTGACAAATTTTAAGAGAAAATTTTGAGTTTATCCTTTTTTTTCAAGAAAGCGTACTCTGTGATTTATTTATTTTGGTAGATATGGAGGAATAAGCATAGACAATTCCCTTCAGGGGTGTGGTGGCTAAATTAGACATTCGAACACTGGACATGCTAGAATTGCCACGGAATTTTATTTTTGTATTTTAAGATGAAACACAGCTGTGAAATGACAAGGACATAGTTGAGATACTGTTTTGGGTAGGACGAGTACTTTTTGATTTATGCAATTCGAAATATGTTAGGTAAATGGAAGCTATGTAGTAGTTTGAAAACATGGGTTTGTTAGGTAAGTGATTATTGAGATTCAAGCTGAAGAGGCGCAAGTTATGGAGGAGAGTCATTTGCTGTAGATATGGAGAGTCCAGAGGCAATTGGTGTTCTTTGATTGAAGATCACCTGAGGTTCTATGATTGTGGAAGAAATCCTGAATGGGGGGATGGATTCTTCAGCATGTTTACTTTAAGGTGAGAGATGGGGCCCTCATAAGGTTCTGGGACGATCCTTGGTGTGGTGACAAGCCATTGGAGAGAGAACCTCCCGAGATTGATTAGGATTGCAAGGTATAGTCATGTTCTGTGTTCCTCACTATAGCATTTTATGATGGAAGGTTGAGCTGGGATGTGCAGTTTGTGAGGCTCTTACAGGAGTGGGAGTTGGAGGATATGGTTGAGATCTTGGCTTTGCTCTAGAGTCACCCCCCCCCCCCCCCCCCCCAATAAAACCTGGGAGGAGGATTGATGAGTGGTTTAAGGTGGGAGCCAGTCATGGATGATGTGAGGTTTCGGTCGTTTCATTGCCACTCATGGATGCTCAGGTGATTTTGGTGAAAAGGTACCCCCCCCCCCCCCCCCCCCCATATTGGACTGCAACTCTGGGAGGAATCTGAACTGGCTACCTTAGGACGCGATGGCTGAGTACTGTCACTTTGTATTGCATGTGTTTGTGTAGTGGATAATTTTCTTCTCCACTGTCCAGTGCTAGTGATTGGTGGGACTTGTTATTCTGGGGTTTGGGGGTCTAATTGTAAATTAATGAAGATTCTTTTGCCTTTTGTGGATAGCTTGAGGGTATACGTTTGTGTAGTTTGTTTCGGGGCTGCATCGCCCTTTTGGGCGCTCTCTAATGAATATTGACACATTAAATAGTACATATATGTGGGAAAAAAGTGAGCAATGATTAAAAATTATTATTGTATCTGTTATAATGATAAGAAGAAAAAAAATTATTTCGTATCATTGTCCTGTGATTTTCAGATTTGTTGTATTAGTGTGTCTGTACCGTGTCTTACTAGTTTCTCATATACCTGTCCATATCTGTGGTTAGGAATTGGGCTTTTTCTTGTGAGGAAAAAGCTTTAATATAAGCCGAAAGAGTCTGGAGTTCCTTTTTAACATTGCAGGTGGTAAACCAGCAGGGCTAAAGTGAGCTCGCAGAGGCTATTTTGGGGTAGAAGTAGAGTTCCAGTTAATAGAGCACCACCGGACAAGGTATTCCAATTATCAGGTCACGTTAGAAACCACACATCTTGAATGATAGCCAAAGGGGCTAGCAAAATCAACTGCAAAAGACAAGTGAGTGTGGTTTTCCGGTTCTATAAAGCAGAGAGAGAAAGTAGTGGCTCCAAAAAACGAAAGAGAGAATTTTCTGATCACGTGTGGATATCCTTTCCTGAATAGCCACCTTAAATGAATCCTTGATTTGGAATAACAAACTTGTTCCAGACAAGAATGTGGAAGTGAACAGTAGGTGGAGTGGAGGGATGTTTGATTGAGCATGTACCAGTTGGAGGAGGAGTCCAAATAGCGGTGTCAGCTGAAGAAGGAGAAGGGTGGGGAAGAGATTGACTAATTGGGTAAGGTTCTGCTGTAAGTGAGGCAGAAACCAAGAATTTCATGTGGAGAGATCATGACTTTTCTATTGCTTGCTTATCCTGTGGATCTCGGAATACATTCATCACATCTACAATATGTAGTTTCTTTATTAGTATTGTGTTTCACTCTGTAAGTTCATCTTCTTTTCTCTTTGTTACTTATAGTGTGTAGGTGTCTTTGGCCTTGACTCAATACGGGCCAGGTTCATATGGTTTTGTGTACTCATCAATGTGTTGTCCTAATATTTATATATATATATATAGGGCTGCTAACCAGAAAGTTAAAAAGTCAATATTACATTAATTTCAACATGGTATCAGAGCCAGATACCGAAGTTTGAGAAACTCTCTTCTCACAAAACCCTAACCCTAATCACTATCCTTCTTCCCTAACCCTAATCCACACAAAACCTTAACCCTTGTTTTTTGTGAAGCCAAATTCCGCTACGCAACACCCCGGTCGGGGATCAAGCTAATTTCATTCATGAAACCCTAGTATTTTTTTTTGATACTTGGTCTGTTTTCGTAATTCCGTTCATGAAACCCTAATTTCGTAATGGGTCCTTGACTGAAAAGTTGTCTTGATATATATAGGGGTGCGGTTCCCCCTTGTTTATGTGATTAGGGGTGTGGTTCTTCCTTGTTAGTTTTTTTTCTGTTTCGATTCGAAGGGTCATCTCTGGATTTTTTTTATTTGAGATTTTATTATGGTGGATTTGTCGTCTTCCGGCGGTGGGGCTATTGAGAACAACAACAAGCCCATATTCTAGGGCTCAACGCTCTACTCGACAATCTCCAGTGATAATGGTGATAGGACTACCCTGGCAGGTCAATCCGGAGGTAGTGTTGGGGGAAGACGAGGAGGCCGTGGGGGTCAAGGAGGACGCGGACTAGATGGTCGAGTTGTTTGTTTTCACTATGATGGCATTGGTCACATGCGTAACAGATGATGGAAGTTACATGGTAAACCACCTAATGTTCGGTCCGCAAATATGATATCCGGGACTGATCAATTTACCCAGGATACTACTGTTGATGATGGTCATGTGACTTTATCCGCTAAGGAATACTCTCGCTTGTTATCTAATTAGGCCTCTATATCTGTAACTGTTGCTCAGACGGGTCCATCTACTACTTGTCTTTCAGCTTCTCCTCGGGCATGGATTATTGATTCTGGAGCTTCAGACCATATGACTACCACCACAGGTATATTGAGTGCATATTCTCATACATCATCTCTTCTCGATGTTCGGGTGGCTGACGGATCATATATTGTTGTTCGAGGGATTGAGAAAGCATATCCTACACCTAGTTTACAATTGTCATCCGTTTTATATTTGTCCGATCTTCCTTTTAATCTGATTTCTATCAATGCATTAACCATATGACTTAATTGTTGTGTAATTTTCTATGGTGAATATTATGAATTTCAGGATCGTTCGACGAAGAAGACGATTGGTAGGGGTCGTCGCACTTCAGGAGGACTCTACGTGCTAGATGAGGAACCAATATTCATGGCGTGTTCCGGTGTGTCATCCACTTCTTTCGAGCTTCACTGTCGCCTTAGTCATTCTGTTCTCCCCAGTTTCAATCGTCTATATCCAACTTTTCAGTCTTTACCAGAGTTGTTTTGTGCGTCGTGTCAGTTCGCGAAACATCATCGCGTGTCATATGTGTCTAAGATAAATAAACGAGCATGTGCTCCATTTGATCTAGTTCATTCTGATGTTTGGGGTCCATGTCCAGTTCAGTTTAAGTCTGGGTTCCGTTATTTTGTTACATTTGTGGATGATTATTCCCGTGTTACTTGGTTATATCTAATAAAACAACGTTCTAAGATATTTTCTGTTTTTTATGCTTTTTACAATGAAATTCGTAATCAGTTTTTTATGTCTAT
Source organism: Cornus suecica (assembly GCA_963922005.1). NCBI lineage: Eukaryota > Viridiplantae > Streptophyta > Magnoliopsida > Cornales > Cornaceae > Cornus > Cornus suecica. The sequence continues at coordinate 98,747,059 of OY998238.1, forward strand.
TCGCACGTTGCGTAGTGACAACGCACGTGAATATTTTTCTTCTCCCTTTACATCATTCATGACCCAAGAGGGTATTATTCACCAGTCTTCATGTCCAGATACCCCCCAACAAAATGGAGTTGTTGAGCATAAAAATTGATATATTATGGAAGTTGTTCGGGCACTTATGTTTCATATGAGAGTCCCTAAAATATTTTGGAGCGACGCAGTATTGACTGCAACATATTTGATCAATCGGATGCCATCGTCTGTTCTTAAGGGGGAGATTCCACATAAAGTATTATTTCCTAACCAGCCTTCATTCTCTCCCATTACGCATTTTTGGATGCACCTGCTATATTCGGGACATTTGACCGCAGGTGACTAAACTTGATCCCAAGTCCTTACGGTGCATATTTCTAGGATACTCACGTACTCAAAAGGGCTATCGGTGTTTCTCTCCTAAGTTGGGGCGGTACCTAGTGTCATCATATGTAATTTTTCACAAGTCTTCTTCCTTCTCGTCCCATCTTTCGTCCTCTGATCCTCTAATGTCAGTTCAGACATCTGATGATGATTTGCCCATTGCTCTTCGGAAGGGTAAGCGCAGTTGTGTTAGTTATCCTGTATCTGCGACCCTCTCCTATACAGGTGTTTCTTCATCATTACAGGTTTTTGTATCAGCTCTTGACTCTATTTCTGTGCCTCGAAATCTATCTGAGGTTCTCTCTTCTGCAGATTAGCGAGTAGCGATGCAGGAATAAATGTCCGCCCTAGAGGCCAATCATACTTGGGACTTGGTGCCTCTCCCGCCGGGCAAAAGGCTACGTCGGGTATATGTTGTTAAAACGAATCCAGATGGTTCTGTAGCTGGACTCAAGGCTCGCCTAGTGGCAAAAGGCTATGCTCAGACTTATGGGGTGGATTATACTAATACATTTTCTCCTGTGGCTAAATTTGCATCTGTACGTCTCATTATTTCTCTTCCAGCTACGTCTGGTTGTCCGCTCCATCAGTTAGATGTTAAGAATGCGTTTCTGCATGGTGATCTCCAAGAGGAAGTTTATTTGGAGCAACCACCTGATTTTTGTTGCTCAAGGGGAGTCTGGTCTTGTTTTCCGCCTGAAGAAGTCTCTATATGGTTTGAAACAATCCCCGCGCGCATGGTTTGGGCGCTTTAGTGATGTTGTTTTAGAGTTTGGTCTTAAGCGGACAGCCAAAGATCACTCGGTCTTTCATCGCCAGTCGGATGCAGGTAGCATTTTACTTGTTGTTTATGTTGATGACATTGTGATCACTGGCAGCGATGGTGCTGGTATTTCTTCACTAAAAGCATTTTTGCAGACTCGGTTTTAGACAAAGGATCTTGGTTGTCTTCGTTATTTCTTGGGAGTTGAGGTGGCCCGTAGCAAACGGGGAATATTTCTCTCTCAAAGAAAATATGTACTAGATCTGTTACGCGACACGGGGATAATGAGTGCTAAACTATGTGATACTCCTATGGCTCCTGGAGTTAAATTATCTGGAGAAGATGGAGATGTGTTCTATGATCCTGAGCGTTATAGACGTTTGGTTTGGAAGCTTAATTATCTTGCAGTAACCCGCCCTGATATTGCCTTTCCTGTAAGTGTGGTCAGTCAATTTATGGCAGCGCCTCGTGTTCCGCATTGGGATGTAGTGATTCATATTCTACGATATATTAAAGGTACTCCAGGTCAAGGATTATTGTACATTAACCATGGCCATATGCGGATTGAAGGGTTTTCGGATGCTGATTGGGCAGGATTCCCGTGTGACAGGAAATCTACTACAAGTTACTGTCTGTTCGTTGGTGGTAATTTGATTTCCTGGAAGAGCAAGAAACAGAATGTAGTGGCTCGCTCTAGTGCTGAATCAGAGTATCGTACATTGGCTCACTTAACTAGTGAGGTGATATATTTACAACAACTTCTCGATGAGCTTGGTTACAAGTCCTCAGAATCGTCCCAGTTTTGGTGTGATAATCAAGCAGCTATACATATTGCCTCTAATCCTGTTTTTCATAAAAGAACAGAGCATATTGAAGTGGATTGTCATTTTGTATGGGATAAGCTACAAGGTGGACAGATCTCTTTGAAGCATGTGAAGAGCAATGATCAGCTTGCAAATGTGTTTACTAAATCTCTTATGGACAATCGGGTTTCTTATATATGTAACAAGCTGGGCATGATATCATGCCCAGCTTGAGGGGGAGTGTTAGTTATAGTGTGTGGGTGTCTTTGGGCTTGACCCAATACGGGTCAGACCCATATGGTTTTGTGTATTCATCTATGTGTTGCCCTAATATATATATATATATATATATATACGGTTGCTAACCAAAAAGTTAAAAAATCAATATTACACTAATTTCAACACTCTAAATAGAAGGTTTTCCGAGCTTGTAAATGCAAAATGATAAAAGCTTGTTACATTTCCAAATGCTCGCTAGCTAATGTAAATTGCAACTATGTGTGAATATGTGAATTCTCCAGAGTTTTCAAGCTTCACTGCAATGTTGTTACAGTTCCGCTTGCAAATGATTAGATAGGAATATTGGTTTCTTGGCGGTAAGGCTTGAGGATCTTTTATTTGCTTTCTTTAGTGCTATAATTATTCTTGAAAGATTTAGAATTACTTGGTCATGATTCAATCACATTGGCAGCCAATACACATATCTTAAAAGAAAATGTTTAAACCCTTTGGCAATTTATTTTTTTCATATATATGGTACAGGTTTAGGCTATGTAACGAACAACTTCCTCATTTTTTTGTCCAATTTCTTGAGTAGCGAAAAAGCAGCTCTTAAGTAAGTGAAAGCCCCCTCTTGCTCATGAATAAGAGATCGAAGCAAAGGCGGATCCGTGGGTTCCTTCTGATTCGAAAGAATCAAAATGGCGAAATTCTTGGGTTATCTCAATGGGTTCAGAAACCACACGTTTCTCTAGATCATCATAGTGTACTTCCACATTTTCCCTGCAGTGGATAATTGGGACTTACTTATGGGGATGGCCTCTGAAAATTATAATTATTCGCTTTTACATGGTATGATAAATTTGTACTAAGAAAAATTGACACAAAATTGTACTAACTAGCTAATTTTGTGCCTATAGTCAAGTCTAAATGTCTTTCCTTTTTCTTGCAGTTAGTATTGTAAAATATGTTGTTATCTTTCTATTTTAGCTACTAGCAAATGTGTTACTTTAAAATTTGATTATTCCTCAAATTATTCACTCTATTTTCCATCTATTATGATAGGTGAAGGTTTCATCAGATAAGCCAGGTCCCCCCCTTTTTGCGGATGATATTGTATCTCGCTTTCCAGGATTGAAAAGCGGAAGGTTTTGGAAGGAGGAGCATGATCTATCACTACTGCGCGCTGTGTTAAAGTAAGTTTTATTGCTTCTTTTTTCTTTCCTTAGTTAGTCTTGTTTCTTATTTTCTGGTCCTCTCCTGAAAAACTTCTATTGATATGAGATTGAGAAACGGCATAGAAGCATCCTTCTGACCTAGAGGGTTAGAAAACAAGTGTTAAGTATGGCTTAACTAAAAAGTTCTTCCATGTTAGGTTTACATGCAGCTTGGCAATCATTTATCTATTCATTTAAGTTTTAGTTGACATTCAACAATGATCTCAGATAGTATTTAACGGCTTTATGCTATGAGACGTTATACGTAATATCTTTAATGAACTGTTACAGAAAAATGAAGTTGTGCTTCAACTGTGTATGCATGAATATAAATGAGTGTATACTGGAATTAAGTTGCTGGTTATGCTACTTAACACAGTTGAAACTGAATGCATTGGTTGATGTCGAAGGGCGGGCCTTTTTTTCTTATAATTATAATAGAAAGGCATAGCGCTCAAAAGTATTTAAAAATTCCACAAAGGCCAAATAGGGGCCTCAAGGACTTGAGTTATCCTAGAAGTCCACTATATCTCGTATATATTTACAATTCTTTTCTGAACCCCAAAAAAGTTACTAAATAAAGAAATTGGTCCAAAGATAAGTATGAAGGCCTAGGGATGACGAGCATTACCCGATACTAGATATTTAGTGGTTATGCATATGTTCCGCTTCATGCTATTTTAAAATATATGTTCAACGTATTTGAAAGATATTTATAATCGATTCCTACTTTTCCTACTACTGATGGAGTGATTTAGGAAGGAAAGAAATGAGGGACGAAGCTCTTCCTCACATCCAGAAAAGTATTCGAATTTGTCACATTGTTTATAGTTGAATACACAAAGATGTGAATGTCTAATGGTTGGTAAAGTTAAAGGGAGTATACATGTGGTAAGGAACACATTTTATAGCCTGTGCAACCCACTACTGTTAAGCCAACATTTTTCACATGCCATGATGCTTGTGTTGGCATGAGAAGGTTGCTTATACCTCACATCCAAAGACACGAGTTACTCGACTTTTGAACCTGTCACATTATCTACACATGATTTTCCAGGGAGGAAGGGAATGTCAATTATAGGTGATACGAAAGGGATGACAATGTGAGGCATGGAGAACATTTAGTGTACCTCACCCTGCAGTGATTTTAACCTAACCCACATTTTGGACACCATGATGTTTTTGTTGGCATTAGAAGGTCCAATGAACAGTTAATTTATTGAGATTAATGTAGGAGAGGGAGGTTTGACATAGAGGGTCTGTTTACGAAAACGTTTCCTGTTTCTTACTTTTACTTCCTGAAATGTAAAAATAAAAGTAAAATTATATTTTTTAATTTTACTTCTACTTTCTAACTTAGAGGAAACGTTTCCTCGCCTAACAAGGAAAAGACTAAGTAAAAAAATGTGTTTTCTCTTTTTGCTTCCTTTCACTCACCCTAATTATCTATAAATGAAAATAATAAACAAATAAATATAAATAAAGATAATAAATGAATAAAAATAATAACAAAATAGAAACAAAATTGATTTTAAAAAATGAGTAATAAATGATTAAAAATAATAAATAAATAAAATAAAATGGATAAATAATGAAGAAAGATGAATGAATAAATATTAAATATTAAATAACTATGAATAAATAAAAATTAAAAAAAAACTTAATTAAATTTTTTTCAAGATAGTTTTAATATTTCTCAAAAAAAATTGTATTTTTTTGTTGACTGTTATGTTAAACATATTTTACTACACATACTTTCTGTTTTTTATTTTTTATTATAAAAATAATCGATAATTAGTAAACATGATCTTGCTTTCTGTTACTCCTACAGTTATCATGTTTCAGCAATTCAAGGATCAGTCATAGTGGAATTACTTAGACTGGACAATATGTTTTATTTAGGATTGCTTTGTTTGGTTATGCAGGCATGGTTATGGGAAATGGCAAGCTATTGTTGATGATAAAGATTTGAGGGTCCAGGAGATCATTTGTAAGGAGCTGAATCTCCCCTTCATAAATCTCCCTGTCCCAGGAGCTTCTCAAGCACAAAATGGTGCAAATACTGGTAATGCAGAAACCCCTGGCAGTCAGTTGGGGTCTACTGGTGGTGGGAGTGATTTTGCAGCTGGTGTTGCACAGGGTTCGACCGATGCTGTAAATCGACCCCAGTTATACCAAGATTCTTCTGTATTATATCATTTTAGAGAGATGCAGAGAAGACTGGTTGAATTTATTAAAAAAAGGGTGCTTCTTTTGGAGAAATCGCTCAATGCAGAGTACCAGAAGGAATGCTTTGTAAGTTCATTCACATGTTCTTTTACCAGCATATTTTGGCTATTGAATTTCCATCTTTTAGTACCAGTGTATTTTAGCTATTGATACAGTTTGTATTGAAAATACTATGTGTGGTCTTACTAGTCTCTTTAAGAGTGCTACTTATAAGGTTAATTACATATATTTTTGGCTCTTCATGCAATATATCCTTTATGAGTGACGCAACGAGATCAGTCCGTTTGGTTGGGCTTGCTAGAATACCGCAATAAGTTGAAGCAGAACCTCAACTTTTGTTTGGTTTCTGCTTTTTTTGCCACAGAGCTCGAGTTAAAAGATGTTAGGTTATTTTGTTTCCCTCTCATTTTGTACTTAAGATATAGTTTGGTGGTTATATCTCATGTTGGGATATCAATAAATTCAATTTAATCCCTTCGCTTGAAATGCTAAAAATGGAAAGTCAAATTTATCATCTTCTTTACTGTATCATACATGATTTATAGGTTATGATATTTGGCAGCCCCGATAGATTTGATTTCCCTGACAAATTGGAGATTGGAATTGAAATCCTTCACAAATTTTAGATGGTTGTTTTCTTAGACTTTCCAGTAATCTAGACAAATTGCACTCTCAGTTATCTTTGCTGAAGGACAGTTTACCTTCTTATGCACTTGTATGGCTGAACTTTCCATATGTTTTTGTATGGCTGAACTTTCCATATGTTTTTGTAGGCTGATGAAAAACCTAATGAAAACCTTAATGATGAGCTGGGAAATGAGTCCAAAATTATAGATATACCAGGTCCAGCCTCAATGGAAATTGATGCCTCGATGATGATTGGTCAGCTGCCTCAAATAGAAGTGGTTTGTAAGTATACTTTCTTCCATCCTTCTATATATGATGTAACAGTTTCCAGCTTTGGTCAGTTGAAGCAGCTCCGTGTGCTGAATTCTCACCAGATACTGGTTTTTTTTTTTTTTTTTGGGAAGTTAAGCATTTACTCGCACACACTGCCTCCACTGAGGCTTGAACCCTGGACCTCCCATTTGAGAGTAAGGATCTAGTACCGCTGGACCATTAGGCCTTGGGTCAGATATTGTTTTTTATGTATGCTTCAAAGAAGAATTTAAGTTTAACAGAATGGAGAAGAATTTTAATGCCATCCTTGCATCACTAATGCAATAGCAGTGGTATTTCACCACAATGTAATCATTGTCAGGGACAGACCCAGGGCATGGCTTGAGCAGGGCAATTGCGAGACTTTTGTGTAATTTCAGGGGTAGGCAGTGGTGTAATTTCAAAGCTTCATTATATTCTACCTTAAAAAATAAAAGAAATTCTGAAGGGGTAGCAAACTCATTGCTCATGGATAAAGACCGTTTTGACATCAAAAACCTTAGGAGGGAAGTTCTGGCAGCTCTTCCAGTCGAGAAAAAGAAGCAAATCAATGAGAAACTCATTTTAAAGATCTTAAGGGCATACGACTGAGTCCTAAGGTCAGACATCACTCTGAAAAAGAGGGAAAAAAAACGCACAAAATTTCAGAATAGCAAACATTCTCTCGAATTTCTCTTAGATTTGAACCCATATATTTAAGGGATTCCTTGATTTGGGGCAAAGAGCAGAGCCAAGGAAGACTTAGCGCAACCGCGTGCAAGTGTTCTTGTTAATCCTGAAAATTAACGAAAGATGTGCAAGTTTATGGCTAACCCAATACGAAAGTTTCGTATCTCCCCTGTGGTGAGGTTTGCCTCAATTCGCCTAATTCTGGCTATTGTCGCCATGGGTCCGTGGCTTGACAATAAATCTTCCAGTAGTACCTTTAGGTTTTTCAGGCCTTGTCTGTTTCAGATCATATTCAAAAATATTTAATATGAATGACATATCTGGTATTTGGCTGATACTTTAGACTGGACTCGATGAATTTTCTCGTCAAGTTATCCTGGCCTTGGCTAATTAATATTGTTGATGAAAGCTTTGTCCCAAGTATATTTCTCTATACTAGATATTATTTTCTTCCAGTCCAGAGGTTGAATTGGAATTTTAATGGATGCCCTAAGAAGCTTCTTGTTACTTGTTGAATCTTTCTTCTGGTTGGGAAGAAATATGTCTATTTCCACCTAATAGGTGTGAAGCTTGCAATGACCTGTATAGAATGCTGGTTAGACTTGAGACATTGCTGCTAGTACTTTTGAGATTGTGCTCCCTGCCAGATTTTTATGTCGCTTTTCGAACCCTATATCCTATATATTGATGGTTCCTGAGTTCAATTTGGGTTGAACAAAGGTTCTTTTTCTACTAATTTAAGTTATGTAAAAAGCTTTTTTGGTTTGAAAAGGATATTCATCTCCACTTTTTATTTGCTTTCCTCCTCAAATATCTTGTGAGAATATGGAAATCATAGATCCTCGTGGATACTTATTAAATCTGAGAGTTGTCACTTAATGTTATAGTTTAGGTTTGTACCGTCGACATTTCTTCGACCTCGATGGATCATGCAAAGAAATTGCTTCATTGATTTGTACATTATTGATGATCTCAAAATCTGACAATTAGTGTATGGGATCTGATCAACAGTGTAACCTAGATACTTTTCTTATGCAGCTTCTGAAGAAATTGATGCAGCTGCTTGTGATGGTAAACCAGATCGTCTGAGTACAGCTCGGCTTTATAATGAGGTATGTTGTATGTTATGGTATGAAGTCTCTGAAGTGTTGGACATATTAGATTGCGTGGATGCACATTTCCTGCACCATAGCTATCCATATGGGGACTGAAAATGTTATGTGAAAGGAGAAATAATTTCAATCCACAATCCATATTTCTTCTTTACTCTGACTTTTATTATGCAGATGTGCAAGGTAATGGCAGAAAATGTACACGATTCGTTGGAGGCGTACTTGGCAAACAAACCAGCAGGTTTCAAACTGAAAAAGAACCTGATGCCACTAGAATCTATTTATCAAGAGATAACCCGATTACTTCCTCCGATACCACAGAATTCACAAGATGTATCAAATGACGCCAACGCTGTAACAAAGATTCCGACAACAGAATCAGGAGAAAATACAGAAAGCAGTAAATTAACAGAACAAGACCTACAAAAGGAGAAGAGCAATTCCCCATGTGATGTTGTCGCCGCAGATTCATCTTCGAATAAACCTACGTGTTCGCCTCGGAATGAGGATAACAGTGATGTGGAAATGCTAGAAGAGCAGCATGCTGCTGATTCTAATGAGAATGCTCCAACTAATGGAAGTAGAGATGAGCCAGATTCTGGATTAATTGTGTTGGATGATTAAATTTCATGAGAAGGGCATTACCTTACTGTCTGAGGCTGATCATCACTGTTCTGTATTAGTGTTTTACATTGTACTAGTTAATGAAAATCTTGTAGATTTTCCCATAGGTGTTTGTACCTTTGTAATACAAAATTCTATTGAACTATTTTATGAGTGCGGCCTTCTGGAATTTTACTGACTTGATTTATCAAGTTTTTCTAACCGTATAAATGTGAGATAAGTCGTGTGATGCTATTGGATTTTTATTACTATTTAATTATATATGATCACTTGCTGGAATATTTGATTATATATATATATATATATATATATATATATATACTCAACCCATTCCTCTCTCGCGCTTCATATAATCAAACTTTTGACTACCTTTCTCCCCTTGGTATTTAGAATCTAAGTCATGGTTCCCCGTCACCTGTAACGGCAGTTATGTAATGCTTTTTGGAGTGTCCGTTACTGTTACGAGCAATTATAGCCAGTTTTCACACCTGAACCGGCCGTTACGGCCAGTTACAGAATTATTTTTATTAATTACGAAGAGAAGATGATCTATTAATAATGAATCAAATGTTCACTAAAGATACAGCTCAAAATTGGCAATTATTTCATGAATCCTAACCAGAGCAACAATATTCACCATGAAATTGGCAATCCTTTTATGAATCTTAACTAGAGCAACAATATCCACCATAAAATTTATTTTGGTGGTGAATCATATATTTTTTATTAAATTATTTTGGAAATAAATTATATCTTTTATGATTTCAATTTTTTATTTATTTAAATTTAAAATTAATTTAATAATATCATAACAAGTATATCATAAACATTGAAGTAACGATGACATTATTAGATTTATTAATAACTCATTTTTTTATATTAAATTTACCAAAAAAATTATTTAAATTTACCAAAAAATCATCTTTATTCATTCATGTTGCCAAAAATATCCAATTAGAACATTTTGGGTGAGATGTGCAAGATTTTAAAAAATTCACGATTATGATAACCGAGTCCCGATACTAATCCGAATCCGTTACACTGATATCATTAGTACCGTTACGGCGAACCTTGATCTAAGTAGAAAAGAAGCAGCCCAATATGTGCAAAGCTATTGTTGTAGCTCTGTCAGCATGTCACAAACTCACGAAATACAACAAACAAAGAGACGAGAGGACACCAAATTTGAATAAGTCGTCATGTAGCATGGAACACACAACATATGTACAGTTCCATCAAGGAAAAGATGGGACATTGTCACCAACAATTTTTATTCTTCTACTACAAGCTAACCATAGATCCAACAATCATCCAGATGCAAAGTAAAACTACAGTTTTCTGCTATCACTTCTAGTTACAAAGCTCTCTCTCTATATATATATATTTATCTATATTTACACTGAATTACGAAGAAATACAATAATTTGCATAGTTCATGTCATAATTGCTGCTTCTTCTCGAGCGACGCCGAGATGAAAACTTAAAGCAAAGATCACCAAGAACTAGGGTCGTGTTAGATAAATCGAATTCAGTCGGAATGAATTTAATGTGTTTGATCATGAAATGTAAATATCACTTCAGAAAATAAGTGGCACTAGGAATGACATAAAATTTTAAGTGAGAGTGACTTCATAATTTATCACTGAATTCTGAACAACTAAATTTCAAAATTATATGCATAAGAAGATATTCTCAATTGAAACTTCAGCACTTCAAAATTTTCACTACTTAAAATTTCAGGTTTATTAGAGAACACCTAAACTAACTAACCGAAACACTAACTAACAGATAACTCAAGATCTTGACCCCGCGCGTTTCATCATCACACTTACAATATCTTCCAAGGAGCCAACATTATCATAATCAGAAGTGGCCAGTGGCTTCCTTTGCTCATCGAGGTACCCGTGCTGCAGTGATGTTTCTGTAGCAGATTGCTCAACCTCGCTCTGCTGCGGAGGTACGGGATCAGCAAAATTCGACTGCCCAATCGAATTGAAATCCGTATTTTTATTGTACATTTTTGCAACTGGGTGCAACCTCTGACTATAGGGACCCATGACACCACGAGTAGCAGGGATCAGAGAGTTCGCTGAACTGCTGCACATATTCCACTCTTGTTTCGGGGTGTAGTCCATATTTTGCCCAGCAATACTCCCGATTGGGGCTGCTTGGCATTGTAAATCCATTCTCGAATCCACCAATGGCTCACTAACCATAGTGACGGAGTTAATATCGTGAGGACTACTACCTATGTGCGTGGGAAACAAAGAAATTCCATCTGTCAACCTGCTCAGAGGGGCCTGTTTCAAACAGTCATTTACCGTATAAGCATCTGTCTGGATCCCAGATGACTGAACAGCGAGCGGCCATTCACCATTAAATCTACTAAAGTCCATCAAATGAGAGGGAAATTCTGAATTCGAGGAGGCAATTGTAACAGAAGATTGATCTCCCAAGACTCCCCTCCTTTGTATCTCTTGAAGGTGTCCTTGTATCATCATGGGATCGTCTGGGACATCGAGAAGACAGTTGCTTGAGCTACCAGCATTCACTTTCATATCCGAGAAGCCACTGGAAATGGGGAAAGCTGGCAGATCATTAGTGTTGTCTGAGAGTTCTGCAATGCGCGTGATACCATTATTATGCTGCAGTTGATCCAAATCCAACGACATTGGCATCCCTTGAAGTATATTTCCATTTTGATTTCCTAGTGGTAGAATGGGGTTGAACTTATTACTAATCAGGTTGCTTGAGTTTTGTGCATGATTCAGTTGAACCAATCCTGAAGAAGAAAGGCCGCGCAAACCCAAACCGGCAGGAGAGTTCAACCTACCAAGTATCCCATTCGGAGAGGACCTCAAAGCAGCATTTTGAAACGGTCCACACCCCGCCATTGCATGAATATTTCCCATTCCATTCAGAGAATTCATTCGCAGATATGCAGAATCTGCACCGCCTAAGGCTGCAACCATATTTGCATGCTGGCTTGCCACACAACTAATCCTTTTCAGGTACAGCCTATATTTCTGCAACCACAAATAAACGAATAAGCTTTCAGGAGACATAAAATTTAGAATGCAAGCAACCCCACACAAGAAAGATTAGGATTGTGCCTGGAGATGGCTTGCCACATTTTCTCTAGTAAGCTTCTCCACATTCATCAAATCTAGAATCCTTTTAGGTACAGCCTCTGCATTGGAAGAGCGAGAAAATGAGAGCCTTACTATGCATGAGCAGCATGATATATGAAAACTAGAAATATAAAGATACAAGGCACATTAATGAATTCAAAGATCCAGGAATTGACCAGACAAGAATAGTTATTTAATTTTGAGTTTAGGATAGTGCATCTAATCCTTTGACGAACGAAAATGGAAAACTCATGAGTAATTCTGTCAAGTAAGTATTATCTCCAATAATAAGAATTTTTTTGAGATAATTGTCTAGCCGAAACGAATCAGGAAAAATACATTGGGTTATAAATGCCAAAAAGTACATTGGAACTAGTAAGATAATATTTCTGTAAAAAAACCAAATATATATATTATTAAGGTGAGATTTGAAGAACTTACTGTCGATGCCCAAGTGGTTAACAGCTGCAACAAACTTACGATGCAGCTCCACTGACCAAACAACCCGAGGCTTCTTTTGGGCTGATGGATCATCATTGCGGTTTCCATTCTCGTCATTCTCCTCATCATCATCATCATCATCCTCATCGTCATATTGGTCCTTTCTTTTCCTATTGAGCTTCCCACTGTGATCAGAATCTCCTGTCCCATTGAGCCCTTGTTCTCCACGGTTTTCGGGATTAGGGTTCTCAGAGTTGTTTTGGTCCTTGGGATCATATTTCTTTCTTCTAATTACATGTTGCCAGATATTCTTTAGCTCCTCAATCCGAATGGGTTTTAGCAAGTAATCGCAAGCACCATGTGTGATCCCCTTCATCACAAGCTTGGGATCACCGTTCGCGGATAACACTGCAACCATATTAACAAATCAATGTTCCAATCAAGACTTGTTCACATGACCACCCGCAAAAACATAGCTTCTTATCTGAGTTTTGTAATGGAAACTGTATGATCTTAAAGCATCTACGAATTTCATAACTACCACAGTTTGGAAGTTCAACTTTCAATAAATTCAATACTAAGTTGGAAATAAAGTGGAATAAGCAAGCTGCTTCCTTTTTTTTCTGTTTCGATTTTCACAGCAAAAAGGTTTTTACCGATGACTTCAATTGGGATTGAAAAGGGAGGAAATTAAAATGTGTGGATAACTTAGAACTGTTAACAAAACGAAAAACTCGGAACTTCAATGTAAAATAATATCATGAGAAAGCAATAACCAGTAGAAATGTCATCTCATTTGCAGCCATGGGATGTATTCCATGTAAAGATAAAAGCTTTTCGCAATAATTAGAAATTGAAAGAATAAAGAAAAAAAAAAACATGTATTCATGGCTTACTTATAACAGGTAGGTCCATCTCAAGACCAACAAGCTCAAGCAGCTTAAAACCATCCATATCTGGCATATGCACATCACTGATTACCAAATCAAACTTGTTCTTGTTTTCCCGCAACAATTCGAGTGCTGTGATCGCTTGACTAGTAGTTGTAACTGCAGATGAATGAACCATTTTCTTCAATTTTTGTTCAAAATAGATCAAGATATCAAAAGGACCAGATGAACAAAAATGCAATAAAAAAAAAAAACCTAATCTAAGATTGCAGAGAAAGTATCAAATGTCTACAATAAGTAATACAGATTGTGAACAACAATAATATACCCTTTAAGGAAAAACATATCTAATTACTCAGAAAATTATTTCAACTCTACTAAACTGAGAAATTTAGCACCAAGTACAAATTAAGTGGATAATCAGTTTAGATTCCATTTTGAATGAACTGAAGTACAATTTATGGAAGATAGAGAAACGAAGAACAAAATCTTACTAAACAAGCATAAATACAAAACCCACCTCCAAAATCTCATAAACAAATATTTACCCCCCAAAAAAAATATCATATACAAATCCAAAAGCAAATAAAGAACAAAATCTCAACAGAACAGGACAAATTTAAGAACCACTCCAAAATCTCACAAACCAGCCCATGAGAGAGATTGAGATTTAGTCGAACCTATACACACACAAAGAGATATATGTGTGTGTATATATTCACTTATAAAAACCAAATCAAGTACAAAATCTAAACAAAAGCACACAAATCTAAATACCCATGTCCCAAAAAATCAAAGAAATCAAACAGATGAACAATAAGCCCAAAACAAAGAAGTATATGGCAAACAAACCATCATAGTGGCATTTTCGGAGCAGAGTATCCAAAAGCTTGAGGCAAATTGGGTCGTCATCAACGGCCAAAACTCGCATACCCACCGGAAATTGATTTCTCGGTTCTTCAATTCTCTGCTCAATTGTCATTCTTCCAACACCAATCGGTGGACTCAAATATGAATTGCTAAAGCAGAGATGGGTTGTGAATTTTCGCTTGTATTTTCCGAGATTTGACTATAAAAGGAGAGAGATGCTAAATTTTAGAAGCTATAAAAGGAGAGAGTAATGCTTGTATGGAAAGAGTAATCAAAGAGCGTTGATTGGCTTGAATGGAATCATATTATATATATATATATATATATATATATATATATATGTATATATATATATATATATATATGTGTATATATATATATAGGGTTATTATCAACAAAACCCATATATGGTTTCGTATTTCGATCAACTTACCCCCCTCACTTTCAGAAAACTCCTCTGATCATCTGATGTTAATAAATTTGATTAACTTGTCTCATTTTTTATAATTTCGGACAAAACTGCGCTTGAAACTAGAAGGAAGTTTCCTCATAAACGATTTTTTTTATTTAAATATGCCAAAAAAACATTAATGCTAAAATAAATTTTTTTGCAACTACCAATTAGAGTCAAATATAAAAAAAATTAAGTTTGAAATATAAAAAATATTTTGAACTACAAATATATAAGATTTTTTTCGTTTTTAACTTTGTTTTTTTATTTTTTACTATAAACAAAAAAAAATTATTTATGCCGGGAAAAAACTTTAATTATAAAAAATATATTTTTGGGAACTACCAATTAGGATAAAATATAAAAAAAAAAATTAAGTAAAAAACATAAAAAAATATTTTGAACTACAAATGAGATTTTTCTTTTCGTTTTTAACTTTATTTTTTATATTTTACTATAAATGAAAAAAATTGATTTATGTCAAATAAAAAATTGATGCATCAATATTTTTAACTCAACTAGCAATTAGGGTAAAATATAAAAACAAATTGGTCCAAAATATAAAAAATATTTTCAACTACAAATGAAAAAAAAATCGTTTTTAACTTTATTTTTTATATTTTACTATAAACGAAAAAAATTGATTTATGTCAAATAAAAAATTAATGCATCAATATTTTTAATTGAACTACCAAATAGGGTAAAATATAAAAAAATTAAGTCTAAAATATAAAAAATATTTTGAACTACAAATGAGATTTTTTTTTCTTTTTTTATTTTTTTTTTTCGTTTTTAACTTTATTTTTTATATTTTACTATAAATGAAAAAAAATTATTTATGTCAAAATAAAAAATTAATCCATCAATATTTTTAACTGAACTACCAATTACGTTAAAATATAAAAAAATTAGGTCCGAAATATAAAAAATATTTTGAACTACAAATGAGATTTTTTTTTCGTTTTTAATTTTATTTATATATATATATATATATATTACAATAAACAGAAAACAAATTATGCTAAAAAAATATCTAATTGAAAAGTTAAAATATTGATGCATTAATTTTGTGGAAATCAAATTTTGATGCATTAATTTTTTGGCAAATGTACTGGAAAGTTAAAAAAATTGATGCATTATATTTTTATTTTGGCATAAAATAATTTTTTTTTTGTTTATAATAAAATATAAAAACAAAGTTAAAAACGAAAAAAAAATCTTATTTGTAGTTCGGAATATTTTTTTATATTTTGCACGTAATTTTTTTTTTATATTTTACTTGGTAGTTGCAAAAAAACTTATTTTGGCATTTATGTATTTTTTTGACATATATAAATAAATAAAATTGTTTATCACCAAATCCCTCTCAAGTTTTAGGGGCAGTTTTGTCCAAAGTTGTAAAAAATAAGATAAATTGATCAAATTTGTTAAAATTAGGGGATTTTCTTAAATGAATGGGATAAGTTGATCAAAATATGAAACTATAGGGGTTTGTCTATAATAACCCATGTATAAATATATATATATATATATAGAGAGAGAGAGAGAGAGAGGGAGGTTCGAAAAAGTCTTCCAATTTTTCAGTCTAGACTCTAGTCATTGATTCCATTCTGTTTTTTATCGTAGTTTCCTGTTAAAAGACACTTTTCTGTATCTCTCCTCTCTCTCTCTAAAAGTCTAAAATACAACGACGTGTGTATTTATATTTTATATTTATACATATATATGTATATATATATATATCAAAAAAAGATTATTAGTGACATTATCGGTAAGATTTTAAAAACGACAAAATAAAATTGAATTAATAAATTGCGGCGAGGAGAAATAAGACCCTAGAAGCTATGAACCACGATATTTTGTTTAGAGTCGTTGTACCCGTGTTGAATTTATATGTCCGTGTCAGACACGTGGATACGTGAAAAATACGTGTTCGACACACCAAAAATATATTCTGACTTTTTTTAAAATTAGACATTTAGTGGACACTCGGAGGACACACGCGTGTTCACGTGTCGGACATGCGGTGAGTCGGTTGTTTCAATGAAAGATAAAAGTTTTATGGAATCGATAATTTAATGGATCATTTATGGTTCAACCCCTCTAATTCAATATTTAGTTTTAAAGATACTTGAATATCTTTGTTTCTCTCTGTCTTGTGAAATGAATTAAAGCACATATTCATTTATCCACTATTTGAATATGTACAAGATAACATCACAAAAAGCCGAATATTTGGTATTTAAACCTTTCAATTTTTTTTCAATTAATAAAATTTTCACAATATAACGAGAGAGATTAAGATGACGAATGTTGGAGAATATGCATTTAATTCCTTGAATAATAATAGAATGAAGAATTTTGAACATGTCAGACATTTCATTTGAACTTATTTGTTTATTTTTGTTTATAAATTTATTTGATTATCATTGTTTAAGTGATAAATGAAATATTTGTGTAATATAATATGTATATATAAAAAATTTATAATTTTTTATAGACGTGTCGGGCCGTGTCGTATCCTAATTTTTTGGAATTTGTCATGTCGCCGTGTTCCGTGTCGTGTCTGTGTCGGTGCTTCATAGCCTAGAAGTGTTATTTTCTTATAATCTATTAAAATTTGTATTAGTAGGGTCCCTACAATTATTGTTTTCCTGTATTATTGGGGGAAAAAAATTATGTTCTTACATTATTAAAACCCTAAAATTATAAGATTCTCTTGGCAAATCTGATTTTTTTTTATTTTTCGAACAATCCAAATGTTACTTCATCTCATAGTGCCAAATGATTAGACAGTTTAATTCCTATATATATATATATATATATATGATAAAGTGATGATTTATCATTGATTATAATTATATTTGCAAAATAGGTTATTCATGTCCATATAATTGACTTAAGGAATCAACTAAAGCCATTGTTCCATTGTGAGGAAATCATTGCCATGCCACCAAAAACAAGCTAGAGTTTGATTCACATGAAAAAGTAATCCTAGTTCTTCTTTTCTTTACTTTTTTTTTTGTGTTTGTTTATAAATAAATATATAAAGTATTTAGGAGCTTACAGAGTTCCAATTCTCGTAACTGGATGCCTTTTTTATTATTATATGTGAGAAATTTTTTATTTACACATAATTCAAACATAAAATCATTCGAGTATTGGGCATATATAATGTTTACTATTCAAAAATTGAAGTTTATAGATCAGAAAGAAAAAAAAAATGTTTGATTTGTTTAGTATTATTGGAGCCAAATTCAATCATTGTATTTGGTGTCTACCAAGAATGATCCAACACATATCTAAATAACATGAGACAAATAGAATGATCTCCTCATAAATAGTCAGTACAAATTTAAATAAACTCATTTATTTTAAAGAATTAGGATCAGACTATTAGCATGATACTATAATTGATGAAACATATTTGTAAATTACTTAGTACAAGTAACTCTTGTTTTTTTTACAAGTGAAGAGAATAAAAATATCACATACATCTTATTAAACCCTAAATTGTTAATTGATTAAGGTATACTATAAAGATAAGGTTATTTTACTAACTTCATATTATCATTTCAGAAATGAAATAAATGTCATTGACTTTCTCTTGTATAACAAAGGTTGTCTTTTTTTAATCTACTATTATAATTATAAAGTAGGCACCAGATATTCATTTTGACAGAATCTCATTCCACTCACAAGCATGCATGAACGGGGTTTAACAAATATAAAGTAATGACCTGTCCATGCCCCACCTCTACCCTGTTTCACGTGCCTTTTTAAATAACAATTAAGTTAAAATATAAATATATATATATATATATATATATATATATATTTGTATGAAAAACATGCAAAAATAAAATGTGTTATTCTTGTATATTCTGTTTTGTTTTTCACTTAGCAAATATCAATAAGGGGGGTTTTGAATTAAGATTTTCTACTTGTTACAAAAAAGTGATAGTTGTATCGGTATAATGGATTTGGACAATATTAATTTTAAAAATAAATATTAAATAATAATATCACCGGACAATACGCAATGTATCGAACTTCGAACCAGAACCATTGTGATGTGTTTTTGTTTAAAAATAAACCTCAGTGGTTTTTATTTTTAATCATTGTAAAGGAGTTTATAATGCAAGTTGTTTCTATTTCCATGAAATTATTGGAACAGAGTTTTTTAAAGCGTATGTGCAAAATTAGGTAGCTGTCAGGCTCATAAAATCACAAGAGTTGGGAGGGACAAAGATAAGGGGGTGCTTGCCACGTGTCATATCACGATAGGTTACACGTGGAAAATGTATAAAAGACAAAATAACAGCCAATCGTAGCCAGAGAAATGGATAATGGAGAAGGATTCGCATCGCACGGCACGGCACGAGATGTGAATATGAGTGGGGACCACCAGAATAGGGGTTGTCGTTACCTGCGTCAGTGAGTGAGATCACGCTTAATGAGCGTGCTTTGCCTTTACCAGAGTACACACAAAAGCCAATTCTTGTTTTCAAACTTCATTCACCTTTGGGTAAATAGCTAAAAATACCCCTCAACTTTCTTCTCCTTCTCTACTATACCCCCTCAACTAATTATACCCCCCTCAACTTTCATTTTCTTGCATCATGGGTTTGCCCTCAATTTTTTTTACCCTTTTACCTTCCAAATTTTTTGTATTTCCACTTTACCTTTAATCATATCCTTACTATTATATTTCTTAATTCTTTAAATTACAAAAATATTATTTTTTTTAGTTACAATATTAATTATGCCATTTACTTTTAATGTATTAGACTAAATATACTCTCAAATGTAATTTTTTTTAATAAGTTCTAATTATTTTATTTGTAAATCAATTAACTTGGTATTAAATTTTAGTTTGATTTAAATCATAAAACTCAATCCTAATTAATATATTCATAAATAAATCCAATTTATGAAAACAATATATATATTTTGAACAAAAAATATATATATATATATATATTGGAAAATGATATATATTTCGGAATATATATATAATTCGTTAAAAATATATCTTTTCCGAATTCTTTTAAAAAATATGAATTTTTTCCGAAAAATAATTTTTTTGGGGGAAAAATATATATTATGTTCCAAAATATGATTTTTTCTGAAAAATAATTTTTATTGAGAAAAATATATATTATTTTCAAAAATATGAATTTTTTCCGAAAAATAATTTTTTTGAGAAAAATATATATTATATTCCAAAATATGATTTTGAGTCATAATACCTAAACTACCATCAATAGTATAAGAGGGTTTAGTGAAATCAAACCTTCAAAAAAAAAAAAAATTTAAAAATATGTATATTTTGGAATATATATATTGGAAAATGATATATGTTTCGGAATATATATATATATATATATGATTCGTCAAAAGTATATATTTTTCGAATTATTTTAAAAAATATGAATTTTTTATGAAAAATATACATTATTTTCTAAAATATAAAAAATATTTATTTCAGAAAAAAAAATCATATTTCTGAAAAAATCATATTTTGGAACATAATATATATTTTTCCCAAAAATTTTATTTTTTGGAAAAAATTCATAATTTTTTAAAACAATTCGAAAAATATATATTTTTGACGAATTATATATATATATATTCCAAAATATATATCATTTTCCAATAAAACTTAATTTCATTTAAATCATAAAACTCATTATCCTAATTTTTTTTGCCCAAATGAAACTTTCTTTTCATAAAAATATATTCATAAATTCTTATTTATTTATGAATATATTAATTAGGATTGATTTTTATGATTTAAATCAAACTAAAATTTAATAACAAGTTAATTGATTTACAAATAAAATAATTAAAACTTACAAAAAAAAAAATAACATTTGAGAGTATATTTAGTCTAATACATTAAAGGTAAATGACATAATTAATATTCTAACTTAAAGAAATAATATTTTGTAATATAAAGAATTAAGAAATATAATAGTAAGGATAGAATTAAAGGTAATGTGGAAATATAAAAAGTTTGGAGGGTAAAATGGTAAAAAAAAATTGAAGGCAAGCCCATGGTGCAACATTTTATGAAATTTTAGGGGGTTTTAAGCTCATTTCATAATTGAGGGGGTATAGTAAAAAAGGAGAGTAAAATTGAGGGGGGTTTAAGCTATTTACCATTCACCTTTTCAGTTTCCTTACCTATTATGCTTGCGATATATATACACTATTATATGTTTGTCCTTTAATTTTATTTTTATTTTTTTCACGCCACTAATGACATAGTTCTTTTGAGAATAACGTAAATTATTAGAAATAATTATATATTATACTGCTTGAGCTGTTTTTATTTTATTTTTTATAATTAAGGGACCTCCCAAGATAGTAAAATGAAGAAGTGCTATTTTTCTCTTTTATTTTGGGAAATGCAATAAGGAATGTTTGGGAAGTTAAAATTACTCATGGATTTTGATTCATTAGGAATTTACAAGTCAATATGACTTCATGAGTTAATTTTACTTACATTTTATGAAAATTTTCATCCTTCACCTAGGCGTCCTCCGGTTTTGAATAGTCTACCATAAACTCTCTTCTTTTGGTATTTGTACTTATAAATCTCCTTCATAATCTAAAAATAAAAAATAAATAAATAAACGATTTCTGTTGTCATAAAAATGATAATATGTTAGTTGGCGAACTTAATTCAAGTTACCAATGTCATTGTGATATGATGGTATTTTCATTCATCCCCAAATTGAAAGAGGTTTGGGGTTCAAGCCTTATAAGGCTCATATGAAAGTGTGTGAGTTCCTTAACATTAAAAATAATAAATAAATAAATAATTTATTTCAAGTCTTACCTAATCCGTGCAAGTAGGGTAGCTTTACACATGTCCTATGAATTAGTGGGGATAAACAGTTAAATTTGACAAAAACCACAAACAAGTAATTTAAATGGGATTCTTGATAAATATATGAAGTATTAGCAAACCTAATTTCATTTCATTGGTCGTCAAATGGTTTGAGGCTCACTACCTGGCCCAATGGGCTTTAGTACGAACTTTATTCACTGTAACCTGTAAAGATAATTATTGGGGCTTACTCAATTGGCCCACAATTCGGCCTACAAGCTTGGTTGTCACGGTTCGTCTTCCTATTCTTTGGGCTTAACCCATCAAAATATTGCTAGAGGCCCAACATCCACAAAAAAGAAAAAAGAGACAACTATTTTTTCTAGTCTAGGTATAATCGTTTTGTCGTCTGTAGAATCGGAATCATAAAATCGTAAGATTTTACCTAAATGTATTAATCTTTTTTAAAAAATATTAAATATTTAATATTTAATTTAAAAATCTAAATTCAAAATTTTGTAATACATCGAGCCTAAAAAATATTTTCTCATAAATTTAGGCTATATATTGAGATATTGAACTAAATCATTAAGTTTTAAGGCATTTTATATGGAAGGCTTAATCGTCCAATCATTATTTTAATATAATAAAATCGTAAAATCATAAAGAATTGAATCGTAGAATCGTAAGATTTTACTAATTAGAATCGGAATTCTAATAACTATAATTTTTATAAATACATAAGACACGCACTAAAAATGCAAAACTATGGTTCCACACACAGTTTGGAAATTGGAACCCTCAAACTGTGATTGTCGAAGATTGGAAAAGTATATTGATGCCAACTCACTCTTTCAATATCAAATTTTGATGTGAAATATAGATTAACAAATTAACCAATGAAAGTGATTCATAATTAACAACAACTTTACATTTGTCCACTAATATGCCAAAATTTTATCACAATCTTTCTCAGAATATTATATATTCTAAGATATTGTTTCTTTGATCAGTGGCTTCCACTTCACAGGAAAACTACATTTTGGATGATCTTATCACACACACACTAGAAAGCATCATTCTTTAGTACCAAATTAATAACATTCAATGCATGCTTGTATCACACATGTAACTAAAATAACTCTCTCCTTTTCAAAGTTGATAGTACCATGGCTTGTAATATCTACATATGTATGTATATATATATATATATATAGAAGATACATCTTGGGTGTAACATCTTGAGATTCCTTGATTTTGGAAGTTTCCCTTGGTGTGAAATAAAGTAGATGCATAGATTCTTTCCCTCCCTTCAAGCATATAGCATCCACAATATAGTCACAAGTTTGTAAACCATTTTTATATTTTTTAAAGTCCAATGGTAACCAATATACTTACTTTTTATATTGACATGATTCTAAAATTTTAAATGATAAATCATTTATTTATAGCAATCACATCTAAGGGTCAATATGAAAAATGAGTATGTTTATCTTATTTTCGTATATATATATATATATTGTAATAATCTCTTTCTTACGTTTTTTTTATTTATTTAAAGAATGATTATAACCTCTAATATATATATAAAATAATAATAATGATATCTTATGCACGTGCAAGCAATGGATTCATCTACATCAATTATGTGGATCGATGAATGTGATTGGCTTGAATAAATCACTTATTATAAAAAAAATAAAAAATTAACACCCACATTCGATGATCTACATAATTAATATGCGTGAAATTTCTTCCTCATAGTTGTAGGTGACACTTAAATTTTCTTACTCGTGGGTGAATTTTGTTGGTCATCTACAAGAATAACACTATGCCATCTATATAAAATAAATATATATATGTATATAAAAAGGAAAAAGATAATATAGATTAAAATCGTATAAACAAAATACACAACAATAAATAAATAAATAATAATAATAATAACTATAACTAGAGATGGCCTATGTCCAAACTATGTAAAGATGTGATTGCTTAATCGAGCTCCAACCATCATTTTCTTTGTTCTATCTCTGGTCATTGACATCAATGCAATAACCACTAGTAATTGAATGTTGCTTCAAGTCAAAATTAAAGCTCTTGGAAGCAGACATTGTTATATATAAGGTCAATACATATATATGAGTGGTCTTGGATCTATCAATCTTCAAACGTATCATATCGTCTATGTATGTAAACAATCTGCCGGATTAAAATTCTGTCCTAGATACATTTTTTAAATTGAATTTTAAAGATCAAAATAGTCCAATAAAGTCAAAATGCGCATTAAATAAAGTACTTGATCTCAACAATTGGCTGATTCCGTGGTTGTTACATTAAATACACAATTGTTTTTTTAAAAAATACCATCACATAACATAATATTTAAAAAAATATTGTTGCATTCCCTATGAAAAAGGTAATTGTGAAAAAATTATTCTATGAGAATAGTCAGTTTTTATACAACTGAATGCACAACGTTAGTCAATGATTAACGAAAGTGTAAATGGACTATAGTACCCCTGATACACATAAAAATAAAAATAAAAAATAGAAAAACAAAAATCAAAGGGATATAATTATATTAAATAGAGCAAAAACAAACGGAAAAGGAAGAAGATATATGTTAAAATGAGATGTGGTTTATTACCCCTAATTTTTATACGGCCATGGTTATCATAAAATAAGAATTATGAATGTAAAATTGAATTTAAGCAAATTTGCTTTCCTAATTCTCTCTTTTTTATACTTTTCTGTGTTTCTCCTTCCATTCTCTCGGTTAAAACTACATTGTTTTATAAAATGCAACAACATTTATCTGAAAATGTTAACTATTCTCTTAAACATAATATCATTATTTCGTGAATGTGTAATAACTAATAATTATTTACTTTGAGAAACTTCTTTATTACAAACACAAAAAATCAAAATCAAAAATCAAAAATCAAAAGTATATGTATGGCATTGTCAAATTCGCGATCCTAAGATTCTATTACGTTTTTATACGATTTTGCATGATTCTGTACAATTTTACCACAATTCTACTAATGTATTTTAAAAAAATTCGTTGTATGAGGGTTAGATATTCCATATGAAATGTCCAAAAATTTAATATTTTTTTTGATATTTTATGTTTTGATTATATCTTTGTTGTATTATAAGAAAATAATTATATGTGACATCCCATATCATCGGGTGTAGGTCTGGTGATGTGCTTATATGTGCATGTGTGTCTCCAATTGATATGAGGCATTTTGGGGAGGAGCCCAAGAGCAAAACCGTGTGGGTTGCGCCCAAAATGGACAATACCGTACCAAGTGTTGGAGCAGGGTGTTACAATTAGTATCAGAGTCAGAGCCCGATTAAAATTTAGTGTGGGGGAGCGTGCACAAGCCCATTGGTTACGCTAACAAGGATGCTGGGTCCCATGAGAAGGTGATTGTGACGTCTCACATCGCCCGAATATAGATTTAGTAATGTACTTATATGTGCAATATGTGTCTCTAATTGATATGAAACCTTTTAAAGAGGAATCAAGAACAAAACTGTGCGGGTGAGTCCAAAACGAACCATACCATTTCAATACTTGGAACGTGGTCTTTTGATGTAAAGCCCAAAGAGAACCCGGCCCACCTGTTAGTCGGGTGGGGAAGTATAATCCGGACCCGCAAACAGAGTATTAGCGGAAGTGGACCCTACATTCAGGCGTTAACAGCTGGTTCCTTCGTCCTGAAGACCTCTCTCACCAAACGAAAACGTCTGCTCCTATATTTCTTCGATATTAATCGCGATCTCTTCGCTCTCTCTCTCCTGTAAATCTACAATCCCCCAAACAATATATACATATATTATATATATATTAATCTGTATCTATTTCTGATTTTCCCTCGCTCTACAAAATGGATCCTCCTAGTTCCTGGGACTCCTTGCGAAAACAGGTCAATTTCATCTCCTTCCCGCCACTACATTGATATATCTGTATATACGAGTGTTTTTGTATTCATATGTATATATTTTGTGCTCTTATGAACTTGAATTGCTAATTGTAGGTGCGGTGTGTATATTTTTCTGTTTTAGCGTTAGGGTTTCACTTTATCCCAGTTTTGTCTAGGGCAGCAACCCCATTTTCCACCTTGAATTGGTCAAGATATGCGGATTTTCTTACTTTTCGTGGTGAAATTGAAAATTGATGTATTTCTGTTGCAAATTAAGAGAATTTGTTTAGTATAATTTTTAATCTAGTTCAATGGTGTATATGATGCTATCTTTGAAATGGTGTACATTTTTTAATGTTTTTTAATTATTATTATTATTTTTTTATAATTAGGTTGTTATAACTCAATTAGGTAATTGTATCAAAAAAATGTCTTTACTGATTGTCAATGAAAGTTGGGATAATCTCTCTTCAGTTTATGAAATCCCCGAGTTGAGTGTTCTGTGATAAGTGATATGGATAGATATATGAGTATATTAGGCAAGATAGATAGATAGATTGATAGAGGCAATTTCGTATTGATGGGTGGGTATGGTCATTTTGTTTTTAGATGAAATGGCAAGAAAAGAGGCTCATCAGTGAGATAGATTTGGAATGGGGTACTTTGCGATGTGTACCATTACTATTGCCATTGTGCCATCAGTAGAGCAATGCTACTCGGCATTCTGTTCATTTTCTAATCCAAATGACCCTCTCATTTCCTTTAGCTCTAAAAATTGCCTACAGGAATTCTCAAGATGTAATCCTTCTTGTACTGTAAAATCAGATTTTTTTTCTTTGGATATTGTTAACAACCATCTACTCCAAGAACTCAAGCTGATGGAGAGGGTGTAAGTTTAGAAAATGTATACTCTGCCACTCCCTGGCGTGGCCTTGTTTTGGTGCAAAACACGTTTTCAATTTTAATTGTTAACACCTAAATATCATCTACTCTGATAAAAGCTTAAGCAAGGTGGAAAGGGTTTAAGTTGAGTATTTATATCCTCTGATAGCTATGAACTTCATAAAGAATTGGAGAGTGTAACTTTTGTCTGTTGTCAATAATGTGTATGTAGGCGAGGAAGCTTGAAGCTCAGTTGGATGAGCAGATGCATATGTATCGTAAATTGGTTTCTACAAAAGTTGAGGATAGCTCAGATAACGATCTAGAATCCGGAATAAATCAACTTCTGCAACAGCTTCAGCAAGTAAATTTGCAGATGCAAGCTTGGGTATCATCGGGAGGTTCGGAGATATTTTCTCACACATTGACACGCCATCAGGAAATTCTTCAAGATCTTACTCAGGTATTGTTGCCTTTTTCTTTATATATATTCCATTAGTATTGTTGCTTGTACTAATAAACAATAGACAGTGCCAAAACTATAATAACTAGCATTGATTCTTCTGGGTAACATGAAGTTACCTGCATTTAAAACCACACATGAGTGTTTTAAGAAGCAAAAGACTCTGAACGAGCTAAAACTAGGAGACTTTATCATAACAAGCCAGTCAATAGAGAGCAGTCTTCCTAAATGATTTTGTGAATATTTTTTTTTAAAAATGTGTACTTTTTGAAGGAAAATATCTTCTCTGAGCTCAATCAAGATATTGTCAGATTCTTTTTTTATTTTTAATTTTTTCCGAACTTCTGTATGCTCTTTGTTACTTATCTGGACAAACCTAACCATGCATGTGATGTTTTATGAGAGGAAATTCTTCTATTTGGCAATCTTTAGTCCTTGTGGACTGAGATGATAAAAAAAGTTAGACTGCTCACAAACTTAATGAGTACAAACTGTGTAGTATCATGTAAATAGATGAATATGGTAATTATCAAAAATAAATAAATAGATGAATATGGTATCTGACATTCTAATTTGAGAATTTAGATCTTCATGTGTGTGTTGCATTACTCTTGAGTTGCATATGAAGAAAACTCCTTTGACATCGTGGAAATTTCTTGGTAAAGCTAGCGATGCTAATGATAAAGTACCAATGATCAAATGATCTAATTTGAGCTAAAAGTTTATGGTTGCCGGTGCTCATACGATACTTAACGAAAACAATTGAACTGCAGGAGTTCAATCGACTACGCTCCAGTCTTAGAGCTAAGAAAGAGCATGCTTCACTGCTGGAGGATTTCAGGGAGTTTGATAGGTCAAGATTAGATCTGGAAGATGGTGGCGGTGGCTCTGAGCAGGCTCTGCTTAAGGAGCATGCTTCTATCAGCAGAAGTACAGGACAGGTACAAGTAAACAACATTTTAATACGCTTCTGCAGCATTTAAAGTTCCATATCTTGAAAAGTTGAATGTGTGGTTTTCTCAGATATTTAATAGATTTCACCATGTCTGTTATTCATGGCGTACTTTTTCCACGTGAGTATTGTTTCACAACAGTATAATTATTTCCCTACTCCGGTTCTAAATGTTTGTAGATTGACCTGATTTTCTTGTTGCATGGTGGTCAATTCTAGTTTGCAAATGTTCTTCAAAACAGTGTTGTTTTATTTCCACGTTTCCTTCAGAACTAATCTCTCTAAATTTTGAAAATCAGTTACTATTAAATTTGTGATATTTTTACTATGATAAGCTTTTTTAGGAAGACCTTCACAACCCTTGTACTAGATAATTTTGGGTTTGTGCTCCATTACTATTGGCCAGGCTCAAACTATCAAAGGATGAACAATTAGGTGACGGTGCTAATTTTGTTTAGTTCTAGGTGCATGACTGAACTTAGCTTGCTATCCCTGCATAGTTGAAAGTTGTCATCATCCTTGCATAGTTAATTCATAGATTTTAAGCTTTTACGAAAATCCCGTAGAAAATTTCGATGGTGAAATGAAGCTATTTTCTTATGCGGATGGCTGGTCTTATTATTAGATGATATGTATTCATCGACTTTTGTGTAGACCTGTAGATAGAGATAATGTGTTTCTATGAAGAAACTAGGAGGAACAATATACATTGATGTGGTCAAGTAGTTTTCTAATGAGTACAAGTTTTAGTAGGTAATATGGATTTTTTTTATCACATCAGGTTTACATCAAGCGTCAGTAGGTATAGTTTTCTAATGAGTACAAGAAACTAGGATCAACATTTAGACCACCTCTTTGCAGTTATTATGGTTAAATTTGCTGGGTGTGTACAAGAGTTATATTTTTCTCTGTCTTTTCTTCCATTTACAAGGTTGTTTGAGATGATGACAAAATGGAAGGGGTAAAACTGTTGGATTAAATTTTTGGTTGGGTATCCAAGTGATCTTCCAATGTTGGATAGTTTTAATAAGTGTGATTCATTATTTTCTTTGTGAGCTACGTATTGAATAATGTATTAAATTTACCGCATGATAGTTGAAATGGATCCTTACAAGGATGCTATGCTACTGCTCGATGCTGATGAAATATGAGCTTGTAAGAAGACCGATCCAAGTAAATGTGATTGGGCTTTCTCCAGTGGTGGTATCTGTTCAGGGAAAAGTGTACTAAACAATTTACTTTGAGTTTCTGGCTGGAGTATCCCAAATTGGCTGAGAATTTTCTTGAGATTGGGGCTTGGGCTTTGTTACAGCAGCAATAATATAGCATTGATAGAGAGAAGGTAGAATGCGGCATTTCCATGTCTATAAAAATGAACCATTCTGCTATTAAGTTATAGTAACAATTTAGGTGTAACAGCGTGGTGATGAAGTCCATAAAATTAATGCTCTTGGATGCAAGATATGCTGGCTTAACCCTTTTTTAAGTCGGAACTTCGTCATTGTGCATTAGACATACCAGGATATAAGCCATTTAGCGAGTCTGCTTGAAGCGGAAAAAGAACTGTAGTAGATTTAAGATCTGGCACAGCTCAAACTTTTCTTGTTCACTCCAACATTTCTCACTTGTTCAACTGTTCCTGAGCAGGTTTTGGATTCCAAACCGACCTCTCGTAGAGGTAATTTTGACGTGGCTGATTCACCCTATTTTGGAATCATTTTTTTCTACACACTCGCTGCTCTAGTAAGGTGTTGCTTCCAGCCCTATTTTTCTAGATGTCCCGGGTTGGGTGTGTGGACGGGAAGAGACATACATATTATCTAATTGTTGAGACATCACTCATGATTGTTTATCATAGATATGAACCTCCTTTAAGACGATGTACATTGTTCTGGCAATCTCAATGATATTGTACACATGGCTCTTCACAACAGAATCACTAAAAATGCTTACATGCGAGAAAGTAAGGAATGGATCACCTCCTGGGACTATTTGTTGTACTTATGATGGAGAAGCTTGCATTTATTTATTTTTTGGGGGGGAAGGTTAAGCATTACTCACACACCCAGCCTTCACCGAGGCTTGAACTGTAGACCTCCCATTTGAGAGTTAAGAGTTCGGTACTGCTTGGCCATTAGGCCTTTTGGTGAAGCTTGCAGTTTTTCACTGCCAAAAAGAAGGGGTGTTTTATGTGTCGGGGTGATATTGGTTCCTTGCTGGCTGTTGTAAAGTAGCAAACCTGCAAGCAAGCACAAGAGATAGTGGGTCATGGTTGATAATGGCCTGCAAATGCTATACCTGCATCTTTGCATGTGGAAGAGTCCGTGAGAGCAGATGAAGCAATGCCATAGTTGTTGGGCATGATGTGTATATATATTTGTGACACTGGTATGCATCATCACTGTTGTATTCTTGTTTCTTTCTTCGTCGGTGTTTAGAATGCATCACGGTTGTTGTCTTGGCAAGATCTTGGTTTGAAGAAGTTTTTAGTGTTGGCTGATAGAGCAGTCATTGCTCTGGATAGTATTGTGGCTGTGCAGCCAGGCCTTGTGTGTATACTATTGAGGTATTGTGCCCTCGTCTATGATGTTCATATTCCAGCCGAAGTTTCTTGAAGACCTATTGATGCTTTGACCTTCCTCCTTGATCTCCAGACTTGTCCTCCGAAGGGGATGGTGTGGTGTTACTTCAAAGAATACATTTTGGAAGTCAATGGAGCGACCAGGATGCCATGTTGTTGGTTCAAACCAAAAAAAATTTTTGTTTATTATTTACATTGTGTACTCTTAGCTCCTAACAGGGTATCTTATAGGTTAGTGTAACTCTGGAGGCTTGTTTTGGTTAAAGGAAGTTTAGTAGTTGGTTACTTGTTTGCAATTTTTGTTGCTTGGATATTGGATTGTGAAATTATCCTTTCCCAAAAGGAAAGTCTTCTGTTTGAGGAAAGCGTTGAATGAAGTAAGTCTTCTGTAACAGGCAATGTTTTTAGGGCATCTATGACTTTTTGTCCTTGCTTGGATGTATTTTTTCCTTCTTTGAAGCACTTTGATATATTACTTGTTTTTTCTTCATTTGTCCCTAAAATACCAGCTTTCTAGCTGGAGTCATTCTTCTGCTATCCATGTGGAATGCTGCAGATTTGTCTCATTGGAATTTGTCTCATTCTGGTTAATATTATCTTCTCTAAGAAATTGGGTATAGACTCGCAATAATTTTCAATAACAATCATAGATATGTTGTTTACTTATTTTTAATTTAGCTTAATTATAAAATATGTACCTGTTTCTAAATTGCTGTCTTCAGGGTTGGCGTTTTAAATCTGTGAAGGATCTCATTTATAATGTGGATACCTTTTTGAGGTCCCAGTGCATCTCTAGTTCCTTGTGAAAAATTGTATTTGGGATTCACTTCCCTTTCTGAGTGTCTTCCTTACGCGGAAAAACTAGTTACAAATAAGCATATTATCAGGAGTAAAACAACCCCATTTCTCTATAAGAAAGGTAATCGTTGCTGACTTAACCACCTCAGGGGAGGTCTATAATATTTAGAAACTAAATTAGGTGGGTTGAATGCACAAACACCCCGGGGTGGGTGTTTTTTCGTACCTTGATCTATATGAAGCTCCCTGGTTATTTTCCGGTATTCCCAGTCTTTTCTTAGTCGTGCTCACTATTTCAATATTGCTGCAGATGGATTCTGTAATGTCTCATGCACAGGAGACCCTTAGGACACTCGTTTTTCAGCGTTCAACATTTGGAGGCATCAATTCTAAGCTTAGCAATGTCAGCAGCCGCCTTCCAACGGTACAGTAACTAATCCCATGGTTGCGTTTGTTTATATTATATTTTTTTAGTAAGTACGTATTCTGGTAACTATAGTAATAAAGTAAATCTTGTTTGTGTTATAATTAGTAATACTCGAAGGCATAAAATACCTTGTAAGGCAGATGTGATGTCTCCAGATTGAAGTAAAATTTTATTTCCAAATACTGGACATGAGATCATTCAAATAATTTTAAAGGAAGGCAGAGTATAACTTCACTGCTTATCTCCATCTCTAAATTTGATCGATACTCATCTGAACTAACATTTGCAGGTAAATCATTTACTCTCAGCAATAAAGAAGAAAAAGTCTATGGATACTATCATCCTTTCTTTAGTTGCCTCGGTTTGCACGTTTCTCATTTTGATTTATTGGTTGACCAAATAGGAAAATATTGTGGTTCTGTTGTGGGAGCCTCACGGCGTGATATTTCCTCCATTGTATTGTATGTAAATACCCTGTCGGTATGTCAATAAATTTTTGGCATTCTTCATGTTTGTTATGGTACATTAGATGGCATTATGCAACCTGCTTCTGTAGTACATATTGATGCTTCATGCTTGCAATAGATATTACTACAGTTAAAAAACTCAACATTAGTGAATGTTCTGATGTTTTCCAACTTCCTTCGCCTTCCAAGGAAAAAGTTCTTTCAACATCGATCTTATTGTTTTTGATTTCTCCTTTGTCGAGAACTGATGAATTATTGAGAAATTGTGTGAATGTTGGTAGCAATTGTAGATTGATGAACCTCCCATCAGAATTTGATTTACCTTCTCTTCAACATATTGAATGGAAGATTCGTTTATCTTGATTACGATATCAACCAGAAACATCAATGCGTATGACAAACGTGTGTCGTTCTTGGAAGTATTTTTTTCCAGAACTTTTATTGAAATGAACTATTTATCTCATTGATGCTGGAATTCTTGATAATATTGTTAATTTACTTTCTGTGTTTTGGATTATTTTTTATGTATCTTTTTTCTTCACACCCCCAAAATATACAATAGGCCCTTGAACCCTCATTGTTCTCTTTTAGGATACACCACCTTCTGGTATGTTGGTGATTTTTCGTCATTACAGCTCTTAGCTTTTATATAATTTATATATGCATTTATCATTTACATTAGTTGGTGATTACTGTTTTCTGGGTTTGCTCCTGGTATGGTCCTTGATATTTTGACCGATGCAAGTTCTGAATCATTAACAGTGGTCTTTAAATTTGAATATGGTATAATTGGTATTCATGATCATGCAATTAGAATACTTTTTTAGATAATGCATCCAATTGCTCAATCATATATAATTTTTATTATTTGATTCATCAAAATACATGTTACATACATGCCATGCAATCTTCATATACGATTCAGGAAGCAAATTAATAGAGGTTTGTCATATGGAGACCTAGAATTGTCTTTTTTTCAGCATTTGATTTCTTATTCTGGAAACCTTTTTCTGTTTTTTTTTTTTTTTTTTTCTTACTTGGAATTTTAATATTTAAAAGTAGTTGCGTCTTGCTAATGTCTCTTCAACTTTATTTTACAATCATGTGATTTTTTTTGTTTTTGGAAACAAGAGATCTCAAGTAGACAAGAAATCTCAAATAGAGATACTGAGACCTTGACAAGCAAAGCCACATAATATGTCCAGTTTGGGTGCTTTCATTTCACAATGCCAAACTTCTCTTTTATGCCCATTAAAATGGATGTTTGGTTGAAACAAGTTGACTAATTTGACAGGACTGATTTGACAACAAGGTTTAATTATGACTCTTTTCAATGGTTATTGTAATTGTTATGGATTAATTTTTTCATTTTTTTTTACCGTGTATGCACATATATATATATATATATACTTTTGAAAATCTAAGCAAGTAGGGTGTTAATTTAAGTCGGCCTAAGTATGGTATGGGGCTGAGTAGAATGGAGGCTCTAACCAAACCGATCATAAAAGTTGGAAGAGTCCTTTGGCTAAAGTTTTCATAGTAATATCACAAATTCTTTAATAATCACACACATGTCAAACGTTTATTTATTCTGAAACTTGTAAATAATTTTATTCATTCTTTTTCACAAAATTCCCCCATTTAAGTAAAGAGAAATATTATTGACCTTCACCTTTATTATCTGTCCTTCTCTTTGTATAAAACAAGTACTTGTAGTATTGAGCCATTATTTAGCAGATCTCAAATATAGTCAAACCATGGTAAATCACAGTTATCTCAACAAGTAGGGACCCAATTATTTCAATATATATATATATAGAGAGAGAGAGAGCCAATCGAGGTTTGTAATTTAGTGAATTTCTTATCTCATTTTTGAAAAATGAAAGGTAGAGGGTTTTGAGTCTCCAAAAAAGCAAATAACTCAACTGCTTCTCTTCTTCGCTTGTTGATGATTTATCTTCTGGTTTCTGTACGGCCTTTCAATCACATCTTTCATTACCATTGAAATTGTGACTCAAATAATTATTGGCTCTATAATTTCCCCGAGTAATTTTCTGTTACTTCATTGATTACATCTCTTTTATTTTCTTTCATATTTCATTATCAACTTGTTTTTGACATAACAAAATACCCAAAGTTTGCTTACGTAAATTAAATAACTTGTACAATATTAAACAAGTGCTGCAATCACTACCATAATCTTAAACAAATCTTCCAATATCACTTTCTATCTAGACATTCACATGAATGATTGTTACTTTTCACTCACATGATTGACATGCTCTATATTTAATAGTTTCAGTATCTTGAAAAAATATGTAATCGCAGATAGTTAGACTTTTGCTACTTCAATTATATATATATATATATATTTTTTCTCAAAGATCTCTAAAACATGCATATATATATATATATATATAGGTATGCATATATTACTAATAACCCAGGTTGTTGTGAGGGCCAGTTTAGTAGCACAATGAACACGTGGCATTTAGATGGTGACATTGACTACAAACTAGTGATCTGGAAACTGGAAAATAATGCATCACTGTTTTTGTTTTTTTATGTTGACCAGCAATAGTCTATAGAACATGCAACGAGACACAATTTTGGGACAAAGGCAATTAGAGACTTTTGGACCTAAAATAGCAAAAACAATTGAATATACAAGTCATTTCAAATATTTGGCTGACACATCAAATAACAGTGGATCCATTGAGTTCCTTTATATATATAAATACTATATTGTGGTTATGGTTTATATATAAATACATAGTTAAGTATATATACTATATTGTGGAGTTCCCTAGTCAGAACCAAAATATACTACACTGCTCTCTCTGGTTCTGTTATAATATTGCAAACTCTTTATATAGTGGGTCACAAAATATTATCCAAATGGAGCCACTAGGGAAAGAACCATGTCCCCTTCAGACCTCAAGAATCATATCTACACCAGAGGCTCCTCCATGTCCAAAGACCTCATTGCAGAGCCCAAAGGCAGACATAGAAGAAGAAAAAGAGGATCAAGAGCTGGGGACACGTACCGATCTCCGAATCGATCTCAATCTATCTAGCATGGACTCCAATGATCATATGTTCAATCCAGAACTCAACCTCATTGATTGCCTGAACATGGGGAATTCATCAGAACCACCTCAGCCGTCCGATCCCGAGCCGCGAGTTTTCTCCTGCAAATATTGCCAAAGAAAGTTCTATAGTTCACAAGCACTTGGAGGGCACCAAAATGCCCACAAAAAAGAGAGGACTTTGGCAAAGAGGGGACAACAAAACTTATTCTACTTGGACCATTATGATCATGACAACTATTCTTGTATGGCCTCACTGCCTCTTCATGGTGCTTACAACTACAACTCTCTTGGAATTCAGGTTCACTCAATGCTCCATAAGCCTCCTCACACACCAAACTCTTTTGGGGCCAGAAGCTTGTATGGACAAGGTGGATGGTCGAGGATCCGGAAGCTAGGGTTTCAGAATTATCCGGCAACTGCATCAACTGGACCCTCGTCCCAAGGTGGAGTGGGCAGATTCAACACCAAGAGGAGAGTGATGAGTTCTCTTGGTGGGAACTGGTGGGGAGGTGATGGTCGTTTGAAGACTAAACAGGATAAGTTGAAAAAGCTAGACTTGTCACTCAAGCTCTGAGTTCTTTAACTTCTTGTGTTTATGTCTTTGATCTCTTTCTACTGCTTCTAGTTTGGTATTTGAGGTTGTTCATGAGATGCCATGTCACCTATTTCAAATCCCAAATATCTGCTAAATGGGGAATTTCATTATCAGTCCTATCCAACAGCTAAACAAATGCAGCTCTTACTCTACTCTCTCAATTTCTTTACATCTAGTTGGTTGGTGAAGTTTCAGGGAAGACAAGTCATATACCTAAGTTCAAGCATTTCCATGCTAATTCTAATCCATATTTAAATATGAACGCTTTAGCAGATTAGGGTTTCGGTATATATGTATATGCACACACAAATTATTATATGTATTTTAGATGATTTTTTGAGGATAAAGAGATTTCTGTTTCCTTAGCATGACAAGGTGTATGTATCAACTTGTACACACACACACATATATATATATATATATATATATATGAGTGTATATCTGTACCTATATAAATTCCTAAGAGCAGTAATAAACTGGCACACATTATTTATGTCCTTATCACCCGATCAAAGAATTCATAGGATCCCTAATTTAACCATATCAAGAAACAAAATCAACCAATCAAAACAAGATTTAACTCGCAATTAACACATTCAAGACTGTGACACCTCAAATAACCCACTGAAGCTGTCGGCTGCTCCTTCACGTTAAATAAGGTTTAACATTTAATACAAAGATGTCGACATTAGATACAATATTAAAACCAACCTAATGAGCTGGGTAACACTTCATAATCTTTTGATCAAAGATAAGATTGTTACTTTGTCAGTGATAGAGACTTTTAGAATTAAGAAAGTTAGTTACATAATAATTTTGTATTAATTAATGAAGGTACTCTTGTCTTCTATCGCAATTAGTGTACGATTTTCCAATAAATTATATGTAACTAAATCTAGACAGATTTGGTTAATCATAAAATCTTGTGAGTCAATCTTTGTTATTAAATAGATTTCTAAAGGTATTTGAATAGAAGCTGAAATGATAGGTTTCTGTAACTGTTATAAAATATCTATATAATAATATGTGTTTGCCTACTTCTGTCAAGCTTCAATCTTCTCCGCAAAAACTTGGTGGTGAAGTGTGTATATATGAATTAACTTGATTTGGACTTGAAAATTAGAAGCCTAAAGTCTAAAATTGAATAAATTAGAGGCAAAGGGAGCTACTGTGAACATCATGAACTGAATGGCTGAGAGGGAGACTTGGGAGGAAACAAATTCTTAAGAAACTGCAGATTTCTAGGAGGCGGCCTAATATTTTGTTTTCGGTTAAGGTTATATCTATATCCTTTTAATCACTACATATAAGAGATGTCGTGTTCGTGTTGTGTCAATGTTCATGTCAAAAACATTTGATACGAACATGATTAGACCTAGTAAACAAAATTCAGTGCTAATGGTATTGGAGCAATGTGGTTCTATTGAAAGTATATATTAAGGTCATTTCTAACATGAACCTGACACGTTTATCCAACACATAACTAAACAGACTTTTTCTAACACAAACACCACACATTCAGCTAAACGACTCATTTAAGCGAATCATTTCTAACTCGAAATCGATACGTTTAAGTTGTGTCGATTCAAATCAGCATAATTACAATTAAACTAAATTTAGACCACTTATCATTTATACAAGCGTGTAGCGTATTGCCACCGTTGGACCTCTGCATTCCTAAAATCTTAAAATATGGAAATATGTGTTCAAAACATAGATACAGGCACGTAGATATGTCCTACTAAGTAAATTTTATACGTCGTGCGAGTCAATCTTTGTTATTCGATACTAGAGACCAATCCAAGGTTGTTTGAAAGATAAAGAATATAAAATAAAGGACAATACTTGCTTCAGGCCATGTAAGTAGGAACTTCCTACTCCTTCTTAATGTTTTGAAGTTTTAGGACACGTGTAAATTTTTCGTTAGACCACACCACATGTAAGTAGGAACCAGCCAGCATTATGTATGGTAATGTTTTGAAATTTTAGGACACGTGTAAATTTTTCGTTAGACCACACCACATGTAAGTAGGAACCAACCAACATTATGTATTGTTTTTGATAACCGGGGTGTCCGGGACTATCGACCCCACTAACAACAAGTATTAGGTTCAGCAAGTGAAAGATTCAAAATCAAATGTTGACCGATGACTCAAAAGGTGGAGTTAATGATGCTACATACCCCAAGAAACAGCTTCCCACAACTACCAATAAAACTGAATACTGATACAAATCACATTGTCTTCGACTCAGCACCTTCATTAGTCTATCAATCTCAAACTCTCTTCTTTGTCTTCCTTTGCAAGGTCATGAAACACAAAACTGCTCAGAGGCAATGAATTAGGACATTTTATGATTTCGGGGTTACATTTATCCGTTCCCAAGTGCTTTATCACTTCTATGTTATTTTTTTCATCTATTAAACGGTTATAAGTTGCATTCTGTATATCCTACCATTGTTATCATTGTCCAAGAAGAAGAATAACAAAAGAAGAAAGAAAAAAAAAATATCAATGATTAAGAATCACAAAGGAATGAGCATGGCATGAGAGTTGTCATTACTCACGGGTAGTGTACAGATACATATGCATGTGGATGAATTCTAGCACATTCACGTATTTCTCATTTTATTGCTCCGTCTCTGTGTGTGACCTGATGGTTATAATTTCTACGGACTCCTAAACAGTAGGTTATTAACCAGTGCGGTCATCGTAAACCAATGATGCTGGGAGGGGTGGACTAGATTCAGACCTAATATGGGCACAACTTGTAAAAACCAAACAATGTACTATCTGTCTTTTTTAGATGATTTGAATGCCCTATCGTAGTCCAGTGATGGATTATAACTAAAACATAATTGATGACAATTTCATGATTAAACATTTTGAAGCTTTTTCTAGAGGATCTTTCAAAGAATCCTGAAGCTTCCATAAACATTACTACAACAACAGGAGCCAGGAAGTCGAATGAAAAGTTTGTTGTGCGGATAACCAATTCTACACACAAATACACACACACATGACACAAGATATTATAGTAGTTCCCCAAAAACACGGGTACGTCCACTTTGAGAGTTGTTTCAATAATTTCGGTTGAAAACAAATGGTGTTCGGGAGGAGGATACAAAACCGGTATCGACTCGACTCAACCGTACACACACTCTCACTCACACAGAAACTCACAAGGTTTCTATACTTTCAAACTCTCGTGTATCACTCACATATATCTCACAAATATACTCTCTCTGTATATTTCACTACACTGACTTTGCTCTCCATATACTGCCATATATATATAGGCAGAGATGATAGAAGAAACAAAGAAACAAATATCAACTTGAGTTGAAAGACATGGGGCGGTGCAGCCTTTGGAGACATTGTGCAATCCGGATGGTGATTGCTACAAGTTGGTGATGGTGATAGCTTGCCCACAGTATTGTTGATGGAGAGTTGCATGTAATAGTAACTGGTTTTACATGCCTTGCATGCTCATACGTATGGAACTGTCAATTATCCCCCTTCCATACTAATTGGAGGAGAACGTTTCCCGCTGTGCTTCAGTTGATGTCCATTCGACATATAACTCTACATAACTCCAGCTTATCTCGAGTAACAACTTTAGTCAACATATCAGCAGGGTTCTTGTCTGTATGGATCTTAACAATCTTTAGTAATTGTTGTTCCATCACTTCGCGTATCCAGTGATAGCGAATGTCAATGTGCTTCGTACGGGAATGGTACATTGCATTCTTGCTCAAGTCTAGAGCACTCTGACTGTCACAATGTACTTTATATTCCTTCTGAATAATACCCAGTTCTTGGAGAAACCGCTTCACCCACAACATTTCCTTTCCAGCTTCCGCTGCAGCAATGTATTTTGCTTCTGTTGTAGATAAGGCAACACACTTCTGCAATTTGGATTGCCATGACACGGCTTCCCCTGCAAAAGTAAAGAGAAATCCCGATGTAGATTTCCTGCTATCAATGTCGCCGGCCATATCTGAATCTGTATAGCCTTCCAAGATTGGTTCTGCTCCCCCATAGCACAAGCATAGTTTCGAAGTACTCTTCAGGTATCTCAGAATCCATTTGACTGTTTTCCAATGGTCTTTGCCTGGATTCGAGAGAAATCTGCTCACAACGCCTACAGCGTGAGCTATATCTGGTCTGGTGCAGACCATTGCATACATCAAACTTCCAACCACTGAAGAGTAAGGAATTGATTCCACCTCTTCCTTTTCTTTCGTAGAAGAGGGACACGATCTCTTGCTCAGATTGAAGTGATTAGCCAGCGGAGTACTGACTGGCTTGGCATTTCCCATGTTGAACTTTGCAATCACCTGTTCAACATACTTTTCTTGTGACAACCACAGTTTCTTGGCTTTCCTGTCACGAACAATCTTCATGCCCAATATCTGTTGAGATGGGCCTAGGTCCTTCATATCAAAGGACTTGACAGTTCTTGCTTCAGCTTGCTAATCATATTAGCATCCTGTCCAACTATCAACATGTCATCAACATACAGCAATAGAATAACGAAATTACCATCCGGGAATTTCTGAATGTAGACGCATTGATCTGCAGAAGTTCTCTTGTACCCATAACCCACCATGAATGAGTCGAACTTGATGTACCATTGCCTCGGAGCTTGCTTGAGGCCGTAGAGACTCTTCTTCAGTTTGCAAACCATATGTTCTTTTCCTGTAACATGAAAACCTTCTGCCTGGTCCATGTAAATTTCCTCATGTAGATCTCCATGGAGGAATGCTGTCTTGACGTCCATTTGT
Organism: Cornus suecica; assembly: GCA_963922005.1. Lineage (NCBI taxonomy): Eukaryota > Viridiplantae > Streptophyta > Magnoliopsida > Cornales > Cornaceae > Cornus > Cornus suecica. The sequence continues at coordinate 98,787,638 of OY998238.1, forward strand.
TCAAGCTCTAGATTTAGACTAGCTGTCAATCCGAGTATCACTCGAATTGAGGTCATTTTCACAACTGGTGAAAATATCTCGTCAAAGTCAATGCCTTTCTTCTGTTGGAATCCTTTGACGGCCAATCGGGCTTTGTGCTTTATCGCCTTTCCGTTGGAGTCTTTATTTAGCTTGAACACCCATCTGTTCTTCAATGCTTTCTTGCCTTTCGGAAGTCTCACCAAATCATAAGTTTGGTTCTTCTGCAAGGAACTCATCTCTTCTTGCATAGCTTCTACCCATTTATCTTTATCTGTATGGATAGTGACTTCCTGAAAGCATTCTGGCTCTCCTTCATCAGTAAGCAAAATGTAGTCTGACTCCGGATATCTCGTCGACGGAATCAGAGGTCGGCCTCTTTCAGATCTCCTTGTCTGAGGCTCTGGAGGAGCTACTTCTGGTTATGTAGCTTCTGGTGGAGGGGTTAGTGGCTCCCCCTGCTCAACACCTTCAGGTTCCTCCTCTGCTTCTGGTATTTCATCCTGCAGTTCTTCATTGTCGGGGATGAACTGTACTGGTACAGGATCTGGGATGATACCTGTAACACTGGAATTCGCACTGTACCAAAGTCTCCTGCTTTGTACGTGGTGAAGAAATCACTGTGGGGAATGGCGTGATAAGATGCTGCTGTGTCAATCACCCACTCGGCTTCATTGCTTCCAGCGTGAAGACGTACCTCTTCATCGACTGAGCATATAGTGATATCTCCTGCAACAGTGACCAGTGTCTTGCCATCTTCATTTTGTGTCTGGTGGCTGCTTTGACCTTGCTCCCTTTGGAGTTTGCGGCAATTCTTTTTCAAATGTCCCGCAATACCACAATGATAACAAACATAGTTATTCTTTTGTGGATTTTTGTCGTTGCTAGGTCGGCCGCGGTTTTGGGACCTTCCTCGACTTCTGCCTCTGTTTTTGCCTCTACCAGTTCCGTAAGATCGTCCGTGACCTTCGGTGACAAACGCATGTGTTTGATTCATGCCGATTTCCTTTCTTCGGGCTTCTTCACTGAATATGGCATCCTTGACTGTCGCCATACTGAGTTTGGGGGCTGAGTTACCGAGGGAAACCACCAGTGTCTCCCAATTGGGAGGTAAGGAACTAAGCAAAAGTAGTGCCTGAGTTTCATCGCCAATATTTAACTCTACAGATGCAAACTGGTTCACCAGGCTCTGAAACTCACTGGTGTGTTCGGCTACAGAAGCTCCGTTCTTCAGCTTCAAATTCACAAGTCGCATCATAAAAAGCGTTTTGTTTTGAGCTGTCTTGGCCTGATACATATCCTCGAGCTTCTTCCAGAGCTCGTAGGCGTTGGTCTCTTGAGCAACATGGTGAAAGACACTGTGGTCAATCCACTGTCTGATTTGGCCAATCGTTTTTCTGTGCATCTTGGTCCAATCTCTCTCTGCAATTAACGTAGGCCTTTCGCCTTCGTTTTCTAACGGGTCTGCCAAATCCTTGCAATTTAGCAGATCCTCCATACGGGGTTTCCATATGGAGTAGTTCGACGCCGATAATTTAATCATGGCACCGGATCCTCAATCTTCCATCGAACCAAATCAAATTTAAGCTCTCCTTGGCTTGTTTGATATGTTCGGAGTAGAATCACACAAAACGGAATGTACCGTTGCGTCCGGAACGGTCGAAAACCTTAAGATCACCTCTGACTGCGCTCAAATCCGAGTTCGGATGAGTCCGAAATAGTCGAAACACTGGCGAGGGGCAAAAATGTAATTTTGCAAAGCTGAGGGGCAAAACTGTAATTTTGCAAAGATGTGGGGCAAAACTGTAATTTTGCAAAGATGTGGGGCAACAATGTAATTTGTCAAAGCTAAGGGGCCAAAATGTAATTTTTGCAAAGCTTGCGCGCGTGGGATTCACGCGTGTTGCAGGGTGGTGGCGCGTGAAGCGCGTGGGGCGCACGCGCTCTGGAGGTTGATGACGCGTGAGGCGCGTGACACCGTGACCTTACACTCGCGGACCTTCAGGTGGCGCGTGGCAGCGCGTCTAGCGGCTTTTCCGGCTGTTCTCGACGGGGATGTGATCCTCCGGAGATGGGTCAGCCAAATATGTGGGTGGTGTGATGAGTTGCGTGGAATTGTGGTTCGAAATAGAGGATGAAGAATCGACTCTGTTTTTCGAAGAACGGCTCTGATACCACTTTGTTGTGCGGATAACCAATTTTACACACAAATACACACACATGACACAAGATATTATAGTAGTTCCCCAAAAACACGGGTACGTCCACTTTGAGAGTTGTTTCAATAATTTCGGTTGAAAACAAATGGTGTTCGGGAGGAGGATACAAAACCGGTATCGACTCGACTCAACCGTACACACACTCTCACTCACACAGAAACTCACAAGGTTTCTATACTTTCAAACTGTCGTGTATCACTCACATATATCTCACAAATATACTCTCTTTGTATATTTCACTACACTGACTTTGCTCTCCATATACTGCCATATATATATATGCAGAGATGATAGAAGAAACAAAGAAGCAAATATCAACTTGAGTTGAAAGACATGGAGCGGTGCAGCCTTTGGAGACATTGTGCAATCCGGATAGTGATTGCTACAAGTTGGTGATGGTGATAGCTTGCCCACAGTATTGTTGATGGAGAGTTGCATGTAATAGTAACTGGTTTTGCATGCCTTGCATGCTCATACGTATGGAACTGTCAAAGTTGTAAGCAATTGACGTCATATATATATAGATATTTGGAGAAATTCATTAACACCATTAAGTAAGAAGTGACGACCCCAATGTCCAGAGCACTGGGTTTTTCGGCAACACTACAAGGTTTCAGTAACATGAGTCATACTGGGCCATAGAATTTCATGAAAACCATCAGTTTAAGAAAATTAGACTGCTAATGGTAGTCCATCTGGCTCAAATTTATTGTCTTGATATTCAGTTGCAGTTTACATGTCATAATTGCACAAAAGCGAAACGATATGCATTTTAGTGGAGAATTTTTTCAATCAAAGCAGAAGTTCAAATAAAACCAACCTAGTATCAGAGCTGATTGTAAAAAGAAAATATCCCCCTATTTTTCCAAATATGACTCCACCTTTTCCAACCATCTAATAAGCTCTATCCTATCCTTGTTCAGCATAAAATCATGCAAGAAACCAGAAAGGTCATCATTTACCCCCCTTTCCTTCAAGAACTCAATCAGTGCATTCCCAAGCTTATTATCCATATCCCTGAAAGCAATAAATAAGTAAACCAAACAGAGTCACAACTAAACCAAAACTGCAAGTGAAACAATAAAAAAATAAGCATTCTGTTAGATCACAAGCAAATCGTAAGAAAAGAAAGAAAACATTGAATCTCTACACTCTCCAACCAAAACTTGATACCTGAAATTCCTAATCATTTTTGCAATGTCGATATATTTTGAAATTCAGAAACTAGACTTCTAGTTGAAGTAAGACTGGCCATGGGGTTTTTTTAAACACATGGAAGTAAAACTGAGACAGAAAGGGGAAGATCCTGGGGGGGAAACCCGCATAATTAGTTTGTTTTACTAAACCTTGATAGAGAAGCCGAACATCCTGATTTAAGTTAAGAAAATCGAATTTGGTAAGTTAATAAATTTCAGTAAGCTGACTAATGAAAAAGGTTGAAAATTTCAGGTAAACAAAATGCCCCACACAGGTTTGTACTTCAAACAAGGACAGATTGATAGACATGTGAATTCCAACCAATATTTAAATACGTGTTCGTATTGATAATGCATGAAGTATCAACATAAAAGGAAAACCTATGTCATACCTGAAATGAGGTCCCATGTAAGGCTTAGGTAGTGAGCCATCACTTCGGAATAAGTAAACTTTCTGAATTTCCAAGCAATCCGGCCATGCTGAGCACACAAACTCCAGCTTATCAGACCCTTCCCCCTTGGATATATCAACTAAAACGCTAATGTGAAGACGCACATCCTCTTCAGTACCATCTTCACCTGATTTTGGGACTACCAGAGATCCATCAAACATCGTAGCCTCAATTTTTATATTCTCATTCTCTCCAAATTTGCTTCTTAATGTAATAAACTGCTCACCAGGTCTATCTTCCACCGTAAACGAATTGAACTTCACATCAGGCTAATGAATTCCACCAGAAAATTTTCTTTTTCAGGAAAAGTAATAATGATAACTGAAGTTTAGAAACAAAATTCAGTAACTTGCGAGCAATGGGTTATGCTCTCTGTTTGGATGGTGATAAATTAACAAAAAAAAAAATGGCAATAATTTTGTTCAGAATCTAACAGTGGTGTTCCGGAAATGTCAAGTAAGAGGAAAAGGAATCAAATTTTAAACAAGCGAAGCTATGCTCAGCTGCTAGTAAAATATGGTAAAGAGATAAAATTATATTAGGCAAGACTGAGCCTAATTTATTCAACTTAGCTTATGGAGTTAAGTTAATTTTCCAGGAAACAATACAAGAAAAAAAAAAAAAACAAATCCTTTGCTTTCATTATTTTTCTTGGCAGCCAAACGGAATGTCACATTTCTCTTTTTACTGGGACTGCGAAAAATAAAAAATTTACACACAACTCGACTATGTACACCCATATGTTCTATTTCTTTTTGGATTGGCTAAGCTTCTCATTTTGTGTCTGTATATGTGTGTGTGTATTTTACACATACGAGTTTTAACAACTAATTAGAGGCTGAGACTACAAATATATAATTTTTCCATTTCTTCTCCAACATTTTCACTTAACAGACAAGCAAAATCACTACCACGTCTATAAGAAGAAAATAAATTCACTGGTATGAAATATATATATATATATATATATATACACACATATATATACATTCATGGTTGAATCTTATAAAAAGAAAATACCTGGTGTGGCGGGGCGTAATCGGACTGGTACTGAATCTCGTTGCGGATAATCCTGAGAATGTTTGATTCAAAGGGTGACTTTTGGGGGATGTGGGACGCGTGATTTCGGGTTTGGGCGCAAAAACAGGAAATGGGTTTGTTTGTTTGGCGAGAAAATTGTTGCTGGAATTGAGGAATTAGGGTTTTGAAGGAAGAGAAAAGTGAGCCACTGCGAGATTGGAGAAAGCGAGCCATCACCATCTTCACTGTGTTCCAAACAAGTAGGGTTCAAGGAGGGTTTTGAAGGACACTCTTTAATACATTTTTGGGAGGAATTATAATAGGTATATATCTATATATATATATATATATATATACGTGTGAGATTTAAAGTATGGGTTAATTTCATTTACACCCCCTCAAGTTTGTCTTTATTTCAATTACGCCTATCACATTTGAGTACCTTCATTTACACCCCTCAGGTTTGAGATTCTCATCATTTACACCCCTTCATCCTAATTTTTTTTATATATAAATACCTAAATTACCATCAATAGGATAACCTAGTGTTATTTGGAAACAAAAATATAATATTTTATCAATTTGACCCCTCCAATAATTTAATCATTTAATTTTTTTTTCAAAAAGTTTCACTTTATCATTATCATTTTTATTAAATTTTGAAAAAATATATAAAATTCGAAATATATATATAATTCAAAAATATATATAAATTTTGAAAAAAAACATACAAAATTCAAAACAAATATATACAATTCGAAAAATATATATGAAATTCGAAAATATATATATAATAAATTTAAAATATATATATATATATAATTCGAAAAAAATCTTTTAATTTTTACAAACACGCGTATTTTATTCTTTTTTGAAAACTAATTTTTATAAATAAATATTTAATTTTTTTGGAAACTAATATTATATATCACTTATATATAAATATAATTTCGAAATACAATTTCACTTTTTACTTTTTCACTTTTTTCGAAATACAATTTCAATAATATTATATATCATTTATATATAAATATATATATGAAATTTTATTTTATTGATAGATAAAATTAAAAAAATTGAAAATTTTGAGATTTTGAAAGGTAGTGCAATTAATATAATAAACTAATAAAAAAAGTGGACAACAAAAAAACCTATATAAATTACTGTTGGACAACAAAACATATACTCCCTCCGTCCCAATTTAAGTGTCCACATTCACTATTCAACCCATTCGAAAATAAGAAAAGTCAATGGCACTTTATTTGGTCAATTTACCAATTTACCCTTCAATCATTCAAATTATAAAATATCTAAACTACAAATATCACATCACTTGGTGGGACCAAAGGTAAAATTAGTTTTTCATTCACTATCACACCAATAAAAGTTATCATCTCAAAAAGTTAGATTCCCCAAAATTGACACTTAAATTGGGACGGAGAGAGTTTTATAACTTTCAAAAAAAGAAAAAACTGAAATTATATATTTATAACAAAACATAAATTATATATGTATATATATATATATATCTTCATTTGGGGGTGGGAGTGGGGGTGGGGGTGGGGGTGGGGGACTGAGGGTTGGGCGGTGGGGGGTGGTGATGATGGGGGTTGGGTGTTGGTGGTGCTGGTGGTGGGGGTGGGTTGTGGTGGTGATGAAAAATGATTAACTATATTTTAGGATTAAATTGATTTAAGGGTATTTGGTTAAGAATTTTTTAAACATTTCATATTATGAAGGGGTGTGAACGAAATAAAGGCATACCCGAAAGGATATAAATGAAATTTGTGATGTCCCACATCGCCCGGGTAGAAGTATGAGGATGTGCTTATATGTGCAGTGTTGTCTCCAATTGATATGAGACCTTTTGGGATGAGCCCAAGAGCAAAACCGTGCGGGCTTGGCCCAGAGCCGATAATATTATACCAAGTGTTGGAGCGGGGTGTTACAAAATTAACCCATTGGTAATACTATTTTTAAAAACCCTATACTTATTAAAATGAATTAAGGGATAATTATAGTATTTACTTATTCTTATAAATAGTTAAATAACCATGGTTTTGTAGATGTTAGTTATGAGGTATTGGTCAATTGCAGACACATGTTGGTCAACTCATTATTTTACATAGACACCCTCTGAGGTTTGTAAAATGTTACAATGATCCATTTTAGGCATAAAATGACTTCTAACGCCCTTGATTATATTAATTTCCATGTGAAATCTCTAAGTTAAATAAATAATATATACAATATATATAATTTTATTTAATAAATATATTCATTTGATATTTATTTTTAAAATTAATATTATTTTAAGTCCATTATATTGTTAATGTGCCCGTATGATGGATCGACATATTATTAGTGTTAATTGACAACAATTATTAAATTCCCACCAAAGCTTAAGAGACTCAACCCTACAAGACTAGAATGAACAATGTTGTTGTAGCAGATAGATGTTTCGCGGTTCGATCTAAAAACTTAATATAAATTATTTTTCACTTTGCATCTTTATCCAATGTGGGACAATGGACACCCTATAACATTTTTCCCCATCCGAACCCGCGCAACGCTCTCATTACTATAGAACCACCCTGCCTATCCACCCTTGGGACCCCGACTCCGGCCTAGGTGCGGAGGACCCAAACGGACGCTTGACGTGATACCAGATGAAAGACTAGATCTGACTCTGATACCAATTATAATAAATGGTGTTTCACGGTTCAACTCAAAAACTTGAGCTAATGAATCGGATTAAACATTCATCTATTATAAACTCTTTTCACTTCTCATTTTTATATGATGTGAGACGTAAACAATTGTCCACTAGGGTTGGCCCAGTTACTCATAGCATGGATTACTTATCATTACTATTAATGTCTATTTCTTTTTTGCCAATTGTATTGATAACAAACATATCATAACAAATCCAACTATAATACCACATGCTACACCACCATAATCATTCATATATGTCTCCCTTTTTTCCCCAAACACCCACACAAAAACAAAATACACGTATGGACTTGTTAGTGTACAAGTAATCTTAATAGTTGATAATTTTAATTATGATTAATTTCACAAAACTCTCATATATTATTTAATTTAATCAACTAACCCTCCATTGTGTTCATTTTATTCCCTATATTATACAAGTTCATCACTATGCCTCCTCCCCTCACATTTTGAGTCATAATACCTAAATTACCCTCAGTATAAGGGGTTTTAGTGAAATCAAACCTTTAAAAAAATTATTTTTCGAAAATCAATTATATTTTTCGTAAAAACTATAAATTTCAAATATATATATACATTTCGAAAAAATATATATTTTTCGAAAACAATATATATTTTGGAAAAAATATATATATTTCGAAATATATATATATAAATCGTCAAAAATATATATTTTCCGAATTATTTTAAAAAATATGATTTTTTTGTGAAAAAATATACATTATTTTCTAAAATATATAAAAAATATTTCGGAAAACATTATATATATTTTTCGCAAAAAACAAAATCAGAAAAAATCATATTTTGAACATAATATATATTTTTGACGAATTATATATATATTTCGAAATATATATCATTTTCCAATATATATATATATATATATATATATATATATATTTCTCAAAATATATATTGTTTTTGAAAAAAAATTCCCGAAATATATATATATTTGAAATATATAGTTTTTACGAAAAATATAATTGATTTTTGAATATTATTTTTTAAAGGCTTGATTTCACTAAACCCCCCTATACTATTGAAGGTAGTTTAGATATTATGACTCAAAATGTAAGGGGATGGGGCGTAGTGATGAAATTGAATAGTATAAGAGGTAAAGTGGACATAGTGGGGGTTAGTTGATTAAATTAAATAGTATAGAGAGTTTTGTGAAATTAACCCTTTTAATTAAAAGAAAGAAAAGCTTGGTTTCATGATGAATAATTAATAAATCATTATTACTTCCTAACAGGAACATTTTTATAACAAAAATCATTTTGTCGAAATGCAAGGACACTATTTTTTTTTTCTAAAAGTGTTTGTGCTTTTTAGTCGAGTATAGGTGGGAATTATAACGAAAAGTAAGGTTTTGTTTGTTTAAATAGAAATAATAAGAAAATAAAAAATAAAGAAAAATATTTTGAACACATTGAAAAAAAAAGTACTTTCCAAAATCACCCTCCCTTTTTCATACTTTTTGCTACAAAAAGAAAAAAACGATATTCTTGAGAGAGTTCTAACAATAAAATAAAATATTACATATGATTTTGTACTTTTACTTTTTCCAAGGGTTAATTTTCATATATATATATATATATATATATATATATATATATATAGACAGGTAAAAAGCACGTGTTTTGCACGTAATTTAAAATCTACCTCATAAATAAATAAATTATACTAATATTAAAAATTAGTACTATTGTAAAATATGATAAATATATAAATATATTAATTAATTATTAAAAATAGTTTTTTGTACAAAATACTCTTACTGTATTACCTTAATATTTTAATTTGTCGAGCACTTAAAATTATTAATGACATTTGTGACATTAATATTAATACTCCACACTACAAAAAAGAAGAAGAAAAAGAAAAAAGAAGTGTTATAAAGAACTTATAAAATAATAATTTTTAATCACATCACAATTAGATTTACCTGTCCAAAGAGTAGGATTTTTAATTAAAAATTTACAATCATAAATGGGATTCATATTATAGTCCATTAGTATTGTTAAATATAATTGTAGATGATATTCATTATTTTTTTAAATACAATTAAATTATAATAAGACAATGGAATAAATATAAAAAATAATTTAAATTTTTAGTATTCTATCACAATCAACGCTGAGATTTTATCACTTGCACGTATAAATCACCATTTATCCTAATTAGTTTGTGATACTACGTCAGACTTATTTATGTGGTATCCAATAATTTTCCCTATCCAATAATCAAAATTTTAATTTATATAATTTAATACAATTAGATTTTAGTGATAGAAGTGTTGGTACTTCCAAATAGGGCTGCAAACGAGCCGAGCCGAGCTTTGGAATGTTCAAACTCGGTTCATTTACTAAACGAGCCTAGAAAATGTGTTCAAGCTCGGCTCATTTGCTTAACGAATGAGCCCGAGCCGAACGTCAGATTTAACGAGTCAAGCCCGAGCTTGTTCACGAACGACTCGTTTCAGTGCAACATATATTAATCTTCCTAATAGTTGTCTGGATTGAGTTGTTGCATGTTTGTTTTAACATATTTTCACTAGTATAATTTTTTGTGAATGAATTTTATGTTATAACCGTCTAATTTCTATAATCTTTTCACAATAATCTTCATAATTTGTTCAATTTGAACACTTTTTTTTGTCAAATATGATATAATTTTACTATTTAACTTAGACGAGCCTGTTCACGAGAGCCGAGCTTAGTAATGTTCAAGTTCGGCTCGTTTACTAAACGAGCCTAAAAAGTGTGCTCAGGCTCGGTTCGTTTACTAAACGAACGAGCACGAGCCGAGCTCTTAACGAGCTGAACCCGAGCCTTCTCACGAATGACTCAGTTCATTTGCAGTCCTACTTCCAAATGAGATTCTAAGTGAATTAGAGTTATAAAATTCGATTAAATTTTATAGTTATAAATCAAATACAAATTAAATTAGAATTTGAGAATTCATTATATTTGGTAGTTATATAACTCTTCTGTAATTTGGTAAAAACAGAATGGCATTATTGGGGATAATGAGTTATAAGTTCACACGAGGGTTCAAGCGACGGTGGGGCACTTTGGATCGCCGGTGTAATCTAACTTATATACCTATATGTGTATATATATGTATACATAAATACAAGTAGTATTATATTGTGAGATTCTTCTTTGCTTCCTCTTAAAGTAAAATAAAGTGATATTCTTAAGCATTAAAGAAATAAATAGAGAATTCTAATAGACTCCACTTTCGAATCCCAATTAACTCACATTCCTCTCTCGAATTTAGGAATCCAGGAACAGAGAGAGTCTCTGTTTGGCAAGCGAGAAATGTTGTGTAAAATGCTTTCCCGGAAAAGAAAGACCGGAAAAGTTCCCGTCTACCTCAACGTCTACGACATCACTCCCATCAACGGCTACGCTTACTGGCTCGGCCTCGGTGTCTATCACTCTGGTCTACAAGGTTCACGATTTCACTCTCTCATTTTCTCCTTCTACATTATATATATATATATATATATATATATATATATATATGTATAGATGTATTTGAACAGATTTTGAATACTATCTTTGTTGTTTGGTTACTGGGTAGTTTCTGATTAGGAAAAGGAATTTCAAAAATTACCCAATTTTGATCTATTAATGTTGTTTGGTTCTTAAGAAAATTGAGAAATGGAAAAAAACAGCAAAATTACAAAATGTGGGTTTTTTAGCGTATTCTTGTTGTTGGGTTCTTGAGAAAATTGAGGAATGGAAAAGGAAGTTGAAATTTTCAAATGTTATGTGAAATTTAAGGGAAGGAAAGTTAATAATGGTTGGGTTTCAGCTAATCTTATTTTCTGTATATATATATACACACACACACACAAATATGTAGTGCTTAATCTTCATCTTGTTCTTACTCAGTCAAATTGTATAAAATAGATGAAAATTCACAACAATTTCTGAGACATTTTATTTTGTTTATTTTGTTCTTTTCCTTGCTGAATTAGATATAAAACCCCTACTCCCTTGTTTTGTTGGAAATGAAACAGGGGAAAGAAAAATAAAACTAGGGGTGTTCAGGAACCGAACCGGAGCCGGCGGTTCAGTTCGGTTCCATAGGGGTTCGGTTCCGGTTCCGGTTCCAAAATTCCAAGAAAAGAAAATTTCGGTTTGGTTCCGGTCCGGCCCCACGGAACCGAACCGGAACCGCTTTTTTTTTTTTTTTAATATATTTTTTTAATTATTAACCAAAAAGACTAGCAATAAACCTCCACTAATTTCAATAACAATACAAATCCAAGCTACTTTTTTTATTCCACTAATTATATATTTGGTTTTGGGTTTGCTTTAATTCAAATACTCTAGTTTATAATTATATTATTTTATAAAATTGAGATTTAAAAAAAAAAATTAAATATAGAAGGAACCGGAACCGAACTATTCCGGTTCCGGTTTCTGTTCCGATTTTTCAAGAACCGAAAAAATCTGATCGGTTCCGGTTCCAAACGGAACCGGAACCGGAACTGGTCCTGAACAACCCTAAATAAAACTAATCATTTTGTAAAGAACTAGCTCAACTAATACTCCCTACTATGTGGACTAGCTCAACCAATACTTCCTAGGTCTCTATTACTTTATTTTACTTTATTTTTGGGCAAATGATACAGAAACCAGAAAGATGTACATTATAAATATTGAACTAGCTCAACTAATACTGCCTGCATTTTCCTTTTGTAGTTTCTGTTCTTTCCGGTTGGTAGCTAGAAAACATATAATTCTTCGAAAAAATATAATTGCAATCTACTTCTGAAGGGTACTTCTGTTCATTATTTTCTTGATTGAAGACCTCTGGATGAAGTCTACCTAATTTGTGTTCTATGTGGTGTTCTCACAAGGAATTTCAACTGAGTTATAGAAATTTGAATTCTTAATGAAAAAAGTTATTTGAATTGAGATTTCCTCTCCTTGTTTCTTCACTGTATCTATTCCCTTCAGCTCGAGTAAGTACCATAACCTCCCCCACCCCCTAATACAATGGATATCCATCGCCCAAAATCAAGAGTCTGAAGTTCATTCTTTCGGGCCTCGCCCAGAGTCTGAAAGTCTTCTTTTTTGTGCCCCGGCCTCGCTAGTGTACCACATAGCTCCCTATGGGCTGACACAGAGATTCCGTTTTTTTCCTTGACTGCATGTTCTAAGTAAGAAAGAAATATGATCTCAGTACCCAACAGAAAATCTTTCCATGAATTTTATTTTTCTAGTGAATGTTAAACTTACACGAACATGTTTTTGGTCTCTGTTACTAAAATTTATTTCTCGTAAATTTGGCTGTCATTTTAAGTCCATGGAGTTGAATATGCATTTGGTGCACACGATCATCAAACAACTGGGATTTTTGAAGTGGAGCCAAAGCAATGCCCTGGATTTACATTTAGAAAGTCAATCCTGATGGGAAGAACGGATATGAGTCCCAAAGAGGTGCATGTGTTAATGGAGAAGCTAGCGGAGGACTACCCGGGGAGCGCATACAATCTTATCACCAAGAACTGCAATCACTTCTGTAATGATGTGTGTTCCCGTTTGACCGGGAAACCTATCCCTAGATGGGTCAATCGACTTGCTCGACTTGGTGAGTACTCTTTTTAAAACTGTAATTACTTATATATTTGGATTTGCTTTGGTGCTCAAAACACACCCTTTGCACGTACATTTTGGCTGTGTTCTACTAGATGCACTTTAGTTGCTTCCAAACCTTATCGAATTAACAATGAAATGCTTTACATTCCCATCGAAGCAATGAGCAGTCAACGTCTGTGTTACATGGACCCTTGTAAGTGAGTGAAGTACGCATGTCACAAACAAAGCACTTCAATATGAGTATGGGATACATGTCTGACAGGTCTTGGGATACATGTATGATAGATAATTCATGTTTACTGTACATAAGACTCTTGTGTTATGTTTCTTTAACTTCATGTTGCTTCAAAACGAGTGAATCCCCTATATTTTGTGTTCCATGTTGTCCAAAATAGCATCTTACACTAGGTAATAAAAAATGATTGTTTTAAAAAATAATTATAATTAGATGCGTCTTCATGTTTTTGAATTTTTATAATCCAACAGTAGAAATCACCATCCCAGCACTATTACTCAGATCCACTTGAAAGTGATATACTTCAACAGCGGTTTTTTGTTATTTATTGTATGTTGTATATGATTTAGTAAAGTTGCTTCTTGCCCATCATCTGTTCAAAAAGTGAGTTTTAATCTGGGGATTGAAAATAAAGTCACTGTATATTCTAGAGCCATCCCTATGATACCCTTTCCCCTTCCCAGTCCCTTGTCTCACAAATGGGTCTTTCTTTGCAACTAATGTAGCAGAATTGGGTGCCGTGGTCGTGAATTTTTTTTCTTCGCAAATAGAACTTGAGATGCAAAAATTTGGAAGTTTTTAGCCAAAAGTTGATATATATATATATATGATGAATATTGGTGTTTCCTGTTGCTTTTTTTGGAAGATGATTTATATAGGTCACGACTTGTACATGAAATTTAACTCGTCATTGGGAATTAAGGCTTAGTAATTTAGATTCTTACTAAATTAATGAGCAAGAATAAAATCAATGAGATTATCAGCAGGAGTGATATGGAAAAACTTGCTGTTTTTGGGTGTTGCTTTCAACCCGGGTGCTGCTTTTTCATCCCAGGTCTCCCGGCCTTGTTATGATGGATAACAGAGGTAGTGGGAATACATCCCGGGTGCTGCTTTTTCATCCCAGGTCTCCCGGCCTTGTTATGATGGATAACGGAGGTAATGGGAATATAGTGTTGGATGGCTTGATGAGATGCTACGGCCAATCTTATCATGGCTATAGGCATAATGAAACGGCTGAGCCGGCATAGGGTTTATTGGTAATTATGTGTAGAAAATTGCTGACCTGATGCTATCATACATTAAACAGATTGATGCTGAAACATTGGCACGTACGTATACCAGTTAAAAAACCCATTGTTTACTATTTCTAATCTGTTATGTGTTGCTTTGATCAATTTTGAAGGTTTTCTCTGCAATTGTGTTCTTCCGGTGGGTTTAAATGAGAAAAAGATCACGCATATTAAATCACAAGATACAGTGAACGAGAAGAAGCTGAGAAGCCATTCTGGTAGGTTGAAATCGTCCAACCGTCATCCTCCTCCTTTGTCATCAAATTCTGCAGACAGAAGTAGTAGACAACGATCTTCTTCACTCTCTGCCATGAACCTCTGAAGCATTTGCGTTTTGGAATCCCATTGGAAACAGAAGTTAACAGAAAGAAAAAAAACGATGGGGCAAAATTGCAAATCTTAATTATTTTCCTCCTCTTACTATCTGGTTCGGCCGGGCCTTTCTCAATCGAAGCAGAAACAGTCGCATGGAAAAAAAATTGTTGTGGTGCTTCTGTTTTTTGTAAAGTGCTTTTAATTTTCTGTTGATTGAACAATCTATGTTTTTTTCTCCAATCTTTACTAGTATTTTGCACATGCTTTGTTAGTAGGAGGAGATGTAGCTACATTCACACCTATTGTTGGTTATTTATATGTATAATCAAACAATAGTAGAAGTTTTAACTCCCTTACTTTCACATTTTGACTTCTCAACCATTTGGTGATTGATTGGAGAATAGAGATTGAATATTTATATTGTTCCATGGGTGTGCATGGAAGAGAGGCATGTTCAATGTTTAAGTTTGTTGCTTGTAGACATGACATGAATAGCTGTTTGTGGGGCTTGTTTTGATGCTTATATATTCAGAATGCAGAGAAATGATTTGTATCTAAATTGGATACTAGTATGATAGCTTTCATCAATGGTCCCTCTACCCACTAAATGATGTGTCATAATTAGACCTGTGGGATCAGGATTTATTGTCTGCATGGAATGGATCTGCATAATCAAGTGTTAGTGAATGGAAGATATAACATTTGAAATCTGATTTTTAGAGATGCTAGTTTATGTATATATCTTGATATATGTATATCTAGGGTTACTGGTTAGTGTTTGCTTCAATTGTGTTGTCTTTATGCCTTCATTTACATGGTTATAGATATTGCATGGTTCACGGTATCGGTTTCGGTCGTCGTTGTGGTACCGGTATAACAGATTCGGACAATATCGGTCTTAAAAATGAGTATTGATACTAAATAACGGTATCGATATTTTCCAAAAATATTATGAATCGGGCGATACGCAACATAACGGACCGATACGGCGAACCATGAGATGTTGATAAGTACAACGAACCATGACATGTTGATAAGTGAAAGTAGGATCGTGTACGTCTGACTTTTTCAGATTTCATAATGATAAGAGTCTCGTGCGCTTGGATAGATTTTTTTCATTGAACATGCTAAAATGTTCTGCTCAGATCAATATTGAGACATTATACATATTTTATACATGCACAGCCTTGACAATGAGTAATTAAAACAATATTTGTAAGTTGCTACATTGGTAGTGTTCAAAAAGTCTTAATTAACAGATTATTTGGGGAACATTTGATTGGGATATTACTTTGTCCAATACTCCAAAGTCCTGCTTGAGCCCAGCCCAATAAAACCTAAGGGTATGTTTGATAGAGTTGTGTTTGTGTTTGTGTTTGTGTTGAAATAAACAAAAAATACATTTTTTATTTTTTTGTTTATTCATCCAAAAACAAAAGTATGTTTGGTAGGGATGTTTTTTGGATTGAAATTGAAAAATTAAAAATTAATAATATAAATAATAAATAAAATATAATATAATAATAAATAAAATAAATACAATAATAAAAAATAAATATAATAATAAAAAATGGACTAAATAATAAATAATAATAATAAATTAATAAAATAAATAATAAATTACATAAAACATATTTAAAAATATAATAAAAATAACAAATAATAAACAAAATGAAATAAATAATAATAAATAAATATAATAATAAATAATAAGTAAATATAATAACAAATAAATACTTCATAATAATAATAATAAATGAGTATAATAATAATAAATTAATATTAAATTAATAAAATATATTTTTAAATAATTAAAAATGAATAAATAATTTATAAATAAAATGAATTAAATAATGAAATAATAATAAATAAATAAATAAAATATATTTATAAATTAATATATAAATTAATAAATACTAATTTAATAATATAATATAATATAATAATAATAATAATAAATGAATACAATAATAATAAATAAATATAATAATAAAAAATGGACTAAATAATAAATTAATAAAATAAATAATAAATTACATAAAACATATTTAAACATATAATAAAAATAATAAATAATAAACAAAATGAAATAAATAATAATAAATAATAAATAAATATAATAATAAATAATAAGTAAATATAATAACAAATAAATACTTCATAATAATAATAAAAAATGAGTATAATAATAATAAATTAATATTAAATTAATAAAATATATTTTTAAATAATTAAAAATGAATAAATAATTTACAAATAAAATGAATTAAATAATGAAATAATAATAAATAAATAAATAGAATATATTTATAAATTAATAAATAATAATTTAATAATATAAATAATAAAATAATTAAATATATTATAAAGTGAAGAAAATGTAAGTGATAAACACTCCAATAAACACCAAATTCATGTTTATTCTCATATGCCTAAAATTTGCCTAAAGTGAAAAAGTGTTTTTAAACACACATATCCCAAAAACACTAACCAAACAAGTTTATAAACACAAAATACATAAACAAACACAAAAACACCCCAACCAAACAACCATAATAAATAGAAGAACTTCAACAAATGCTTTGTCACCTGGCTACATTATTATTATTAGTTTATTTCATTGACTCGGGATAGAGAAAAGGTGAAGAGGAGGATAAACTCAGGCACAATTTTGAGTTTGAAACTGGAAGGATTAAAACAGGGAATGAATATTTATATTTATTAGTTAAAACAAAACAAAAAATTAAAAAAATACATACGGGTTATTAGAGATTTACATGATTGTTAATTTCAGGGTCCCAATAATTAAAGTAGTCCGGATAACATGATTATGGAAAAAAAAATCATATCTCTATGTTATTTCAAAGAGTTAATTACCTTCATTGGGCTTTGTTTGCCGGAAAAATTAACATGTGTTTTTTATGTGCCCAAAATTTTCAATATTAAAATCACATAATTTCCTATCCTACTCCAAAACGTGATATAACTCCTAATACTACTAAATAAATCTTGGGATTCAATCATTCAATTTAATTACATGTACGTGGCCAATTTGATTAATTATAAAACTATAATTCATAATTAATGATTGTTCCTAACTCATTTTTATCATACATGACTAAAGTCCTGCACGTTTCATTGTCCAAATCATATATATATATAACCCTTGCATGCCCCTTTTTAATAATATTAATTTAACCTTAAACTTGTCTATATTACTTTTCGTAGGCACGTACAGATTGCAAAGTTGACCCGTACCAAAGTCAACTGGCAAGTTAATCAATGCCACGTATCAAATTATTTTCCACCTGCTCAATAAATATTAATTTGTTAGGCTTGTTTTCCCATTAATTAAAGTAAATTTCTTCCAAAAAAAACTTGCCCATCATTTTCACATTGGGATGCACTTGGCCAAAGTTCAAGCGTAGATCAATATGATCAATGAAGTCTTGAGGAGACAAGTCTAATATGTCTGCTTTTTTGACCAAAACCCTAATATACCACAAGCCCAATGAGACCCAATTCTTGGAAGCACTTCAGCAAAAGGATTACATTGTGTGTGTATACATATATATATTGTATATATATATATATATATGGGCAAATGACGTTAAACATTCTTATAATTTAAAAAGTATGCGAAAAACCCAGGGATGATTTTTAAACATCCCTATACTTTGCAAAGAGTGCAAATAACCATTTCCAAACCCTTTTTTGGTGACTAAGAGGGGGAATTTTTGCACATTTCTGAAACTATAGATGTGTTTTGCGCTCGTCACGTGACTGAATTCAGGCCCAAAAAGTGAACAGAACAGTGTTAAGGGGGTCAAAGTGCAAACTTTTGGAATAGTAATGATGGTTATCTGCATAAAATAAACTAAAGAGGGATTTTCCGCACACTTTTAAAATTATAAGAGTGTTTAACGCCATTTGCCTCTCTCTCTCTCTCTCTATATATACATATATATATATATACATATATATATATATATATATATACTTGTCCTAAAATTCAAAGTCACTGTGACAAGACAAAATCAAACCAACCCAAACTCACCATAAAGCTTTATCCACATACATGGTTAAGTTGGAATGTTAGCAAAATTTGACTTGTTTTTGTCCCATTTTAAATATTTTCACCCATTTGAAGGGTGTGTTTTCTGACCCCGGCTAGTGAAGTATAGAATGGATATTCAGGAATTTGACAACTCAAGGAGACATGGTTTTCCCTTTTCATGCTATTGAAGCCTCATGTCCATTTTTTGTGGCAAAATGAATTTAGAGATACATATGTATCATGCAACATATATCTAGCAATTAATGTCATTTTTTTCTTTTTTGCTTCTGAGAAGATTTTATGCTCACACTTAGGTTATATAGTAAAAAATCAATAAGCCTCTAGGATTATGTAGTCTATGTGAATTAGGTTATGCTATATATTCGTTCAAAAAATTAAATAAAGTGAACATATTTAGTTGCATGACAATGTCACTTGAGGATGACATAATGACATTGTTTGGCTGAACATAATAATGTAATGTTGATCACTTAAAATATAGTAAGAAAAATATTAGAGATAGCCGATCACATCATTATAATTTTTTTTAGATTCAGCAATTTTTATAATTTCACAAGACATGTTTTTTTCACGTAATTTTAATATTATTAGAAGGTTAGGAGTGAGATTTTTCATTAAAAAAAAAATTTGAAGGTGGAAATGGGTAATTTAGAAAAGTGAAAACAATATAATGTGAGATAGATTCGTTTGCTAGGTTCACGAGAGTGATTCAGCCCCACATTCCCCAACGGTCAAAACGTAAATTGACAAAAATTTCTAACCCCACCACACCCACGACCCTATTTCTCTTTCTCATCACTTTCTGTGCTCCTCTATTATCTCCTAATATACACACATTTTTCACAGATCCACCGTCCATATTCAGTTATTTTGATTGATCCAAGACCAAGTCAACCTAATTAACGGTGTAGATGGTTGAAAACCCAACAGAGATACTGATGAAACGGACACGCACGTATATATATACACACACATATAGATACATGAACAATGGAGGCCCACCCTCACATGCATCTTTGTACTAGAGTTCGAAAAAATGGGAATCTCACTAAAAGTTATGGACTATACTTCTGTCAAGTTAGTCATTCTCCCTGACGTCGTAATCAAATTTATATTTTTAAAAAAATTAAACAAAAAATTTATAAATACATAAATCAAGATTAATTTAAAAAAATATATTTTTGACCGTATGTTTAACTTATATTAAACTATATCAGCGTGACCAAACTTAATTCTCGAGAAGTAGTACCCATATATTGTCCAAAATGTATAGCATTGTATACAAATCATAATCAAACAATTCATGCCCACACCCCATCCAAAAGTGGAGATAAAAGAGAGGAAGGGGTACACTAGGGGCACACACTACAAGGACTAACAAATGAAGTGAAATATCTACAAACACTCCACTTTTGCCATTATATCAATTGTTTTTAACATCTTTTGTACTAAATCCACAGAACAATTAACCACCTAGCTTTCTCCTTTTCTTTTCCATTTTTTTTTTTTGTTGTTGTTTTTGACCTTTTAAGAAAAATAAATAAAGCATCCTTATATGAAGGTTTTCTTTCTAACTAATCCACGAGATGTGCAAAACGATTTTTCATACAAACGAATCATGTAAAACTCGAATTATATTTAGAGATATTCCAGAAGCTCACTCGAATTATATTTAGAGATATTCCAGAAGCTCACGTTTCCTTTCCTAAAGTATCAAGTTACAGGTCTTTCCCAAATCTTTCCTTTATTATTCGTTTTTTTGCTTTTCCCCTAAAGTATTCCCACTTATCTCCATGTTCCAAACTTCTTTAGGGTAGCACAATTTTGTATGGCATTGAATCCCAAAACACTTTTTTTTTTGAAGAACAATTATTTGATCCAAACTCTTAACATATGATATGATCATATAAATAATGATATACTCTGTGACTGAAAAATTAATTCCTATAAAGTATTATTATCTATAAAAATTAATTAGCATAAACTAAAGTAATTATTAAAAGCAAATATAACAATCACAAATATTACTACACCATACTTTTGCAATAGTTTTTATTTCACAGTTTCAGTCCATGAATATAGCTTTGTTGTTTGTTGATATCATCAAATGGACTTGTGAGAGACACATATATTTTTATCAATCTGAATTTTGCAGTCTTTACATAGAAAGAAACTAGACTTCAATTAATGTATACTCACTGAATCACAGTACAACAAAACTAACAAATCAAATGAAAATTAATTCCATTTTGCTATTATATCAAATCACCTGAATTAACAGTAACATATACTCAATCAGCACACAAATCTTTCACTAGAGAAGGAAAACTGAAGTTGTTAGACCTAGATATCTATATCCTATCATCCATATATCTATTTATTTCTGTATGTTCAAGAAAAAATGAGTTAGTGACAGGAACAACTACATTACCAACACAAATATATATATATATATATATATAAATTCTTCATCAATTCTTCCAAGCATAAACCAGCAAAGAAAACCCAGAAGGACCCCTGAGCTCATCCTCCTCCATACTCGCCCATTCCATGACGGAGCTACACCCGGACGACGCCGACGACAGCGACGACGACGAGGAGCTTCTCGAGCTCCTCAAAACCCTCTTCTTCATCTTCCTCTTCTCGAACCCAAACCCACATGACTGGTGCGACCACAAAGCCATTCCATTCTTTTCTTTCAAATGGGTCATCTCCAAATCTTCACAATCGTCAATTTCTTCGTCATCAAGCTCTGTTTTCTCAAATCTGAACATGAACAGAGCATACCCATCTTGGTCTTCGTCCTCAAACAGCCAATTGTACACGTCCCACGAGACCTGTATGGGGGTCCCATCGACCTCGATTCTCTCATTGCCTCTGAATTTCCACTTCAAATGCTTGACCTGCAAGACCCTTTTGTTGTCTACGGCGAATATGAGTTTTGGGTCTTGATCGACTCTGCAATCGATGGAGATTTCGCGGGTTCGGCCTCCGAATTGGGCTTTGGTGGTGTAGAGTTTGGTGCCGTAGACGTGTTCTCGTCGGAGGACCATGGTTTGGGGGTTTTGGGGGGGTTTAGCTCTGGTTTTGGAGTAGGCTTCGTTGGGGGAGTCGCCGACGAGGAGGGTCAGTTCGCCGGAGACGACGACGGCGATGTAGAATCCGGATTTGGGTTCGGGTCCCGACCCGAATTTGGCTTTGGAGAGATCCCATAAGATTTGGATGGGTCGGGTTGTGGTGAGATTGAGTGTTTTGGAGCCATGTTTGGTCCAGAAAAAGAGAGGTTTAATGTGGAGGTGGAAAGAGGGGGTGGAGAGGTGGTGGTCATCGGCGGCGGAGGGCGGTGGTTGGAGGAGGAGGTGGAGGTGGAGATGGAGGGAGCGGCCGAGGAGGTTGCGGGACCAGGTGAGGGCGAAGAGGCCCAAATGGGTGTGGTAGAGGCAGGTGGTGAGATTGGGGTTGTTGCCGGGAAATTCGGTTGGCGCCGCCGTGGAGCGGTGGTTGGAGGTGGTGGGGCGGAAGCAAGAAGGGAAAGAGGAGGAGTGAGTGTATTTGGACATGTTTGTGTAGGGAGTTTTGGGGTTTGGAGGAGCTGAAAGATGGGTTTTTATTGTAGGAAGTGTCCGGACTCAGATGGTGGTAGGGACAGGGTGAGTTGAAACAAGACGCCGTATATTCATGTACATGAATACACCATATAAAAATCTATTTGTATATGCATATTTTTTTTATATTGTGTATATTCGTAACTATACGAATACATTTAAGTGTTGGAAAAAATATATATACATTTAAGTGCCAGTTGCCAAACAAGGAAAAAGAGTTAAAAACATGTCAAACAAGGAGATTATATTATTTAATATACTTTTTTAAAGTGTTGAAATTATTATGTAATATAAAATTTTATTAGATTTATAATATTTTTTTAAAATATCAAAATTGTTATGTAACATCAATATTCTTTCGTTCAATACATATTATCTAATTTATAATATTTTTCAAAAGTGTTAAAATTATTACACAAATAACATAATATCGCTACCCATTGATATTCATTTTAAAATATATATTATTCTATTATGTTATATTATTATTATAATAATAATAGAAATTACATCAATTTGATATTCTCAAATCCCCTAATTTGAATAGGTTCACAACATTTGAATTCGTAATTTGATATTTTTATTAGCATACTTCATAATTGATTCGAATTAAGATGCGCATTTGTGATGCAAAAATTTCATTTGAAGATATGTGTGTGGATATATGAATCAGTACAGCTGTCCTCCAAGTTATTTGCTGTACAGATTGCACAGAGATATTGGGTTTTGATGACTTGATTCATAATTTTGAGTTCTTGTGATAAAATTGGACAACTTTAATGAAAGTCTGTTACTGAAGAAATTAAACTTGAGACTGAAATTTTCTAACATACAATTATTTTTTTACAATATCTAACATACAAGTTATAAACTTTTTTTTTTTTTGGAGTTTAATCTAGTTGGAAAAGATTTGGGATTTGGTGTCACAAGAATCATGAAGTTTCATGTTCAATTCTTATTAGGTGCAAACAATTCGTTAGGGTCGCGACCGCGGACATAATCCGAACCTTGCACGGATCTCGTGAATTAGTCGATGTGCGCATAAGTTAGTCCGGGCATCACGATTATAAAAAAAAAAAAAAAAGGTTATAACATTTTATAGTTTACACATGCAATTCTGTCATCTTACATGCAAAATCAATTACTGACCTAGTTTCTAGAAGATTGAATGTAAAAAAATTCAACGGAAAAGAAAATTAGACGCATATGGTGGATTTTAAGTTGTCGTGGTTGAATTAGTGTTGGTAATCTGTAAAGGAGTTGGATGTCTTTTCACAATCTGTAGTAGTTTGAAAGTGACCACCCAGTGTAGATTTCACCAAATATTTAAAATATTTGCATAATTTTTTTGCTATGAATTAAATTTAATGATTGTTAAATTTTTAATGTAAATAATTTAAATTCAATCATTTTTTATTTTATTTTTTATTTTGGCTTTGAGCAATCCAATGTTTTGAAAATTTTGAATCATGCATTAACAAAAAGAGAGATTCTTTTAGCATTAATTCAATCACACTATTGGTATTTTTAGTGGATGAATCTACGTAAATTCATTTCATCATGAAAGACTTTTTAATTAATGATATGCATGAATGAATCTGAATTTATCTTACTCATACGTTAATGTTCTTAATTAATTTAATGTATTTTGTTGTTTCAAAACTCCTATTTAGAGATCTCTGTAATTATCATATGTTTTGTGGATCAAGTATGGATTGTATTAAATCTAACTTTTAATTTAGTATTTTAATTCAAAATTTAAGTTGTTTTTTTCTCTAACTTTTGAAAATTTTGAAGAAATATTAGGTGTTGACGAAACACACTTAATTGGAGGGAGAGGCTGTAAAAGTTTTATTTCCATCTTATTTATAAATGCAATCAAATTTGTCAAAGTCATGTTTGCAGCCCTAGACAAAATTTTAATGCGAGTTTACAAAAGTCCGGTTATTTCTTCTTATTATTATTATTTTAGGATCCCCTTATAATTTTCGAAAAACTAGGGTTATTTATGTGTGATATATCCAATTTTCAGAACTATTTGGTGTACTTTTTCTAAAATTTATTTAATAATTTATTTTTGCAAATTAATCCCTTCATCGTATTAATCATTAATAGAGATGGTAATGGGGCAAGTACGAAATGGATTTGCCTATATCCCCACTTGCTCCATTAATTTTTTTTAAATACCATACCCTTTACGGATTTGTCATGGATTATCTTTTTCTAACCAATATCCACCTCGTTAAAATTTTACTAAACTCTTACCCGCCCTGCCTCATTAACATAAAAAATTTCAACTTTGTATCCTGCAATATCAAGTCATACAAAATAATTAGATATGAAATTGACCACAATGACAACAATTCCATGATTTACAAGCTAGAAATTATATGAATATGTATAATCCAATAAGCTTCAAATATTGACACATAATATATTCGTAACTAACTTTAACAAAAACCATATTTATGATTATTATTTACTAAAAAGTGATCAATATACACTATTGCAAAGTTTATTTTCAAAACTAACAAAATGCTATGGTAGTCTCATCATATTAAATATTTTCATTACTTCTTCAACAATGTTTAATTTGTACAATTTCAGTGACATCATACTGTACAGAGGTATACACATACATGACATATACTTTTATAAATCTCAAACCCTACAATAAATTTTACATTTCATATTGCCATTAGTATATACTAAATATATATAATTTTTTTATATATATTATTAAAGAAAACCCACAAACACAAAATCATGATCCAATATAAAAGAAAAGACTCATGAAATTAATTAAGAATAAGAAGACCCAAATAAAGAACTAGATAAAGAAACATAATAATCATAAATATTGGATTGGATCTAGATTGTTGACTCATTAGGAAATTAATTGAGGGAAGGAAATTCACTTTTAATTACAAGATGTGAAGATTAGAATTAAATAACAAAATGGATTTACGATGTGCGATGCATACAGAACCCATGTAATACGATAGAGTATTGTATTACGTATAAATTGTATACTTTCTTGCATAACATTATTGCCAAATGGGGATAATGTTATGCACCGGCACAATTTGATTATCTTTAGTGCTTCACACCTCACAACACATTGTAAAGTATTTACAAAATTATCAGAATAAAATTAGTAATTTTGTCAGCAGATTCTTTGGCTGGCACTTTAATTCAGTTATTTTAGTATCTCACTTATTTACATGTCTCAACTCAAATCTTAGAAATTATTCTACTCCATAATTTATTCAAAACAAATTTAAAACATTATGCGGTGAGATAAATATCTGAATGTGTGTGTATATATATATATCATGATTTGTTATATTATCCGATTCGTTCACAGTAATTTAATCTTTATTATTAAAATCAATAATTTATGAAAAATAATAATATTATTATATAATATCGATACTTATTTAATATTTATTTTTAAAATTAAGGCGCAACAAATTTATTTTTACTTTTTTCTGTCTTTGTGTGTCCCCTATCTCTTATCAATGCAACATACCATGTGAAATTAATGTTACATGTATCATGTATGAATGTATAGACTACAAGTTGGATACAGTATAGTATACAAACATTGCCACTTGATTATGCAATTCCATTAATATTGTTAGAACATAAAAGCAACTAGAAACCGTCTGATCTATGACTATTTATGGTATTTGAAAACAGTGGGGTCTACTAAAAATAAGGTTGATATTTATTTAAGGGTAAATTACAGTTTCACCCCCTCATGTTTGGACATATTTCACTTTCCCCCCTCTTGATTTGATAATTATGATTTCCCCCCTTTAGTTTGGGTATGGGTTACACTTTCCCCCCTCCATTGGACCTCAGGCGTAGTCAACACCGGTCAAAGAGGTTTTTTGACGTGAAATGACAATATTACCCTTATTTACTGAATTGACCCATTTACCCCTCACTTTAGTAGACCAAAATGCCCTTTTATATGAATGTAGTTAAGATGGTTCCAAAATTCCCAAACTCTAAATTCAATACCAAAATGCCCAAACTCTAAATTCAATCTCATTCCCCAAATTTTAAATTCAATCCAATCTCATTCCTCAAATCCTAAATTCTTCCCAATCCTCAAACCTTAACTCCTACTTTCATTCAATCCCAATATATATATATATATATATATATATAGAGAGAGAGAGAGAGAGAGAGAGTAATATATAGATTTGTTGGATGGAAAACAAAAGATTTGAAGGTTGGTATAGAAATTTCAGTTATATAGACATTTTCAAATTCATCCAAAACATTCTTAATTTGTATTCAAAAATCACAAATTGGAAACCCTAAATCTCTATTCCCAATTTGAAACCCGATTGTGGAGGATAATGGTGCAGTGGGTGAAGATGGTGGTGCGGTGGTTGAGGTTGAGGTGTTTTCTTGGTAGTCGTTGTTGGAGGTAGAGAGAAATGACGGCTTCAATTCGAAGGTCTTGGTCTTGAAAGCGAGATCGGCGGAGTTGAGGAGGGTGAAGTTGTTTGCGGCGGTGATGGCAGTTTTGTTGTCTTCGGCGAAGAATTCGAAGGTCTTGGTCTTGAAAGCGAGAGCAAATTTCTGTAACATTTTGTAAATTTGGGTAGGTTTTGATGATTGATTCATTTCTAGCATCTCTGAATTGGTACTTGGTTCTACTATATATATATAGAGAGAGAGAGAGATAGAGAGAGAGTAAGGTTAGGTTAGATTATTTTGACTAACTATAGTTAAGTTAGAAGGGCTATTAGGTAAAATCATATTTCATATTTTATTGAATAAAAATTGAATATAACAAGATGGGCATTTAAGTAATTTCCAAATTACCGGTCACCGGAAATAACTTAAAAGGGGAAAAGCGTAATTATCCAATCAAAAGGGGGGAAAGTGAAATATGTCCAAACATGAAAGGTGAAACTGTAATTTACCCTTTATTTAATTGGAGTGAGGTTAATTAGCCAAACACAACCATACAAAAATGTTCCCACTATGCCCATGCCCTCTTTGCCTAGCCTTTTCATACCCTACAATGTGTCTCCTCCTATGGCTTTGTGTTTGTGTGGTATGGTTGTGCTTTCATTTTTGCCAGCTGCTATATCAGGTCACTTTAAGTACACATATCATACTTGGTTTTTTGCCCAGATTAGATTTGATTTATATGTGTATGTATAGTTACACTTGTGACAAAATTATTCAACAATATGTCTATAGTGATTATAATTGTCTGTCACTGTAAAACAAAAAAATAATTTTTAATTTTTGAAATTGAATGTTTAATCACAATTTTTACTATCACTATAATCTAAATTATTTTTCAATGTTCGGATTTGAGGTAATCATTTGCTGTCTATCGTTAGAGGTTAGATATAATTTTTACTCTTTTTAGTGATAATTGTGAAAATGAGTATATATATATTTTTATAGTATGTAGATAAAAATGAGCAAAAGTACACCATAGAGTGAATATCAAACTGTTGGGAGTGATCTCCATCTTTCTCAATGGATGTACTTAGTCTTAGACCATTGCATATCATGTATAAATTACAAGTAGTGGACATGAAGGGAACTTTACACAAGTAGACAGTATAGCTATACAATACTCCCTCCATCCCAATTTAAGTGTCTATTTTAGGGAATCTAACTTTTTGAGATGATGATTTTTATTGGTGTGATAGTGAATAAAAAACCAATTTTACCCTTGGTCCCACCAAGTGATGTGATATTTGTAGTTTAGATATTTTATAATTTGAATGATTGAAGGGTAAATTAGTAAATTAGTAAATTGACCAAATAAAATGACATTGACTTTTTTTATTTTGGAATGAATTAAATAGTGAATATGGACACTTAAATTGAGACGGAGAAAGTAATATTTAAATGACAAGAACTTGTTAGTTGTTACATGTTTTTATTTACTAAAATACACGTGGCAAGAAAATCAAAACTGAAAAACTCTTATTATCTAAGGGCATGCTTGGTTTGTATATTTAGGAACTGTTTTTGAGAATTCTGATAACAGAAAATAGATTTATGAGAATAATAAAAATGACTTCTCTAAAAATAACTATTTTTAATTGAGTTTTTTGAAAACTAAATTAAGCTAATTTTTTTACAACTTTTTGATTTTCAGTTTTCAAAATATAAAAAATTATTTTAAAAAATATAGACCAAGCCCCAAGACTCCAGCCCCCTTCCAGTTGGTAAAGTGTTGTACAGTTCATTCTTTTGATATGTGCACCCTATTAACTCTAATTATTAACTTACGTGTCATGCTAATAAATAAATAAATAAAAATCAAGATCTTAGACTTATCT
Source organism: Cornus suecica (assembly GCA_963922005.1). Lineage (NCBI taxonomy): Eukaryota > Viridiplantae > Streptophyta > Magnoliopsida > Cornales > Cornaceae > Cornus > Cornus suecica. The sequence goes on from OY998238.1 coordinate 98,816,535, forward strand.
TAGAGTATGTTTTGTATATTACTTACATATTTTGAAATTCTTTACTCAAATTTAGAAAACTTCAAGGATATTAATCGAAATATCATTGTTACTATGAGTGTGTTTGGCAGCCTACTTTGATTCCTAATTTATGCTTTGCTTTCTACTGTTTAAGAGCATATTCAGTTTTAGGGGTGTTTGGCACATACTTTGTTTTCCCCAACCATAAAAGTATATTTCCTTATTTTGCCCAATTTCAGAATCATCCAAATTGGTGATTTTCCATGCTTTATCCACTGTTCAAAAGAAAATCACTATCCATGAGGATGATTTGCTCTCATGATACCCCATACTTCTAATATTTATTTTGTCACAAAACCAAAACTCCTATTACATTCTTTCATCCCAAATTGTGATTGCTTGTTGAACATTGCATGATTTTATTAGGATGCAGGCTGTGCGTGATGACATATTTGATAATTCACATTCTGAAGCTTCATCGTCATCTCAAAATGAAGATACATATATTGACAATCATATATCGCGAGACCGTAGCCGACAGATGGACGCATTTCACAATAGTGTTGCTGATGAAATCTATGCTTTTACAACCCATACCTGATTACGTCTCCTTTAAAATATGCTTTGATTTTCGGATATCTGTAACAAACTAGGTTGTATAACAATGTTTTATTTTGGATGCTTGTATTTGAAATGAATTTTGTAGTTATTTTTTTTTTATCACTTGTGACATGTATAAAATCATAATGATGTGAAAATTATAATGATGTGAATTCGGAATTAATTTATAATGATGTGAAAATTTGTTAATTTGAAATTAATTTATAATGATGTGAAAACTAGTGTACAAATATTATATATATATTTTTTTTTGGGTTTTTATTACATATATATTTATTCAATGTTTTACAAACAAAAAAAAAAAAAATTCCAAAGCAAAGCATGTCACCAAACATGATTTGCTATCAAATTTTGTGGAAGCACTAACTCCACCAAACATAATTTGCTTTCATCAGTTTTACTTTTTCTCAAACCAAAATCATCAGCACCAAACATATTTTACTTTCAAAATAAAATCACAATATAATACTTTGCTACGCTGTGTTTTTTTTTTTTAAGATCGTAACAAAGTACTTTGCTGCCAAACATGCCCTAAAAGACCTAATCCATTAATCAATCCCACTTCCATTGAATAATAAATAAAATAGAATAATAAGAATCTATTATGAAGGTATGACCTTAATATATATGACCATAAACATCAACCTACAGTTTAGACTGTAGAGGTTTAAACATATTTACTAAATATATTTGCTTTCCTGACCTCATTATTTTACTTATAAAAATAAGTGAGCTATGCATATCTCACTCGGTAGAACAGTCATCGAGTACTCGGTAAGTGGGTATGCATATTTATTTGTGGGAGGTATTAATTGAGATACAATCAACTCCTAACCATTTTGGGACATGATTTTAAGTTATTATCAGTATATTTGAAAGATTTAAATGGTGTAAATACTAATCATGATGGGAAAATGATTTTTACCATTAATTGAAGACTTTTCTCTCTATATATATATGAATTAGACCTAAGAGAATGGCGTGACTTGTGGCTTTTTGACAAATCTCTACAGAGATATATATATAGAGAAAATTATTGAATGAATATATATTTTATAGTTCTCTTGGTTTGAGGTTTTCCAATTGTGCTTCTACAACGAAGATCGTTATGCACAATTGGATGATCTAGTTGCTGAAAAATCATCACACCACCTTGATCGAAGTAGGAGGTTTCGTGGTTCTTTGATTCGTTGAGAAGCGAAGCCGTCAGAGTACGAAAATCGGAGCGAGAGCTTCGTGGAGCGCGAGTGATTCAAGACTGTCAGACGCAAAGTGGAGAAAAGCAGATCATGAGTGATTTGTAAGTCTAAAATTTCATAGAGTCTTGTACTTCTTGATTCATAGTGTATCGATACCCAAGCGTATCCGTGGTTTTTTACTTTGAGTCTTTCCAAGATTTTTTCACATAAAAATATTGGTGTAATCTCTGATTTATTTTTTGCATCTATGTTTATTATTGCATGATTTAAATTGTGATTGAATTGAATTAAAATAGACTATTCCGTAATTAAAATTTTAATTTATCAATTAATTCATAAAAAAACTATTCACCCCCTTCATCATTATCTAGGTATTATCAATACCCACCAACCATATGGATAGTTGAATAAAGTAATTATAATAAAAAAAGAAAATTAGCTATTATATACAATAATAATTGTGATTGGTGTTGATGAATTTTTTTCTCACCGGTTAACAAGGAGTCATTTTGGTGAATTTATACACACACAAAATCCAGTATCTTTTGATTACATAATTAATTAATTATATTAATCAAACTTTCAAATTGTGAATTCTATATTTAACCATTAGGAGAAGCTTGACCATGATGAAAAGTCTAAGTAGTAGCACAGGTCAAGAGGTCAAAGTAAAAATGTAGGTGTTAGAAGAAAATTGACTTTGATTCTTTTAGAAGACTCTACCAAGTCACACACACTTATTTGTACACACTTTGAATCAACTACCATCAAAATTAAATAAAACAAAATAATAGTCCAACAGGGTCTCTAAACAATGAATGATCAGTCTCTGGTCCATGTTCTCTTTGATCGTGACCGTTTGATTAGATCATATCATATATAGTATATGGTTTTGATGTACATACACCGTAGGGATTTCAATTTCCACTATATATGTGTAGAAGATTATGGCATTTGGTGCAAAATAAAATAAAAAATAGAAGGTTACGTTATATTAAGATCAAAATTCTCAGTAATATAGGGTCCAGAAATTTCAAATGAATGATTTATATTGAATCATAAAAAATAAACTATTGCTATTAGTTTATAATAAACTATAAAACATTTCCTGTTTAAATTTTATTTTATTAATTTGACCTTCGACATTAGGTGAAATACATGAAATTCACATAAAATAAACATGAAATAAATTAAATGACTCTTAAATGAATTCATGTGTATGAAAATTACAGAATTCAATGGCAAATTATGAAATGATTTAAGATGCTCTATAACAATGTCCTCGTCAAATAAATAAATAAGTACAATACTTAAATCATCTTCCATGAGGATCAAGTTCGTCCTTTCAGATAACACAGTTCAATAAAAGTTAGATACGTGACTAGAATATTTTTCAAAACGAATTGACATTGATTTGTATATTTATGGATTTTATGTCCAACTTCTATTTTAGAAAGATTTAAGTCACATATCAAATTGTTTAGATCATATTATCGGGGGAGGAGAAACTTGATATTTATGGAACATGGCTCAAGTATTGTCCAATAAATAACACTATGTTATTATACTCCATGATATGGTTTCATTTATTTCAGCCCTAAATTGTTGGCATTTATTGTATAATAAAAATTGTGATACATGTGGATTTTTTTGCCCTTTCTTTCTATTTCTTATTATTATTTTGCATAAACAATACCTAGAGGCTAGCTCATCTATGTAATGGTATCAACAACACATCATGGAATAAATGATTGGAAACCAAAACCCATTTAGGTCATATTTGGATGGACTTTTCAAACGTTGTTTTTGATTTTTTGAAGGAAAAACTGTTTTGAATGGTGTTTGACAAAATTTTTAGAAGAGCTTTTGGGTTTTGGAAGAGCGTTTTGAAAAAATTGGGGGTACCAACTTTTGCTTTTTTTTTTTCTTCCGCGTAAAGCCAGAAGTAGAAGCTATGCTAAACATAGCTTTAGTTACATCTTTGATTCATACTCGGACCGAAGCTTGTATTAAGTTAAATAAATGAAATAAATAAAAAAACCCTAGTGAAATATTTGTGCATACTTCAAATGGCCTAGAGACCAAAGAAGGTTTAATCAATTAATCATCATGCTTATTTAATTGTTGGTTCCAAAATCCACATCAAGAGTAGGTGGTTAGTTCCACTCCATCGCCAATTGATATACTCTCTTAACTTTTCGGACAAGAGAGTATTAAACTACTCGTAAATAGAATGTTTTTTGAAAACTTATTATTACAAACGAATTTTCAATAATTATTCTCCAAATTGTTACCATATAATAAGTGAATATTGAACAAAGAAAGTCGAAAAGAAAAAAAGGCAATTATAATTTTGAGTAGTATCCATTCCAACTTGGATCTTCTTCAATGTAATCTCTCTCCAGTAATCCCCGAACATTCATCCATCTAAAAATTTAAAAATTCTAATTGCATTAACATTCTAAATATATGAGGGTATCTTTATAAATTATTAATTATATTTTAAGTTTATCTATTTTTGAATTGATATCCAAAGATTTTTGGAAAGAGATTACGATGGAGAGGTGGGTTCGGGTTGCTAGAATGGGAGTGGGCTTGGGTTGGGTTGGAGTTATCAAAGACCAAATTTAACCCTACTTTTGTTTAATGATGTGAATAGTAGTGAATACTTTCCAAAGAGGAAAGATTTCATGCAATAATGGCCCTGGTTTAATTTATATTATTAGAAAAGACTCGTTTCCAATATGATAGATGAACATTGAGTAAGCAAGAATTCTATTTTAGTTTTTTTAAAAAAATTAATAAAAAGAAAGAAAAAAAAAGGAAAGATGTTATACTATCATCAAATAAGATGTTTGGTTATATAATAAAATAATGTAATCTAAAATTAACTTGAAGGTTGTTTCCTTTATCTTTCTACTTTCTTTCTTTCTTTTTATTTTTTATTTTTTGTGGGTTGTTAGTGTTATTTCCCTATTTCAATCTCAAAATCTAAAATTTTTAATCACAAACTTGTTGTCCCATCTCAAAAAATAAGAACAAAAAAATGTACCAACTTTTGTACAATTTATTTTAAACCAACAAAAAGAACCCCACCCACCATGTGCAAAGATTCCCAAACTTCAAATGTCACAAGTCTCCCCTCTCCTACCACACTACCAAATACATCCCTATTTAATTTAATCTACTCACTCACAAATTCACAATAGTGTGTGTATGTGTGTGATAACTAAATGAGTTTGGTTTTGGTGGTTTTGAGATTGAGACTTACTTGAGCTACAATAAACATCTTAATTAATGAAAGTTCCCAATATATATATATATATGTTTGCATACACATTATGAATTTATGCTGTTTCCCACCACTAGCTTAGGGATCCATGGCTATCTTAATTCAAAGATGTACATAAGATATGGAATCATTTTTTTTCTACTAGAAGTGGTTTTTAGAGAATTGATTCACTATCATTCTAAAGCATTTTCATCACCAACTTAGTAGTTTAAGAGGGTATAGAATGGTATTTAATTACTTTTATATGGTGGCTAGCTATAATTTTAAAATTGGTGATTGGGATAGTTGAATTGGAATTGAGAGATTTATTATGTGTTATGCAACTGATTTTAAATAAAAATAATACAAAAATGCAGAGTTCACAAATTCATGACCTTTTCGCACAATCTTGCCATATAAATATTGTATCACATTTTCATACTTAAACGATGTGGGACAACTTTTAACATGCAATAGTGGTAGCATAGAACTTGCCTCTCCATATTCATCGGGTCTAAAGCTCATGCGTATAAGTCTAAAAAGTTTAAGTTACCAATTGTATGTATGAGTTAATTACATGGAGACTTCTTTGAAATATGTCAAATAACAAGTACACCTCCTATCGTTTGGTAAATTATAATGAGACATTCTCAAAGTTTGTAAGTTGTAATAAATATTCCCTATCAATATGGTCAAACTCGATCAATGTTAATGTAAATACTTTTTCAGATGTGAAATATCTTAAATACCCTCAAGTAGATGCAAAGTACATGTAAAAAAATCAAAATACCCTCATTTAAAATTTATAATATGATCAAAATTACTTTTACAAATAAGTAATTGACAAAATAATAATTTTAAGATCTTTTAAATGAAATATAGGCATGGGTAAACATGTAATTTTACATTATCAGTCACCGAAAATATACGTCGATCGATTTAAGAGGGTCTAACTATAATTTATCAAACGATAAAAAATTTACCTGTCATTTGACATATCTCCAGGAGATCTAACTGTAATTAACCTTGCATGTATGAATGCATATATATATTGTTTTACCCATATATACTTACCACCGTGTGCAAAAAAGATTCCCAAACTTCAAATACACTCATACCTAATTAATTTAATATACTAACTCAAATATATATATATAAATATGGGTATGTGTCTTTGGTTTTGGTGGTTTCGAGATTGGGACTTACTTGAAGTTCAATAATTAAACTGAACAGATTAATGTTCATTTGGTAGTGAAAGTAGTTGCCACTAACCAGGCCTAATGATATAATATCCCCACACTCACAAGTCAAAGAGGAGAAGGTGGTCAAAACGACTATGATTTTTTTAGTATATAAAGTAAATTCGATTTTGCAATGTTTAAGGATTATTTGGAAAGGATTTGTCTGGTCTCGTCTTGTCTGGTCTTATTTTCAATCTAAAACTTTGTTTGGTAAGCGGTCTGATTTTTCTGGTCTGGTTTGAGAAAACAAAACCTTTATATATATATTAGTTTATATATTATTTTATGTATATAACTTTATATATTATTAAATATATATTATTTTTTAATTATATATATATATTTATATATATATTATTTTTTAATTTATATATTATTATATATATATTATTATAAAATAATAATATATATTATTCGATATATTATTTATATATACATTATTTTTTAATTTATATATCTTTAATAATATTATTTTTTATATATATTTAATAATATTATTTTATATATTATTAAAAAATAATAATATATATTATTCTATATATTATTAATATATATTATTTTTGAATTTTATATATTATTCTATATATGTTATTTTTGAATTTATATATTATTTTTATATATATTTAATATATATATATATATATGTTTAATAATATTATTCTATATATATTATTACAAAATAAAATATATATATTATTCTATATATGTTAATATATATTATTTTTTAATTTTATATATATTTATATATATACTATTTTTATATATATTTAATATATATATTTCATAATATTATTTTATTAATATTATTATAAAATAAAAAAATTATATTATTCTATATATATTAATATATATTATTTTTTAATTTTATATATATTTATATATATATTTAATAATAATATTTTATTAATATTATTATAAAATAAAAAATATATATTATTCTATATATATTAATATATATTATTTTTTAATTTTATATATATTTATATATATATTTAATAATATTATTTTATTAATATTATTATAAAATAAAAAATATATATTATTCTATATATATTAATATATATTATTTTTTAATTTTATATATATTTACTAATATTATTTTATATTATTATTATAAAATAAAATTTATATATTATTCTATATATATTAATATATATTATTTTTTTAATTTTATATATATTTATATATATATTTAATAATATTATTTTATTAATATTATTATAAAATAAAAAATATATATTATTTTTTAATTTTATATATTATTTTTTATATATTTATATATATATTTAATAATATTATTTTATATTATTATTATAAAATAAAATTTATATATTATTCTATATATATTATTTTTTAATTTTATATATTATTTTTATATATATTTAATATTATTATTATAAAATAAAATTATTAATATATATTATTCTATATATATTAATATATATTATTTTTTAATTTTATATATTATTTATATATATATAGGAGAGAGAGAGAGAGAAAAGGAAAGAAAAGTTAAAAAATGTGGGCTAAACCAAGAAAGACTAACTTTTTTTTTTGTCTTTCATCACTTACAAAAAGAAGGTTTTGATTTTAATAGGTTTTGAAATATTTTGTTTTAAAAACCTAAAACTAATTTACCCAAACATAAATTAATTTCTAAAAAAAAACAAAACAAAACAAAACCCCTAAAAACTAACAAACAAACAGGGGGTTAGAGTTGGTGGTGGTTTGGTGCTTGAAAATCGAACATCAGCTTTAATCTAATTTATCAGAACGAAGATTTAGGAGTTGTTATATGAAAATAAATATAAATATATCAAGTTGTTATATATATATGTAGAATAATAAAATATACATTGACCTATCACGAAGTTCGGAATGTACAGTACAATGATAGGAAATAAGGGGTTATTAACGTCAATTTGTCTAATTTATTTAGTTAGAAAAAGGTATCTAGGTAATTTTACTTAATTTTACAATAATGTAAATGTCTTCTGGAAATAAAATATTCTTTTTAGTGTTGACTATTAGTATTAATTAAGGCCCCGTTTGGATACCGGTCTAGTTCAGTCATGTTTGGTCTGGTCTGGTGTGTGTGGTGTTCTGAAAGTCTGTTTGGTAAGCGGTATAATCTGATAGTCTTGGTCTGAGAAAATTGAAACTAGACCATGTTTGACAAACTGTATGAAAGTCCATTATTATTTATCATTTACTATTTATTTATTATTTATTATAATATTTATTTATTTATTATTATTTTTATATATTATTTAATTCATTTTGTTAATTAATTATTATTTACCGGTCTGATCCAGTCCTGTTTGGTCTGGTCTGGTGTGTGTGATATTCTGAAAGTCTATTTGGTAAGCAGTATGATCTGATAGTCTTGGTCTGAGAAAACTGGAACTAGACCATGTTTGACAAACTGTATGAAAGTCCATTATTATTTATCATTTACTATTTATTTATTATTATTATTATATATTATTTAATTCATTTTGTTAATTATTTATTATTTATTCATTTATTTTTATTTGTTTATAAATATATTTTATTAATTTATTAATTATATTATTATGTATTGTTTAATTCATTTTATTTCATTTATTTTGTTTTTTATTTAATTCATTTAATTTATTAATTATTATTATGTATTATTTAATTCATTTTGTTATTATTCATTTTTTATAAATATAATTCATTTAATTTATTATTTATTCATTTATTTTAATTAATTTATAAATATATTTTATTCATTTATTATTTATATTATTATTTTTTAATTCATTTTTTAATTTATTATTATTATATTTATTCATTTATTATTATTATATTTGTATTATTTAATTCATTTTGCTTATTATTTATTATTATTTTTATGTATTATTTAATTTGTCATTTAATATTATTTATTTATTTGTTTAATTAATTTATAAATATATTTTATTAATTTATTATTATTATTATGTATTATTTAATTTATTTCGTTTATTATTCATTATTTTGTCTATTTTATTTTATTTATCATTTATATTTTTATTTTATTCATAGATATATTTTATTTTTATTTTTATTAATTTATAAATATATTTTATAAATTTATTATTTATATTATTATTTATTCATTTATTTATTATTATTATATTTTATGTATTATTTAATTCATTTTATTTATTATTAATGATTTAATTTATTTATTTTTGTGTTTTGGTTTATATATTGGTTAGATGTGGTTCAATTATTGGAGGATATTTTGGATAGATTTTGTAACCAAACCAAATAGAACCAAAAAAAATCTTGGTCTGAAAAAATGTCATTTTGGTTCAATTTGGTCTGATTATATTTTTTGGGGTTAATTTCATTTACACCCCCTCAGGTTTGTCTTTATTTCAATCACACCACCTCACATTTAAGTATCTTCATTTACACCCCTCATGGTATGAAATGTCCTAAATACCCTTAGGCCAAACAAACTTAAATTAATTCAATTCCAAAATAATCTAAGTCTTGTGTCCAAACAAAAATTAAACCTATTCTAAACAACTTCAACCTCAACTTCCCCCCTAACCCTAATCATTCCCCTTCCCCTCCCACTGCCACCCCCCACCCCCACCCCCTCCGCCAGCCGTTCCCCCTTTCCCGTCGCCACCCCACACCCCCACCGCCAGCCGCCACCCTTACCCCCACACCTCCATCCCCGATCTCATATTTATATTGTATGCATATATATAGAAAAGGTGTTTCAAATCCAAAAGAGAAAAAAAGTAAGGTTAATATATATATGTATGAATATACTAATAGGGTTGTATAGATTTTTTTTCTTATTTTTCAGTTTTCTTATTTTTTCTTAGATCCCAAATCCCAAAAGAGAAAAAAATGTATAGAGAGAGTTAGGGAGGATAAATTATAAATTGATCAAATTTAAATTTTTTATTTTTTGGAGGTGGTGGTGGGGAGAGAAAATTATATTAATTACATGACACCATCGCCATCCGTTTAATTTTTATTCACAAATTCAAAATTTTATTTTTCAAAAAAATTAAATATTTGTTTGTAAATATTTTGGGTTGGGGGTTTTTGAATTTTATAATGTTTTTTGAAATTTAATACTGTACATATTTTTTTGAATTTTATATGTTTTTTGAATTTTGTATATTTGTTTTGATTTTTTTATGTTTTTGTGAATTTTATATTTATTTTCAAAATTTAATATATATTATTTCGAATTTTATATGATTTTTTTGAATTTTATATATTTGTTTCAAATTTTATATGTTTTTTTTTAAAATTTAAATATTTTTTTCTAATTATATATATTTTTTAATTTTATATTTATTTTTGAATTTTATAATGTTTTTGAAATTTTAATATATATATATATATATATTGAATTTTATATATATTTTTAAAAATGAATACAAATTAAATGATTAAATTATTGGAGGGGGTCAAATTGATAAAATAATATATCCTTATTTCCAAACACACTAGGTTATCCCATTGAGGGTAGTTTAGGTATTTACAAAAAAAAAAATTGGATGATGTCATCGTTAAAGGGATGTAAATGATGAGAATCTCTAATCTGAGGGGGTGTAATTGAAATAAAGACAAACCTGAGGGGTATAAATGAAATTAATCCTATTTTTTTAAGACCAATGCAAAACAAACATGGTCTGGTCTCAAAAAATTTTTACCAGAGCAAAAAAATGGGACCATAACCGCCTACCAAACATGCCCTAAGGAATTAGATCAGAACCAACGACAACTCTAATGGGCCCATATTTGGGCTTCAGTCCAAACAATAAGACCCATAAAACTAATTTTTTCAATATTGTATTAATTTTTATATTGGGCCTGTGTTCAAAGGTCCGAACTATTAAGTCCGGCCCACACATTTGGGCCTCGAAACATAAATTGGAGATTTCGGATCATTACACTTTCACTTTTTAATTCAATTCATTGGTCCAAATGGTCTTTTATATTGAGTACTAAATACAGAACATGTTAAAAGCTGATTTTTATACTAATAAGTGGTGTAATTCTAAGACGTTCAATGATAAGTAATGTCAACGTGTCTTAAAAAAAAAATTACACATTTCAAATGACATTTACTTCTTTTGTTTTTTATTTCTAAATTGGAAGTCAAATTAGATTATCAAACACTAACAATCCGTATATTAAAATGTTTTATCAGTCTATTTAGCAACAATATACAATTTTGAATTATATTCTCTCTTCTTTTTTTTTTTTCTTTTTTTTTTATTGGAAGTCGATTGTCAAAACTCTCCTTCCAACCAAATAACAATAGAAAAATAAGAAGAAATTAATTTCTAATTTTCTAAATGTTTTAATGTCATCTTAAGTAGTGGATAATTTAGAATATTGGAAGGATTTAGGTACAGAGATAGGGAGAGATTAGGATATGCACATGGGTCTCCTTCCACATATATATATATATACATATGTATATATATATACATATGTATATATATATATATGTGTGTGTGTGTGAGTATATTTGTCCTTAATCTAGTTAACAAGAAGAGGTGGTTAGGACCATGTGAGTGTGAACATGCACATGTTTTCACATGTGAAGGGATTGGACACAAACACACAAATCAGAGAGACATGCCCATGTATTACAAACATATATGAATGTATATATTGAACTATACTGGTTCAGGTCCTATCTATAAACCCTACAAATCAAACCATCATTTATTTCCCTCCATCTCACTGAAAATGTTCTTTTTGCTCCAAAAGAGTTTCAAAGTTTTATAGCTTTTCAGTGGGTAGGCCACAAACCTTTATTTTTTTCAGTCCTTAAAAATGCCTTTTGCCCTTTAGATTTTTTACATTACTCACTTGATCCAAAGCATCTAGTAAAAATGATTATCTGACTTTAATACCACACTTCAAAGCAAAGTGAAATATGTAAACTTAATGCTTGCGGGCACATATTTATATATATAACCACATGCAAAGAAAATTACCATATATGTCCATATATATATAGTGAATTAATTTGTAAATTCATAACTTAGGAATTAATTTGTAATCTCATAACTTGGAGGCATTGTTGAAGTATTAATTTTTTGTCGCAGTCGTATTAATTGTGTAATGAATTCGAATAATATTAATTTTAAAAATGAGTATTGAACGAATATTAGTGTTGTCTACATCTTAAAAAATGTTGTGTTTTTATTAAAATGCAATCAATTATTTGGATTGTGAAAATAATATAGATTTATAGATTGCAATTAATTTTTTTTTTAAAGGTTTGATCATTGAGGCCCTTTTGTTGATTGTCACTCCTCCAACATTTCCTCATGAGATTCTATGTATACACCATGATTGGATATATCATAATTGGTTTTGACTACTTTCTTGAGGAAGATCTCACTTTTGACTCTTAACTTCACTACTACGACTGTCTTTTTCACTTGCTATGACTTTTAAGGAATTAAAATTTTGTTCATGCATAGTATAAGCAAAATATGTTAAAATTATGTGAGATGAAAGGTATTTATTTTATGGAGAAGAGACTTATTTAAATTTCACCTCAATAAAATAAACAAAAGAACTTGATCTAACAAAGTAACATTGTTCTAATAATTTTTAAAACATGTATTTTGGTACTTATATATTAGTATTCAGAGGAGTTTGCAGATTAATGAGACTGTGTTTCCAAAGAATTAAGGCCCGTTTAAGAACTATTATTTTTGTTTTTGTTTTGAGAATCAAAAAACAAAAATAATTCTTGTTCTTATTCTTATTTTCTCACCCAAAAGAACAAGAACAAAAAACATGTTTGGGGCAAAAAAATACACACATTCTCACACAATTTTTCCTCTCTACCACAAATTTTTTTTTTTGGAAAATCCCAAAATGAACAAAAAAACAAGTTTTTGTTGTTCCCTTATTTTTTATACTATTCACAAAAATAGTTTCCAAATTAAGAACAAAACAAACAGTAAAAAAAGTTGTTAAACATGTTCTGTTCTCCTGAATAGTGCCAAAAAATAAAAAACAGAACAAAAATAAGATTTCTAAACAGGCCTAACAGTTTAATAGAGGTGGATATATTTCAAAGAATGATTATAAAAGTTAAAAGTATCACTGCTCATAGAACACGTAAAATATTAAATACTAAAAATGTTAGTGATCAAAATGATTTGATATGATAGCTTATCAAGTGTGTTTAATTAGGTTAGTGGATTCCTCTCTCTGTATGTATGTATGTATATATATATATCGATCCATATATATGGAGACCAGTCTTGTGATTGGTAAATAAAAGTTTTCCCATACATATATTATCTTGAGATTGGAGAAATGGTAGGTCAGGTGAAATTTCATGCTCCTTTAAGGTCACAAAATTCGAACAAATAATGATGGTGAACTCACTAATATGCCATGATTTAACCACCTTTCCTCAATCAATAAGTATAGCAAAATAATGAGACTATACAACTTTATTTTTTTTATGGTTGAGGGAACAAAATCAATTCCCAGACAGGACAATAATCATTAATTTTCATCGAGGGTGGTGGGCCACTAATATACAAAAGCCAAGCATTGAGGAAAAAATATATTAAAAAAAATTAGAAATGCAATTTATAAATTATAGCAATATTGACAACCATATCACTACATTAATTATTATACTATATATGTAAGTAAGTGTGCCAAATATATATAATATAAAAGCATAGAAAGTCAAAACACTCTACGAATAGAAAGAAGGGAAAGAATTAGGTGGTACATATATGGAGTAACTATGTTTGTAAAATTGTTACTTCGAATCTCAGCATAAGTCGATATAGAGAAAGTTTGTTGACTATTCAAATATCTTTTTATTATTATTTTTTCATTCTCTTCATTTACATGTTAATCAAAGTTTTGAAACATCATAACATGGCCAATTCAATTGTATTCATTGCAACGAATGCATATTATTTTTCTTTATTTTCTTACACCATTAAACAATAGAAAAAGAAAAAGAAAAAGTATTTTCAATTAATATTATAACAAAAAATATAATAATAATAATAATAATTATTATTATTATTTGATCAGAGTGTAATACTCTTTGTAGTAGGGTCCTTCTATTTCATAATAACAATTGAAATTATTTAACCAAAAAAATTAGGGTTAATTTCAGTAAACTCTCTTATACTATTGAATTTAATCAACTAATTTCTCCTATGTCTAAATTGCTCCATATACTTTCTAATTTGATCACATTACCCCATCAGTCTAACATTTTAATCAAAATACCTAAACTACCCTCAATATAATATTTCAGAATATATATATTTCAAATATAAATATATAAATATATATTTCGGAAAAAATATTTTTTTTTTGAAAGAAAAAAAAATCGAAAATATATATTGGAAAATAATATATATTTCAGAATATATATATTTCGGGAAACAATATATATATATATATATATTTTTCCTGAAATATATATATATTTTTCCAAAATATATATTTTTCTCCGAAATATATATATATTTTGAAATTATTATATTTATTTTTCCGAAAAATATTTATTTTTTTCAAAAAATATTTATTTTTTGAAATATATACATTGATGGTAGTTTATGTATTTTGACTGAAATGAGAGAATGAGAGGGCAAAATGATGAAATTAGAAAGTATATGGGCAATATGAACATAGATGGGGTTAGTTGATTAAATTAAATAATATATAGAGGTTTAGTTAAATTAACCTAAAAAATAGGATAATTTGCACTAACATTCCCTGATGATTCAGTCAATTCCACTTTCCGGTTGACTTTCAAAATTTTTGTACTAACACCCCCTGAGTTGTGATACCTTTTGCAATGACACCCCTGGACCAATAAAATGACCAAAATACCCTTGATAAAATTCAAAAATATTATATGAAATATGAAATGACCTTTATGCCCCAACCCCAAATATATACAATTTCGAAAAACATATATATAAATTCAAAAAAATATATAAAATTTGAAAACAAATATTTAAATTGTTAAAAAAATATATAAAATTAGAAAAAAAAATATAAATTTTGAAAAACATATATAAAATTCAAAATAATATATAAAATTTGAAATATATATATAATTCGAAAATATATATAAATTTTGAAAAATATTTAATTTTTTTTTATAAAATTCAAAAAATATATATTTTCAAAAACAAAATTCAAAAAATTATATAATTTCGAAAAACATATATAAATTTCAAAAAATATATATAAAATTCAAAAAAATATAAAAAAATTGAAATATATATATAATTCGAAAATATATATATATAAATTTTGAAAAATATATAAATTCAAAAATATATATGTTTCAAAAAATATATATAATTCAAAATATATATATTTTCAAAAACAAAATTCAAAAAATTATATAATTTTAGAAAAATATATATATATTGGTAAAATGTCATATCTTTCTAATGAAGTGAATCAAACTACTTACCACCAACATCAATTAGTGGCCTTCTTTTATATATATTTTTCCAAAATATATATATATTTTTCCAAAATTGTCCATGAATTGTCCAAAATTTTTCAAAATATATATATTTTTTGAATTTTTACCCAACAACTGAGTTTGTCATAGATAAATTGTCCACGAATTTTTTGAGATTACCCATTATATATATATAAATTAGAAATATATATAAAATTAAAAAAAAATTCAAAAACAATATATAAAATTCGAAATATATATATAAATTTTGAAACAAATATATATAGATTTTGAATTATTTTTATAAAATTCGGATAAATTATATAAATTTCAAAAGCATCATATAAATTTCAGAAAAAATATATATATTTTGGAAAAATATATATAAAATAAGACCACTAATTGATGTTGGTGGTAAGTAGTTTGATTTACTTCATTAGAAAATATATGTCATTTTATCAATATATATATATTTTTCTAAAATTATATAATTTTTTGAATTTTGTTTTTGAAAATATATATTTTTTGAAATTTATATATATTTTTTGAAATATATATATTTTTTCGAATTTATATATATATATTCGAATTATATATATATATATATTCAAATTATATATATATTTCAAAATTTATATATTTTTTTGAATTTTATATATATATTTTGAAATTTATATATGTTTTTCGAAATTATATTATTTTTTGAATTTTATATATATTTTTGAAATATATATATATTCGAATTAAAATATTTTTCAAAATTTGTATATTTTTTGAAATTTATATATTTTTTTGAATTCATATATATGTTTTTCGAAATTGTATATATTTGGGGTTGGGGCATAAAGGTCATTTCACATTTCATATAATATTTTCGAATTTTATCAAGGGTATTTTGGTCATTTTATTGGCCCAGGGGGTGTTAGTGCAAAATTTTCGAAATTCAACCGGAAAGTGGAATTGACTAAAACCTCAGGGGTGTTAGTGCAAATTACCCAAAAAAATAATAACAATTGAAATTAAAACTTGCCCTATAACAAGATTGATGTGGACCACCTACGTAGCCAGTGATATTTTGCCACGTCTACCTTGTGGCAGGTTTGCCCAATCATTGTGTTTCGAATTCTAAAGTGAAGGTTCCAACTTTGAAACGAAAATGAGGGGAAAAAATAATACAAAATTCAATGCGTTTTTTTGGGGGGTAAATTTTTATTTTTAATTTTTAGTAAATGACGAAATTCATATTTCTTTAGACCTATATCTCAAAGAAATCGTTCATAATTTTAGGGAGTTAAACGAATTAGTCCCATAACTCGTATCACGTTAAATCACAAATTTACAAGAGAGCAAATATTCAAACTCACACTAAATATACTTGATATGATTCATCTAAACACTGAAAATTCATCCTATTCACCAACTCCACTTGGGAGTATTGTCCCACTAAAGTAGTTCCAATAAAGAGGTAAAACTGAAACTACAGATAATAAGGTTAGGGAACAGCAAAAGGAGACAGAAATTACCACATCTAAGTGACATATTTTGTTTTGAAATGACACCATTTTCATTAGTAAAGTGGTATGATGTGAGTGATATATATTTGGCAATATATTAACGATCTGAATCATAGAAAAAAAATGTTTTTATTTTATTTTCCAGGGAATTCGTTGATATTAATGATGGCTAAATAAAATCTAATCACCCACCAAGTCTTCTGATCTAAAATTTTAGTATTTTAAAACTCGTTTATCCCCCACATAATATAAAGTCTTATAAGTTATGAGTGTAGTAGTCAAGTAACACAATGATATTATCAATTTTTGATGAAATAACACAATAATATTATCAATTTATCACCTACCAACTGTTCGGTATAAAAATAATCGGCCAGATACTTTGCCGATTCTTCTCTTTTTGTGAGATGCGGATGTGCTAAAACCGTTGACGTGATTCAACATGTTCAAAAGAAATGAGTTTTTCGTCTCTTTTGACCGAAAGTAGAGATCAAACAATTTGTGCGAGAGAAAACTCAACTCACATGAATGAGCTCAAAGGAAGAAATGGGAGAAAATAATAAACTGACATGAACGAGAGAGGAGAAGAAAAATGACGTGCAAGATGAAGAACAAGAGAATTAAGAGAGATTGAGAGATAAATATTACATGAGTAGTAGTGAAATTTTATGTTCGGTGCTAGATTTCTAAAATAGGAAAAATTATTCATTACAACGATGATACTATGTCATCAGACTAACATGATATCACAATCCAATAAAATTTACACATGTATCATATCACTTACTAGCTTAGTAAAACACATATGAAAACTAAACTAAAATAGAAAAATAAAAAGAAATTCAATATTCACAATTCAAGATTAACACCTAAGAAAATATAAATTTGCCCTTTCTCTTCTCTCCTCACATATTATTTCACACCCAAAATCAAATTTCAGCGGATTCAAGATCCAAATCCAAAGCTCTGAAACTTTCTCGATCTCTTTGCCTATGCATATAGACCGTGAACATCATGTATATATATTGTACATCTCTATGAATTTTTTTTTCTAATCTATGTGATTTCATTGTTGGTTTTCTCATAATGCTCAAAGTTTGGTTTCCGAAACAAAATAAGGAGCAAATCCATGATGTCTCATTGACATCTACAGGGCTAAAGTCATTGACTCATATAAATTAGAGCTATAGATCATAAGTTATAAAAAAGAAAAAGATAATTTAAAACTGTAACATCACCATTGATACCATAGATTACAGTGGAATTAAGAGTACTGTGCACACATGAATTGGAAGAAGAAATGAAATACAAACAAAAGGAATAAACAAATTAGAAAATCGTGAATATTATGATTTCTTTTTTATTTTGGTATCCATATGTCATATAACGGACACATGTGCAAAAAACTTTGATTTTATTAGATTGTAATACCATGTCAGGACTGATGAATTGGTATCACCGTTGTAACGAATAATGTTTTCTAAAACAGAAGTTTAAGTTTATTATTTATAATGAGAATGCATTACAAGATAACTACTAATAAAATAAATAAAGTAATTTGATAATTATTTAAAACTAACTTAATTCTAAGTAATTTTTTTATCCAAGCAATAAATCACTACAACTCATATAGTGTTATCTTTCAAGCTGATTTACACAAAGTGTTTAATCCTACCCAACTACATCATCTCTTGTTTAGGCCCCGTTTGAGAACAAAAAAACAAGAACAAATCTTGTTATTGTTCTTATTTTATCACTCAAAAGAACAAGAACTAAAAACATGTTTGAGGTAAAAATATATATATATTTGTTTTCTCTCACACACACACACAAACACGATGGTCTCTTTCTCTCTCTCGGTGGTGGTGGCGATTAGTGGTGTGGTGGTGGTTTTCGAAGGGTGTTAGGGTTTGATTGGGAGTTAGGGTTTCTAAGGGGTGGTGGTGGTGATCATGGTGGTGCTTGATGGTTGTGGGTGGTGGCAGCGGGTGGTGGGTGGTGCCGATTGGTGGCATGGTGGTGGGGGGGAAGAGAACGAAGGGGTTTTTTGATGTGTGTTTATATATATCTGTGTGTATTGAAGGTGTTGGTGGTTGTAGTGGTGGCATGGTGGTGGGGTGGAGTGGGTGGTGGCGTTGGTGGTGGTGAGGAGGAGAACGAAGACGTTTTTGATTTTGTAATTTTTTTGTTTTGTTTTGTTTTTAGGGAAAACCTAAAGTTACAACAAGAAAACATTTTTTTATTGTTCTCTTATTTTCTGCACTATTTAGTAGAATTGTTTCTAAAATAATAATAAAGTGAACAGGAAAAACTCTTCCAAACATGTTATGTTCTCATGAACAGTTTCAAAAAACAAGAACAAAAATAAAAACAGGCCTTCTCAAACATAGCCTTAGTCTTTCATCAGGCCGAAACTCTAATTTCTCTCTCGGCCCACTACCTGGTCTGGTCCATCTTGTTGCCACATCACCATCCGCTCCATGACAAGTGTGGATCATTTTTGGTGTCAACACTATTATCCGCTTTGGGCCCAGCCCGCACGGTTTTGCTCTTGGGCTCCTCCCAAAAGGCCTCATACCAATTGGAGACAACACTGCACATATAAGCACATCCCCAAACCTCTACCCGGACGATGCGGGACATCACAAACACCAACTCATATGAGTTCGGCCTAACAGCCTTATGTTATTTAATTTCTACATGCCTTATGTTCTAAACTATATATGTTTCCTTATATATTTTTTCCCTTTTCTCTACATTGTTTTGAAATTTGTTTATTAGTGATATTAGTACTAATCACCAAAATTGTAATCTAGTGGTATAATTTCAAAATTAGTTAATTTTAGCTTAAAAAGCAATTATATTTGTACTGAATTATTAGGTATAATTGACCTAAAATATTTGAATATAAATATTTTTTTTCTCTGTGTGCATTTTGTAAAAAACTAACCTAAAATCATGATTCTCAATATCCGTTTATACCTTTATAAGGTATCAATATCATTACTTTTATAAGGTGTTAATCTCATTAAGTAATATAATACTGGTTGGATACTCGTTTTCAATAATAATATTTTTTATTTTGTTTTATTATTATCACGGTTGAGTCCGATTTGTGGAGGAAAAAACACCCCTTATCTAACCAGTCACCTATGGCTGATATTACTACAAGAAGTAATCTTTATTAATTTGATTATCTCATAGCATGTGACAATTTACATCAAGGTAAACATATATATATATATATATATATACATACACACACACTGAGAGAAAGAGAGAGTCTGGATGGGTCTAAAAAATGATTAAAACAGCTCGCACTCAATCACATTCACTGTCCCCCTTCTCTTTGGCAGCAGCAATCCCACAGAGAAAAAACTTCATTTTCCAAATGAATCCAAATACACTTTTAAACACAACATTTCAAAAAGGTTCTCTTTTTCAAAATAATCCCCACCCAACCCAAGAAAAATTTGACCCCTTATAGTCCTTTTCACTTGAAAAATGAACTTCTGTTTATGATGTAATTCAGTAACAACCAAACAAGAATAATTAAAACTGTTCTTCATGTGTTACACTACACTGTATATATATGATTATATTTACATACATATAAATTAACTGTTCATTTTCAGTGCTACAAGAGGTGTCAGCAGGCTGTGCATAAACATACATATATATATTTTCAGTAAAATTATATTTACATTTGATGCGATGTAAAAGGAATATTACAGAAATTAGCTAAAATTGAAGTTTTTACTATTCGTTGTAATTGTCATAATCCGAGCAACGTGTGTACATAATGTTGGGTTTATACGTTTTTTACTCACGATTTTTTAAATGACAACAGTTAAAGATATGTTAAGTTCATTTTCATGTCTTTCACGTCACAATAAAACAACTTATCTTCAAAAGAAATAAGAGGTGTTCCATTTAATGCATCATGTACGAATGTCATAGTCGCAATTCAATGTAAATAACATAAACAAGTTGTATCAAAACTTTATATATCATTCTTTGTCAAAAAAGTGAAAATAATAATATTAAGGCACCTCCTTTTATGTTTTTTTTTAATCGTGATATTCGGAATCAACTTATACACATCTCAACTAATTCATAAAATCCGAATAAAACAATCCCCCACACAAATAAAATAAGACTCGAACCATATCCACAACCTACAGTCCCATCCAAAATGCGGCCTAGTTCCCCTATCAGTTTGTTCACATTTAATTATTTTCATTGAAGTGCACTACCACGTGGCAAGCTATAATTGGTTCCCACAAAAAGTGAATTTTCAATTTTGTTTTTTTTCTCTTTTTCTAGATGACCACATTTTTGCAGCAAAATTCAATGCATAAAGAGAAGAAGTCTTGTTTTCAAGATGGTAAAAACAAAAGAAGTAGTAAATAATACTGAAAATTGATAGCCAAGACCATGACATGAAAATATGATAATGTCATAGAATAGTACACTGTACATATATAGATTCCTCAAATGGGGTCACTTAGAATTGAAATTCTAGGAACATAGAGGATCCAATACACTTGGAAGGATTTCTGAAAAATGGGTTAAAATTAGCAAAATGAGTGGCATTATGGGAGTAGAAAAGTGGTTGTAGTTTTCACATAGCTTGTGGTGGGACAACAGGGCAGAGCTCAATTGAGCCATGATCAAGCAATTCCTCAATCATTTGCTCAATGTGGTCATCTTCAAGAGGCTTGAATTGTTGGGTGCTCTCAGCTTGCACTTTCTTGAATACCCAATTGGCCTCCGGCTCCGCCACCACCACCGGTGACCACCCGTTGACATTCCCCACAATGCCATTAGCTACATTATGTGAAGTTTGAAGTACCCTTTTAGGCTCTTGCATTGATGGTTTGGCCATTTGAAGCGAGGCCATATAGCACTTGTGCAACTTGGCTGTCAAGGTAGCCGAGAGAAGCTTGGAAGACGATGTTTGCGCCGCTTTGGGATTGTATGGGAAGTTGGTTCTCGCCCTCGGACCGCACATTAGCCTCGCTGCTTCGTCGTAGGCCCGTGCAGCGTCCTCCGCCGTCTCGAATGTGCCTAGCCAAATTCTAGTCTTCCTGCAAAAATGAAACATTTTTCTTTAGTGACCAAAACAATAATGTGTGCGATGGCTCCAAAAAATGAGGCCTGCTTACAACAATGGGTGGCGAATTTCGGACACCCAAGAGCCCCAATGCCTTTGTCGGACGCCCCGGTATCGCTGTTGAGGTCTGGCCATGGCTTTGAAGTTGACACTCTAGTTGAAAAGTTTGGAGTCTGAAAGTGTTTGTGAAAATGCCTCAATGAAAGAGAAAAGTGTTTGTGAAAATGCCTCAATGAAAGAGAAAAGTGTTTGTGAAAATGCCTCAAAGAGAGACAATGGTGGTAAATGAAAGAAGGGGTTGTGGGGCTTTTTGTAGATGGGTTTGTAGGGGGACTAAAGTGCTTTTTATTTCATTTTTTTCTTGGCCTTTCTGTAAACCAATTTAGAAGAAATGGGTCCCACTAAGGTTCAGGGTCTTTCTATTTTCTCCCTTTATCTATCAGTTACCAGTTTGGCTTATTGCTAGGATTGAATTGAATAATTGAATTAATAGGTGAAACAAAATTTCAAAAAGGCCAGGTTCAATTCACATGACTATAATAATACTTTTTTGTTGCACAAAAATCTCAATCTTCTAATTTTATTTATTGTCCTTATTATTCAAGTAAATCTAATGTCCTCTTCCCATAGATTCTTCATTCGAGCATAGTTCATTACTCAATCACAGGTTTAAATTAATCACCAACTCATCACCTAATCAAAGATAGGGCAACATGAAATGTGCAATTCCTTTGACCCGTACAAAATAAAATAAAATAAATAAAAACCCATCTTTTATAGAGAATACTATATGATGTTACACAGCAACTTAATTACTATCATATGATAGGGAAATTTGGACCAAGAATGGTAATTTTGTAGCATAGTGAAATGATAGCAAATGGGTGGGCTTACATTCAAGGATACAATCATAATTGAGTCAAAACATAGGCTGGGACACATTGAATAAAAGATGATAGACCATAATAATTATGAGTACTATCTTAAATCATTTAATCATCTATTCGAATCTTATTTACTATTATTATGAAATCCATCTATATTCATAAGTTGGCATGTATACTAATCAGATGATTAGACATTTAACAAAAGAAAAAATAAAAATAAATAAAGAATATGAGTAATAATCTAAAACAAGCACTACAAGAAAAAAAAAATACTATTTATGAGGGGTCAAACATACCATAATTTTTTTTTTACGGGTAACATAGTCCTTCCTCTCCTCTATGGAGGCCTCATAAATAAATTTAATTTTTTACGGGTAATAATGTAGTTCGTAAAAAAATAAATTTCCCTCATATAAAATTTTTTGCGACATATATTTTCCTTGTCAATAATTTATTTATAGGAGGCGTGACTTCTCGTTAATATATTTAAAAACCATTAATATATATGTTAGATTAGGAATCACGACGAGTCACACCCCGGCCACCACAAGGCACTTAACCATTAGAGTTGAAAGACACATACGATTATAAGTACTTAATCATCCATAAAACTAAATAAAATTGTCAGTCAATTTTTTACAAGATAATTTACATTCTATTATAGCCAAAATCTACCTCGTTAATAATAAAAAAAATTTAACGAGATTTTTAGCTTATCGTAAATATTTGCTTTTTACGACTATCTTATTAGTTTTTCGTAAAAGTTTTAATTTATGAATTTGTTATGATGAGTTTTATATTAACTTAAAATGTTGATTTCTTATAAATACAAAGTTGTAAAAAATTATTTTTCTTGCAGGGAAGTTGGAGTAACTTTACAATATGTATTAATTGCATGTAGCTTTCATGTTCATTAATTTTAGATATGTTTAGATATGGTATGATGGTTTTATGGTAATGGCAATGGCATATTTAGTGGGGGACTTTTGTATGTATATGTTGAATGTGAATACACATCATAGGTGAGGTTGCTAGAAACGGTAACATAGCCACATGAGAGAGAGAGAGAGAGAGGGAATGTGAGAAGAGGACACAAACAAATGTTTGTTAGCATTGGACGGCCATGCCCCTAATCTACTGCTCACCCACGTTCTTAGATTGCAACCACCATGTTATGGAGAGAGAGAGGTTGACCGTGTTTGGCTCACAGGCTGACCTTATCTAGAAGGGCATTGAAGGCATGAATAAAAGTTTGTGTAAGGCACATGTGGTCCATGATCGCAGGATCAGTTTTTGTCGAAGTTCAATAATAATGTAATAAAATCAGATAATATTAATTTTAAAAATAATTATTAAATTATTGTATAATTAAAATAATTTTTACAAAAACGTTATGAATGGATCATATGGTGAAACTTAAATGATAGTACAAGCCTTGTAATATTAATATTATTGATTATATAACATTTATACAACAGAGAAAATATTAGTGTTAAACATAAGTCATGATGATTATATTATTCGATATTCCAAATATTCAATAATTTTTTAAGTAATTTAGATGGAATTATTGGTCAAGTATTTCACGAAAGTACTAGTACATTAATGTTATCATTGTTTCATTATTACCCAAAAATAACGAATTTGAAATATTGATAATGCAGTCTAATCATTTTGAAACCTTGTACTATAATGGATTCCACCAAAAATGTGAACCTTTTTGGATCCCAAACTCTTAAATCCTTAACTCCATCTCGTTAATTCTGATGAACTTTGCCAAATATTCAGATTTTAAGTGGCTAGGTGAATGAATTTAATACCAATATATATATATATATAAAGAAATGTCGATATACACAGCTGCTATATATATATATATATATACATATGAGCACTTTGCTTCCTTATACGAGGACGCAATCCAAGTGATCATCTTTGTTTGTTGATCAGCACATGCAACATTTGTTCGTTTTGTGACTGACAATAGTATGGTTTAGTTTATTTGGTCATGTACCCACATGCTCTTGTTTCTTTCATTGCCTAACTATTACCAGTTTTAGGTTTACAATTGTTCGGGACCCACTAAGCAAAGGATCGGATCACCATTTGGTGCCACGTGTATAAATAAATAGAACATGCAAGTCTCTTTTTTTTTTTCTGGCTCAAAGAAAACCAAAGACTACAAAACAGAAAAATCTTCCTCAATAGCTAGAGACAATCATGTGATCATGAGGGTCAGATGGACCATGAAAAGTCACCCGACTTACAATTTGATACCCATTTACTCATTAAATGATCTACATGATTACAATTCCTACGAGCCCAGAGCAAAGAAAAGTTGAAATGCTTTGCAATTAAGAGTTTGACATCTTCAAGAATGATGACATACCCATTACTCGGTTTGAGGCTCATGTCCGCGCTATAATTTTCTTTGATAAAAGCATAATTGTAACCTTAAGAGGACATCAAAATCAAACATTTCCTAAGGACCAAAGCTTTAGTCACTTCAGCACTAAGAACATTTGGAAAGAAGAGAGTGACTACAGTAATAGGACGCCCCATGAAGAGGAGACCAAAGAGGGGGAGAAGGAGGATCAATGCTTGGAGCAGAAATACGGAAATCATGAGAATTCGAGACCCAAATTTCTTTAAAATTTTCCAATGCTCTATCAATGACCACATGAGGGTCACACTTTGAATAATTAATGTTGTAATCATTTATAGCCTTCCAAATATACCACATAATGAAAGAACATAAACTAATGTGCTCGGCCGCGTTAGGCGAGGCTTTAAAAAGAGAATTTAGCCATATCCAAAAATACATCCAAGAGCTCCAATTATGGCAACTTAAATCTAGTGTAAGAGGACAAGCCTTCCACACAACCTGAGAAAATGGACAATAACAGAGCAAGTGTAATAAAGATTCATCAAACAAGCCACATACCTTGCAAGTAGTATCTTGCACAATTTTCAACCTTTTTAAATTAATGAGAACAAAAGTTTTGTTATGACTACATTGCCATAAAAAAAAAAAAAAAAAAAAAAATCCTTTTCGATGTCAAATTCCAAAGACTTTTCCACTCCGAATAAAATTCTTGAATGATGCTATTTTCCGGTTGATCAGAATTGGTATATTTGACAGAAAAAATAGCAGCATAAGTATATTTGACAGAAAACTTGCCATTAGAGCTAAAACCTCACACTAACTTGTCCTCACCACCAAATAGACGTACTGAAATTTGGAGGATTTTATCACTGTAGCACTTATTAAACAAATTACTTACTATATTCACCTTCCATTTTCTTGTAGTTTGATCAATAAGATCAGCCACGACACTAACAATAGGGTTCTTAGGTTTTACAGAAGTTAAAGAGCAACCACCATTACCCAACCAATTGTCATCCTATATTTTAACTTTTGCTCCATTCCCAATTCTTCAACACTTTCCTTTTTTTTTTTATCAAAGGTTTGGTATGTTATAAACCCTTCTAAAACCAAGAAGAACTTTGAATACAAGAACAGTTAGTGAAATACTTACCTTTTAAAGCCCAAAATAACATAGACCCATCTTCAATCTCCAATCGCCAAGCCATTTTGGATAGGAGAACAATATTAAAAAATTCAAGATCTTTAAAGTTAAGACCTCCCAAACCCTTAGTTTCATAAAGCTTATCCCAACTAATCCATTTTGCATAGCACCCAGTCTTTTTTCCGCACTGATGAGACCAAAAAATTTGGTATTCTGGGCGTTAATAAACTCGTAGTTAGTCTCTTTATTTTATTAATAAGATATTCTTATTTGAGTTGTGTGTTTAAGCATGTTTCAGGGGTCTTGATGCAAATCTAGGTTAATTTCGAATTTTTAGCAAATATGGTTGATCCGAAATGATACTTGGAGGATAAATGCACTCAATTCAGAGCAAGGTACAAGTCAGCAAAGCAGAGTACAAGCGGCTGAAGCACAAAATCGCAGAATAAATAAATATGAAAATTCAAGAGCCACCGATCGATCGGTGAAAACTCCCGATCGATCGGCCACCGCCGACATTGGAAAATGTGGGCGAAGATGCTGCAGAATTCTGACTTTGTGTGCAAGTATATCAGAGGGCAAATTGGTCCATTTTTTACTTTTACTTGGTCCTCACACCAAGTCTTCTTGGAGTGCAAGAGAATACATGTCATATTTACATCAACTTTTGTCTATAAATATATGAATACTTCATGAAAAGAAGATATCATGGATCCTTGGATCATATATCATCGCTCATACAAAAAAGTCTCTCTAGAGAGAGAGGCTCCTCAAGACCTCAAGAACCACGAACCCATTGTGAGGAGGATGTCTACATAAAAAATGCAGTCTTCTTTCTCCATGAGTGGCTAGTCGGTATCTAGGATTTTCAACGAAACCCTAGTTAAGTAATGTAGAACTTTAATTGATTTTATTGCAAAAAGGGGAAGCTAAAAAGCACTTATATGATGATTATGTAGTGAGAAACCGAACGAATTACCTAAATAAGATTTATTTATTAATTCTCTTCTTAAGTTGAGATTGAATTAATGATTTGTCTTGAACAATCATGTTTCTACTAAGGGCAAGAAATCCAAGGTTTAAATAATGGTACTTAATATCATTATAAGGTTTTAGGTGCATACGGTTCATACTAAGAGAATACGACCATTAATGTGCTTTTAATTTCATGTTTTAGGAGTAGTTGTAGTATAAATGCATACTATGGTCATGTCAATCGAATATGAATTGTAGTAAACTAAACTTGATTACATCTCTTTTGGGATTAGGCAACTGCTTGTAGCGTTACTAATCTGATTCGTATAAGTTGTATCTCCCTCTTGCAATAATAAGATTAAATGATTATGTTATGAGATTAGTGGTGTAATTGG
This sequence comes from Cornus suecica, assembly GCA_963922005.1. Lineage (NCBI taxonomy): Eukaryota > Viridiplantae > Streptophyta > Magnoliopsida > Cornales > Cornaceae > Cornus > Cornus suecica. The sequence continues at coordinate 98,844,762 of OY998238.1, forward strand.
AGCAAAATCCTAAATTTGTTTATCTTGATTTACAACAGAAAAATTATTTGTTTATTTATATTATGTTTATTAGTTTATAAAACAAACCAATCAAAACAATGTTATTAACATAATTCAATTTTCTGTTTTACAATTATTTGAAATACGACTCTAATCTCTGTGGTTCGATACCCTTTTTACCCAACTATACTATATACTACTCCCGTATTTGCGACTGAGAGGTAAAACTATATCATGATAATTCTTCATTTTAAACACTTGTATTTTCATACGACTAGAACTGATCACGCACCACCAAAAATTAAGGAGTTTACTCCTCATTTGCTTGTATAAAGTAGCGGTAAGTTTGAAACAAGACATGACTTAATTTGGGGCGGCACTAAGGACAGATTTGATAATGACCTCTCTACCTGCTTTTGAAAGAATATTTCCCTTAACAACTTTAATTTTTTTGGATATTTTATCCGACAAGAATTTGAAGGATGTGCTTTTTGATCTCTCCAAAATTGAAGGCAAACCCAAATAATTGTTAATCCAATCTGGATTTCTGATGCCTAATAATTTTTTTACCTTATCTTTGTCACTTTTTTTCACGCTTAGGCTAAATAAGATGTTGGACTTATCGAAGTTGATAGCTTGGCCCGAAAGAGCTGCATAAGATTTCAAAATTTGCTTCAAATTATTCACTTCAATATCATTTGTCCTGCAGAAAATAAGAGCATCATTAGCAAAGAGAAGATGATTTATAGACACACCACTTCTCCTCATTTTAATACCACTGACAAAGAAATTGACTTTCAGCTTGATTCAAGAGAAGAGAAAGACATTCGGAGCATATTAAAAATAATACGAGGAAAGAGGATCTCCTTGACGTAGACCCGTTGAAGGGGTGAAAAGGTTGCCCGTCTCACCATTGAGTAACACTGAGTACGAAACAATATTCACACAACTCATCAAGATTTGTATCAATTTATCAGCAAAACCCAACTTTCTTAGCATGTTTTCTAAAAAGCCTCATTTAACTCTAACGTAAGTTTTCGACATATCCACCTTAAGAGCTAAAAAATTATTCTTGCATTTTTTCCTAGATTTCAAAGTATGAATCAGTTCCTGGGCAATAATGATATTATCATGGATTAATCTCCCATAAACAAAAGCACTATGAATTGAGCTAATCAATGAATACATATAAGTCTTAGTATATTAACAAGCACTTTGGAAATTTTTTTATAAAGAACATTGCAAGTCTTCTTGAAATCCAAGAGTTGGTTCAAAACTCTGCATTTCTTTCTCCATTTATGAACTCAATTATCTCTTTTTAAGGCATGTTATAAAGATAATTGAATTCATATAATATACCATCGACAGGCAAGCTTTTCAGCCAAAATGCTAAAAGATTGAGAATTCTAATCCCCCGCCCAAAAAAAATAAAAATTCTAAAAAAGCTTATTGAACATGAACTCGAAATTGAGTCAAGTGACATGACACTTCTTGTTCGAGATTAGTTTAAATCTATGAAGCAAGAACACATGCAAATTAAAAAATATTTTTAAATTTAGATATTTTGTTTTCATTCAATGCGACTGAGAGAAATGGGCTGGTGCGAAAGTTCATTTTGATTCCGGTGCTAAATCAATTCCGAATTAATAATAAGCGATAGTAGGGAATTGCAATGAATACGACAAAAAATTGGAAACTTTATAACACAAGGGAATAATTTTACAGTAAATTTTTTACAAGAAAGGAATTTACTAAACTGTAAATTTGTTCTTCACAGTAAATAGAAGTTATTATTCTTACATATATGATAAAATTATATATATAGTTTTTGACATATTTTATACTCACATCGAATTATATGTTTCTGAGATTTGTAATGATGGTTGATTTTGAAAACAAGAGATTGTGTTTTCAAGCTAGAAATGACATATGAACAGCAAATTAACGACAACGCACAATATCCGAGTCCCATATAGATTAGTTTCGAATCCTAGGAAGATACAACTCTTTTGAATAACGGTGTTAGCTATATGATCTTATGATATGATTGAAATTTGTAACAAATGATGAATAAATACATAAAGATAAAAAAAATTTATCAAAATTTAAAATAAGTAATAGAATAAGAAAATTGAATGATTAGGGTTGTTGAACTAATAAGTGTTGATATATTAAAAATTTATATTCATAAATTAGATGTATATTATTCTACTTATCAAATAATTCAGCTTTATTATTGGGTACAAATATTAAGTTTTTTTACTTTTAATTTTTAATAATTGAAAGAAATATTTCTCTCTTGGCTTACAGCTAAAACAAATAATAATAATAGGACCCACCTAAGAACGCGTGAAGTGGGACCCAAAAAATAACGTGGGTGATGAACAATGCAATCCGAATAAAACAAAAAACCTCCCACGGTTGTGTCCCTTGTCACACTCCTTTTGGCTCCTCTTTCTCACCACCATGTGCAATTAAATACTATTACATATTTGCATGTGTGTTTGTTTGTATATCTATATATATCACAAATAATCCATAGAACCAAGAATAAATGTCTCCAATTTGTGTTGGCTTATGAACACGATGTATCTCAATTCACTCACCAACTTGATGCACGCCATTCTTTTTCTGTAATTATTTATAGTATTAACAAATAAGTATACATTATAATAAGCCAGGAATAATAGTTAGGGGGTAATTTTTTGTGAGTTTATTTTATAAATATATATATATATATATATATATATATATTTGTGGTTTATTAAAAAAAGTTAAAAAAATTTGGGAGGTCATGTGCAATTTTTATAAACTTATTCATAAAATATATAATTTTTTGGGATAGAAAAAAAATTGAAAATTATAAATGAGGTCATATGCAATTTTTATAAATTTAATTTTATAATATACAATATTTTAGGGGTATTAAATTTTTTTTGAAAATAGTGGGAGGCCAGGGTCATGGCCCCCTTGGCCAGCTCCGCCCCTGAATATAATCATTTTCTAATTAATATATATGTATATATTTAAAGAGGATAGTCGTATTTGATAAATTACAAGTTTTGTTTGGTATTATCCATTTTGAATTGAATTTTTATAGAAACAACTAAGTGACTAACATGATCCCCTTAAAACATTACAGTAATAGAGAGTTTTAAATTGTGACATGGCAATTTTATTGGACAGCACAGCAATTCACTTCACTTTACTCATATCCAATTTTGACTATGACTATGGATAAATTACATTTGCAATTAATCTCTCTGTACTTTAAATTGTTTTCAGTACAAAACACTATTTCATCTTTCTTTTAAAATTTGTTAATTTTCATAAAATTACATGTACTATTACTTTTTCTTTTGAATTTTCAATTCAAGTTCAATAGAATTAACCTTAGTAACAATACATTCTTTAATGGGTCCAAAGTCCTAATTTCATGCAACTAAAAATAACCAATGTAATAGTAATTCGCAGTTCTTGATAACTTTTGCATAAAGTTTTGTAATATTATTTACATTATCTCATTGTCCAGTGTAAGGATGACAATTTGTCTCACACCGCCAAGTATTCGTCCCGCTCTTTTCATAACAGTTTTGAGTGTCCCGTTTATATTATATGAGTGGAATGGAATTGGGAAGAAAAATTCGCGAATATATGGGGCGGGGACGATCTTAGGTGTTCCCACCCCGCCCCATTTAGACATATTATAATATATATATATATATAGTAAACAAAATTTAAGTGTAACTCCCTAATTCTAAACTTTTTTTGTGTGTAGTTGTTGCTTGTGTTGAAGTGAATCTATTATTGGATCATTTCATTTTTTGTTATTGTTTTCGGTAAAATGTATTATAATTTGACTTGTTGGATAATTTAGTGATTTATTTATTTTTATAATATTTAATTTGGTATTTTAAGTATATAATTTTGTAAAATTATATTTAATTTATAGTGACATATTTGAAAATTTTAATTGTTAATGGAGATCCGCGGGCACCCGCCACCCTCAGGTTTTAAAAAAAACGATGGGGACAAGGATGAGGGGATCTCCCACCCCGTTTAGCCGATTTTGGGCGGGAATGGGGTGGGATTTTCTTAACGATTGTGGGAGCGGTGGAGGGTACATCCGCCCGAAACCGCACCCGTTGCCATCCCTAGTCCAGTGCTCTTCTTTTTTCACACTGTGCAAAATTTTAAATAGTTTTACAAAAATGGGTATGTGACAATTTGTTTTGAATGAAATGTTTTGAGTCAATACTAGAGGGACTATGTTCTCCTTTATTATTGAGTTTTATAGACTTGTGTGTACCAATAAAAACTATAAAACAAGAAGTGCCCAAGTTGAGCCCCCCTTTTAAGCAACCACTAACTTGCTTCACACTAGATCATGCTTGGTTAGAAATGTTTTGAGACAAAGGATGTCAAGCAAAGTCCTCACAACAAAACACAACACTTTTTTTCAGTTATGCATGTTTTGTCATTAAAGTTGTTCTAAGTTGATATCAAATCCCTAAATAATTGGAATCAACAACAATGGTTGCTCAAACTACGTGCTTAAGCGGTAAAGTGCGAGTAACTTTTGACTTTAACATATTTCGTACAGAGTTCAGGTATGAATATTAAGGCTATGTTTGGCTAAGGAGTGGAGCCATGGTTTTGGGTTAGGTTTCAAAAAATTGGCACCAAACCCATGTTTGGCAAATGGAGTCAAAATTTGGAGCCGACACTGTAGCTGAACCATGGTGCAACTTTTGTGAAGGAATGAGCCAAAATTTGGAACCAAATTTTTGAAGGTTCATGGTTTTGGTTTTGGTACCAACACTGTAGCAAATTTATTTTTGATATTAATAAATTTCGAAAAATTAAATATTCTGAAAAATTAAATATTTATGAAAAATAAATATTTCGAAAAATTAAATATATTAATATATTATATATTAATATATTAAAAAATATTAATATTAATATATTTTAATATTATAATATTAATATATTTTAATATATTAATATTAATATTTATGAAAAATTAAATATTTCGAAAAATTAAATATATTAATATATTAAAAAATATTAATATTAATATTAATATATTTTAATATTATAATATTAATATTTTTTAATATATTAATATATTTAATTTTTTGAAATATTTAATTTTTCATAAATATTAATATTAATATATTATAATATATTAATATTAATATTTATGAAAAATTAAATATTTCAAAAAATTAAATATTTTAATATATTAATATATTATAATATTAATATATTAAAAAATATTAATATTAATATATTAATATATTTTAATATTAATATATTTTAATATATTAATATTAATATTTATGAAAAAATAAATATGTTAATATTAATATTTATTAATAAATAAAATGTGAAACCCATATATTAATATATATTAATATTTATTTAATAAATATTAATATTTATTAATAAATAAAATGTGAAACTCATATATTAATATATTTTAATATATTAATATTCAGAATTTCAACCCATACCAACTCTACCAAACATGGTTTGGTTTTTCAGCATCACTTTTTCTCACACCAAAACCATATGCACCAAACATGGTTTGGAACCAAAATAAAACCATACCAACTCCAACCACTCCAACTCCAACCCAACTCCAACCAAAAACCAACTCCACACCCTCTACCAAACATGCACTAAGTGCTTGTTTGGCTAAGGAGTGGAGCCATGGTTTTGGGTTTGGTTTCAAAAAATTGGCACCAAACCCATGTTTGGCAAATGGAGTCAAAATTTGGAGCCGACACTGTAGCTGAACCATGGTGCAACTTTTGTGAAGGAATGAGCCAAAATTTGGAACCAAATTTTTGAAGGTTCATGGTTTTGGTTTTGGTACCAACACTGTAGCAAATTTATTTTTGATATTAATAAATTTCGAAAAATTAAATATTCTGAAAAATTAAATATTTATGAAAAATAAATATTTCGAAAAATTAAATATATTAATATATTATAATATTAATATATTAAAAAATATTAATATTAATATATTTTAATATTATAATATTAATATATTTTAATATATTAATATTAATATTTATGAAAAATTAAATATTTCGAAAAATTAAATATATTAATATATTAAAAAATATTAATATTAATATTAATATATTTTAATATTATAATATTAATATTTTTTAATATATTAATATATTTAATTTTTTGAAATATTTAATTTTTCATAAATATTAATATTAATATATTATAATATAATTTAATATATTAATATTAATATTTATGAAAAATTAAATATTTCAAAAAATTAAATATTTTAATATATTAATATATTATAATATTAATATATTAAAAAATATTAATATTAATATATTTTAATATTTTAATATTAATATATTAATATTTTTTAATATATTAATATTAATATTTATGAAAAAATAAATATATTAATATTAATATTTATTAATAAATAAAATGTGAAACCCATATATTAATATATATTAATATTTATTTAATAAATATTAATATTTATTAATATTTATTAATAAATAAAATGTGAAACTCATATATTAATATATTTTAATATATTAATATTAATATTTATTAATATATTAATATTCAGAATTTCAACCCATACCAACTCTACCAAACATGGTTTGGTTTTTCTGCATCACTTTTTCTCACACCAAAACCATATGCACCAAACATGGTTTCGAACCAAAATAAAACCACACCAACTCCAACCCAACTCCAACCAAACCAAAACCAAAAACCAACTCCACACCCTCTACCAAACATGCACTAAATGACACTCGCAGTTTTTAATAATATTGAAATTTTTTCATCGAATGTTTTTTATTAATTAAATGTTAACTTTTTTTTTCATTTTTAAATATTGAAATGAATTGTCAAACAATACGGTAAAATGTACGTTGGAAAAGATTTTCTGGCTAATCTTTACCAACATAAAAGACTTTATGAAGATTTTTATGCCTCCATGCCTCCTCATCCTTTTCTTCTAGGTCAAAATAACATAGATTTACCAGCAAAATAACAAAAATACACAGTCGGACAGCAACTTTGAGCCCTTCAAAGCAACAACCTATTTTATACTATGGTGATCCGTTTGGCAAACGCGAAAATAATTTTGTTTTTTTACTGTTCACCTATTTCAAAAATAAAAACACGTTTGGCAAATGCGTTTACTGTTCACTTTTTTTTTTTCCAAAAAAACTGTTTTCTGTTAATAGTGGATAAAAGTAGTGAAAACACCAAATATAATTTTTAGTTATTTTTTGAATTTTTTCATTGTTTAGGGTACCACATCCGCCACCGCCCCATTGCCGCCGTCACCAACCACCACCAACCCCGCCACCGCCGGCCCCCACCACCTCTGGTCGCTGCCGCCCGCCGCCAGTCACCCACCACCACCGTCCCCCGCCGCCGCCGGTCACCGTTGGCCACCACCACCGCCCACCAATACCATTTTATTTTTCAATACAAATTTGATCCAAACGTTTTTTTGTTTTTAATTTTTTGCTGAAAAAAACAAAGACAAATACAAAAACAATTTTTATATTTGAAGACAGAAAACAAATACAAAAAACAGATTTTCCAAACCCAAATTATATACAACATCATGGTTTGAAATTCAAATGTTCGAGGTCAAGGATGTCAAGCAAAGTCCTCACAAGCTAGCTAAAGCAATAAAACAAAACATTTTTTTCATATCTATGTTTTGTCATTAACAGTCTCCCAAGTTGATATCATATCCCTAAATTATTGGGATTGCCAGAAATTATTGGTTGCCAGTGTTAGATTTAAATTGTTTTTACGTAATTCATTTACAGTTGTTGGTAAATTAATATTTTCACTAACTCTTCTGATTTTCACTCCTTCATATATATGTTGTAATGCATGGACCTAATATATATAAACACACGAGTGCTTCTTTTTTTTTTCTTTTTAATTTTTTTATAGTATTACTTGAATTATGTGTATATATAGGTCCAAGTTCAAGCCACATTTCTCTATATTCAAATGATTTTGTCAATTAAGTGATTCTAGACTTGGGGATATAATTATTTATAGAAATGTGAGTAAAGTGATTGTCCTATTGAATTAAATGTAGTATATATACATATGTGTGTGTGGGTTTATCGGTGTGTGAGAGACTGACACACACTGAATTTCCTTATGCAGTTTCTTGGCTTTTTATTTGAAAAAGAGGGGGTGCAGTCTTTTATTCTTGAATTTAGTCCTATGCTCACCCTAATGTCAAATTTTGGGCCCATCTTGTTGTGGTGGTGTACACAAGGTCCACAAAGCCAGTTACAAAGCACTCAAAACAAACGGAGCATGAGCAAAAAGTACAGCTAATATCGCAACACTTTCATATATATATATATATATATAGGGCAGAGCCAAGAAAAAGATTTGGGAGGGTCCATATGCAATATTTATGAAATATATATATTTTTGTGGGTTATTAAAAAGAATTTTGAAAAAAATTAAGGGATTATATGAAATTTTCTATAAATTTATCTATAATATATATATATATATATTTTGGGGATACTAAAAAAAATTAAAATTTTAGGAGGGGTTATACGTAATTTTTTGTAACTTTATCTATACATATATATATATATATATTTTTAGGGTACTAAAAAAATGTAAAAAAAAAAAACTCGGAGGGACCATGGCCCCCTAGCTTTCCTTTGGCTCTGCCCTGTATGGATATATATAGACATATCATAATGCACAGACCTTAGAATGAAATTTCATTTATTGGGAATAATCATTCTCATTCAATGTGTCATACCAAATCAAGGAATAAATGGAATGTGCATTTCATTCTACCATACCAAACATATACAAGTGCATGCATATTTCATAATAATAAAACTATCTGAAGAGCATTTTAAGCACCTCAAGCCGAGCTAATTGAACTTCTTGATCAGTGAGGGCTCTTGCTATCATTCGTTCCTTCCTCGCCTAAACCTATTATTGCATTCGTTCCTTGACTGTGTCCTATACACATTACATTAAATTTGTAGTTGTTAGTTTGATAAATGATATGCATACTAAAATGGATAGTGTCGATGATTTGTGTAAATGGGGAATAAGTGAAATATTTGGAAAGAAATAACACTTTAATATATATATATATATATATAGGGGCGGAATCAGGAAAAATATTTGGGAGGGTCATATGCAATATCTGTAAAATATATATATCTTTGTGATTATTAAAAGGAATTTTGAAAAAAAATCTAGGGATCATATGCAATTTTTATAAATTTATCTATAAATATATATATATATATATATTGGGGGTATTAAAAGAAATTTTGGGAGGGGCCATATGTAAATTTTTACAACTTTATCTACAAATATTTTTATAAGGTACTAAATTTTTTTTAAAAAAATTGGGTGGGGCCATTGCCCCCTAGCTTACCTTTGATCCCCCAATATATATATATATATATAATATACATATATCATAATGCTAGGACAAAATTATACTATTTTCGTCCCAATTTAATAAATGTTCACTTTCATGTTTTTGCCTATTCCAAAATAAATGTTCAACTTTAAAAAGTTAAAATATTTTATTTTGTCAATTACTAATTTAACTTTCATGCATTAAAATAATAAAAATCTACACTATAAATCATCACACCATCATAAACCTCATTATGAATAAAATTATCATTTAATATATTATATATATAATAAAAAATAATAAAAATCATCACTTAAAATATTGGATTCCGACTGTGGACACGGGACATGGATTAACATAATATGTGTCTTGTGATCGGTAATTACAATATTTTGACTATTGAAGTAGCGAATTATTATTTATATATCACCACATAGGCCATCTTGTATTGCCCAGCCAACTGAAAATTAGCCCACGTTGTTGACTTAACCAGGCTCAAGTTTGACCCAACGTTAAATAGTGGCCTTATATAAAATGCCAATTGTTAATGTTTGGGCATTTTCACAGTACAAATTAAGGGTTTATATTAGAATTTCTAATTTTGTGTTCTTCCTTTTCAATTAAAATTTGTGATATATAAAATTAGCTATCAAAAAGAATTGTTAGAGTACAATTGTCTAGTGTGGTGAAGGACAATAGACTTCAATTTATGATTAAGACAAATAGAAAACAACAAAACATGAATTTATAGAAGTAGAAGAAGAAGAAAATGAAGGGAATGTGTACAACGGTATTGATTATGTTTACCTAAATTTTAAAAAAGTGTAACTTAATCTTATTATGGTAGTATTGGAGCAAATTCATAAAACAAATTCATAAATCCGAACATATCGAAGTTAGAATTACAATGATGTAAAAGGAGGTGTGCTAAAGGTTCAACCTTCGCAGAATAACCTTCTCAGAAAGTTGAGTCTTTCAAGAGAGTTATTTTTTAAATGTACCAAAACTTTGTTTACTTTTTACTTCTGATTTTACGATGAAGAAACAGAGAATAATAAGTTAATTTGAAAAACTAGTACTCCCGAACTTTATTAAAACGTTATTCCAATGCCCAAAAGTTATTCTAAATTTTTTGTTAAACATCGTTCAAAACAACTCTTCCATTTAGGAAGCCAAAAGAAGCGTTTGAAAAGTCAATACAAACAAAAGCTCAACACTAGCTTGGTTCAAAATCGTAGAACATTTTAGTCACAAACTTGCAAAATGATGGAAATTTGATTCCACACTCGGTCCACTAGAAGCTTTTATCCAAATATTGAAGATTTAAGAGGACATACACTGTTTCATATATTTATGAGTATATATATATATATATATAAATATCTCAGCAAAAGAAACAGAAACCAAGTATATGTTCAATTGTTCATGTGTTCAACAATATTGTGCCAAAAACATTGATGGTTGTCAAAATTATTATTCTAGGAGTAGAATCATACGATTCTACGATTCTACATTAAAAAATGACTTGAATTATAGAAAATCATTCATATAAATAGAATTGAAGTAAAAGCGAGTAGAATCGTACTTCTACGATTCTACTACGATTTTGCTATTTTAGGGAGTTTTTTTGCTAAAATAAGTAGAATCCTAGTAGATTTGTGTAGAATCGTTGTAGAATTGTACGATTATACAATTTTTATTTTTATTTTAAGATAAGCTTTTCACACACACCAATTTGTATTCACATGTATTTTATGTATTTTTTTGCTACAATAATAGTTTTAAGATTGAGTCATTCATATGAGGCACAAAACGTTAATGATTTAATCCAATATCTCAATATGCAGCCAAACTTATGAAAAAATAATAATTAAAGGTCCAATATATTGAAAAAACTAAAAAGTGAAGGAACTAATGACCATAATTTTTTTTTTCTTATTGGGAACCATCTACGTTTGCACATCTATATCGATTTTCATAAACTTAAATATGAAATTTTGTAATTCTTGAAAAAAAAAATCATAAATGAACCACATTAAATATATTATATATTTCAATTTTAAATTTTAATTTCAAACTTTTTATTTAAATTTGTAATTTTATCATATGAATTATACTATTTTCTTTATTTTTTGCATGCTTTAGTGAAGGAAATTCATAAAATAGATGATGATGAAGAATTTGGTGAGATGAACATCCTAGTGTTGTTAAATGATGTTTGTTTAAACTTCTATAAATTGTGTTTTAATTTTATTTTAATTTTTTTAATTAAATTAAGCAAGCAGTAATGTAAGATAATTCAAGTATTTGCACATTTCTAGTACTTAAGGTGTTGTTTTTATTTATATAAATTATTTTGAGTGTTTTTTGTTATATTATAGAGATACTATTGTTCAAGGAGTTAAGTTAAATTATTTTTATGATAATTTGGTAGATTCCTATTTTACGGACCTTTCAATAATTTTACCTAGAATCCCGATTATGACAGCCTTGAAAAAATATTACTATTGAGTAGTGACCCAAGACAATAAAGGCAGCCCATCGGTAGTGAACCCAACACCAGACAAAATATATTGGGCTGAAACACCTGTACTAGGCCTAGCCCAATGTACATTAGACTTATCCTTGGCTAATTTATTTGTTTTGTATATAACAGTTGCTTTTAGCTGCGAATAACAATAATAATTATTATTATTATTATTGAACCAAATTTAGTTCCCATATTCCTCTAAGCCAAGCCTTTTTTTTTTTTTTTGGGAAAAACATAATTTTTTATAGTTTTATCACATTTTTTTAAGGCTATTATCAGGAAACCCAATGTGGTTTAAAAAAAGATCAACTTATCCCATCTTATACAGAAAACTCCCATAACGATAACAAATTTGATAATTTGCCTCATTTCCTACAGTTTCGGACAAAACTGCCCTTGAAACTATAGGGGGGTTTACTGATAAGTGAATTTTTTTTATATTTATATATGCCGAAAAAAAATATTAATGCCAAAATATTTTTTTTTGCAAATACCAATTAGGGTCAAATATAAACAAATTAAGTCCGAAATATAAAAATATTTTGAACTACAAATAAGATTGTTTTTTATTCATTTTTAACTTTATTTTTTACTATAAACAAAAAAAAATGATTTATGCCAAAAAAAACTTTAATGCCAAAATATTTTTTTTGGAACTACCAATTAGGGGTGAAATATAAAAAAATTAAGTCCAAAACATAAAAAATATACAAATGAGAATTTTGTTTTGTTTTGAACTTTGTTTTATATATTTTACTATAAATGAAAAAAAATTGATTTATGCCAAATAAAAAATTAATGCATTAAATTTTTTAATTAAACTACCAATTAGGGTAAAATATAAAAAAATTATGTCCAAAATATAAAAAATATTTTGAACTACAAATCAGATTTTTTTTGTTTTTAAATTTTTATATATATATTTTACAATAAAAGATAAAAAAAATGATTTATGCCAAAAATATATCTAATTGGAAAGTTAAAAATATTGATGCATTAATTTTTTTATTTCGGCATAAATCATATTTTTTCGTTTATAGTAAAATATAAAAAACAAAGTTAAAAACGAAAAACAAATCTCATTTGTAATTTAAAATATTTTTTATATTTCGGACTTAATTTGTTTTATATTTTAACCTAATTGATTGTTCCAAAAAAAATTATTTTGGCATTAATGTATTTTTTCGCCATAAATCATTTTTTTTCGTTTATAGTAAAATATAAAAAACAAATTTAAAAACGAAAAAAAAAATCTTATTTGTAATTCAAATTATTTTTTATATTTTACCCTAATTGGTAGTTTTGAAAAAAAATTATTTTGGCATTAATATATTTTTTTGGCATAAACCAAAAAAAAATCATTTATCAATAACCCCCCTCTAGTTTCAGGGACATTTTTGTCCAAAATTGTAGGAAAGGGGATAAGTTGATCACATTTATTAACGTCAAGAGAGTTTTCTGTATAAGAGGAGGGTAAATTGATCTTTTATGAAATTACAGGTAGTTCCCTCATAATTAGCATTGGGCTGAATCTTGAGTGGGTTGGTCCAATACCAAGCCTAGCCCCAATTTTGTAAAGTTTCAATAAAATTTTGTGCTCTTAGTGTGTATATGCCCAATAAACAGGCCCACTTTACTCTGCACTTATCCTTCGGCCCACTTATTTGTGCCTTGCTCATAATGTACGAAGCCACACAATTTTAAAAAAGTAGTTTAAAGATTTTCTAAACTAATACAATCAAATATTAAACAAGTTGACAAATCACAAAAATAAAGTACATTTTATGGTTATTAGTTGTAGTATTGACCGAAACCAATACTAGTTCTAAAAATAATTATCAGCACTTTTAGAAAATATTGTGAATATTTTATACAAATTATAATTACTACTCCTATTTTTACATAGTTACATTATCATTGAGAATGGGCACTTGAGTTATCAATGAGATTTTGGATTTGGTATTTATAAGATTCTTATCAATACATATATGTGAAATTGCTGCGAGTCGGTCGATGTACCACTACCAGGGCTCAAAAGAAAATATTGCATCTTTTAAACAGGGGCCCTATTGTAAAATGTAAAAACACTTCTACAGGATCTAGACTAAATTTCATACCCTTCAGGGACTGAAAGTGCAATTATTAAATATTTCGCATATAAATCACCTCTACTGATATTAGGGTTTCATTTTCTAGGGTTTTTGCACAGCACCGTTGCCGGTTCCACTCGCTCGCCAAAATGGTGAGTCTCTCTCTCTCTCTAAATATATATAGATATATATTACTCTGTGAAATTCAAAGTGTGAATTCTTAATGTTTCTCTCTCTGCATATATATGTATATATTCATGTATATATAGTTCTTCTCCATCTGACATTGAGTTTATGTATTTTGAAAAGCCGTCACACAAGACCTTCATGATCAAGAAGAAGCTGGCGAAGAAGATGAGGCAGAACAGACCCATCCCCTATTGGATCCGTATGAGGACTGACAACACCATCAGGTTCAAATCACCAACTCTCTCTATTTCCCTCTATTTTTCCCTAAATCGAGCAATTTTTTCCTTACATGTGTTTGTATATATATATATATCAGGTACAATGCGAAACGCAGGCACTGGCGTCGCACGAAGCTCGGGTTCTAAGATGGTAGTGGAATCCCCTTTTTGATTTACGCATGTTTTGATTGGACTTAGAGATTTAGGTGTCCTGATGGCGGTGATAAGAGCACAATGCTCTCTGTGTTTTGTTGAACTCATTGTAAGGAACTCATGGTATGTGAGTTCTTGATTTAGATATTTTTTATTGTTTATTTTAATTAAATTTGGAAGATGGGTTAATGATTTCGTCTATTTTTATGATGTTTCTTATTGGTTATATATATGTGGAATTATTTTGTTTGCCTCGAGATGTTGAGTAGTTTTGTCATGGATTTGTTTTTTTATTGTTCCATGGTTATTTGATTTGGGTTGTATTGATAAGGGTAGATTTATGTTTTTTCCTGGGAGGGTTGTTTATAACTTTGAATTAAGAAGACTATTTTATTTGTGAGAATATAATGGTGTATTTATGAAATAGTGTTCAAAATAGGCATTTTCCTCATATGAAATTGAAATAATATAGCAAAATGAAATCAAGTGCCCAACCAAATGTATCCGAAACATGTTCTGTAAGACCAATATTTGTCCGGACATGGGTACTCCACCTACTTTAGAAGAGTCCATGTTCATGTAACATAGATACTAACCACGTATGTTCAATATATGGTTTGGATTGATGGGTTGGACATTATTTTCTTTTATTGCTACTGTTCTTATTTAGAAGCTGTAATAGTGTTTCCTTTAGAGATTGTATAGTTAGTTCTATAGTAAGACTGTCTTCTTTGTAACTCATAAAGTGGTTGTGATTCACCACAACCATATTGTTTGTGAACATAATTCTAGGTTAGTGGCATGCTTTTGGTGTGAGATATGTCATATCCGAATCTTATAGTTAACTTAGCACAATCTTAAGCTGAAAGGATTTGCAAATTCTGATCACATGCACTCTTAAGACGCGTGTTTTTATTTCTAGACATGTTTTCTTACTAAATCATGACAATCCTCTTAGGTTTGAGTATGAGACTCTCTTGGCTATTTAGTTCACTTTGAGCTAATCTAGTGTATGGTCCCTGCTTGTCTCTTTTAACGTAGTTGCATTCTGTTTTTCTTTTGGTTTAAACTTTGTGGATTTATATGGAAGATGATGTTCTTCTCATACCTTTTCTCAACTTAAGAATTTGTTAATGTGTTTGTCTTGATGATGATTTGAGATATTGATCGTGATTGATTTATATTTTTCTTTTTCTGTTTGGTTGTGTTTGCTTTTTCACGAACAAACTGGAATACACAAATAAGTTTTCATTGGTGATGTTTTTAAGTTGGTTGGCAGAACTTGAATCAGACTGACCCAGTTTATTTCTCTTTTCTTTTCGGTCATGACATTCATCAATTTTGGATTAGATACAAAAGGGGTGATATAAAAAGCTTGTATGGCGTAATAAAATTATGTCTTTTCATTGTATTAGGGTTTTTGAGTTCTGGATTCGTAGTCTCATGACTGATCAGTGATTAATGATAGTGGTGTCCTAACCTTCCTAGTTTCAACTTACAGATTATTTTGATGTGTTCTTTCTTAATTCTTATCATTTCAACCTTACCCTATGTTTTCTGTCATTTGAGATTGGTGAAATCCATATTTCGTGGTCTTTTGTCAGCAGTATACATTCTGTTCCAACTTAAGCCTATTGAGTGAGGTTCTGGAAATGAGTGAATTCAATATAAGCACAAGTGCTTTACTTTTCAAGTTTTAGCTGTTATATGAGGTTGAGGATTGTATCAGTAATTCCTTATTGATGTTTCTCAAAATCTCATACATTCTGATTTTTTGTATTTTGTTTGTGTATACTTGGTGTACTTGTATGATTTTATACTAATATTTTTTACACTTCACAAATATTGTATGAGGTTCTGGAAATGAGTGAATTCAATATAAGCACAAGAGCTTTACTTTTCAAGTTTTAGCTGTTATATGAGGTTGAGGATTGTATCAGTAATTCCTTATTGATGTTTCTCAAAATCTCATACATTCTGGTTTTTTTGTATTTTTGTTTGTGTATACTTGGTGTACTTATATGATTTTATACTAATATTTTTTACACTTCACACATGTAAAAGCTCTAGAAAAGAAGCCACTTGAAAAAATTCGTGAAATCGTAGACCGGTTCCAACTTGAAGGGCACTTTACGAGCTTGTCAATTAACTCTGTCAGCATTTAGAAATATCAAACTATATTGGCACTTGGCAGGCAATTCAAATTGCTTTATTTTCATATTCAGTATATATATATATGTATGTATGTATATATGAAAGAGAGAAACCTCACCAAAGTGCAATTTGACTGTAGACAAACAATGTAACAAAATATAGTAGAAAATAACCTCAACTGTAAACTTGACTAAATTATAGTAAAACTACTATGTTAAAAACATTATGAGCATTTAATGAAGGAATTCTGAAATTATTATGTCATTATAATTTGAATATTGCATTTCCTGTGTCAATGATATCATAAATTTAACAAAAGCTACTACAAGTTTGCAACATTTCTTGCAACAAACAACTTGATATGAAGATAATGATGAACTACATAATAGTTGAACTATTATATAAGAAAAATGGTATGAGCATTTATTATTTTTTGTGACATTTTACCTTTTAATATTGAAGTCTAGGAAGAAGGTGCTAAAGACATTTTCTGAGAGCCAAATTGGAATATTACATCCTGTGGGAATGCATATGGAAATATGATTTCTAGCGGGGGTGTTCATGAACCAAACTGGAACCGAATCAGAACTGGGTGTTCAGTTCCGGTTCCAAAAACAAAGAACCGAAATTTTAGGTTTGGTTTCAGTTCTTACCCCTTTGGAACTGAACGGAACCGGAATCGAACCTGGTTTTATATATATATATATATTTTTTATTAGTGTTATATTTTTACCTTTATAAGTTATAATTTAATATGTGTTTTAACTTTGGGTTTATGATAATTGAAAATTTAAAATACTCTCTTTAATTTAATTTATAATTATATTATTTTTTGATTTGGTGTTTTTATTATAATTTTTTTTTAAAAATAGAAGGAATCGGAACCTAATTGGAAAATCTGTTCGGTTACATGAGTGTTCGGTTCCGATTTTTACGGAACCGAAAAAATTAGTTCCGGTCAAACCAATTTTGAACCCCCCTAATTTCTAGTCTAAACAGGTGGTATATTTTATTTTTTCATTCTTAAATTGAGGGCACAACTAGGGCTGCACACGGTTCGGTTTGATACAGTTATTGAAAAAATTGGAACCAAATCATTATCAACGGTTCTTTAAAAAACAGGACCAGAACTGGAACCATTAGTTAAGGAACCAAACCATAAAATAACGGTTCGGTTTGGTTCTGAACCACGGTTTCGTAAACTTATTCTTTCAAAATATATATAAGATACATCAACATAAATTATGAAAAATAATTCTGACAATTTCAAAACTAAGAACAATACTCTTAATCCAAAAATAAACTATTGATTTCAAGAATTATAATTTTTTTTTGTTACCTCAATATCAAAACAATAAGCACTAACCATTATCAAATTCAAAAAAAAAAAGTATTATACATATATTTAATTTATATCGGTTCAGTTTAGTTCCAGATATTCTAAAATCGGAACCAAATTAAATTAGAACGGTTCTGATTTTTTAAAACCTGTATCAAACCAAACCAGTTCAAAACCTAAATCAAACCACCAATTCGACTCGGTTTAAACCTGTTATACAATTTCACGAATTTTTTGTGCACCGTAGGCACAACTAACAAACTCATACCCAACAATTTACGTGCCTTTCCAAACCTAAATGTCAACCATAAAAATTTCTATATAAATTAAAAGTTCCAAAATTGGCCACAAATAACATTAATAAATGACTCCGCCACCAAATAAAGTCAAACCCTATACCTGACAGTTATCATTGTACATCATTCAATTTCATATTCCCTTTCTAGTTTTTACAATTTAGCTGAAAATTTTCGAAAAATTGGAATTTATTATTTGTAAAACAAATAAATTATTTGCTTATATGTCATTAAACAAATAATCTAGGCATCTGATCAGTAGTCCAAAAATTTATTGATTCAAAGCATGACTACTATAGGCTTACTGGGTACAGATGTACCCATTGAAATTGAGGTAGATACACATCAAAGACGAAAGCAAATAGATGGAAAAAAATCCTCAACAGTGCGTCAAGGTAAGATCAATAGTAAATGGATGATAGTGGACCCCATTTTTAGAGTTAGAGTTTTAAAATTCCATCAATTTTTTTACATTAAATTATTGGATTTATATGAGACCCGCACTTGTGCAGAATCAATAAAGATGGTATTTTAATGATATTGTCCCTAATTAAATAACTTCAAATAATTTCAGAATTTTATTTATAGTTCTTGTAAAAATATTTCGAGTCTTCAATAAATAAAAAATGTTGTACTAGTAAAATGGTTATAGATTTTTTCACACTTTTGCCAATTACTTATTTATGAATTTAAAAAAGTTAAATTAAGAAAATAATTCAAACGGTGTAGATTGAATTGGATCGAACTCACGGGTCAAATAAGCACCTTAAAACAGATACAGACCCGGTGAAGAAAAAACCGAAGAAGATCCGAACGAAACAAGTCGGGTCGGATCAGTGAAATGCCCAAAGTGGACTAAAGAACAAGTATAAAATGTCAGGTGCTTCTATGATTTTATCGCCCAAGCTTCTGCTTTCCCTCTCTTCCATTTCTCCTTACTTTCTCTCTCTACACTGCAAAGCTAACAACGGGTACACTATACTACTCTCTCCTATATATATATATACATGTATGTATTTATATGTGTATATGATTGATTATCTTTTCAATTTCAAGTTCAATCCAAGTCTTCCACAGATCAAGCTAGTTATTTCTCTGTCAATCAATTTCACACACGCACATACACACATTTCGAATCGCTTATAATTTTGTGTTCTATCTGATTCAGATGGCTTCGGCGATGATGATCTCTCTCGCCTCTTCGTCGCCCTCAGCTTCCTTATCGTTTCCAGATAATTCCAAGGTATCTTCTAATTTTGATATTAGTTTTGAATTTTCCAGTTCTGGATTTTGTTTTTTATTTCCTTTTCCTCTGTTTGGATGCTGAGAAAACAAAGGAAAATTAAACTAGCTCTTTCAATTTTGACCTTTTATCCGTCTTTAGTTTGTAAGAGGATCAAATTCTTAGTCACTGAAATGAGAAGGATCCAGTTCTTAATTTAGAGAATGAAAAAGGATCGAGGTTTAAATTGACTTTTCTACATTTCAGAATTTTTGTTTTTGTTTTCCTCTGTTTGGATGCTGTGAAAATGAAGGAAAAGCAAACAAGCTGTTGCATTTCTGCAAGTTTATCATTATGTTTTAAAGGGGATCAAATTCTCACCGAAAGAAACGGATAAGTTCTTATTTTACCGAAGAGAAAAGAATTTAAGTTTAAAATTTGACTTTTTCGGCTAATTAGAGAAATTTCGTTTTTGTTTATATCTGTTTGGATGGTGTGAAAATCAAGGAAAAGAGAAGAAACTGTAAGCTGTTGAAGTTTGGCATTCTATCCTTCTTTAGTTTACATAAGGATCAAATTCGTACTCACTTAAAAGAAGCGGATTGAATTCTTAAGTTACCGAAGAAGAAAGAACCAAATTTTAAATTCGACTTTTTCAACATTTCAAAATTTTCATGTATAATGTATGTTTCTTTTTTTGTTGTACTCTGTTTGGATGTTGTCAAAGCCAAGAAAAATAAAACAAAGCTGCTGTGAGAGAGTATAGATACTAAAATTACACTCTCTCCAACCGCTTGAGCCTCTGGAGTAGATGGTTGTTAGGATGGTATCATAACCAAAGGTTTCAAGTTCAAATAAAATTGTCATTCTGATAATTAAAATACACGCAAAGGGTGTGTCAGAGGAAAGAGGATATAAATACGAAAGTTACACCCTCTCCAACAGGCTAATCCCTTACCAAGCTATATAGTTCTGTTTGCTTGAGTTTTGTGGAGGTTTTTCATCTTCTCTCTCTCTATATATATATGTGTGTGTGTATTTATAATGGTGTAATTTAGATCATAATACTAAATTGTACATGAACAGACTAAATTGAAGCTTGGCAGCTCTGATCATGGTGCTTTATTGGGAAAGGACAAAAGAAATCCCTTTCTGAGGAAGAAGGTAACTATGATGGGTTATATCTAGCTAGGTTTAGATTTATGAACTTATTAGATTGAAGCCATATGGGCCTACAATCTCTGCTTTGACTTGAATGTTTTTCCAACAAAAAATTAAAAATTCTAACATTTTCTAGTTTAAATCAAGACTCCAGTTTGGTTCTAGCCTTTTCAATCAAACTCAGCCATCTTGGGTTGGTGTGGTTTAATTCTCATGTGTATCAAATCTGACTTTAACTATTCTATTCTGCAGTCAATTGGTCGGATAAATATGGCTGTTGCTGTCAATGTTTCTCGTTTTGAGGGTATAACAATGGCTCCTCCTGATCCTATTTTGGGAGTGTCTGAAGCTTTTAAAGCAGATACACATGATATGAAGCTCAACCTTGGAGTCGGGGCCTACCGAACAGAAGAACTTCAACCTTATGTTCTTAATGTTGTTAAGAAGGTCAGCTTTTTCCACTCAATCAGTTGATAGTGTTTCATAAATTTGTGATCTTTATGGTACCTTTTAAATGTCTTCCTCCTTTGAATTAGGACTATAAAGGTGCATCTTTTAGCTTCTTACTAATAGACAGTGATCTTTTGATAACCAAAAGATTACTAACTCCCACGGGTATTATTCGTATTGTAGGCAGAGAATCTTATGCTAGAGAGGGGAGAAAACAAAGAGGTATCTCTTAGCAGTCGTATAAATAAGTTGATAATCCTGGAATTTCGATCTGTTTTAAATTTCTTACCAACTTTCTATATAAAAATCTGCAGTATCTTCCGATCGAGGGTCTGGCTGCATTCAACAAAGCAACAGCAGAGTTATTATTTGGAGCGGACAACCCTGTCCTTCAACAACAAAGGGTATGTGAAATTGATTTTTACATTCACAAAAAGGAAGATATCTGTTTTTTCTGTGATAGGCTTATGGTATATGACTAATCAATTTATGTTATTATTATAATTATTTTTCCATCTCTTTAGGTTGCCACTGTTCAAGGTCTTTCAGGAACAGGTTCTCTTCGACTTGCTGCTGCATTTATAGAACGGTACTTCCCTGGAGCAAAAGTTCTGATATCATCTCCCACTTGGGGTGAGTGCTGTCACTCCCTTGAACTTATTTGAATTTTTTGTCTAAATGGCACTAATAATCAAGTAAAATTAATTAACCATTGCAGGTAACCACAAAAATATTTTCAATGATGCCGGAGTTCCTTGGTCTGAATACCGCTACTATGATCCAAAGACGGTTGGTTTGGATTTTGATGGGATGATATCAGACATAAAGGTAATGTGGACATAAATCTTTAACCGCCAATATAGTCAGTAGTATTGGCATTGATTTATTTTTTCAGGTAACAAGAAAATTTTACATGGATTCTCAATTACTACAGACCTTAAAATACTTTTTAAGAGAGAGAAGCGGTCACTTAAGGTCTTTAATTTTTCTGTCTTCTTGATGTTTTATTAATATAACTATGACTTTTGCCACCTTTTTTGTTCTGTTTACATTGCATTTGCCTCCCTCTCAGTGAGGATGTGGTTAAAATGGAGCTTTTTTACTTCTAGAATTTTTATTGATCGACACTACTAGCCAGTCAATTGCTTAACAACTTTCTTGGGTGTGGGTGTTTGTGTGTGTGTGTGGTGGTGGTGGGGGGAGGTGGAAGATTTTCTTCTTTTTTAAATATTCATGCTTCTGAAATATGAACTCTACAAGTTCCCCACGTATGCAAGTGTTTGAAAAAATATCTCTTCCTCCCTCTCTCTTTCTCTAATATTATACTAACCACTAACTTTCGTCCTTGAATAATTCAATATTTTTGTTTCCAGGCAGCTCCTGAAGGATCTTTTGTCTTGCTTCATGGCTGTGCTCACAATCCAACTGGCATTGATCCAACTCCTGAACAATGGGAAAAGATTGCTGATGTCATTCTAGAGAAGAACCACATTCCATTCTTCGATGTTGCATACCAGGTTAGCCTAGAGCCTTTCATTCTACCCTTTTCGCTTTATATCAAGCTTTTAAATTTCAGCTTCTGCATCGATGTCGGTCCTTTAAAATTTAACATTGCTAAATTATATTGTATGGTCTCCTTTACTCGGTTGCTTTACATATCTCTCTATATATACATATGTTTACATGTGCAATATCGATGTTAGCATTGTAGCATAATGTTTAAAAAAAAAAAAATCAACTTTGAATAACTAGAATAAATGTGTACCTAAACTCACAATCACACTGTAGGGATTTGCAAGTGGAAGCCTTGATAAGGATGCATCATCTGTGAGGTTGTTTGCTGCACGCGGTATGGAGCTTTTTGTTGCACAGTCGTACAGTAAAAATTTGGGTCTTTATGCAGAAAGGATTGGAGCAATGAATGTACTCTGCTCATCAGCAGATGCCGCAGCAAGGTACACAAACCAAGTATTTGTCCAACGTCATCTGTCCATACTTCTCCTATTACACATGCTAATAATTCGAATCCACTATAACACTATGGTATGATGAAGTAGATAATAATTCTCTGATTGTGTGATTGTTGTCAACTTCTACAGTAACATGAATATTTTGTAGTCTGTTGGCCATTTCTCACTATGTTCCGTTAAAGAAATTTTGTTGAGTGGGAATCTGGGATAGATGATTTCTGTTTTCCAATTATGTCTCGTGCTGAATCACCCTGAAGTTGTAATATTTTGTCCATTCCAATAAAGAGCATCATATAAATTGATCGTTGCCAATATTGGTATTTTTGTGGAAACAGTACCACATCTTTTTCATGCTTTAAAAATTCTCACTTTTTTTGTTGGTGGTCATTGAAATTAACCACCTGTCTTTATTGTACACAAGCTAGTTTGGCACTAGTTGGTGTATCCTTAATATTAGATGTCTTAGTTTCTGACTTGCAACTTTATTTAGAAATAAGTGTCGCGTAACTGATAAAATTAATTGCCTTTTATGTTGATGATAGTGCGGAAACATTCTCTCATTTTCCACTTCTGATGATGTAAGAAAGGATTTTTTCATTAATTGTTCATTGTGGTTACATCAGCGAGCGTTTGACATGCTAATTGTTGATCCGGAAGTTATGAAGTACTTGTATTTGCCTTGATTAGTTCTTGACACAAATTTAACAAAGAAAAATCTCTAATCTTGTCACCTTCAATGTCTATACTTCTTGAATCTCGTGGTACATGGCTCGGGTGAGCTTCTTTTTAGGTGATATCAAGGGAGCGGCAGCACATCTTTTTTCCTAATTCAAATGTTCTCTTACTTGTAGGGTTAAGAGCCAACTGAAAAGGATTGCTCGACCAATGTACTCAAATCCTCCCGTCCATGGGGCTAAGATTGTTGCCAACGTTGTAGGGAATTCAGTTCTCTTCAATGAATGGAAAGATGAGATGGAATTGATGGCTGGAAGGATAATGAGTGTGAGACAGAAACTTTTCGACTGTCTTTCGGCAAAAGACAAGAGTGGGAAGGATTGGTCGTTTATCCTCAAGCAGATCGGCATGTTCTCTTTTACAGGCCTGAATAAAACTCAGGTAAAGGACCTTTTGAATTTCTTACCTCAGCCTTCTAATATTCCACTTAAACATGATTTTTGAGTAGTAACATTTGCTATAGGTTTTTTCTCTTATAGACCCTAATTATGATTTGCACAGCCAAGAACAATAGACGATCACACAAAAACACAAAAGTTAATGTTGTCTGATAAATTTGCCCACATCCATAGACCATAAGAGACAGTTTCAGAAATCCTTTAGAAAAAGACTAAAGTAGAGATTTTCCAACACCCAAGCACCGAAGTTCACTCATGGAGTCTTGTAGCGTAATCCACAATTCAGCCCAGCATTGTGCTTCCCTGCTTGTCATTGGTGTATTTCCAACTCTACCATCTCACATCTCCGCATACATTACTCCCAACAAATAAAAACCAGGAAAGCAGCCGTTCGCCTGGGGTGCGAAAAGGCACCGCTCATGGTCTAGTGCTTTCAGCAATAGAAGGAGAATCCGCACGCGCCCGGATAGGAAAGTTTGAGAAACAGGACCGAGATCGGATGTTTATCTTTATGTGGGCTACCCAAAGGGTTTAAATATACATTTATGTAGTCCTAACCATATGTCCTTGCTATACAAGACTGAAATTCCTGGGAAAAAAAAAATCAATCTTTTATACAACATAGTACTCTAATATGAAGATCTAAGTGAATCGGGAATTCGATAGAAAAGCCCCAACAAGGATGCCTCAGATATCTTTTACATGGTAAATACACTGAGGATAAGAACATATTTATTTGTTTATTAATTTAGATGCTGCCGATTGATTGATTTCCCTTTGCTAGATTTATTATATTGGGTTTTTTCTTCTCGTTTCTTCAAGTACTCTTGAGACTTCTGCTAATGTTTGTCTTTACAGCTAAGCTCCCCCATTTTCTCACAAACAACTCCTCCATTCCTAAAGATTTCCTCTGGCCAAAAAAATCCTGTAGACTATAAATTAGTAGCTGTCTCGATATGAAACTGTAGTTTGGTGGCAGAACATATGAGTCATTGCATTGCATCAATACGATGTGCAGTTTCATAGAGTTTTAACATCCTGACACTTTTTCTCCTCTCTGTGTTTGTCTATTAGAGCGACAACATGACAAACAAATGGCACGTGTACATGACCAAGGATGGAAGAATATCCTTGGCCGGATTATCTGCAGCCAAATGTGAATATCTCGCGGATGCCATCATTGACTCGTTCCACAATGTCAGTTGAAAGAAATGGATGGAATGAGACTCGTACAAGATCCAAGTAACCAAGCATTTGGTGAGTTCACTGCTCTACAGATTCAGCCTTCATTTCACTGAATACAGTTTTGTCGAAACTTACAATAATGTACTTTGTCCGAAACTTCACCATTTGAAGTAATAATATGAGGCAATATTGCATAGTTACATTTTCCTGGGAAGTGGATGTTATGTAAAAACTTTTTAAATTGTATCAGCAAACTTTAAAGATCAGTTGTTGAGCCAAGTGAGTTTTAATTTTTGTTTTTCCTTGCTTGTTTATTCTGAAAGAAGTTATTTGAATTGTTCCTATCAAAAAAAAAAAAAAAAATATATATATATATATATATATAATAAGAGGCTGAGCTGTTATACTTCACAGAGTTGGACTTTGGCTGACTAGATTCACCAGGCTTGGGTTTCAAAGCTAGTTCAATTTGTGATTCTACTGGATGGCAAGGACACATTATTCATTGAGTTGTGTTTGAGAAAGGTAGTTCTATTCAGGATATGAATTGGATCGACTATGCAAAACAAATGTGATTTCCATGCATAATTTTATATACTCATCTGAATTGATGTGTGGATAATTGAAAATTGTATCAATGTTCTACTAGGTTATATTGCCCATCCAATCAATTTATGTCAGAGGGGAAGAAAATTTTAATTCCTGTAAAGGATAACAGTTCTTATATTTCTTTTACAGTATATCCTTTCAAGATAATTCTTATATTTAAAAAATCTCAGAAAGAAGATTGGAAAAACGGAAATATGCCTACAACTATTTTTGTTGTAACAAGAAATGGAACATTTCTCATAAATATTCTAGTTTTTTAAAGGAATATTATTGAATTATTACTCAAGTGATGTAATATTAGTGGATGATTACTTAAGTTACACAATATATATATATATATATAGAGAGAGAGAGAGAGAGAGAGAGAGAGGAGAATAACATTCAAAGGGCTGTTACATAAACATATAAACTAGAAATTTTCGTAGTATAATGGCTGGTACATGAACTAAACATCATGGTCACCCCAACAACTGACCGTTTAACAATACTATTCAACATAGAAATTAAATAATTTCCGATATAGCTAGCTAATAAAATAACTTCTCAGACCTAATAAAATCACATATGTTTCATTTCTTTGTATGGTTCAATATATTTAATTGTTGAGTAGTATCCAATCCAAGTGCTAACATTAAATTGCAATGCATGATCAAGAAAACCATGGAACACCCTCTTTCTATTCCATCAAGTGCAAGATTAAATGTGCAAAACAAAAATAAAACTTCCTCCATCATAACATATATTATATATAAAACATGTTACAGTAGCAAGAGTAGAAATAATACAAAAATGGATGCAAGGTAGCAAGAACATATTAGCCTGCCACTGGAACTCTACTTCACGGCTTAAAGTAGCTTGTCAACCCTGGATTTCTTTTTCGAAGGTGGTTCTCCAGTACCAGCAATATATGTTGCAGCATCGATACTATCACCAGATTTTTTTATGCTGAATTTCTTTGCCTTTTCCTGCAATATACAAAACCAATAGAGGTATGTTACATAAGAATTAAGATGTTAATTTAGGATGAGTTCATATAACAAAATATATGTATGTGTGTGTATATATATATCAGTAACTTCTTAAAATAAAGTCTCTCTTTTCGTTGGCGCAAGCTAGAAAACAAAATTACCTTCACAGACTTGGCCATTGCTGCTACGTCATTCTCGCCATTTTCAGATACACCAGATTCCTTGCTTACATGTTCCTGTGACAGACGAGCAAAATTTAATGAGAATTTCCCAAAAGGTATGCAATGACAGTATTTAAACATAAAAAGAGAAGAAGAAAAAATATGGCCGCAAAATGAATAGCATGGGTTTGAGAAGCAAACCTTAGGAGGAACAAATGATTCTTCCCTCTTTCTTTTGTTTTCAGCTGCTTTCTCTGCCTGTTTCTCCTGTCTTTCTTGCCACTTCTTTGCTTGCTTCTTATTGTCACTTAAGAAGTATTCACCACTTTCCAGTTGTAGGTCAATCTGAAGATATTTCAAAATAAAGCTTGATTAAATAGGAAGCATGAAGGGACAGTTATATCATAAAAACAAATACCGCAAAAGGAAAAGGGAGCCCTCGTGTTGGGGGATTGTGTCTGTGTGTGCGCGCCCGCGTGTGCGTGTGTGTGTTTTCTTTCCCCAGGGGGGTCAATGATACCCGTAGAAAACTGGAAGTTTTCTTTGGTGCCTTAGCATCAACTTTTCCAAGTCATTTCACTTCAATAGTTGACAAAACAGTATATTGAGATGTTGAATAGCCATACTAGTGGTTTTTTATTGGTACCATTCACTTAAGTGAATACAACTAATCACTGAGGTCATACAACAGATCTTTTAGTATAAAGATCAAATAATACAGCCGAACAGATTAGTATACCATGACCGGTCAAATATTGAGTTTCTTACATCAAATGTCGTTAGAATTGTCAATTAAGCCACACATAACCAGAAGTGCCTGGTCTGCTAGATATTTCTAAATTCAAACTAGCAACCTTGAACCAAATGAAAAATTAGGCTCCCATGAATATCTAAATCCCCATCATTTTGTTTTATTAACACACTTAACTAGCAAACTCTGACAACTCGAAATATTTGGAATACTCAGGAAAATGTTTAGTACTCAAATTATTACTGCAAAATGAGTGATAAGTAACTATATTAGGTTTGAAACTGCAACAAAACTCGGCTCACCTTACTAGGTTGCTGTGGAGGAGGGAAGGGTGTATACTGTTTCTTCCCCTTGCTCTTAACTTTCTTTTGCTTAACATTTTTCCTGAAAAAATTTCAGATGACAAAATTTAGAAGTTATTTCACACTTGCAGAACACGTAAACGAATAAAATTTGCTCATATATATATTTACACATGTGAATAGATGCCATACTTCTTAAACTGTGGAAGAAACCTATCCCAGTTCTCATTTGCAAGTGCAGGATTCTTGGCAAGTTCTTTCTTCAACAAGAGGATCTGTTACCCAAAGGGGAAGTAAAAGAAACATCAGCACTTTGACACTGATAACAATAAAAATAACAGCAGCAATAATACGAGAACCAAAGAAGCCCGGCCATTTCACCTTGACATGATACACTGGATGCATTTTGTTCAGTATGCAGTCCTCCACAATCCTCCTCAACTGTTTTAAACCTTTGAATGAACCCATAGCAGCAACTGTGTTGCCCTAATTATTTAGAAGCAGAATGCATTCAGTTCTCTACTATCCATATAGGAAAAGAACACTACTGTAAATCGATTAGAAAAAAAAGCAATTGATATATAATTGAAATTTCATTAAATTACTCAACTTAAAGAGAACAATGATGACAGTAATATACCTGAACAAGAATATAGCAACCAGTCAAAATCTCCAGTGCCTGCATTGCAATAAAATTGTCAGTGACAAATCAGATATGGTAGATCGTGTTATGGGTGTCAAGAATCAAGCAACAAACTAAATATAGCGATCAACACGACAATTTTGTATTTGTTTTTCCTTTTCGGGATTTTTGGAGGGAAAGTAATGTGTTGAGCATCATATCCAAGAGCGCACACCTTCAAAGTGCAAGAATTGGGACCAACAAGATGTTGTCTTCGTTTGACAAAACGTTCCTGCAGACAACAACAGCAATTATTAGCAAGGTTCAGACTCTCCAAGAAATTTTGTCCAATACTTTAAGTCAGCCATAATACTTTAGCATCAAACAATGTCAACCACGTTCCACTACTACAAAGGAGGGTAAAATAGTGGTAATTTTACACCTTCCAAAGCAGAAGCTCAAGCGTTCAAGTCGCCATAGGAGCAAAAGTGTGTACAAGAATTTCTTGCCAAGGTAAAGAAAATCATTTATCGTCTCTGTTCTTAATTTCACCATCTTTTTCTCGAATGGAAGAAATGTGTGCTATCTAATAGCCTAAAACACTACAAAGTATAGACATCAAAACTTTGCAATCCTCTCTGAACCTGCTGTAAAACAGTTGTAAGCTAGTGAAACTGAAAACTTTTGCAAACAATCAAGTGTTTATGGTAAGATGACCCAAAAAAATACAAGATGATACAAAACAAAGGAAGAAAAAAATAATAATTTCTGATCGCGTAGTTTCCTTTTTAAGAAAATAAGATAAGGAACAACCAAAATTTTCCATCAAACTTCAATAGGACTCCGCTTGAAATTAACAATTCTTTCCACAAAAACTCCTCTCCTTTCCACAAGTAATGCTAGATATACAATCTATTACATTAGTTCAAAGTAATACACACCTTATTGCGGACCAAATTGCCTATCTTGATGATGTCACACTGCATTTCATCATTCAATATCTTGATTGCCTGAGACACCAAAAGTAGAATGAGTACTGCGCTAGATTAAGGATACAAGAACTTTCTGAATAAGAATCTGTGCCATTGAAGAACGCTTCTATTCTTAAGTAGAGTTCCAACTAGAAAAGGCTAAAGAAACTCAAGGTAGCGTATATACTGCTTGTACTGAAATTTGACAGATGGTTATTTCACTATAATTAAAAAATACTGCAAATATAGTCAAAAATCCGAAGACAATTTATCAGTTCTATTTAAATTATAATACAATTCATCACATTTCTTCACTTTAGAAACTATTTAAAGGGACAAAAAGAAATCTTCCAGCAACTGTTTTACATGTGAGATGTGTGTAGAAGCAGCTGGTGGAGATTTGGAGTCGGATCATCGGTCACACCGGTAGGGATGTCAAACCTTTCTTACCACTTTAGGAAGCCAAACTTTCCAGCCAAGAGCAGCAGGAAGCTCAATGGACTCTGGGTGGAGAGGCTCTGATACATTGGGTCTTCTTCATTTTGATCTATTTTTTCTTCTTTGTGTTTTTCTTTTCTTTTTTCTTTTTTGTCAAAAGGGATGTCTGCTTCAGGTAGGGTTGGATGTCATTTTTCTTCTTTTCCCCGGTAAGTTGAGTTGATTAAGAAAATACTACAGTACAGGTTACATGGGTTGTTTCGGGTAACGATAATGAAACAAAAAATAAGACCATAAATTCAGAGCAGTACCTGGGGCGCGGGGACACTTCTCGACAACAGTTTAATGAGATCCCTAGCTTTCACTATGATATAGGGATCCCTTGTCTTTCTAGTCGTTGAAACAGTCATAGATCCCTCAACCTGACATATAATAGAGGATAAACTGAATCTTAGGAACACAAAAAAAAGTACTGTTCGAAAATACAACAGACCAATTAACAAGTTCCCAATCTCAAATGATTCTCAACTTCTGCACCGAGTTTTAGCTCTTGTTATATAATGAAAAAATGACAAGGCATTGAGAAAGTGGAAGTTACATGGGAAAAAGGATGAAAGGGATGACCAATTGATAAACGCTACTAATAGAATATTATTAACCTATAACAAAATGACTAGCTCAGCAAACTAATTAATATAGATAGAATATGTAGATCTGAAATTTTACATATATGGTTGCAGACTGTCTACAATTCACCAAAATGATAAATGCATGAGTTAGTACAAATTTTGTAGCCCGTGAAGTCTGCAATTCTCAAATGACTTCACAGAAAAAAACATATAAGAACGCTTACCAAATTCAGTTCACCTGTAATTCCATGTTCTTTCAGTGCACTTTTCACAATAGGCCAAGCTTCTTGCAAGTATTTTTCTGCAAAGAACAAAGGGAAAGAATCAAGATATGAAACCCCAGTAAAGTTATAAAGTGAAACCTTATCACTACAAGGTTATTCCTCAAGTCATGAATCAACTCATTGCTCAACAAAATGCATTTGAACAAGAAATGACAATTAAAACGAGGATAGATTTTTTGGGTTCTCTCGGCCCTTAGGGTCTCCTCTTTTTGTTTTTGGGATGCACTCCCCGTTTGAGCGCCTTTTATACTATCTCTTACTTATCAAAAAGAAAAAGAAAACAACGAGCAGTTAACTTGAGTGAAAAAAGGAATGCGGAAGTGCCAAATTATGTCTGGAGCATTTGCTCGTAGAAACCACCAATTGATTCATTCAGTGTTTCGCTGATTACTCCAAGTGCAAACATCCACAATTCTACCAAGTACCAACCCACCCTTCTCACACCACAGCATATACAAGATTTTGTGCCCATTTAATGCTCCTGCCTATGGACCAAGTTAGATACAGTCTAACTAGGCCTCTTTTATAAAATATTCGAAAAAGAATTACACACATATATACATACACAAGATTTTTGCGGCCATATCTGTCATGCTCCTGCCCACAGAGCAAGCTTAAACACAACTCACGAAAAAGGCTTTCTGCAATCTAACCAGGCCTGTTTATACAATGTTAATCTATTCCCCAGATTTTCACACACACACGCGCATATATATATATATATACACACACACACACACACACATCTAATTTGGAAAACATGGTTTCAGAAAAGGGTCTTTCCATGATTAAGTCTATATAGAGACAGTGGGGATTGAGTATTAATATACAGTAGCAATAACAATCCCTATATAATTATAGTTTGTATCTCTCGTTTTGTATCAAACAATGAAGGCGGCGAATGGATTAGGGTTTGTGGTAATACCTACCTCTGTATTGAGGGAAGAGGGTGGAGAAGGAGGTGAGTTCGAGCATGCCTCCATCGTTCCAAGAAGGGTCGAACCTCTCGATCTTCCAGTGGTCGATGTTCGGGTCGTCGTCCCATGGCTTCGGCTTGTCGTGCTTTCCCTTGTGCTTCGTTCGAGTCTCCCCATTCTCATTCTCATTCTCCATCTATACTAAACCCTAGATTTCTCAGGTGCTCACCCAACTGCAGAACCATACAATATGTTATGTGAGTGTCCGTATATATATATATATTTTTTTATTTTTTTATTTAATTTTTTTAATAAAGCCGTCTAAAAAAATATTGAAAAATTCAGTATATATACTTGATTATGTTAGTGATCCCCAACTAAACCCTACCGCCAAAATTAATCAAGCGTTTGGTAATGGAATCCATTCCACTCATTCTTTAATTTGGTATTTATTTTAACTCAAAGATGTATTTTAACTCTGAAAATACCCTCCTAATAAAAGTGTGCAAACTTTCAGGGAGGACTTTGTCCCCTTCACTCATTTATGTATTTATTCATTTACGCTATTATTATTTTGTTCTCTTCACTTATTTTAAATAAGTTATTTATGCATTTATTCATTTATTCTTAGTAATAGCTAAAAGAAAGAGTACAAAACTAAACCAATAGAAATAAAACTAAACCAATTTGTCAATTACTTAATTATAATTTAATTATTTTATATATATATATATATAATTTGGGATAAGTACACAAATCTCTCCTTAACTAAGGCATAATTGCATGCGGTTCTCCTAACATTTCAATAATATCATAAACCTCCCTTAATATCATCGAAATATTGGTCCGACAAGAAATAATAGTGAAATAACTTATGTACCCTTCTATCGTAAAAGAAATTTAGAGAATCTTCTACAGGATGGTGAATTTACTACCCATCTCTCAAATATATTGGTGGGAATTATGTGTACCAGCAATCGACATTTCATATGTGTCATTTATCTTTCCTATGAGGATTTATATAGAATACATATGAGGGTAATTTAATAAAAGAAGTTGGTATAAACAACTTTTATTTATTTTATTTTTTAAATATTAGGGGAATCGCGTGCAATTATGTCATACTTTGGGGGAGGTTTATGTAATTATCCCTTTTAATTTTCATTATATATTTTAACTCCAAACTTGTTTTATTTATTTTATTTTTTAAAATTTTATATTTTACATAACACTTACAATTCAATTGTAATAAGCCTAGTTATATTCAAACTTCATCGCTAAAACATAATACTAGTTTGGATTATATTAAATACAAATAAGTTAAAAATGTAATGGTAATAGAAGACTAAAAATTTCTCCATTTTTTTTTATTTTTTAATATTAATAGTATAAATACAATTAGGATTATTACGATTGAATTGTATTAATAGTGTTTTAAGTAAAATTTAAAACATAACATATAAAATATAAAATTTAAAAAAAAAAAATCAGTAAAACAAGTTTGGAGTTAAAAGTATAATATAAATATATATATATATATATTTATATATATATATATATATAATAAGAATTATAATTAAGTAATTAACAAATTAATTTAATTTTACTTCTAAAAAAAATTAGTTTAGTTTTTTTAAAAATTTATTTAATTATTACCGAGGATAAATGACTAAATGCATAAATGAGTTAAATGAGTAAAGTGCTGAAAGTGTAAATGAGTAAATGCACAAATGAGTGAAGGAGGCAAAATGCTCACTTTAGAAAAATTTAGGGGAAAGTTTGCTCACTTTTAAAATTTAGAGGAGTATTTTGCTCATTTGGGAAAACTTTTTACTTTTTTTGAGAAGTATCATCATTACATTATTTATTTAGTAATACTAAAATTAATTTCATTCCATTATCACCTTCCATTCAAACAATTTAGAAGATAATTATAGAAATGTATGTACACATATACAGGAGGAAATATTGAGGCCTCATTTTGGCTGGGCTTATGCCACGGCCTAGCTACAGCCGGCCCTACTCGAATGTTGAGGATGTGGTTATTTATGAAAGAACCATTCTACTTTCTTTGACTTTAAATTTTATTTTGGTGTATTGTACTTTGGTCACCTGTATTTTTTATATTTCTATTTGCACAACTATTTGAATCTTATATTTTTTTTTGAATTTTATATATTTGTTTCGAATTTTATATGTTTTTTCAAATTTTATATATATATTTTTTGAAATTTAATATTTATTTTTCAAAATTTATATATATATTTTGAAATTTAATTATTTTTTTACGAATTATATATATAT
Organism: Cornus suecica; assembly: GCA_963922005.1. NCBI lineage: Eukaryota > Viridiplantae > Streptophyta > Magnoliopsida > Cornales > Cornaceae > Cornus > Cornus suecica. The sequence goes on from OY998238.1 coordinate 98,879,259, forward strand.
ATTTCGAATTTTATATATATAGAAAATAGAAAATAGAAGTATATTTTCCCCGAATTTTATTTTTTTTTCCGAAATTTATATATGTTTTCGAATTCTATATTTTATTTTCGAAATTTAATATATATTTTTCGAATTTAATATTTTTCCCGAATTTTATATATATTTTTCAAAATTTATATATATTTTCGAAATTTATAAATATAAATTTTGAATTTGAATTTTAAAAGAAATGGTAAAATCGGTATTTAAGAGAGTATAAAAGTCAAAGAAGGAGGTATTCGCACGTTTTCAAAACTTGCAGGGGATATTCGTACGTTTTCGAAACTTGCAGGGGGTATTCGCACGTTTTCCAAAAGTGCTAATGTCAATACACAGAAAAGTGTTAATGTGAATACACACATTTTTAAAGTGCAAGGTGTTATTCGCACCGTATTTATACTATAAGAATGTTTTCTGTACTTAACCCTTTACCTATATAACTCAATAAACACAAATAGAGTGAGAACCCAAGCATGTGTTTGTTGTAATGGTGAATATTTCGCATTTCAACCTAAAAGCTTAAAGCTAGATAGAATTAACATTCACCTATGGTCCTATTTATATTTTCATTTAATTTTCCAGCCGAATCCAATATGGGACAAATGGTCACATCTAACAGGAGTTCATAAGCATCTTCGGACAAATCTTGAGTTATACTTAAACTTGTTAAAATAAAAAAGATTGAGAAAGTGCCAACTCTAATGTAGTAAATGACCATGCTGGCCTTGTACCACTTCCAAAGAAGTGAAACATCAGTAAGTTCCCATAAAAATTAACTTTTGCGAGCTGATCAAAGGAGTTCTACAAGCTACCTTCTTTATATACATACTCTGGAAACCAATCTAGAAGTAAACAAACAGTACCAAATCTAAATATGCAAATGAAGCCAATTAGGGGTTTCTCTAAGTGCCCTTGCCCTCTCTGAACCCCCGTGCATCTCTAGCCACGAGATCTTTGGTATAAACCCTGTGTCGTCGCTCTCGGCCATAAATTACCCAGAAAATTAGTGACAGCATAACTGCAGCAGAAACCATCACCAACCCGACATAGATCCATTTGCTGTACCGCCTCAGACCAGGACAATGATTTCTAGAAATGTCACTGAAGGTTTGTCGGACAAAAGTGCAGTCTTGTAGCTCAACGAGGAATGGACCGTAGTGATACAACCCATAGCTCACATTTACACCAGCAGCCATCTGGTCGTAGAAGGCAGGTGTCAGACGGCCTGTTGTAGTGCAAATCCCACTGGCTGAAACCACACAAACATACTTTTTCCACACCTGCACGTTACGGAACAAGAGTACTTCAGCTTTCTACAATTAGCAACTAGAGACGCAAGCTCAATTTTTTGACTCATGCTAGACAGATCCTATGGGGGAATTTTTTTTTTTCTCCACATCATTTTAATTCAAAATGCATTACGGAAAATTCAATTGGATATGGGACATAAGGTTTCTCTAGACTTGTTCGACTTTGAACCTATACAAGATAGTTAGCATCCGACTAAAGGTGAGAACTAATACTTATAAATGCCAACATTCAAGATTCAAGCTTGAACAGAATATCTCTAGACTCTTTTTGTAATGTCACATTCACTGCATAACATTTTCTTGCTTCTTATTATAGTTATTACAATTATTCTTACTATTATACCAAGGATGTGAGGCTTCTTTGATACCTGTGTTGCATTGTTCAAGTCCACTTCACCAGCAGTACATGCTCGATCCGTCAAGTCAGGTTTAAATGGGTTGCACAGTGTAGGCAGCAACGGACCAGACTGATTGTAGTACAAAGGTGCAAAATTGGGAGAGAAATTAATGTTGGAGACGTTGGTGATGACCTGGTTTATCACGTTAACGATTTGGGATGTTACTTCCTTGCTTTTCACCAAGGTCTCCTGAGCAGTGGCGTTGTCCACACAAGGCAGAATATCATCTAAAGCTGTATGAGCTGTTGGGTTTTGAACCCACTCATCCATTGCAACACATGTGTCTGCAGTGACACTAGTATGTAAAAGAAAGAACAATTAGATTATGAGAGAGAAACCATTAAATATCAGAAATGAGATATAGAGCACCAAGAGAAAAGACTGAAACAGAGGTAATAACACGAAAAAATTGAGTTAAAAGAAGTAATGACAGCGCATTTAGAAGTGATGTAGAGAGACTGGTGGTTAAAGGCACGCCAAGGCTAAAATACGCCCCGGGCTCGTCAAGGCTCAGTTAGAGCGCTTCAACCTCCTACAGGCCAAGCCCTTTCAATCAGGCTCACATAAAGTCCTCATGCTCATGCTTTTTAAAAGGCTCAAGGCGCACCTTGTATTTTTTAATCATTTATTTAGATTATTTTCTTCTTAAGTAAAACCAAAAAATTGACATATTTCGATGTCTTCCAGCTACTTTATACGAAATAATTGACAAAAGGCATAAATTTATGGTTCACTACTTACATTAACTGCAATTAGAGCATGATTCTGATATATAGAATGATATATAATTCGGTATTATTATCAAACACGCGTCTTACTCCAATCAGACTCACGCCTCATACATCGCCTTGCGCTTAGGCTCCATAAGGCCTTTAGAACCTTAGTGTGCCTTCTGCCTTTAACAACCATGGTGAAATTAGAGAAAAACTTGCACCAAAAAGGTCAAAGGGAATCGGAGTTATATGCAAGGCCCTGTAGGAAATTAATAAGCATGACCTACCTGATGTCATTAAAAAAATTGGCCACAAAAATAAATTGTGGAATAGTACATAAGTTTCAGATGATGAGAATGAGTATGCTGAGAAGTGGCAGGCAATACTGTACGTGTACGCCACTATAGCAAAAAAGTTGGTTTTTCATCTGAAAGATTAAAGAGAATGGTCACTATAGCTTAAAAAAAATTTAATGTCAGGACTATAGGTGACAACAAGTCCATTGTTAAGCTGCAACTAAAGTATAACTACGGTTTTTATCCTTTTAATGGTGGCTGCGACGGTCACTAAAGCCCTTGTTTCTTGTAGAGTTTATGGCTTAAAGATCACCAAGTACGAAGTCTAATCATTACCATATAGTAATCCAAGACATACAAGCATTCAGTAGCACATCAAAAGCAAAGTAATAAACAAACGTGAAGGTAAGACGGTAGAGTAACTTACTTATGGAGAAGAAGAAATACGCCACACAAAATAAATGTTCCTGCAACAAGAATCCATCCAATGCACACCAGGCTGCAACAATTTAAGAGTTAAAGCATTCCTTGAGATGGGGTTGAATATGAGTGAAAAATAAAAAGAAAGAGAAATGAAAAAACTTTATTAAAAAAATAGGTTGTCTCACTCACAGGTAAACAAGAAACTGCATGCCGAATATTGAGAATACTGTAGCAGAAAATTCAGAGAGTAAGTAAATATGACTGAGATTTTATTAAAGTTTAAATGAACGAATAACTTTTTTATCTGGGTGGGACAATGGAGCTTACCAAATCCAAGTAAAATCAAGAGAAGCATAACAGCAGCGATTATGATAAGAGCCAGTCTCCTGCAGGAGCATCAATATGTCCTCTTTCAATTAAAATGTGAATATAAAAACCACTAAAACGAAGAAAAGCCTCAAGACTTACACAGAGTCCAGTAGATCTTGGATGTTTCTTGAATTATCCGTTGTTCGACCGCCAAGGGTATTAGCAGAAGAGTCAATCTTGTTCTGGATCTCATCAATGTCAGTTTGGACATTGGTAGGTAGAGAAACTGTAGCAACTCCAATTTGTTTAGCTGCAGCAAGATATCCTGAAACATTTCTAAGGTTCTCAACCGTAGTATTTGCTTGATATACAACATATTCCAAAGTTTTTGTTGTACTATTATGAAACTTCCCCTGGCCAGTGTACAGAACCACACATCCGATGCTGAAACCACATAATGAAAAAATTAGCTTGGCCACTGATAAATGAACGATCTCAGTGAAAGATATATATAGATACATTGTGTATATATATATATATATATAGAGAGAGAGAGAGAGAGAGTACATTGAAGCAACAGTGAAGAGCATGAGCAAACAAAGAGACAGGGCATAAGCTGTTCGAGAATAGCCATAAGGCTCCCTTCGACAACAACAATAGCAAAGGCAGACGAGCGACAAGCACAGGCCAAAGACCACGAACCAGAGAGCCGCAATGACAAACAGAGGAGCAGCAGTATAACCAACAGACTGCATTCAACAAATAAAAGCAGGAAAAAAACCATTTGAGAAGGAAGAATTATTGCAGCAAGGTTAACCATAAACAAATTAAAATTTTAATGTTATTTCCTAGATCTTAGCAAAACTCGGCAATAATCAGCACAAGATTAAAATTGTCACAAAATACATAAAAGGACTCTAAATTCTAAGCACAAGCATGGTGAGATCTGTTGTTCAACAATTTGCCAACATATAAATGAAGGAGACGGAAAAAAAGAATCAACTGGCTCCTAGTAAGGTTATCTCTCTTAGTACTGAAGGAAATTAGATTTGTGGAATTTCTGATGCTATTCTTTTAACTGTCTTTGATACCCATATGTACTCCTTCCTTCGCCTAGCCCTTTCAATCTTTCCACCGAACCTCATCCCCCCAAATATGGGCATTTTACGACAATATATTCATCGTGTATAAACCATTTGCAAAGATAGTAATCTTCACACATATTAGGACTAAAACGATTGGCCCCATAAGATATTAGAAATTCCATGAATACGGAAATAAGATTCCATAAGCTTATTATTGCATTGGGATTCACCCAGGTACACTTTGAGGATTTGCATCCTCCAAGTGTGACACATAACACAACAAGAACTAAGAATCTGCTGTGAAGGTATCTAGCAATATAACCGAACCATATTAATTAATTAGATCAATGTCATTCATCGACATAACTGATGGTGTCAAAAACTGCCCTCTTGTCTTTGTATACCGTAAAACTTGTTCCTAACGGACATCTTATTTGGTAGAAGAAAAAAAAATAAACCTAACAATATTTAGACTTGGAAAGCCCAAGCATATTGACCTATTGAGTCAGTTACATGTCCAGTACATGCCCTTTTCAACTGGTATGCGCTACTGAGCAATTACGTGGCAATAAACACAGCTCCGCAAAATACACAGCAAGCAAGCACAATCACTCCTCAACTTCACATGTCCACTACAATTTATTAAAATCCCGGGCTTGAAGATAAATCAGTGGGTATCCAATATTTTTCTGCAATTGAGATGGAAAATGGGACTCCAATTTGAATTAGAAATATCTCACACTAAAATTATAAAATATTCCAATAATTGTTCAATTATACCATTATGCTAGCTTTACTAGCAGCTAAGGCAGTTTCATTTTTTATTTTTTATTTTTATTCAAATACAAAAGGCTAAGATATTTATGATAATATCTTCCCCTAAAAATTGACCCTCACTTTCCCCAAAATTTCAAAAACACCTTCATCTCACCTTCCCCAACATAGATCTCCCCACCCTTACCAACACAAACAGATCAACTGATCATGGACTAGCTTATTGTAGGTTCATCCACAATCCAGGGTATAACAGTAATATCAAGCAGCATCAAACATTCACAGACTAAATTAAATACATAAATTACAAAAAGGAAAAAAAAACATCAACCATATCAGTTACAGAAAAAAAACAAAAACAAAAAAAAACAAAAACATCAAACATCAAACATCAAACATATCAGAGCAAATGCAAAAAATCAATAAAAATAAATGAGAACTTACAGCCCAGTAATGTTGCTCACTGATGTTCCACCCTCCTGTATATTTTTTGAACCCATCAAGAGGGTCTTTCCTATGTGTCCTGTTTGCAGCCAACAAAAGAGAAGAGTTCGCTGCAGGCTCTTCCTCCGAGAGAAACCTTTTGGTACCCCAAGAAACCACCGCATCAACTTTCCCTGAAACAGAGCGAGAAAATCAGAGAGAAAATTTCAACAGTTACCCATCTAAAAAAGCAGCAACATTTTTTTTTTCCAAGAAAGTGGGTTATTACCTGAAGAGGGTAGTGTTTGGAGGGCGGGAAAGTGAGACTGATAATCACCATGGCAGAAGGAAACAAGAATTGGCGAAAAGAGAAGAAAGGTGGCTACAAGAGAACACATCAGCGACCTGTGAGAGACCATTACTGCTGTAGCCATGTGTCTCTTTAATGGCTTGTCTTTCGTTTGTAGAATTGTGAAACAAACAAGGAAAATGTTACAGCCCCTAAATATCTATATCTATATATATGGATATATATGTGTGTGTGTGTGTGTGTGTGTGAGAGAGAGAGAGAGAGGGGGGAGGTGTTTGTGATGGGGTTTAGCGGTTAGAGAGAGAGAGGGACAGAGAAGGACGCCTCTCTGTATGTGTTTTTGTGTGTGATGTGTCCTGATCACTTTTACAGTACTCTGTGTCGGAATAACTTGGGACGAAAATGCCCCTTAAGAAATATATTTTTAATTAGGAAAGGAAATTTCCTACACGCTGTGGGCAGTTATTATATATATTCTTTGCGTGTGTGTGTGTGAGGTAATTTTAGGTTGTAACGTTGCTTTTACGCGGAGAAATCTATTAATGGCCTTCTGTGTTTGTAATAAATGGTTGATGTTAATCTGAAGAAAAATATGTAATTATTTTTGTAAAGCATTAATGAAGGGAGAGGTTATCGAAGAAAGAGCTAAGTAAATTAAAAAATAAAAAAACTTGTTAAGAATGTTATTGGGCATTTTATGTGACATACATTAAGCATAACAGGTATATGTATTGTATATGTATTTTATACTTTTTAAACAAAATATAATAATTAATCAGACGAATTTGGACACTATAATGATTAATCAGACGAATTTGGACAAATGAATTGACCTTTTTGTGAGCGAAGTCATAGGGTCATATCATATTCATATGATATGATTTGTGGAAAGAACTGCATTATTAGAGAGTGATTTTTCATTATCAATTTTATTGAAATTCATTTTATTTGTTAAGCACAATTAAATTCGTTTTTCTCATTCTTTTATATTTGAGAAATTCTTGCATCACGCTATTGCCCTTTAAGGCATTTTGGTTTATATATCTGAAAATTAAAAATTATTATTAAAAAATAATAAAAATGAATTATATAAAAATAAATATTTTTCTAATTAAAATTTCTGAAAACAGTTTTCAGAAAATCTAACCAACAAATTTTTTGTACAGTTTCTGATTTTTAATTTTTTTAAATAAAAAATTATTTTTAAAAATACAAATCAAGCTATCCTTATATTTTTTAAGTTTTAATCTTAAAATATATATGGGAAATGATGAGTGCAATTTGGTAATTGAAGTGGGGTGGGTGGGGGAAGAGTTAATGCAGAGACAAACAAATGTGTAAAATCTCAACCCAAACAAAACATTTTCATTTGATTTGTTTTTTAGCTAAGAAGGATACTGAGAGGGTCCCACTAGACGTGTCAGCTTTTGACGGCTCGTTCTCCAATAACTTTATGCGTTTTCTTTTTGACTCTTACACGGTGGGGCCCAATTTCTTCATTTATTAGTATTATTTTTTCAATTTTCCTTTTAAAATGTTGGGTAAGTGTCTCTTCACCTGTTCCCACCTCCCAAATTCACCCTTTACAGTTTTACCCCTCGGTAAAATTCATTGTAAAACTTATTTTCTTAAACCATAAACACAATTAATAAAATGTAGTATGTGATTTACTCTTCCAAATTTAAATCGTATAATTATTTTATTAATATAGAATCAATTTACCATTAGTAATTTTGAACTTTAATATATCAAAACATTTGACTATAAATGTCTGTACTTTTAAATTTTATCAAACACATATTTGTTACAACTTAAGAAGATAGAAATAAAAATATACCACGCGTCTTGAACAGTGAGCTATATTCTACTATACTTAAACATTTTTACTCCAAATATGGGCCGACCTCGAATTAAATTAAAAAAAAAAAAATTGGCAAAATTAAATAAACTGTTAAAGACAGTGACACCAACAAGGCTAGACCACGTGTGGGTTTGTTAGGGTAGTCCAAATTGTAAAATATACCATGAATAAGAATAAGAAAAGTTTATGATTTATTTTATACCATAAATTCACATTCAATTATATTTTAGTTCTTGTTTGGATAGATTTTTCTTCTCACTTTTTCTTATACATAACGCAAAAAATAAAAGATATGACAACCAAGCCTTAGTCTATTTTTTATAAGGGTTAATTTCAGTAAACCCCCTATACTATTCAGATTAATCAACTAATTCCTTCTCTGTCCACTTTACTTTTATATTATTTAATTTCATCAAATTGCCCCCCTCAGCTCACATTTTGACTAAAAATGCCTAAACTATCCTCAATCAATAGTATAAGGGGGTTTGTTGATTCAACCATTTAAAATTTTTTTTTTCAAAAATCAATTATATTTTTCACAAAAATTATAAATTCAGAAATATATATATATATTTCTTTTGCAAAAAATCTGCAACATATGAAAATTCATTTTTCACAAAAAATTCAAATTTTTTTTTGCAAAAAATCATTTTTTTTCGAAAATCTGCAACATATGAAAAAAAAAATTCAAATTTTTTACAAAAAATCATTTTTATCCGAAAATCTGCAACATATGAAAAAAAAAATTCAAAATTTTTTTTGCAAAAAATAATTTTTTTTCGAAAATATGCAACATATGAAAAAAAAAAAATTCAAATTTTTTTTGCAAAAAATCATTTTTTTCCGAAAATCTGCAACATATGAAAAAAAAAAATTTCCGAAAATCTGTCCACTTTGCAAAAGAAATATATATATATATATCTGAATTTATAATTTTTGTGAAAAATATAATTGATTTTTGAAAAAAAAAATTTAAATAGTTGAATCAACGAACTCCTTATACTATTGATTGAGGGTAGTTTAGGCATTTTTAGTCAAAATGTGAGCTGAGGGGGGCAATTTGATGAAATTAAATAGTATAAAAGGCAAAGTGAACAGAGAATGAGTTAGTTGATTAATCTGGATAGTCTAGAGGGTTTACTGAAATTAACCCATTTTATAAAGAGATATTTGATGGACTATCCATGTACACTAGTACAACTCAGCTAGTCTCTCTATCAGACTATAAATTTCAACCTTCCAATGAATTAAATTGATGAAGGGGACAGCTCGTCAATTTTCAAACAGATAATTCATTAGAGATAAAGAAATAGAGTCGTTGGATTTGTATTTGATTGATGAATATGACAGCTTATGACAATTTTTAAATTATTATTTATTTGAGATAAAGAAATAAAGTAGTTGTATTAAATTGATGAATATGACAGCTTGCATAGCACTTGTTACATTCTTCTTCTCCAGTTTTGTTTTTTAACCCTAATAGGAAACACAAGTGTTTTCACATCTTCCTTCCCCACATGAGCTCTCAATTTTTGGATAATTTGTAGTCCTATATGTTTAAGTGAAAAAACGAACTACGTGAAGAAACTACCTCATGAACTTTTAGGCCCGTTTGGCATTCAACTTAGTTTTGATATTTATGTTTTGAGACCAAAATCAATTTATTTTTAAAATTATTTTTAAGATGAAACATGTTTGGTATTATTTGTTTTGTTTGCATAACAATATAAAATAGTAAAAAAAGGAAAGATTTTAAGAACAAATCATAACACAAATCTAATATGGGCCAAACGGCACAAATATAAAACAAGGCTAAATTTAGGTCCTCAATCATGATTCTAATTTTAATTGAAAGATTTGATTTATTTTCAATAAAAATAAAACATTTAAAATAAAACATTTAAAACAAAACACATCTCAAATATACCTTATAGGGCTGCAAACGAACCAAACGCTCAACAAGGAATTCCAGCTCGGCTCGATAAAAATTCGGTTCGCGTTCGTTTATTTATTAAGTGAACCAAGTTTAAACAATTTTTTTTGTTTACAAGCTCGTTTCATAAATGAATCAAACTCAAACAAGTGTGAGTTTAGCTCGAAAATGTTCGTAAACAAAGTTCGTGAATAAGATTTATTAAAAACTCACTTATATATACAAATATATATATATATATATATGTATTATATATTATTATATTATGTAATATATAATATAATTTTTTACATAACTAAAATCTAATTTACTTTACACAAATTTTGTCATATATGACAAATTCCTCCCCCGACAAACATATTAAGCCAATATTATTATATTAAAAATTATTAAGTTCCTAATCTCTAATTAAATACTCAATCTAGGTGATTATTAATAAGAATAATACTCCTATATATTACAACCGAATCGAGTCATTCGTGAACAGACTCGAGCTCAACTCGTTAAAACTAACGCTTGGATCTTGTTCGTTTAACAAATAAACTAAATTTAAATACAATTTTTAAATTTATTTAATAAATAAACAAGTTTTGAACATTGCAAAATTTTACACAACTCATTTGCATCCCTACAGCCAAGTGAGCAAAGTAAAGCCTCAAAATGACAAGTGGCCATTTTCTGTCCAACAACATTCTCCAATTACCAACGTACCCTATAATAATAAAAATTCTATATAGCAATCTAAAAAATATATTAAAAAAAATGATATGAAAAGTTGACCCTCCCTTTATATTGGGGTGAATGAGTTTTAAAAGGCATAAAACACCCGTGTTTTTACTTTGGGCAAAAAATCTTTTACATGTTTAAAGAGACCTGTGATTTACTTTTTGATCAAAGAGATCATTCTGAAAGGTTAAGGCTGTGTTTGGAAATCACTGTCTTCATATTTGTTTTTGTTTTTTTCAGAACAAAAAATATTCTCGTTCTTATCCTAAAGGTAATCTGGAAATAAAAACATGTTTGGTTGAGAATTTGTCTCAAAAATTTTGAAGAACAAAAAACAAAAAAACATGTTTGGCAGACCTTGTTTTTTTCAGAAAATCTGAGAACATAAACAAAAAAACGTGTTTGGCAGTGTCTGTGTTTCTTGGATTTTTAAAAACAAAAACAGAAAAACATGTTTGGCGAGTTGAATTATTTTTTAAAAGATTTTACTGAAATTTTGTCTAAGTGTTGGAATTGAGAAAATGCATACAACACCTTCCCCTAAAAATGACTAATAGTAATTTATTTTTGATAAAATTAAGTAGCAATAAATATATGAAAGAGAAAAAAAAATTTATGAAGTTAATTTTTTTTTACTAATAGTAACGTATCTACTATGTTTTTTTTGACATTAATCTTTTGACTAAAAATTTTTATGAAGTTAAAATTAATTTTTTTAAAAAAATGTAACGTATCTACTAATTTTTATGAAAGAGAAAAAAATGTTTATGAAGTTAAAATTAAGTAGCAATAATTTTTTTTGACTAATAGTAATGTATCTACTAATAGTCATTTTTTTAGAAAAAAGCTATGACCTTACCCCTGCAAGTTGGATATTTGTGGCTTGGTATGCTTGTCTTTTATCTTAAATCATTTTTTTTTATAATTATAGCATACATATATCATATATCATATATCAACTTGCATTATCATTTTATAAGTATTATTTACTATTGCGGCATTTGTGTAGAGGTACTTGTTATACTAAAGTCATTCACACTCTTGATAAAGGTATCCCATATATAGGATACCCAAAGGTATCACATGTACAATCATTGATTGGCCACATGTTCATAATTCAACTGGTAGGGAGCTTCACAGTGCTGGCATGCCCACCAAGCTTTCATTGCCCATCTTTGGACTTGCTTCGTATAAGTTCAAAGTTTCTGTATGGAATCCGAATGGGGTTTATGATAGTCAAAAAGTCACTTCTCTATTGCGAGCAGCTGATAATTGGCTCCATCTTTTGCAAGTTAATCACCCAGATTATAGGTTTTTTGTGAACCACGGCCAATTATGGAGGTGATCTGAAAGGCAGAAATCAGTGCCCCAAGTGTTCAAGCTACAATGACCTTGTACATTGCTGGTTGGATATGCAGCAAGACTTCGTTCAACATTTTCTTCCATAAATATTTTTTTCGATCTAATGTATCATTAAAATGTCATTTATTCATATACTACTAATATCAAGGTGAATTAAAAATTCTTCAGTCAGTCCTGACAACATACGTCATGAAAAGAGTCATTAACCTTAGCAAGATGGTTCAAATCATACAAAGTGGTACACTAAGATCGTCTATTAGCCCAAATCTCGTCAGTTATACTATTGGCTGCCGTGATGACCTTGTAAGACCTCGACATCATCATCATCATTATCTCCATCAACAACTCCATCTATCTCCATCTCTTGCGCATACTCTTCCAATATCATGTACAGCCGTGAATACTATGTTCTTAAGTGGAGTTATCAGCATAACAAGGTAGTAAAACTTGAGAAATGAGTTCAACAGGTAGTGTTCTTCCCTGCTCATAATGCATTTGATTTACCTATTAATGACAAATATACAAAAAATACCATGTCAAGCATTATAATAACATTTCCGATTATAAACAAAAATGAAATGAAAGCAAAAGTGAAAAACCTCTTATCAAACACCAGATAACTCATCCAAATAAAAATTGAACATTAAAAAGGTTTACATAACAATCATCAAAATAAAAACATAACAATCATCCAAATAACAAAATAAGTACTACAGTCATCAAAATAAAAATTGAAAATAGTCATTCAAAAAAAATCACAGTACTCAATGATACAGTCATTCAAATAAGTACGAAAGAGATAATTCTAAGAAAGATTCATCGCCCAGGCGACTTTCCTCTCATCTGAAATTATAAGAAAGAATGTCCGGAGTGCCTCAGACTTCTCCAACGCCATCACGGCCTTTGAATAATGCACACTGTCTACTCCCTCCAAGGTCTCTAAGATATATGTACAATGTATAAATTCATTGTACGTCTTCTTAGGGGGGGGAGTTGGCCTCATCACTACGACTTTGCTGGGTTTCCATTTTGGGAGTTGACTTTGATCCTGATTTGTTAAAGGCACTTACCACACTCTGGGTTGAGCTCATAATTTTCTCATCTCTTGCAAGTGATGTCTTCTCAATCACGTTCATGAAATCATACATTGCTTTAATTAGTGTTTCTTTTTTCTTTTTCTTACGTTTTGGGCCGGGAGTCTCCATGAGCTCGTCAATATCAATATCATCATCCCCTAAAATTATTGGAACTGGGCGGGTGGAGGACTCTGGGACGGATTCTGGTATCATAGTCGAAGGTTGGGCATATGCACCCGTAGCTTCCCCATGTTCGTCTATAACGCTCCATTGCCTATGGTACACGAACGGCTTACCCATGAATTTGGCTTTGCAACTAGGGATTTTCTAAACAAAAACATAAGAATTTTAGCAATACACTCATTATGAATCACAATTATAAACTATTTCAATTATATGAATTTTAATATTACTAATTACCTTGTCCAGACTCTCCCATTGTTCGGGGTCCATGGTCACCAACCCAATAGTAGGGTCAAAACCAACTCCTAATTTTTCCTTAACCCTTTTGAACTTCCTCCAATTTGGTATTTCCCTATTCAATTTGCCCCTAATTGTTTTGGTTATGTATTCTTTTCTAAAAGCAGCTTGAAGGGTATTGATAATATTATCCCAACCAGTTTTTGTAAATGTTCCTTTGCCACTCGCGTTACCAAGATTTACTTGTTCTTCCATTACGTTCATCATCATCTCATACTGGGGCTTACCCCAAAGTTTACTATCATATAACCCCCCAGTCAAATTTTCACTCGGAGTACCTTGCGACACATTGGTATCCATCTACATTTACACAAAGTGCAGACTCATGATATTGCAAAAATTAACATGAAGCACAAGTGCATATAAATACAAAAACCAGTTTACTATCACAAGTAGTGGTTCATTTCACATAAGCTGTAAGCGTAATGGTAATAATATCAGATTCTAGAATACGATTCATATATATGTAAAGGAATAAAATCTATTCATCATTCATATGTATGTGTGTATATAACATATATGTACAGAACTTTGCACTATGCCAACTGAAACTAGATTCGGGATACAATTTGAGTGTCTTTTATTCTAATTGAACTACAGAGCTATTGAATCAGTCAGAAGAGTTAGCTATAAAGTTCACCTTGGGGGCTGAAGAACATGTTTTGAATGCCAAAAGCTATATTGATTATAATCGCACTTATGTATATTTACTGAGACTCTCAAGTATGCATTTTTAGGGCTCCTCAACAAACTATAGTTTAAAATTACGACCATCTCTAGCTTTAATAACTCTGAAGGAAATGTTGCTGGACTTATTCCTACTGCAGACAATATCAAGAAAGGTAGAGACCATCACAATACTTGAGACTTCCTAAACATCAGACATAGAAAAAGGTAATATAACTCATAACTTGATCAGTTATTGTCTTAAGCAAAATCCATGTGAAATTGTTCATTGGCCTATTTTTATATATATCACATTGCAGTAATTTATCTCTCTTTTTGTAGTTGTTAATTATAGAGACTAAAAAATATCCAAACTCGGTTTTCACTAAAACGAAATTCAAATAATTTGTACATAAAATAGCCAAATAATGCGCAATTACACAATCAATAACTTACAGCCTGTTTAGGGTGGCTTATTGTAGCCTCAAAACATGTTTTTTAAGTTAAGTTCATTTCCATGAAAAACCAAAGTGTTTAGCAAATTATGAGAAAAAACTAACAAAAAAATCATCACTTTGAAAACTTGTTTAGCAATGGCCACCGTTGTTTTCAGCAACTCATTCCCGTGATTTCCTTTCAATAATATTGAACATTAAAAACATTTGTCCCTATTTAAAATTAATGTTACCTCTTTTAACCTTGTTTCTTTAGTTATTTATAAGTTTTGCTTCTCTAATATATTCCAACATTTCTTTAAACTAAAAAACTTCTATATTCATAATTTTCAAAATCCAACTATAGATCCTCTTCATTGCACATTTTTAAAAGTTTTTTCAACAAACATCCTTTTTGTTTTGAATTCATTCTAATAAAAACCCTTCAATAAAATCTAACACAAACAGTCTTCTTAAATGAAGAGGAATTGCTCTGCAGATTGGAATAAACACTCCATTAGCACTCAAAATGGGCAAAAACTAATAATCCGTAGAAACATCATCAGAAACTTAAGCAGTCACTCAGTTTAAAAATGTGAAATTTAATACCTGATTCACAACAGTATTCACCATGTGGCGGAACTCTTTCTTCATGACAGACTTGTGAAGCAAAGCTGCAGGTTTGCTTTGTTTCTTGGTCTTTGATGTTGCAAGCAACAGTGACTGATCTTTACCACCTTGCTAAATGGTTACACTTTTCTTGTTCGCTAATCCTACATCATTCAAACCATCAACAAAAAATAATTGTTCAGTACATTACCTAAAACTCCAATTAAATTTAAACCACCACATACACAAAATCCAATTGGTCCATTAAAATTGTATATTAGAGAAATACAAAACTAACCACAAATTGGGGAATCCTCATATATTATTACCCTTTATACAAAAATTAAAATTAAAATAAGTACCTCGATTACTCTGCAACAACATGAAAATCCTCTATTTGCTCTCTTTTATGATATTTATCAATTGTTTCCACTGAATGTGTTTTTCCAATTCTAATTTTAAGGCACCAACTCCATACTACTGAACATATCTTTAACATATATCTCCAGGCATCTCAATACCCAAAGGATGATTTTATTCACTTTATCACATAATATTGAACTTACAAGGTTTGATGCACGGGTAATACTCCAATCCTGCATAAGGATATGATGGTTTCATCCATTTCTCAATATAAATTGCTGAATATTGAAGATGGTGTGGGTTATTTATCTATTTGTTTTATTTTGTACATGATTGGCAAACACATACAAATCTTATAAGTCTATCAATGTTTTGTTATATTTAATAATCGATTACCTTGGGTAAAATAATGATAGTATGTCTGAGTCAAGAACAACTACAACTACTTCAAAAAAAAAAAAAAAAAAAAAAACACAAAAGCCATAATTTACATGTAACTGAATTATACTTTTGAGAAAAAAATTCAAATACAAATCGTGATACATACACATGGTTAACAAAATCACATATACACATACACATAATATTCATATATATATATATATACACATAAACATATACATACACATAAACTCGCAAGAGAGACAAGACCCACAAATCTTGAAAGCAAATCTGATATGAGAGACGAAACCTAAAAATCGTGAAGAGAGAGGAGACCGAACCTGTATTGCTTCTTGGAATTTGCTCGATTCAGATCATCGGAGTGAATGAAACATGTTTCGTTAAAGGAATCGAACCATCGATCGCCAATTTGAGGTTACCCAAACATGAAAATGGATGGTTGCGCTACTCGCCTCTCACCAACACAAACCCTAAAAACAAGTTTGGAAGATGTTTTTGACGTATTGAGAGAAATGTTTTTTTCTTTTCTTTAATTTGATGGAGAATAGTCCTTGGTGTACAGTGCAGAAGACCAAAAGAACACCTTTTTTATGTTCTTAAAATGGGTCGTGTTTTGCCCCATGTTCTTTTACTGTTCAGGAGAATAGATGGACACAAAATATCATCTAAACACAATTTTGTTCTCTTTTGTGGGCCCAAAAACAAAAACAAGACCAAAAAAAAGCTATCCAAACGCAACCTAAGGGTGCGTTTGGATAGGGGTGTTTCCGTTTTTATTCTTGTTTTTTTCACTGTTCACGGAAAAAAAAACGCGTTTGGGAGCCTTTGATGGTTTTTGTATTCGTGAACAGTAAAAAAAGCGTTTTCTCACCCTTAGTTCAAAATTTGAGAACACCAAAATTATGTTTTTTTGTTTTCGGCACTGTTTGTTCTTAGCAAAAAAAAAATTAATTGTTACAGATTCCCTAACCTTCATCTTCAACCTCCAAACCCTAACCTCCAAAATTTTTTTTTTTTTGTTCCCGAAAATTTTTTAGACAAAATTTCTAACCAAACGTGTTTTTGTTTTCGGATTACCCTTAGGACAAGAATAAGAATTTTTTTTTTTCTCAAGAGATAAAAAACGAAAACGAAAACACTAGTTTCCAAACGCACCCTAAAAAATTATGTTATCCATGACTATATTATATAAAAATAAAATAAAAAATGATTAATACCACCTAAATTCCTTGAACTTTGTCTATGTCCTAAGTGAATTATAAGTGAAAAATATATATTTCGGACTTAATTTTTTTTATAATTTACCTTAAAATTTAAAAAGTGAACTATAAACGAAAAAAAAAATTGGATTTAATTTTTTTTATATTTAACCTTAAACCCATATTGTTTTTAAAAAAAATTTCCAACCAATACATCAAATATTTTTTTCAAACAAAAAAAATATTTTGAATATATATATATATGTATTTCAGAAAATATATATATATTTTTATATATTTTGGGAAAAAAATATTTCTCAGAAATATATATTTTTTCCGAAATACATAATTTTTCCAATATATATATATATATATATATATATTCGAAATATATAATTTTTCCAAAAAATATATATATATATTTCCCGAAATATATACATATTTTTTAAATATATATATTTTTTCCACCTAAAATAGATCGTCTCCCATATGGAAATATATTTTCCCAAAATATATATTTTTTCTGAAATATATATTTTCCCAAAATATATATTTTTTCTGAAATATATATTTTTCCCGAAATATATATCTTTTCACGAGAGGGTCTAGGTGAAATATTTTTAAAAATAGGGGTCTACATGAAATAGCATTATATAGAGTCAAGGGCAAAATGGGTATATGAAAAGTGTAGGGGTGTGCTTGCATCTTAATGAAGTAGAAGAGTGTTATTTGTCCAAAATAAAAACTATAGAGATGTATTTTGCCCGTGGGTTTTAAAATTAGTGTGGATAAAAAACTTACAAACTTTGTAAGCCCAAACAATTTTGTAATCAAGCAACTTACAAATTAAAGAATTAAAAAGTCCGATGTTACATTACTATTGTGGTTAAATGAGTTATGAGTGATTGGTATTAGTTGGAGTATGTTTTGCATTAATGAATAATGGACAATTACAAAAAAATAAAATAAAAAATAATAATGGTAAAATACTTATAGAATAACTTCACAACAAGATAGAGGACAATTTTTTTTTTACATTACTTGAATATCAGTATTAAAAGAGAAAGCAAAAGGGTTTTAATTTTTTTTTCGAATGGTAAGAAATTCATACACCATACACTCACAATATTTTCTAAGAGGCTCAAACCCCTCACCTTCAAATTGGGGAGGAGAGGTTATACCATTGCACAAAAAATGCGCAGGTAAAGAGTTTTAATTTAAATTTGATATAATTGATATTTATTCTCTAAAAAATGTCGAGTTTAACTTCTCTGGTAGATTTTGTATTTTGGAATTTTTCTTGCTATATATAACTCAATTTTTTTTATATTGTATGAAGGCACATTACTGATAAAAACAAAATATGAATATGAAATTTAGAGTTTATTGTATATTAATATGAAATTTAGAATCTCTTGTAATATGGTTGATGATTGATGATTATATATTATATTTTTTTAAAGACAATACTTAGCTCCTATCCCATGATGATCAAGTTCGTCCTCTCCCATAATGTGGTCTAATATAAGTTGGACACATGATCAAAATATTTTTCAAAAAGAATTGATCTTGATTGTGTATTTATGAATTTTATTTTTAAATTTATTTTAATTTTATTTTTAATCACGTATCATAATTATATTGGATCACACTATAAAAAAAAAAACAAATTTGACCCTCATTGTACATGACCTAAGTGTTGTCATTTTTAAGTACTCCACTTTATTGTAATACTGAAATTTTGTGGGCTGACAATATCTAATGGCGAGTCAATCACACTGGACAGCCAAAGTTTAGAAAGCCCAAAGGTCAAAAACAAAAACTGAATAAAATCATATATGCCCAAACATGATTATAAATATAATCTTATGCCCAAATATAGAAAGTTGAACAAAATCATATGCCACAAGTAGGTCTTTAACTTGAGTAATATAATTCCAACTTCAAATATAGAAAATTGAATGACATTATAGGTAATAACTCAGTCTATAATGGGTAGACTAGGAAATTGACTCCAATAATATTCCTCCCAATATTATCAGCCACTAATAAGATTAGGACAAGGATTGCCTTATACTTGACATGGAAACATGTCTCCCATTAACCAAATAAGGATTATTTGAGGGACCCACTTTCAATGCCAATTATTGAGAGATACATCCAATAAACACAAGACACGTGTACCACACTAAAATCCATTCGTCCAATCCACGTGTAGCTTCAGTGGTCTAAGGAACACTTTGATCTCTAATCAACCTCTGAAAGTCACGTGATAGTACAGAGTACCTCACTGACTTTTACCAAAGCAAACCAGCTGTAAACACAATTGACGGCTGAAAACTATTCTCCAGATCAAACACAACCAAACAATCAATCAATCTAACGGCTACTACCATCTCTTCAAAAACACTACACGCGTCAATCGTTCTGCTTGCCTCGAAGTACACGACCAGATGCTCTCTTTTTTCATCCATTCATCTCTCTCTCTATATAAATATTTATTTATAAGATATTATCACAAAATATCATATAATTATCAAAATTAATAAAATTATCATACAAACCCCCCCTCTAATTTTTAGAAGGCTAAGTACTCAAAACACAGTGTAATATAAATAATGTGCATATAACATTTATTAGTTTTAAAATAGGTATACTTGTATTTAAATTTATGGAATAAGTGCTTAAAACACTTCTATAATATAAATATGAATAAATTGTAGTAGCACCCCTGAGGTTTAGGTCAATGTCATATATATGCAAGTCAATAATTTTTCGGTCCTATAAACCCCTGAGGTTTCAATTTCGTTACAATGACACTCTTGGGCTGGTGAAATGACTAGAATACCCCATTAATTGTTTCACTTATTACATTAGGGTAATATATAAAGTGTGAAATTACCCATATGTCCAAACACTTCACCCCTTTAAAATTACTAATTACACTTCAACCCCTTATTACAAAATATATATATATTACGAAAATTACAATTTGATTTTTTTTCTTTATAAAATTCTAAATAAACACAAAAAATTCGAAACAAACATATAAAATTCGAAAAAAATATATATAATTTGTAAAAAATATATAAAATTTGAAAAAACATATAAAATTCAAAAAAATATATAAAATTTGAAACAATATATAAAATTTTTAAAAAAAACATATAAAATTCGAAACAAATATATAAAATTCGTAAACAATAAATAAAATTCGAAACAAATATATAAAATTCGTAAAAAATATATAAAATTTGAAAAACATATAAAATTCTAAAAAATATATAAAATTCAAATATATATATATAAAATACTTATTATAAGTGCAAGTTTGAATTCTTTCTATCCATTTTTTTTTATTTTTAAATATGAACACAAATTTTTCTATTTCGTTAAAGGGGTCAAACTAGAGAACTAAAAGTGTTTTTCTCTTATTTGTTTCATTTATTTTCAATATACACACACATATATATACATACTACTATAAAAGTGTGAAGGAAAAAAATTCCTATACATTTTTCCATATTTTTTATGATTTAGGATATTAAAATTTTTGATAAGGCACCTTTAATAGTCATGTAGTTTACTTAAGTGCAAATATTTTGATTCTTTCTATATACTTTTTATAATTTATAAAAATAAGCATAAAATCTTATTTCTTTAAAAGGCTTACGTTGAGTAATATATTAAGTTATAATTTTGAATATTATTAAGTTCTATATGAGTTTTCATTATATGCCTTTTTGTTTTAATCATTATGTCCATATAATCTTTCTATTTTTTAGTACTATAAGAAGTGAAAATTTATTAATCAATTTTTTGTCAAACTTGCACTTATAATAAGTATTTTATATATATATTTGAATTTTATATATTTTTTAGAATTTTATATGTTTTTCGAATTTTATATATTGTTTACGAATTTTATATATTTGTTTCTAATTTTATATGTTTTTTTTGAATTTTATATATTGTTTCAAATTTTATATAATTTTTCGAATTTTATATATTTTTTCAAATTTTATATATTTTTTACAAATTATATATATATTTTCGAATTTTATATGTTTGTTTCGAAGTTTTTGTGTTTACTTAGAATTTTATAAAGAAAAAAAAATCAAATTATAATTTTCGTAATATATATATATTTTGTAATAAGGGGTGGAAGCGTAATTAGTAATTTTAGAGGGGTGAAATGTTTGGGCATATTGGTAATTTCACATTTTATATATTACCCTAATATAATAAGTGAAACAATTAAAGGGGCATTCTAGTCATTTCACCAGCCCAGGGGATGTCATTGCAATGAAATTGAAACCTTAGGGGGTTATGGGACCGAAAAAGTATTGACTTGCATATATGTGGCATTGACCTAAACCTCAGGGGGTGCTATTGCAATTTACCCTATAAATATTAGGGGATAATACCTATTAATTTTAAAACATATGATTTGACACTTATTTTTTTGGACAAATGCTTAAAATGCCCCTATAATATAAATATTATGCTTATAATATCCATTAATTTTAAAATATGTATATATATATATAATTTTTTAATAAATAATTTATATATATAAAATAAAAAAGGCCTAAATCATATAAATAAAAATATGTGTATTGACACATCACTCAAATTGCATATTTTTTATTTTTTAGTTTCATAAGTTTCTAAATTAAAATTAATTATCTATTTTTTATACTCATGTGTTTTTATAAGGGACAATCCTTAATTTTTCATATTAAAAATTCAAAAATGTAATGTCAATAATTATTGTGGTATTAATTAAACAAATCTATTTTTGTTTTTAGGTAAATAAACCCACCTATTTTTGGTTTTTCTAAAATAAAGGAGCTAATTGCCCTCATAATGGTGCGAGTTTTTAACTCCCTATGATATGCATGTAATGCGTTTAACTCCTTGTGATTTTATTTCACATCAAATTTTTTGATTAAATTAATGAGAGCAATTCACACCTTATTAAATTTTTTTGGATAAAATAGAACCACAGATAGTTATACGCACTATATGCATATCATAAGGGTTAAAAATTATTGACCATTTTAAAAATATTATCCATGTTAATCCTAATCCGTTAACTATTAAATAAATTATATACTTAATTTTTTAAAATCACACAATTTACTTGTACTATACAGGTCAATTAGGTCATTTAAATCCGATAATAACAGGCTCCATAACATATTGATAATAGTGGGGAGTTGTATGTCATTTTTAAATAATACAAGGGTCTGTATGATATTACCCCTTTGTATATAAAACACATTTTCTCTATTTCTCACTCATCTGATCTCTCTTTTTATCCATTCTTTTCTGCGTCTTGTCTTAAATTTTCACTATACAGTACCCAGTACTCCTTATCCTCTCTCTAGGTTTCTTCTTACATATGTATAATTATTAGTATATCTCTATATCTCTCTCTCCTCTCTTTCTCGTTGATTCTCTCTCAACTCTCTTGGACAATCTAGGGTTTGCGATTCTGAACTATGTGAGCTGCTCTATCGATCATCAGCGATTGCTTCGAATCGTTGATGAGAGTCTGCTATTGGATGAGTTCTATGATTCTGATCGAGAAAGGGTAGGGGTTAATTTCTAGTGTTTCGGACATGGACAACACTTGGCAGATGAAATGCAGCTCGCCATGGCAGTCCTCGACGCCATCGGTGGCTTCTTCGTCGCAGATTCAGTCTCAGGAGCCTCCGAATCAGGTGATTTCATGATTGTATCTCTTACTTATTTTCTTCTTTGGGCGATATTGGTCTGGCATGCATGTATTGTAGTTTTTAGTGGAGCTTGCGAATCATTATATATATATATATATATATTATAATATGTATAAATAGCAACATTACTATGGTTTGTGTATGAACTGACAGATGGCAGTTAAATGTGGACATTTTGATTTGGGTATGTGGGTTTTGTTTGTTCTATTTTGATATGTGCTTTTGGCTTATCAGCAAAATGAGTATGTGTATTTGGATTCTGAGGGTGTCTGAAGAACCTATTAAAAGAAAAAGTTGAGAAAGGTACTGATTGCAATTGGGAAGGAGGCTTGGCTCTGATCTCCAGCAATGCAATTTTTCTGGAAATCCCTGTTATTGACAGCTTTTCGTTATCACACCCTTTGCATTGAACTTGTGATGTTTTTAAAGCAGGGAGAATCACTGATGGGTGAAATCCCAGTTTGAAATTTTTAGAGTTTTGAATTAGATATAAACCTGCATTGTGGGTGGTGATTGTTTTGGCTTTGTTCGTAAGATCCAATTTGAAGATACAATGCTCACCATTGAGCTAGAAATTTTATCCTACCATGTTAAGGGTATAGTGACCCTTTGGATTCTGTTAAATTGAATGGTAGTGGTTCAATTCATAATATAGGGGATAGAGAGAAAGCTATGCTGACAAGTTGACAACATATATGTGGTCCAGTTGGAAATGGATACAGTAGATTCTGTTCTCGTTCCTAGTAATTAACTAATATAAGTAGATGTACCAAAACTAAAATAAAAACACATTGATATCACGAAATTGACAATATGACGTATGATCTCAATCAAGAGCAAAGTAAGCTACAGTAGAAGGCTAATACTTGGTTATAGCATGTAAACTTACACATGTAAACATGTCTCAGAGAGAGTCGGGCAGTCTAATACGGCAATTTTCTCCATTTATGTTGGATTGGATATTTTAAAACTGTGCAATTACTTCTTTATTGATAAGAGAATACGGCAATATTCTTATTTGAATTAATAAGAAAAATCAAATTCATTTAGCTAAGGAAATGTCTTCAGGTGCTGGGCCTAGTGATTATCACAGTTTTCAGTTTGCAAAGGAAATTAACTATGTCTAGCTTGGGATACATTCCCCTCTTGAGCGCCTTCTATTACATCTATACCTATCAACAAAAATAGAAACAAAAAATAATCCAAAATAAATGGAGAAAATAACAATTAATTGTTTCATCGGTGATATTTCCAGAAGTTCTCTCTCTTTCTATAATTTTTAACTTAATTTATAGGATTGAGATCCATATCAATCATTTCTGGTCTTAATGATTTTGGGTCCTGTTGTTCTCCACATAGATTTTGATTGGAGGTCACTACTTACATGTTGCACAAGAACCAAGTTCAGCAGCCCGTGGAATGATACCAGGATTTATGTTTCCAAAGACTTCAAACTTAAGTTCCTTTAACTCAGGCAATGCCGAGCTGGGTCCAAAGACTTCAAACTTAAGTTCCTTTAACTCAGGCAATGCTGAGCTGGGAAGTCCATTTTTATCCCTCCTTTCTGGTTCACCATCATTAGTGCCAGGCGATTTACGGCAATTTTCGTTTCCGAAGCCATTCAATAGCTCCAGAATTCCTGTTAAGAGCAATGGTGCCATGGTCAATGCTGCAGGAAGTGGTGTTTCATTTGCACCTGTCAGGCTATTATCAGAAAATCCTAGGAATCAAAACCCAACCATTGGAGGAAGTTTTTGTCCTATCATTTCACCCCGCGCAAGGGAAAGTTCAAATCGCTGCAGCGCATCTGGATTGCATGATGTACATCATGTTGCGAACTTAAATTTTCAGGGTTCGGAACTTGCTAATGTGGTCATCCATGACACACTTCCTGGCAATGAGAAAGTAAATGATATTTCTTCTCTGAGTGGGGGATGGCTTACTACTAAAACCCCTCTTAATGTCGGGAAGCTTCATCACAAAAATATTCAGGCATCACAAAGAGTTCCAATACAAACTCAGACGTCTGTTTCTCATCATTCATCTACTAATACAAGTGACTGCCCTCGTGTGTTCTGTTTGGGTGCAAGTGAGTTCTCAAGGTTTTTAATCCCTTTTGTTGCTTTGCTGAACTCTTTTATGCATGATATGCTCTTCAATTTAATAGCTGAACTCTTATATCTGAAAAGGCGGCGATCTGCTTCTTAGCAATACAGGACTTCTGGGTGTTGTTTGCTCATGTCATGGTTGGTGCATGTCAATTTCTAAGTTTTGTGAGGTAATTTCCTTTATTTTGCTCTCAATGTTTGTTTCATCCAATAACTAAATAGCTTGTGACACTTAAGTACCACTGTGGATGTATGTTTGTGTTTAAATCTGTTCTAATTGCAATCAATTTTCAGCATTCAGGTTTCTGTAATGTTAACCCTGGGTATGCTGTTCGTTTGGACAGTGGCGAGACCATAGCTTATTGGCGGAAGCTTTACATCCATAAACTTGGGGTATGTTGTCTTCGATTTTCTGTTTCAAGGAATGCTTCAGCATCTCTCGCTTTGTGAAGGCACTAATACAGTCGTTGTGCATAGACAAACAATATGCCTATATACTTGCACTAGCCTCATTTGAAGAGACCTGATGTTTATTCTTCTTCTTCTTTCATCCCGTCATCTCTTGAAAAAGAACTCACTTGCACTTCCTATATATTGTTGTTTTCTTTAGTTTCTCTTTGTTGATCTCACAAGACTCTTGTGACTGCATAACATGTAGCATCGCAAATAGGAATCACAAGAAAGCATGCTGATATATCATCTGGTAGCTATGTATATATTCCTCTTTTTTCAAAAACAGGCCATGCTTTCTTGTGACATTGAAATATTCTATACTAGATATTCAATTTTTTTTAATATATATATATATATTTATTTAAATTTTTTTTTTTTATGATGAAATGGACCTCTTTCTTTGTCTTGTTGTTAATATGAATGTTTTGAGTCCATTTAGTGAATAGGGCATTCAATATTGCTACCCTATGTATATTTACGTACGTAATTATATTCAGTTCCTCCAAAAATAACTCCTATAGACTTCCCAATGTATTCAAACCTAGTGGGGTGGACAGCAATTTTTGTCTCAAAGCATTAATTAATATCAATGTGAATTTTATACCACTAATGTGCTCTTCACCTTGTTCATCAATAAAACAATGTTAGATGTCTATATGCTTAGTTCTTTAGGGTAACTGGATATTTGGACTAATTTATCGCACTAATTTTTATCACAAAATATATACATAGTACCTTGTTTTATGCCATAGTCCACTAGCATATAATCCCTCCATAGAAGGTGTGTACAAGAATCCCCTGCTATGTACTCTGCGTCTGCACGGATATGGAAACAAATTTTTACCTTATATTTATGTGTATTCTGGGAAACTAATTTTGCTTTGTTCTTAGCACTACACCATATTCTTGTAATTTGGTGTTAAATATCCACTAAATTCCTATGGCATTTATGTCTTTAAGCCTAGAAATTAGTGTCTAAACATCATTCCTAGTGCATGTGAAAGTTTCTCTCGCATTGCATTGATTCAATAACTATTTCGTAAGGCCTCGTCCACATTTTTAGTGACTGTTCACATGTATATTCTTTTCTTTCCTTTGTCAATTTCACCAATTACTTTGTCGGTTGGGTGATCTCTATAGTTTGTTAGTGGCACTTTATATCGTTTCAGGCTCCTTAGATAAAATATTCAATCATCTCTACCTTGACTTACTCTCATCCATTACTGTTTTTTTCCAGTTCTTATACTACACAATAGGTCCTTCCTTGTGACGCATAGTCTAGAAGAACTCCTTCCTTATCTTATTCTCCTGTTTGTTTTTGTTGTTTTGGTTGTTGTTCTTTCAAAATTTAGTGTGACAGTGGTTGGTTTGTTCGGTAATCACGCATTCTCTAGCTTTGGAATTAAAGTTGTATTCTTATTGGCATGTGTTTGAAGCACCGACGACACTGGGTGGTGATGTTTTTATGATGCTTTAGATTAGGGTTCCAGACGATCATAGCGGATGGGACTGGCCTGAAGGAGTCTCAGCAACTGCTGGTTTGGTGAAAGCCAATGCAACTGTGCCCAACATGATCAGAAATTCGGACCAGTTCAATCTGATTAATTCCTCCGGAGCATCGGTTTGGTCCGGACAGGCTTGGAGTGATGTACTTCAAAAGAACCCCTCTGTTGGTCAGAAATTAGTTCATGAGGATAATTCCAATTTTCTCCACAACGGTTTTATTGGTACTTTAAAGAGCAATTTGCACCCAATGGCAGATAACCAGAATATGGAGTGTCCTATTTCTAGGCGCTCAACAGTGTCAAAGTTTGTTGGTTCTAGAGTACCAGATAATGGTTCTCAGTCCATTCCTGCTTACACTGATTCAAACCCTAAGAGTAAAATTTTATATATTGCCAGCACAAATATGCCTAACTCAGCAAGCCTTGGTATATATTCTCCTAACAGCAGATTTAACCATTCAATGGAGGGTGATATTGTGGACAGAGATGCAGTTCCCTCAAATTTTGAATTGAGACTTGGGCAACCTTCTCAGCCGATCCAGACTCGGGGAAATTCAGTTTTACCTGCTTTTGAATCTCACCTACTTCGCACAGCCGGTGATCCCCAGAAATCACTCTCCGCGGAGCAGCTGATTCGTAATAGTGCGTGAATAATGTGCTTTTAGCTCTTTTATATTTTTTGGTATCATATGTGTTCTCTCATCGTACAGCTGCTTATTTTACTCTCTCTCTCTCACTCTACACCTCTGTAAGGTGCTGCAATCCACTGTTTAAATTAGTACTCTTGGACTTCTTTTGCTGCAGCAAGCTATTCTGTGACAGCGGAGAGAAGCAGACAGTTCATTCATTGTGGTGATGACACTTCTAATTCCACTGCAATAAGAGAACAAAGACGGTTACACAGTGTGAACAATGCATCTGGAGTCAGTAACGCTATAGATGCTGCTAAAATAGAACATTTCAAAGGCGATACAGCTAAGGATGCAGAAATTTCTATGTTGTTTCAACACTTGAATACTCCTATTGAAGGAAGGTTGCACTTTAAAGAGACCAACAACGTTTTCCATAGCAGCAAGGATGCCAAGCCTCGGGCGCATTGGGAGTCTCATACGTGTAGTCCAATTAACTATCCTTCGAATAAAGGGGGTGATGCTGAAAGGAAGTTATTCAACAACGAACTGGGGCATTACGAACATATGGACAAGGGTAAAGCAGTCAGAGATGTAGCTTATGACTGTCATGTTGCAACTGAATCAAGCTTTGGATTTTCCAGTAGGCCTATTGAAAGTTCGAGCTCTTTTAGTGCAGTTGCCAATCGAATTTGCCATCACAGTTGTTCAGTGGTATATGACAAGAGCTCTCACAAGTACCAGTTCCCTGACATGCATCCTGATGCATGTGATGCTAGAAACCCCTTGAACAATTCTGGAAAAAATTCTTGCCTCGGAAATTGTGGCAATTTCAAACGTGTTTTTCTTGGATCAATCAGCTCGTTGTCTGCACAAGAAATTCCTCATCCAACTTCAGCACTACCAAAGACAGAGGGCAGTGGTATAAGGCCCTATTTATGGGATGATAACTTGAGTAATCTTCCATTTAGAAATATACTGGAGTCGTCTAACCAAAACCATGCCATTGCCTCTTCTGAAACCAACCAAGAAAAAGGGATATCCATTAATTCCAGTGGTGTGAAGATGCAAGGTTCTATTTTCGATCCAACAATGGCGAATGAAAGAAGGCAGGGACCTGATAGTACTAGAAAAGGGGATCTTTGTGAATTTGCCATGAAACCACTCCAATCTGACATTTCTTGTTGGATGAGTCGTGATAGTGAAAAATTTGCTCCAGTTGCAGGTAAATGAGTTGCTTGTTATCACTTTTATGGAACATATCATTTATTTTTTGCTGTTGAAACCTGTATTTTGTTGAGTTTGTGATTATTTTTATCCATGAAGGTCTGAGCAAATGTCGTGATTTTTCAACATTCTCACAAGCAAATGCTGTGCATCCCAAAGGACTGGAGACACAGCATGACATCTCATGCAGTCTTCCTCCAATCGACCAGTCTTCATTGAGGTGAATTTAGATGTGCCGTTTTCAACAGGAAAACACATATATATATATATGTTTGATAAACTTTATTTCATCTTATTTGTCAGTGGCTGATCCCATGGTTGTCGGTTTTGTATTGTGATCACTGCATTTGATGTTTATTATACCCAATTCTGTATAGTCTGATGTGATTTTGTTGTAGTAACTTTTGCGGAAAAGTTTCTATAGCATTACCACAGTAGTTATTGTTGGTGATTTTATTGGTTGTGACAAGTCAATTGAGACGCGTCTTAATAATAAGTTCAAGATTTATGTTTATATGCACATGCATGTCATTTAGGGGTCATCTCTTGGTGCTGTGGTAAAAGTTTAGGCTAATAAGCATGAGGTTATCGGATTGATTAGGGCAGCAATTTTGGTGGATCGATGATTTGGTTGGTTTCCAGTCTTCCCCTCCCAACTCCCCGCTGCTTAATTCTCTTCATACATCCTAACGATTTGAATGTTAAATGGACATTGAGTGTGAAATGGAGCAAAAGTACTTTTTATTTTCTCAGACAATAATTTATTTATTTTTTAATTCAGTAGTGAAGAGGTTTATTACCTCACCTTGAAACATATTTGTATCATGGTATTGATCTTTCGGCTTGAAATTGCGTAATTTTTCAGTTGAACTAATTTGTTCTAATTATTCAACCTCTCTCTGACATTATTGAGCTCCATATTTCGTGGGTTTTGGTTTACTTGTGATAATGGGTTCAGTTGTTTTGTACTCAGGTGTGCTTGATTTGATTTGATTTTTTTATTTTTCTGGGTGGGCGAGTGATCATTTGGTTTGAGGATTTACGAGTCTCTGGTGCACTTGGATGAACTTGGCCTACTCTTTAGTAGTCTTTTGCGTTGGAATTAGTAGATTCCGGAGACACTATACACTTAAAGAGAGAAGGAAAGAAGAAGGGGGGGACATAGATGGTGGGAAACACAGAATTTCAACTCAGCTACTTTCACTTGATTTATCTGTTAGGCTGCTAGCTGAACTGAAGATCCATTGGGGATCCCCAAGATCTTTCCTTCTCAAGGACCTATTGTGGGTGGATAAGTGTTGACACCAATTATAAACAATAAGGGGTCCTCCCCTGCTTTCAATACCCTAAACGCCATTGCAACACACAGTTGCAAGCTATTTCCATCTTTTGTGCAATTTGGATAGCATAAGTTCTTCCAAGAAACTCTGCCAAAGTGCACTGTGGAGCCATCCCAAGCTCTCTCGAAACTAAACTTGCCACTATTTCACAAATTTTTGTCATTGCAATGATGCACAGGGCAACCAGGAATAGTGTTTCAGTTCCTGAAGGTCTGCATCGACAAGTCATCAAGAGACCACCTGTTATCATAACTCGACACATTCTAGAATCATATGACAACCAAATTTTTTAGAAAGAGTTTCAGGCAGATACCATGGGTTGGTAAGTAGTTTAACCATCTGACCATTTGCAATGTGAAATGATGTATTTTGTAGCATAAAGTGTCTCACTGATAACATAGACTTCTGTGTAAAAGAGTTGGAAGTAAGTTGAAGAGAATACCAATAAGAAGCATCCCTTGTGAACATTTTACCCATAACCTTTCTTTGTTGTTTATATAAAATTCCAATCTAATGAACAAGCTGCAGCAGATTGGATATCAACTATTCTGCTAAGGCCAAAACCTCCCTCGCCTTTAGGCCTAGAGATCAGATCCCATTTCATACAGTGCATTTTTGCTCCATTGTCAGTACTGCCCCACTGCGAATGCTTTGTCTTCTTTTCAACTGTGTGCGAAACTGCAACTGGAATCTTGAATACTGAACACCAGTAAAGCCCAACACGGTATATCAGTCTTGAGAAGTTCAATTCTACCTACTAAAGAAAATTGAGGTTATGAAGATGTTAAGAGAGAGTCCATACAAATTTAAAGGCATCCCTAAGTACTTGACAGGAAACTTACCCTCTTTCAGTTGCAGAATTCTGAAGAGACTCTGTGTCTTGGAAAAGAAAATTGTTATTTTGTGAGCTAAGGTTCTAAACCAGAATTTAAGGCAAATGCATCAAGGACCCTTCCAATAGCAGTAGCAGATCCCATATCAGCTTTAGCAACCAGTAAGAGATCATCAGCATGTTACAGATGGCATAAGTGAGAACCGACTCTTTTAATGGACTTAAGGTAATCTTCCTTCTAAGATGAAAAATATTCAGCTACCAAGGTAAAAGGCAGTAGTGATTCTGGTGAAAGGTGGCAACCCTGTCTAAAATCCACTACTTCATTGAAAACCCCTTCAGCTGAATCATTTATGAGGTGGAGAACAAGAGGTAGTGAGGCACTCTTTCACCCAAATAATACAATCTTGACCAAAAATTATTTTTGCATGAGCTTGAATAAAAACCCACTTTTTTGTTTGTTTTGATAAATGAGGATTGAAACTCATGAATAGAACGGAGAATACCATATTATAGAAGTTATGAATGTTTCCATTGTTTTGCTGAAAAAGTTGAAGTTTGAACTGGTGTTTGTTGTAGTACTCCGTATCTGTATTAATATTTTTTTAATTAAGTACTATAATGTCTTTCTATTGTAGGGATCCTCTTGTTTTTTTACTTGCATGTTCATCTCCATTAATTTTGCCCCCAATGGTTAAATTGATCCTTAGTTACAAGCATGAATGGATGATTGTATGTGACCTTTATAAATTATCTTCTTCTCATGCTTTATGGTTTGTATATTCTTATTGTTTGAGGCCTAAGTTGTGTGGCTTTCACTTCTTATGCGGGCAACTTAGCTTTATTGACATTTTTCTTTCTTTCCTTATGAAATTATCTTGTTTTAATAGGGCAAAAAAAATAAACCTTGTGTCCATATCTGTGTCATGTTAAGTTTAACATGCAGATAGTAAGCCGAGTAAGTTGGCTAAATATCATATGCACATATTTACGGAAGCAAAAATGAACTGTTTTGAATTTGGGACAGCTAATGTTATAGATAAATACAAACGTAATTGTTGCGTAGACGGCTTGTTGCAATTGGCAATTTTGGAGAAATGTAATGTACATTTGGGAAGTGAGGTTGGGTTGGTGGTGGTTGTGGGGAAGGGGGAACTGGGGTAAGATACAAACCAACTTTGTTCCCTATGTCTCTCTGACTTAATCTATCTTACTGTAATTTAAACATCTATCAAGATAAATGTTTATTGTTAACACCTTGTGGTTTCTTTTATGTGTGCATGTGCATGGTGACTGTGCAACCTTCTGCTTTCTCTTTTGGTTTCTATGTGAGAACCGCTCTCGATTTTCTGCATGTTCATTCTGAATATATATTTTTTCCTTTTCATTTTGAGGATTTTCAGAAGTGAAAGCAACGTTTCTCCATCAAGCAAGCTTTGGAAATGCTGTCAGCCAGTACCATATACATATTTTCCAAGGAAGTGCGTCTGTGCTCTCCACACAAATAACAGAGTCAGTTGTTGTGATTCTGAAGGAAAAACTTCCATCGATGCAGTTGAAGAACATGCAGGAAGTATTTGTGGCAAAGCCTCCATTTTATTTGCTTCAAGATTTGATGAAGAACACAGTTTCCCTAAGGAAAATGTTATTCCCTTAGGTCAGACTGAACAGTTAGAGACGCCAATTCCTACGAAAGCTGGTACTCATGGTTTTCAGTGGAGAGATGTGCCAAGGAAGGCAACAGAGATTTCCAATGTCACATGTACGGATCAACCAGCTGATTTATTGGATGGGAGTTTAAATGTCAAGGACCAAATTACCGCTGCTGCTACTGAATGCTTTAACAGATCTGCTCAAGATGTGGAATGCTTGAAAGAGCAACAAATGTCTAATGTTTCTTCTGGATGTTCTGCCCCTGCTGTTACTCAGGCATCAATTGAGGTTAATAACATATATTCTTGTACTGTTAATGCTGGGGATACTAGATATGCAAAAGATCTTGTGGTGGATGAAGAATCAGGCATTGAAAAATGCTGGTCATCTGATGATGCACTTGATAGTGGAAGAAGTGCTGAATGTTTTGAGTCTTGTAAGAAGAAGTCGATAAATGAAGGATCTTCTAAAGCATTACCTAATCAATTGTCCGGTACACTGATTGACGAGCTTAGGTTCAGAGACTCATTCTGGTCAAAGAAGGTACAAAACAAAATCCATACTTGGAGCACCTCACATGAAAAAATCAATCTTAAACAAAAATCTGAGTGTGGCTCCAAAACTGGGAAGGGAAAAGAAGCAACCAAGGTGAAGTTGCCCACTGCATCATTTGCTTCCTCCGACCTTTCTTCATCCCAAAATAAAGCTCCTAGAATTATTGATAATGCTGAGCGGCCCTGTTGTTCATCCAATGACATGCCAATGAAAGTTCCACCTAACCAAGTAATATCTCATAATTGTGCTTGTTCAGGTGATCCTAGTTCTAACAGGAGGTCTGGCTTGTCTTCTTCCAAGACTATTTCTCGTAAAAGAGATCTAAACAAACTTTACATTCAAAGGGAGGGGAGAAATGATTATCAAGCACAGTTGGAGGTTAATGGTAAATGTGTTGGAATTCCAGAAGCCTCAGGTCTGAAAAAGTTCAGGTCAGGTCGTACTGCAGTGAATAGTAAGCAATTCTGGATGCAAGATAAAAATTGTGCTGATGTTGTGAATGCTGATTCAGCAGATTGCATGATATCCTCTTATAAGCCGCTGGGTGTTTCTAATGGTAGGGAAAAGCCAGTAGTTGGTGGGAAGTATGGTGTTATTTCTAATGGAAATTCATCAAAACCGGTTAAACTCGTTCTTCTTAGGAAGATTTTTGAAGTTGCTAGAAGATGTGAATGTACTGAAAAGAACAAGTTTAGGCTGAATTCCGTGAAGAAGTTGAGGAAGAAAAGCGTTAAAGGAGGCAATGGATGCTTTGCTAAATTGTCTAGCTTTAGGAAGAAGAGGAAGGGTGAAGATCATGGTGCTTTGGTTTATAGTGAATTAGATACTGACTATTTTATGGAAGGTGTGGAGAAGGCTTGCTTTGGGGAAGGGAAAAAATGTGATGACGGATCTTATATGAAGGACAATGAAAGATATGGCAGTGAGAAAAGTCGTAAGAATCCAAGCATTTTAAGCACTCGATTGAAGACAAAGGGTAAGGAAACTCGCAAGCGCAGCATTTATGAGCTAACAGCCGAAGGTATATGTAGAAAGCATTAGCTTCTCCTTCACAATAATGTTATGTTTGGTATAAAGGAATGGAATGGAATGCCCATTCTCTCCATTCCTTTGTTTGGTATGCTGTTTTGAATGGGAATGACCATTCTCGGTTTCCCCAGAGATCTTTATCATTAATGCGACCTCCATTTTGCTCATTCATGGAATTGTATTCAGTACCTCTAAGAAAAATGATTATCCACCGTTAGTGTAATGTGGGTGGCAGAAGGCAAATCCAAGTTTGAAAGAATAGGTTGTTTGATAGAATACGGTGTTAATGAATTTCCTGATTAGGCACCTCGAAAGGGAGTGAAGTCAAAACTCCTTGAATAAGGGATGGCCAGGTTCTCTCTCTCAAGTAAACTAAGGAGAATTCATTCCTTGGAATGAAAAACCATTCCATTACTAAACCTATTCCATTCTTGAAAATTTTAAAGTTACTAAAAAGTCCTCTCACATTTCAAGTATACAAACCACCACCGCCACCGCCAATCACCTTCCACCACCCCCTCCTCCTCCACCACAACCACCACCCTTATTGCCCCCCACTACTATTCTCGTTACCTTTCACCATTTTTTGCAAGAAATTATAAAATATTATTATTTTAATAAAATAATATATTTATCAATAAGAGGGATATTTTTGGAATATTTTGGTTCAAGTGGATTCCATTTCTAATGTACATCATATTTACAACCAAACAATAGAATGAGAATGGTAATCAAACTTAGCCCACTTTCATTCCATTCCATTCCGGCGCACCAAACTTTTAGCCTAAGAGTTTTCTTTCCCTTCTCAAAATGTAGGTGACTTTATATTATTATTCAATTAGTCCAGGTTTGGTGAATTCTGGGGGCTTTCTGTGTCTTCACGGTTATCACACCTTTATAAAAAGTAGAGTGAAATTATGATGAATTTTTATTATGGTTAAGGTGAAAGAAACCCCTTGTAATACAAACATTGTGCTTATGACCCTCCTAAACTACGAAATTGTGGATAACCACACTAAAGGTTCAAATATATTCCAAGTTACAACCTTCAGTTCGGGTTTCTTGCGCTTCATCCTTTTCCTTTCTCCATCCTCTTCATATAACAGTATTTAAGTACTTCCATTTAACTGTTGAGAAAAAATGGAGGTACCTATTTCACCTTTTTACTACCTTAGGGTGGGTTTCCAAACATCACGTGTTTATATTTACTAGTCTTTTATTTTATTTTTTATTCTTTTTTTGGGCACTTAACTCTAGCTTATATTTGTTAGATATTGTCCTGCACATTTTGAGTGTAACTAAGATAACTGTAAAGTTGGTTAATCAGAACTCTCTCTCTCTCTCTCCATGTGTTGGGGAGGGATGGTTGATCCACTATGGTCTGTGGGTGAAGATGCCAGTATCATGTTTCGAGGAAGTAGCTGTACTGAAACAGCAACTCCCTTTATCTATCAAAGTCATTGTTTTATATGAATTTTTCTTTGGCATGTTGCAATATGCACTATTTTCCATGAGATTTGAATATATATATTTTGTTGACAGGAAAGGGTTCCAGTTGTGCAAACTTTTCTCCCCCGAAGATTTCAAAATGTGAACCAGTAGTAAACTGCAGGGATCTGGGGAAGTTATTAGAGAATGGTAAAAATGGCAAATCTCTGGCGGGAGAACTATATGGCGATGACAAGTAAGCAATATATTTACGCTCTTGTCGAAATTTTGTTAACTTACTCTGCACAATGCTCTTAGAATTTTTATCGTAGCTATCTTCTATGGCTCAATTATAAGCTAATAATTATTATGGCTTATGTATAGATCCACTAAAGAACATCAGTGCCAATCCTCTACATTGGGCTCCGGTGCATTTTGCTGTGTTTGCGGTAGTTCAAATAAGGATGAAGTCAACTGCTTACTGGAGTGCAGTCAATGTTTAATCAGGGTATGTGGCTACTGAGATCATGTTTTGCTTGAGTTTCAACCTATATATCTCTTGTAATGGAGGTGTACCTACTGGGGTGGGGACTACCTTCGGATACCCTCAATCACCCACAAACCATGGGTATTTTGGTGAGCCTAGGCAGGCTTTAAACCAGGAGTTGAACAGAAAGACCTCTAGGTCAGAGCCCATATGCAACACAGCTACCCCCTGGGGGTTTCGACCAACTTTCTCCTCCTATGGTTTTATAAACTCTAGCATCATGATAAACAGGTGCATCAGGCTTGCTACGGTGTTTCCAGAGTAACCAAAACTCAATGGCGGTGCAGACCATGCAGGACAAGTTCCAAAAATATTGTACGTAACAATTATGAGTTTTTTCGTCCTCTCTTCAGAAGTTACTTCTTCACCATTCTGCCTTTTTTCTTGTGTTTTCTTAATCTTCTATTTTGAGTAACTTACTCTCAATTTATAAGTCTGAACACAAGGATATCGTTTTCCTTCTGAGGAATTGGTCTTCTGTGCCATTGTGAAACTTATTTAGCTGGTCTAACTTACATATGTTTAATGCTATTAATCTGCTACCTGTCATGTTTCTCTGAGATCTGGCGTTGCATTAGACTAGATTGGTGATTGGTATGCAGCCATTTTCATAATACTTAAACCTTCGTTTCGTTTAGTATTCTTAAGAAGTGTTTCCCAATGCCTGTTGTACCAGTAATTCCCGTTGTGTTTGTGCTAATGAGGAAGGGTTGTGTAGCTTAGGTACATATTTATGCCCGAGTTTTCAGCATTTAATTTAGAATCATTGGATCCAGTTTTTCTCTTTCAAATGAGTTCAACAAATTTTTTTGTTTCCCTCTCCCTTTCTTCGTTTTTTTTTCCATTATATGAACTGACAAGCATATTCTAATATTGGGTTAAAACCACAGTACATATCTTCATTGGTGATCAAACTGTTACTGCTATATGTCCATATGATCAACATTTGGTCAACCAATCCAGTGTAGTAGACGAGACATTGTGTGGGACATTTGACTTTGCTTACCTGTCTAACTACTGCTGGCAACTGCTACATCTTATATGATTTGATGCCTGACCTGCAAAATATATATCTAATAAGGACAACCTAGTTTTTGGTTTGGTCCACTTCATTTTGTCTTGTACTATTCTGGGTGCTCAGATCCTTGTAGCTGAACTGCAGATCCAGATTCTCACCAGTGTCAATTACTTCTGTTAGGGGAACTTCAACCCTCAATTTCTACAATCGACAACATTTTCTCTTATCAAGCTTCTTGAAATGTCATGGTCACATCCTCTGCTCATTGTCTCTTGCAAGTAACCTACCTATGGTGTTGCTGGTTTTTTAGGTCTAATAATACGTTGAATATTAATATTTAATATTCTAGTACCTTGTTTCACACAACTTAATAATCCCAGTTAGGTTCAATATTTGAATGTACATTTGTTTTCAACGTTGTGTTGGGTTTCTAGCGTGTGTCTATATCAGGCATGTGAATATATAAGAGAGAGGATACCTTGCTACTCAAATTGAATAGAAAGATTCCACAGTAATAATATCACGAGGTTGAAAATTGACGGGGTGAAGTAGGTTGTGGTGGCCATAATTTAATTGCCTCCAGATTAAATTGGGGTAGTTGCCTAATTATCCAATCAGATTTTTACTCTATCCGTTGCCATGACTTCGCATATTTAATAATATTATGCTCCATATCACAATCATATTGCCATACAATTCCTTAACTAAATTGGACTCACCGTGAGAGCTTGGTTCACAACCAGCTGTCTAGCTAGAGTGGTATCTCCTGCCACCCTCTAAGAGGCCATGTAGGGTGCGAAATTTAATTGAAATTTGTGGGGATAAAATTGAAACTTGGGTGGATTTGTTATTATTATACTCCCTCTGACCCGAAATAATGGTTTTGGTTGGACTTTTTGACTTTTTAAGAGAGTATATTTTATTTTAATGATATTAAGTAATATTCCATTTTTACCCTTGTGCAACCAAGAAAAAACAAAAGTTAGTGGGTTCTAGTGCTTTTTGAAACTTAATGGAAGAGGGTAGTTGGAGAAAGTGGAAAGTTATATTGTTTTGTGATTCGAAGCTAGACAAGTATTTTGGGACAACTAAATTTGGAAAGTAGACTATTAATATGGGACAGGGGGAGTAGGAAAAAAGAGCTTAGTTAAACACCTCTAAGCGTGTGCGTGTGTGTGTGAGAGTGTGAGAGAGAGAGAGAGATGGTTGCTTGATAGCTCGTTCTGAGTTAGCTGCTCCGGAAACTTGTTAGATTATGCCTAATAAATGACACTCACACAGCAGGCGCTTTAGGTGCCTTCTTATGATCTTGTTCAAATATAATTATCCAAACGACCGAGGTTTCTATTTGTTGAACAATAAATTCTATGTTGTAGTATATAATTATACATATTTGTGGACACAAGTTCAATCTGTTTTATTCAAATATTCAAATAATTTATTCACCACATTCGTGTAACAATATCAGTGACAGAATATTCATTATTGGTTTTGTTTCCTTATTGCGTAAGCTTGTCTAAAATCTTGTATGTAAATGACTTGTTATTTATTACTTCACATTTCTACTCTAATTTATTTTATAAAGTGTTTAAGATATAAACGTAGTATTACCTCAATGTTTACTGTATGACTTTGAGGTCTAGATCTCACTATGAGGGACACTATTTTCGAGTATTGATATCGCATTAAACACACCTGGATATCTGGCATCAGCATTAATACAAATATATATTTTTAATCTTACAATTCAATTTCGATGGCCTATGCATTAGTACCTGACTTGACAGAACGTAATGCCTCACCTTATGATCTCTCTTTTCAAAACCGTGATATGTAGAAAGGAGAAAAGGTTGGTGAATCCAAACCTCTTCTCCTCAAAATATTCTCTTAAGAGAAGAGAAAAGATTCCCATTGCCCCCTTTTTAGATAGCCATTTAAGTTCGGAGATCCACGAGGCTTAACATTTTTTTGTTACTTGAATTGCAAACTAGCATGCATTTTGACTAAAGATGCTTCGCATTGAGGCTTTATTAGAGGTGTTAAGCCACTCGATATTGTTTAGAGGCATATGTTTCTGGTGGTATGTATGTATAAAGGCATGGGAGGAGCTGCAGATCTTACAAGTAGGTTATTAACACCTATGTGTTCCTCGTAAGGATGATTTATCACTTGTGTGAAATTGTTTATTGATGCTAGAGTAGGTTCCTTCGAAGTTAACAATGTGTGAATTTGTTTATTGATGCTAGAGTAGGGTTTCCTTAGAAGTTAACTATGGTGCTTTAGGATTTAATGGTTTATGATACGTTATAAAATTCCATATTTTGTATTATAAATCAGAAGTAGTTATGGGTGTCTACTGAAAATTGATGTCCAAAAGATGCTCAAAAGTGACCTCTTGCTATTTAAGGCACTCCTCCATATTATCCGTATGCTTCATTCTAAAGAATGGGGGATTGAGGTAAACGGTCTCCATAAAATTTGTGTCTATGGGCAAATTACAGCTAAAGTGTTGTAAATCAGACATGGAAATGTTAATGCGGCTATAACAAAGTCCGTTTTATAGCAAGGATGTTGAGAATCAAGAAACATGTTCATAGGCAATTATCAAGAGATTGGGCATGTTTTTCAAGTGAATGTAACTACAATTAGGTGTATGTTGGACAAGTGGCAGTGCAAGATAAAATTAGGGGGAAAATGTATTTGTTTTGAGAGAAGTTAGCTGATGCTGGTTCAGTTTGTGTAAGAAGACAAATAAATGTGTTGGCATAAAGGTGGTGTGAGGGCCAAAAGTATGCTGGGAGAAGGGCATATTTACTATAATTTAAAAAGAAAACATGGCACACAGAACTTACTGACGAGGATTTGAGAAAAGGATGAAGGTACCAAAAGTAAAAGTAAAGGACCAAAGTATCATGAGATATGCGTTTTATTATCATAGCATCCACAACTTTCTGAAGAGGTCCGGGTAAATCTATTCTATATAAAATAAGAAATAAATAAATCAAAATATTTCATGACTATATTGACTTGATCAGGAAAAAAGTGACTATTTCTTCTTCTTTTTTTATGATACTTTTTAATCTTTGATTGAATTTATTCTTAATGAATACATATACGTACAGAAATCTCGTTTTTTTTTTTTATCCGAAAGGGTAGTTTGAAACTATATATTTTGGAATCAATGCGGATCCCTTAGTAATTGGGTATTAGTCTATTGGCGCTAGTTTGTGGTTTTTGAAGTGGTTATACGTGGTTAAATCTTCCTAGACATGCATATATAATTAGATCAATTTCTTCAAATACTGTACTCTCGATCATATGACAGTCATATGCTAGTGTTTATGCAGGCTATGGAATAAAATCTGCATTCATTTCCTTTCTTTCCTCCCATGTATGCTGTGGCTTATGATTTTGTCATTCCAATTTGATGGCATCTAGGTTTGTGTACTTTGTGGTTATGGAGGTGGGGCCATGACTCGGGCACTGCGGAGTCACGATATTGTGAAAAGCCTTTTGAAAGCTTGGAATATTGTGACAGAATCTAGTCCCGAGAACTTAATCTCTCCTTGTGAAGCTTTGGAGGACCAGTTGAGCAAGTTGACTTCATGTTCTATTCCTGTTAGTGATTCATTTCACTTTATCCATCCAGTACATGTTGAATCATCTTCTGCAGCGGTGTGGAAAATAGATCCGCGGAAACAATTGGAACCTGTAAAGGATTCATCTTGCTCTTTTAGCAAATTTAAGGTGGACAACAGTATAACATCAGGAGTTCTTGACTCAACTGTTAAGCAGTGGGTTCATATGGTTTGTGGACTATGGACACCAGGAACGCGCTGCCCAAATGTTGACACAATGAGTGCTTTTGATGTATCTGGTGCTGCTTCTCCCAAAGTAAATGTGGTAAGCAACAAAATTTGCATATTATCTAAGAGAGAAAAATGGAAAAATACAATACTTTTATGCTGATATACTGCATTATTTAAGAGATGAAACGACCCAAAAATGCCCACATTTTGAAAACCTCTATCGTCGGAATTTCTTCATTTTTTAAAATGAAAACCCATTATCTGTTTTTGGAAAGAGAAAGGGGACTGAAAAGCAATAACAAATTGACCCTTCTAGTTTCTTGCGTTTTCACAGACAATTTATAACCAACAATCCATGTGTTTTTCTTCTTTCCAGGTTTGCTCGATGTGTAATCGACCTGGTGGTTCATGTATACAGTGCAGGGTTA
This sequence comes from Cornus suecica, assembly GCA_963922005.1. NCBI lineage: Eukaryota > Viridiplantae > Streptophyta > Magnoliopsida > Cornales > Cornaceae > Cornus > Cornus suecica. The sequence goes on from OY998238.1 coordinate 98,920,755, forward strand.
GGGATTGTTCTGTTAAGTTTCATCCCTGGTGTGCTCTCCAAAAGGTTTTTTTACTTCTTTTAGAATCTATAATTTTGAATAGTATTTTTGTAATAAAAAGAAATCCAAAGTTCTAAGAAATAAAGTATTTGGCGACTATGATTAACGTAGCATTGCTCTGCTAAAAATGCTATTTGGTGAGTCCTTTCTTCAGTATTTGGTTCATGTATACAGTGCAGGGTTACGGATTGTTCTCTTAAGTTTCATCCCTGGTGTGCTCTCCAAAAGGATTTTTTTTACTTCTTTTAGAATCTATAATTTTGAACAGTATATTTGTAATAAAAAGAAATCCAAAGTTCTAAGAAATAAAGTATTTGGCGACTATGATTAACATAGCATTGCTCTGCTAAAAATGCTATTTGGTGAGTCCTTTCTTCAGTATTTTAGATGTGTGATTAATCTCACGTTTGTGGTATATAATAATGGTTCTTTTTAGAACGAAGGCATCCTTTCATTTTGTTTGGAGTGCTGATATCGATCCCTACCCTAACATTACCCTTTCAAAAAATTATCTTTTTTTTTTCCTCGGAGGGTTTGACTTTGAAGTGCTTCTATTATCACCTTGTCATGTAGTTAGAGGAATAGTTTCTTGAGTTGGATTGAGTTATATTTCTACTTGTTGCAACCAAATGTCGGTAGAATTAGCTTTATTATGATGAAGTTCTTCTCCACGTTTACATTGCATAAATGTCCCTAAAGAAAAACTTGATTAATAATTTCAGAATCATTTGGCAAGGAATTTTGTGACAGGTTAGGCATTACCTAAACATTTACCTCGGTGTCTTGGCCAAGACACATATTACAAACAATGCCACCATTGAACCTTGTCTAGGTCTTTAGACAAAGATCACTCGGTCCAAAAAGTGAAATTTCCCAATTCTTGTGGTTAGCAATGTCATTGGTGGTTTTCCGTGTGCCTCACATATTACTTGTTATTGTATCAGGGTTTGCTACAAAGTGAGGTTGAAGGTGTTGATAGTGAGAATGTTGGTTTTTATGGAAGCTGTGTGCTTCATGCAACATGTCACGAGTGTAATGCTGATGCCGATTCTATTAGTGTTGGTCATCCTGAAGAAAAGGATACATGTGCTCGGACTGAGGTATTCTGTCCATTGATTAAAAAGTATTCGGTGCGTTGGTATGCAATAGAACTGAGGAGGATCTAAATAATTTTTATTTCTTCTCAACTAGGGTTTCAAGGGCCGGAAACAAGAAGGCTTCCGTCATCGTCTTAATTGTCAATCTAATGGCAGTGGTGGGTGCCTTGTTCCCCAAGAGCAATTAGATGCATGGATTCACATTACTGGGCAAAAGTGCACAAAGGGGCTTTTAAAGCTTCCAATTTCAGATATCGAGGATGATTGTCGGGTATATTCAAGTAACTGGATTATCTATTAATGTTCTTTTTAATTCAGTATTCTTAAGGAAATTATGTTACTTTGAGAGTACCTGAAGATTCAACCTATAGCTATCACAAGTGGGATTGATTGTTTCATTTTTAGTTTGATAAAATTCTGATGATATAGCATACTACTGCTTTAATAACTTTTGCTGCTGTCAGCAGACATCTCCAGTAGATAATATAGTATTTTCTGTGTCTACTTGCAGAAAGAGTACACACGGTACAAACAGTTAAAAGGTTGGAAGCATTTGGTAGTATACAAGTCGGGCATACATGCCCTTGGTCTTTACACATCTCAGTTTATATCCCGTGGTGCAATGGTTAGATTTTCTCGTCTTAGAAACCAAAACCTATTTTTGTCATGGCTGGCAAAGCTAAATGTTTTTGCATTTTCTGTAGGTTGTTGAGTATGTAGGTGAGGTAGTGGGGCTCCGTGTGGCAGATAAAAGAGAAAGTGATTATCAATCTGGAAGAAAAGTTCAGTACAAGAGTGCTTGTTATTTCTTTAGGATAGATAAAGAGCATATAATTGATGCAACCCGCAAAGGTGGTATTGCTCGGTTTGTAAACCATTCATGCCTGGTAATTTTCTCTCTTCCAAATATCTACTCCAGTCTGTTCAGTGAGAATGATTGGAACTTTTTGGTCAAGCACGTGCAACGTTTCAACAAAGGGTGGCGGTGAGGTTTGAACACGAGACCTATGGCTCTGATGCCATGTTAACTACCCAACTACTCTAAAAGAGTAAGCTATTAGAGAGGGTATAACTTCAATATTTAATCTTCCAACAACGGGAATTACTTTCACCAATCAGAATTGAACTTGAGACTTGATGCTTCTCAAGGCACCGGGTCCCAAGTCTTTCCCAACTGAGCCATCCCGTCAGGGTTAACTACAAGTCTTATTTAAATGTGAAAATTTGAGTTCCTTGTAAACTTTTTTTACTCTTTAAAAAAAAAGTTAGTTATAGCTTGTCAAAGTAGGTTCCTTGGTTCCCATTACAATTTTTTAAGTAGCATCCTCGTGATTGTATAATTTTTTTGCCGAAGTTCCGGGAAGTTTGATATTAACTTTTATCAAACTGTAATTATTTGGCAGCAATGAATTTTCCACACTGAAGATTTTAGTATACTTCTTTCTGTTCTATTTCAACTGGACTTCATCTGCTGCTTTTATATGCTCTGACTCGGCCCCTCTTTTTTTTTTTTTTGTTTTTTGGAATTCATGTCACCAGCCAAACTGCGTTGCCAAGGTGATTTCTGTGAGGAATGAAAAGAAGGTAAAGCTACTATTCTATACTAGCTGATAATTTATGTGCAGTAGGAGAAGTAATCAATCCATAAGTAAGTAGTTTTGTGTTAGAAGTATTTTAGTGCAGCTTGCTTATTACTGTGACTTGTGATACCTATGTCTGGATTCTGGTATATGTTGTGTTGATGCCACATGAAGTGATTCCTGGAGCATGTAGTTCTTTGAATATTAGCACTACGTCGTTTGGAGGTTGCTAGAAAGATATGTAAAACCATACCAATTTTGGGCACTTTGCTTGACTTGGATCGCTTATGCTGTATATTTTTCAGAAAAGAGAGTTCCAAAAAACATTGTTATTCTCCCTCTTCTTTGAATTCTTTTGCCCAAAGTATTATTCATCCTTGAAGTTGCATCCGGTATTTCATAGTTGTAGTATTTCAACTAAGAATATTTGTTTAGTCTCACATGGTTCCAGTACACTGGATTATTAATTAGTTTCTGGACATGCAGGTGGTGTTTTTTGCTGAGAGAGACATATACCCTGGAGAAGAGATAACTTATGACTACCATTTTAACCACGAGGATGAAGGGAAAAAAATACCTTGCTATTGTAATTCAAAAAATTGCAGGCGTTATTTAAACTAGGCAAGCTTGGTGAAATTTATTTTCCTGTAAATCACTCATTCACTGCAATGATATGAATCCTGAATGGCTGTAAAAAAAATTATTTTATTTTTTGCTTCGTTTACCTTAAATATGCTTGAGACAATTTAATGGAATATATTCCTGTGTTTGTATATGCAATTATCATAAAGGCAGAATATATCACAGGCTCATTGATCAAAGTTGTATGTAAGTGTTGGTTGTTACGTTCCAGTTTGGTAATATGTCCACTTCTGATGGTGGTTATGACACTCAAATAACTACATATTAGTGTTGGAAAAAAGTATTTAATAAAAAACCTTGCTCGTATGGCTCTCAATTGTATCATTGTCATGATTTGAGTCATAGAATGACTTGTAGTTCTTGCTTATTAGAAATGGCAGGGTACTATAGATACTGACAGGAGATTTGTTAGGACTTTTATATATATATACACGGCTTTGTACTAGCGCACATGTGTTGCAATGGTATAACCAGGTTCGATTGTGGGTGTGGTGTGTGAAACGCCTTTGTTAACTTGTGGTTGTGAAGTTGTGAAGGATATTTCATCCTACATTGTAAAATAATCCAATTGTATTCACATAACACATTGTACTCAAAAGTATAGGGTTCTGGACGAACAATTGGATTGCAAACCCTGTTGACAACTTAATTGGGATCAGTCAAATTAGCTTATTGTTAACGTGCTTGTAAGCTATTTGAAAAACCAGTTTGAAAATATGTTGAGTAGCATTTCTTAAAATTTCTAAAAATTCCTTTTAAATTAACTAAGTAATCAGAAAAAATATATATATAGGTTGAGAAATTTATAAATAAATGTAAATCCGGAACCTATTTGTTTGGGTGCGGTCTCCTACAACTAAAGATTACCTTTGTTTTAGTTAGAAACGATTATGTTTTATAATTGGTGCAAATCACCTTTTTAAGCATACTTAATTGAACAACAAATTCAGGAGTTTGAGTTATCAAAATCGCTCAATTTTCTAAGGACCATTTTAACTTTAATACATAGCACACCAAATTTTTTATAGATGTTTAGTTTTCCAAAAATATTATAAAACAGTACAAAAAATAGTCAGCATTGAAATCTATTTCCTTGGTTAATCCGCCCTTAGAAATGACAACCAAACAGTTCCTTTCGTGTGATTCTCTTACTTCAATTTTTTGTTGGTACGTAACCGGAAAAAACACATACCCCACAGAGTTATTCCACGCATACAAGTGAAACAACAAAGCGAGTAATGCAAATATATATATATATATATATATATATATATATATATATTCCAAGAATATAATTGTTACTTCATTTTTGCCAAAGCAACCATTGTGAAAGTTCGACATTAGCATCAGAATCTATCATCAAGAAGTGGAAGTCAAGTGCAGGATATGAGCAATGTGAGGTTACAAAAATCAGCAACAGTTTACTAAATTCTGTCAATAGAGACTCATGGAAGCTCCTCTATGTCTACATGAAATGCATCGTAGTTGGTACGAAAAACAAAATCCCATTTTACATTAGCAAGTTAAATTTCGAAGTGATTAATGGAGTTTGTATGTATCCGAAAGCTCATTACAGCTTTCTTTCTCAGCGCAAGGGGTCATTATGAGTATAAAATAGCTATATTCCACATTTGCCAAAAACTGTACCTTGTCACTGCAGTTTCTACATATATTTCATAATTAAGACCCCCAATTTGGAATGTTTTCCATGGCTTCATTCACCATTTTCACCAGAGTAACCTGCCATTTCAACGATTTTCTCATGAGCTCAATTGGCAAGAATCATAAGAACGGCTAAAAAATAACTGATTCTCGGCTGTCATGACCACAGTAGAAGCAATGATGATGCCAGATCACATGAATATGGAAAAACTACATTTTCTTGTTTTCTGTATGAAGCCTTTTCAAATTTTCTAGTTTGGTTCTCTCCCGGATGTGGAGAACTTCTGTGAAAAATGTATTTCATTCATTGGTTCGTACATTTATATGTAACATATATCACCGATTGAATAGTTTCATTTCCATGTAAACAAGGTTCATGGTGTCTTAAGATTTTCTAGGCCAAACCAACCAATCACAAAGTTCCAAGGATTCTTCCTATGCTTTTCCGACTCATCGTGTATAAAGAGTATTCTCACATCACACATATGCTATCAAGACTTGCTAAGAATAACATACAATGGATATCTAACTGATCACTGATCTTTTTCATCAGATATTAAAGTAAGAGAGCTAACCTTCTGTTTGAAGTAGGCATGCATATATATATCATGTGTGTGTGTGTAAACAAGGTGTCTTCTCTTGGTAAACCAATTATGCAGCAAAAAGTGAGAACAACTAGGTTATAATAACATACCACACTTTCTGGGACTCCGGGTGGAGGCATTGGAAGGTTTCTTGGTGGCCAGACTCTATCATAAGACCGTTTGTCAAACCTCCATTCTCCAATCTTCCCATAGGTCAACTTACCCTGAATATCAGAACATGCCACGTTAGGACCTGCAATGTTCAATATGTAGACTACGAAAAGTAGCATGTTTGTCCAACAGAATACCTTCATATCATAGTCACATCCATAAGTGTAATGAATAATGAACTTGTTGCCAACTTCCGTATCCCATGGAGGCTGGTTTGCAGAATAGGCAAAATGTTAGTGATTTGAATAATAGATGCAGCACATCCGGCTATTTTACCAATCAAATTTTCACAGACGATGTCGTGTACGAGCAAAGTGTTGAGCATCAAAAAAGAAACAAGAACTACACAGGCATGTAACAGAGATAAGATGAGAATGCTTTGTTGGGCAATAGGACTTACTGTGATGTTCGTGTTGTGATCCGGTTGAATGAGGAAAAAAATTTGACCCATTTTTCTCGTATGGGTGGTGGGCCTATTTAGTACTCTCTTTTAGCCCGGTATATATAGAGGGTATCTAAGGTTTAGAGTGGTTAAGAGATTGAAACCCTAAAATTCGCAAATAGAGAGAGAGCTAGGGTCTATGGTCTGAAACTTGTAATCTCCTCTTTTTCCATATTGAAAACTTTTGCCAGATCTCCACCACCGAGGACGTAGACACAACTTGTGTCAAAGTTCGTAAATCTTTGTGTGGCGTGCTTATTTTTCTCTCGCGATTTTGTATCAATTGGTATGTTTGCTATAACACTTACTACGTAAGATTAGTAATGAAAGTGACAAGAGAAATCTGGGATTAGCGCCTACTAATGATAAATTAAGAGAAAGATTAATTGAGAGATGCACCACCTAGAAAGGGGATAGTTGTTTACCTAGAAGGGAAGCAACAAAGAGTCCGGAAGGTATGGGTTGGCAGATGATGAAAAATCCTTGAGCTAAAACAAATGAAAAATTATTTACTACTTTCCGATAATTAGTTCATGCTAGATCAAAGAAGCAACAGTCTAACTTTTCGGGAGGGGGGGCATCCCGAGGAGCACTACATACTTATATATTTGCTAAATATATATATATTCCCAATATGATCCTTCAATTAATCAACAAATGTGTGCATAATCAGGTTTTGCTAGAAAAATCAAAAGAATACTGTGATGATGATAACACAACATCAACAGACTTTCTCAGTGTCATCGACTCATCTTGAGATGTAACTTGGTTAAAATTCTACGCATATCCTTACACGGCCACTTTCACAGTTAAAGATGCACTCAGCTTAATTATCTACTTACCTTTTGAGGATATTATGCATCACTGCTCTTTCTACTTTATCTTTGTGTCAAGAAAGAAAAAGGCAAAAAGTTAAGCTACGAACATATCGAACCTGAATCATAAAGTCTTTGTACAATATGTTACCCACATCATGCAGAGCAGATGCAACTGCATAAGCGTACCTGCATATTTGTGCTAAAGGTGAGGAGAAATATAAACTTGCAATAGGGTCAACAGTCTTAGATTTGCTAATGGAAACTTACATCTCAAGGACCCAACCAAAAGCTTTATCTGCCTCTGGATCCTTCTTCATGGCCAAGGAAACATTCATCCAAGTGGGTGCTATTTTTTTAAGAGATTCCTTTAACCATTTCATGAAAAGAAAAGAAAGATCAAATAATTGAAATCTATCATCGTTAGTAATAAGCCATAAACAGAAACCTTGTGTACCTTTCCAACAATGACAGGAGAATTTCCTATCGGATCAATGTTTGTTATTGGTCCCTTATGCTCTGGATAGAACTTTCGGAGAACATGCTCATACGTTTTTGGTTCAATGTAAAAGAAAGGGAATGCAGCTCCAAGTCCATCTTTAGATAAGTTTGGTATGGGTTTGACGATGATATGATCTGGCTCCGCCATTAAAATGTAGCTGCATATAAAGTACGACTGACTTTATGTAACAAGTCCAAATTGGCTGAAGCAGAGAAATTGATCACGGTATAGTATTGACAAAACACAAAGAAATTAAGTGCTTCCATACTCTTCTTTAATGTCTGCTTGTTGAACCCATTGCACAAATGCCCAGGGTCTATTCAGAACTATATAGCCCTGAGATCTCAAAACAAGATAATGAATGATAATCAATATAATTCAGAGAATGCAAGTAACAGTTGTAATCAGCTAAATGGGGTTGATGCATGATCGGAGTCATGTGTATTCATCTCTCCCTCAAGAGTCTGGGTTTCAAACTCAATTAATTGTATGTTTACTCCTCATCAAAGAGTACTTAAACACTCCTTGAGCAAGAAAATTCAGAGAAACAGCCATTAATTGCTGAGGCGCTGAGTGGTGGAATGAACCCCACGATAGGGAATGAAGAAGAGTTAATAGGGGTACTCATACTTAACAAGAATCTCAAGCTCACTTTGCGGCTTTAACAGGATTGTTTCGGAACTCGAGAACAACAGCTGTTTATACATCTCATGAGGAGAACTAGTTCTTCTTAAGCTATCACAAATAGGGGAGAGAGGTCTCCCATGCCATTTTGGTCAAGCAACAATATTACCCCCTTTCCTCATAAATGCCGCCACCTCCTTATAAACTCACCTATCATAAAGTGGCATAGATGCAAATGCAGCACTATATATCTGATGATTCTGCTTGTTTCATCAATGCAGCCTTTTCTTCAACAGATTGATGAATGAAAACATATATTTTTCTTTTATGGCATCACAGAAGATCTATTGTACCAAAATCATTTTCCATGGATATATATTTTGTTCTGTATCAATTATCATCTCCAATGATAGATTTTAGCTCATTTAAATTTCAATCAGTTATACATGTCTAGCCAAAATCCAACTGCATTGTACATATCTATTGTTTCTACACACCCTATGGTCTGGTATACAAAGTAAGTACTGAACATAGGGAAATACAATCCATAAAGTCCAGCAATTCATCCAGTGACAACATACCAACTGATTAGATACCCAATAGAACCTGAACCTGTTAAAAAAAAAAAAAAATTTGCAGTGGCTTTCCAATTAACTCCAGTAACTTATTCTGAAAACCCTAATTCATCATCATCATTCTTAAAAACCCTAAATTACAAAATTGAAAAACCAGTGTCCCAGAATCCTAAATGAAAAATTGAAAACCCAGAAACCCAGTTGAATTTGTGTTGTGATTTTGAATTTCCAGCAATTTATGAATCAATACAACAACATATGAATAAAACTGAGATGAAATTAAAAGTCAATGCAACAAAAATTGGGGAAAAACAGAGAGAAACCCATGAATTACCTACCTGATCCATTCCAGATGGGAGAAGCTGGGCAACAAATGTAGGGATCTCATCCATGAACTTGTCAGGCTTGCCAGAGTGCAAGATCCTGGTGAATCCACCCATGTCAGAATTGGGTCCATTCTTGAACTTTTGGAACCAGTAGTACATGATCCTACACTGCCATGTGTTGTACACAGAGTCAGAGGATGTGACTGCTGTGTGGAACAATCTCTTCTTCTTTCCAGCTGAATTGCTTCTTGATCTGTCAATTGGCATCTTGATAATGGGGTCCACTGACATGAACCCTGCTGCTTCAGGAGTGCCTGGGAATTCCTGCTTGAGAGGTGCATTGGCTGAGATGATTATGTTGTATGTGATTAGGGCTACTGAGAAGATTATCACTACGCTGAAGAAGGTGTTCCCACAACCCATCTTTCTATCTCTCTCTACACTCTCTCTCTATATATGTGTATATATATATATAATGGTGGAGGGGAGAAGAAGAAGGTGGTGGGGGTGGCAAGGTTGTCAGTCTTCTCAATTTGTTTTGTGTGAATTGTGATGGGTTTGTTATTTGTCTGCTACCCAGCTGAATTGAATTCTAATCATTTTTTCATTTATGGGATGATTATATTTACTTCCCCTCAAGAAATGTTAAATGCCAATTACCACCCCAATCATTTTAAAGTTTCAAAACTAACACCAACTTTCCTTACCAGTTTTGGCATTGACCCCAATGTGTTAATCCCTCTTCCTTCTGTTTTCTTTCTTAATTTCTCTCTTTCTATCGTGTTTGGAAGAAGAGAAATAAAATTGAAAGGAAAATCAATGGGATTCTGACACAATATCTCTGAAACTGGAAAAAAAAAATTTACCAAATAATTATTCTCTCTTTTAAAATTGGGCGAGTCCTCTCAACTTTAAATTGGTTGGTTAATATTACTATCATTTTTTTTGTTTGAAATTTGATCTTTTCAATTTGTGACTTTTAAATGTTTATTGATTGTTCTATGCTGAAGTATTAGAGAACTATTTGCAAAGAAAATATTGTAACTGTTTTTATCTATGGTGTTTTCCAAACTCATTCATATTGATAGAAATGAAAGGAACAAAAAAATAAATAAAAGGGGGGATAGTACCTTTTATTTTTGTTTCTTAATGAGGAAAAAAAATAGATACAAACAACTTAAGGCCCGGTTTTGTAACATGGTTTGGTGCCAAAAATATGATTTTGGTGTGAAAAAATGGCACCAAATCATGTTTGGTAAAATAGTGTGAAAATTTGGTTCGGTTTCTGTAGCAAACCATGGTGTGAAAATTGTGAAGGAATTTGGAACCATCTTTATGAATGATTTTGTATGGTGCGGACACTGTAGCACCCCACTGTAGCGCTGTAGCAACCCGAATCACTGTAGCACTGTAGCACCGAATATAATATTAATATTTTAATATTATAAATTTTAATTTTAATATTAATATATATATTAATATTATAAATTTTAATATTAATATATTAATATATTTTAATATAATAAAAATATATTAATATATTTTAATATTATAAATTTTAATATTAATATATTAGTATATTAATATATTTTAATATTACAAAATTTTAATATTTATAAATAAAATGTGAAACCATCCCAAGTTACCAAACATGGTTTGGTTTCAGAATTTCAACACATACCAACTCTACCAAACATGGTTTGGTTTTTCAGCATCACTTTTTCTCACACCAAAACCATCTGCACTAAACATGGTTTGGAACCAAAATAAAACCACACCAAACCAAATCCAACCCAACCCAAACCAAAACCAAAAACTAACACCGCATCAAACCGTTACCAAACGCAACCTAAGTGACACTTATATTATATAAAAAATGAGTATAATGTTTTTGTAATAACACATGTTACATATTAAGGTCCTGGAATAAATAATATTGCTCTTGAGAGAGCCTCGTAAATAGATGGATTAATTTTATTATACTCCTTAGATTTATAAGGTCCTGGAATAAATAATATTGCTCTTGAGAGAGCCTCGTAAATAGATGGATTAATTTTATTATACTCCTTATATTTATAAATACTTCATTCTCTCAAGGGGTGTCCAGGAACCGAACTGGTGGTTCGGTTCGGTTCCATAGGAGTTCGGTTTATTTCCTTTTCGGTTCCGGTTCCGGTTCCGGTTTTAATTTTTCAAAAACCGAAAAAATTGGTTCGATTCCGATTCTATCTGGAACCGGAACCGGGACCGATTGAACAACCCTAATTCTCCCTAATTCTCTCAGGTTTGTATAAATTCAATCAGACTTTTTTTCTTTCTTTTTTTTTTAACACGCCTCAGTTGTATCCTTAACATCACTTTCATAGCATTTGAGACATGACATCACCAAATTTTTTAATTAAATACCTAAACTACCCCTCAAGTATAATGCATTTAAAAAAGAGATTAATTAGTTTTTCTTTTTGAAGCATTCTATGACAAAAATAAAAAGTTTACTCCTGCACCAAAAATAATTCAAGCGGGTTACACAAATGTGTTTTTTCATTTATTTTGGGTACTTTAACTCATTTTTATTTAATTGTGATGGTTATGTTTTCTTAAATAGTACAGGATTTTCTCATTATATAATATCCATAGGTAAATCACAAAAAACATATAATTAAGGACATTTGGTTACAGAATTAGAGTTGAGTTATCCATGCTATTCTTGATATGGATATTGTACTAGTTGATAAGAAGTTTGTTTGGGTAAGGGCAATCTAGATATTTTTCCAATAATTTGACCTAAATCAATTAACAAATGGTGCAATTGATGCGTGTCAGAAAAAGTAAGTGATCTAACTAAATTTTTTGAAAACAGTCTGATTAAAGTATTTACAAATTTCAGGGGTATAAATGAAATTAACCCTAAATAGAATCATTATCTATATTTTTAAGTGTAAAAGATGCTATTCTAAGGAACATTATTCGGCATTTTTCTTTACCCAACATCTTTTTTTTGTGTGTGTGTGTGTCATATTTTTTGTGATGCCAATTCATATGCTAAATTAAACTTGAGTAAGATATCTAGTATTATGTAATCTTAACTTTCTTCATTGATATACGTAAAAAATAAAAGATCTTAAATCTCATACTATTCTGAAATCACTTTCTTGAATGAGTTTTTTTTTAATTATTGTAGATCTTAGATTTCATACTGTTTTAACTTTAATAAAGTTCTAAAAAAATAAATTTAAATAGTAATTATTGTTTATAATAACAGACTTTTTGTGCTATCTTTTGAATAAATTATTTATTTTGCATAATAATTATTTTAGGGATTCAGATCTACGATTTATTTTGTTTTATATATTTTTTTATTTGCATATTGCCCATGCTCATCTACCTGTATGTAACAGGTGAATGCTTTGCAGTTCGACCCAAAAGCTTAAACTGATGGGTAAGTTTAACATCCACACATTATAAATTTCATTCACTTTCCCATCTTTAGCCAATGTGGGACACTCGTTGCGGTTGGACCACCTTTCATGTCTGACGAGGACCCATACTCCGCCCTGGGTACTGCCAACCCGGCGGGTGCCTTCCTGCCTGTCCGACAAAGACCTAGACTATAGTCCAGGTACTGTCAACCCAATGGGTGCTTAGCGTGACACTGGATCAGGGATTGAGTCTGGCTCTGATACCAACTATAACGGATGTGTTGCCCAATAAATGACTCTAGAGGGGGGGGTGAATAGAGTCTTTGCTAAACAATGGAATTTAATTCGATTTCTATTTGATAAATGTAATTGAAATGCTAGATGATTTAATATAAAAACATAAAGCAATATAAATCAAAATAAGAGTAGAGAGAGAAATATAAATACTTGGACAAGCGATTTTAGCGAGGTTCAGAATACCCTTGATTCCTACGTCCTCGGCTCAAGGTTCTCTTGAGACTTCCCAAATCCACTATGGCTTCTCCTTACGGGTGGAGAGCAAAACCTTCACAAGAAGCACACCACTTCTCCTACCACTCCTCCTTACGGGTGAAGAGCAAACCTTTACAAGAAGCACACCACTTCTCCTTACTAAGAGAACACTCTCTCTTAGCCTAAAATTGGGTCACACCAACCCTTTGAATACAATGATCTTGTACAATAAAATATCTCTCAAAGATTGATTTGTACAATTGTAGCTCTCTTGCTTACAAGACTAGAGTAAGAATTTGAATCAAGAATTGAAGCTCTAGACTTGAAAATATGTGAATGATGATACAAATTTGTATATGAAAGTGTATGATTTAGATTGCAAGAGTTAATTTGTAAAGAGAGTTTTAAGTCCTTTTATAGCAAATATTTTCATCATTTTTGGCATAAAATATGACAAAAAGTCATATAGAGCCGTTTGAAAAGGCAATAGAGCCGTTGAAAAGCAATTCAGGGATTGGGGTGAGCTGAGTTCCTGAATGGGGTGAGCTGAGTTATGCATTTGTAATTTATGAGAATAGGGTGAGCTGAGTTTGCAAATGGGGTGAGCTGAGTCTCCAAAATATTTTGTATTTAATTTGCAAAACTTTGAATGCTAATTCTCAAACCCAAATTCATTAATTTGGTATTTATTTGTTTTCAAAAAATAGTTTTATGCATAATGATTTTAGATTTCTAGAGCTTCAAAACAATTCAAATAATTACTTTGACAGTTAAAATCTAAACACTCACCAACCTATCTACCCAATCTTCAAGTAGTGGTTGATCCTCTTTGAAATGATTAACTTTAAGCTTCAATCTCTTTACTCTTGATCATCTTTGAACTTCAATCTTTTTGCATTTGATATTCTTGTTCGTTCGCTTTAAATGCATCGCCATGATCTTTTTGTCCGCGTGATCCATAGTATGATTTTCCTGTTTTTACAAGCTTGGACAAATACTCATTGTAACCATTAGTACAAATACATCATTAATGATTTGTTATCATCAAAATTACGGAATTGTCCTTAGATTAAAATCTTAAGGCCAACAGGATGGATGTTTTGCGGTTCACCCAAAAGTTTAAGCTGATAGATAGGGCTAACATCCACCCATTATAAACCACATTCACATCCCCATCTTTATCCAATGTGGGACAGCTTTAGGGCTGACAATTCGTGTTTCCGTGTTGGATCCATGTCGTGTGGAGACATGAGTATTCTCCTAAATGGCTCGACCCGAACAAGACACGACCCGTGTAACTCGTTTACAAATTTGGTTTAACCTATTTAAAAACAAAATCTAAATAACTTTAAATGTGATCCCACCCAAATGCAAATCAGTGAACTATCACATATGCTCGAGATCAATTTGGTGAAAAACCTAGGCCCGAATTGAGAAATCCATAAATGAGAAGTTCAAAAATTGGAGAAGTCTGGAAAGAGAAAACGAGTTTAGAGTGAGAAGAAAGTTAAAGATTTTGAGATAAGAGAGAGAGGAAAGCAATTCCCAATAAGATGTGTACTCCAAATCTCTAACAAACAAAATAAAATTTTGTAAATATATATAAGATGTGTGAGATATATACATGATCTATCACACTCTCTACCCATACATACATAAATATACATATATACATATACCCTGTTTTAAGGGGGTCTGTGCATAATATGGAACGAAGGAACTGAGGCCTTGTTTGGTAGGTGGTTTGGTCTTAGGTGGTCTGATCTGGTCTTGCGTTTTATGGGACCAGACCGTGTTTGGTAGCATTGGTCCCAAATTTTTGGTTAGATCAAGTAAGACCAAAATGACATCATTTAAGACAAAAAAAAAAGGTGGTTCCTGGTGGTCCGGTTTGGTCTTATTAATAAAAAATATATATAAATAATTAAAAATGAATAAATAATAATAAAAAATTATTAATAATAATAATAAATTAAATAAAACATATTTTAAAAATAAAATATAAATAATAAATAATAAACAAAATGAAATAAATAATACCTAATAATAATAATAAATGAATTTAATAATAATAAATAAATGAATAAATAATAAAATATATTTATAAATAATTAAAAATGAATAATTAAAAATATAAATAATAAATTAAATAAAACATAATAATAATAATAAATGGACTAAACAATAAATAATAATAAATTAATAAAATAAATAATAAATTACATAAAACATATTTAAAAATATAATAAAAATAATAAATAATAAACAAAATGAAATAAATAATAATAAATAAATAAATATAATAAAAAATAATAAATAGATATAATAATAATAAATATAATAATAAATAATAAGTAAATATAATAATGAATAAATACTTCATAATAATAATAAAAAATGAGTATAATAATAATAAATTAATATTAAATTAATAAAATATATTTTTAAATAATTAAAAATAAATAAATAATTTATAAATAAAATGAATTAAATAATAATAAATAAATAGAATATATTTATAAATTAATAAATAATAATATAAATAATAAAATAATAAAATATATTATAAAGTGAAGAAATAATAAATAAATAAATAAATAATACATAAATAAATATTATAATAAATTATAAATAAATAGTAAGACCAGACCGATTATCAAACAGACTTTTTCAGATCAGATTAGACCAGACCAGACCAGACCGGACCAAACCAAACCAAACCAGAAAGACCGTCTGCCAAACATGGCCTCAGACTTTTGTTTTCTTGCCCTAATTTGTAGTTTATTATTGGTGGGCCTTGTATAGGCTTGGGCATATTATAATACATTTTCTCTTCACACAAATAATATATAAAGACTTAGGGTGCGTTTGGATACTCTGTTTTTGTTCTGTTTTTTGTTTTTTGGCACTGTTCAGGAGAATAGAACATGTTTGGCAACCCTTTTTACTGTTTATTCTGTTCTCAATTTGGAAATTGTTTTCGTGAATAGTAGAAAAAACAAGGGAACAACAAAAACTTGTTTTTTTGTTCTTTTTGGGATTTTTCAAAAAAAAAGAATTGTGGTAGAGAGGAAAAATTGTGTGAGAATTTGTGTTTATTTGCCCCAAACATGTTTTTTGTTTTTGTTCTTTTGGGTGAGAAAATAAGAACAAGAACAAAAATTATTCTTGTTTTTTGGTTCTCAAAACAAAAACAAAAACGATGGTTCCCAAACGGGCCCTTAGTGCTTCAAAAGGATGAATTTGTCCATTTCTAATATTTTAATTTACAAAATTAATTTTTAAATAGGTTGGATTAACTAAACGTGTCACACGGATTTGAATCAGATTATTTTTATCCTTTAATAATCAATTATAATCTTTTTAAATAGTATCGTCTAGACACCTCTAACACCGCGTGTGTATATCTATACATTAAAAATAGGGTCTCACACACGGAATTAGCCTAAGATAATCCACGCAGTTCCCACGCTTTTAGTAACTGAAGCCAACAAATTATCCATAAATTATATCCACTTTCTTTATTTGCTACTACTTACTTTCATCCCCACTTTCTCGCTTCCCAAACATACTCGCTTCCCAAACATATTTGTATATATATATATTCCCTCATTCCCTCCACCACTAACGCTTTCTCTCTAAAAACAACCAAAACCTCTAATTTCTCTTCTCTCTCAACAATGGAAGACGAAAGGGAGACCTCATCTCTGCGACACAGGCGTAGGAAGTCCTCCATTTCCATTCCTAGTTGCTTCCATTGCTCCGACGACAAGTCCCGGACGCCGCCGGCCAGATCCAGATTCCACGATCTGGCGGAATTCAGGAAGAAGCACCAACGGATAGGCCGGTACCGCCGCCTATCCGCCGATTTCAGCTACGATCCGATGAGCTACGCGCTCAATTTCGACAATGGAGACTCGGCCAAGTCGGAGGACGAAGCTCGAATGAGGAATTTCTCCGGAAATTTGGCGCAAAGGCCGGCGGAGATGGAGGATGTGGTGGGGAGTGTTGCGCCGCCGTCGACGGCGGTGGCGCGAGAGGTGTTAGTTGAGATTTGCTAGCGCCTGTTGGCGGTTTTGGTTTTGTTTGTGAGGTGGTATTAGTGTGGTGTTTGTTTGAAAAAGGAATCAAAATGAATAGGTTAACTTCGTTACACTGCATGTTTATTTTTCCTTCAATCACATTATTTGATGTTTGTATATTTTTAATCACACTTCACATAATATAAAATATCTAAAATACCTCAAAATCAAATACCTAAATTAATTTAATTCTAGAATATAAATAACCTTATATCCAAACACTCGATCCCACCATCACCACCACCCACACCGCAAGTCACCACCCCACCACATCTGCTCACACATACACATATATATATATAAATATATATATGTATATATATATATATGTATGAATTTGTATATATATATATATGTATGAATTTGTATATATACGTATATTGGTTCAATTTATTCTAGAATCAACAAATATATGGGTTTGTAACTTTGTATATAGAAATTAAACTGAGATTAAGATATGGGTTTGGGAAAACTGAAATTTAGATACATTCACATATATATATATATATATGAGTTTATATATATATATACACACACACAGGTCGGGATTGGAGGAAGTAGCACCGACAGAAGTGGTGATGGCGGCGGCAGGATGGGTTGGGGTTGGGGTTAGGGTTTGAGTTGTTGGATATAATTAAAAAAAAATTAGTTTTCAAAAAAATTAAATGTGTTTGTAAAAATTAAATATTTGGGGTTGGGATTTTTGGATTTAATTTTTATTCACAAATTCAAAAATCTAGTTTCCAAAAAAATTAAATATTTGTTTGTAAAAATTAGTTTTTTTAAAAAAATATGTGTTTGTAAAAATTGAAAGAATTTTATAATTTTTTTTGAAATTTATATGTTTTTTTAATTTTATATATTTGTTTCAAATTTTATGTTTTTTAAAAATTTTATATTTATTTTTGAAATTTAAAATATATATTTTTGAATTTTATATGTTTTTTTTTATTTTATATATTTGTTTCGAATTTTATGTTTTTTAAAAAATTTATATTTATTTTTGAAATTTAAAATATATATTTTTGAATTTTATATATTTGTTTCGAATTTTATATGTTTTTTAAAATTTATATATATTTTTTGAATTATATATATATATATATATATATATTAATTTTTTACTTATTTTCGAATTTAATAATGTTTTTCAAATTTTAATATATATTTTTGAATTTTATATATATATTTAAAATTTAATACAAATTAAATGATTAAATTATTGAAGGGGTCAAATTGATAAAATTACATATCCTTGTTTCCAAACAACTCTAGGTTATCTCATTGAGGGTAATTTAGATATTTACAAAAAAAGTTAGGATGATGTCATTGTTAAAGAATGTAAGTGATGAGAATATTAAATCTGAGGGAGTGTAATTGAAAATATTTAAATTTGAAAGAGTATGATTAAAGTAAAAATAAACCTCAGAAAATGTAAGGGCATGTTTGGGAACATGGTTTTGGCCATGGTTTTGGTTTTGGTCTTTGATTTTAAGACCAAATCATGTTTGGTTGATGGATTTTGGATTTGGTTTTGGGTTTTTTAAAACCAACCACTAAAACCATGGTTTTGCCTACCAATTTTGACTTTTCTTTCTCTTTCTCTCTCTCTCTATACATATATATATATGGCCGAAAATAGGAATTATTTTGAAAAACATAATATATAATATTTGGAAAAAATTTCTTTTAGGACATAATTTTATATTTTGGGACATAATAAATTTTCGATTTTGGGACATAATAATTTTTCGGAAAAGTAATTTTCAAATTTTATATTTTGAAAAAAAAAATTTGGAAAAAAATCATATTTTAATATAATTTTTCAAAATTTTATATATTTTTTGAATTATATATATGTTTTTGAATTTTAAATATTTCGCACTTTTAAAAAAATATAAAAAAAAGTGCGAAAAATTTATAATAAAATATAAATATTTCGCACTTTTCAAAAAATATAAAAAAAATTGCGAAAATTTTTATAATTTTCTGGAAATATTTTTTTCAAAATATAATTTTCTTAAAATATATATTTTTTGAAAAAATATATTATGAAAAACAATATTTTCAGAAAATTAAGTTGGAGAAAAATAATTTGGAAAAAATTATAAATATTTCGCATTTTAAAATATTTTTATCAATTATATATATATATATTTTTGAATTTAAAAAAAAATAGAAATTTAAATATTGTTTTCGAATTTTTTATATATTTTTTTCTTATTTTAAATATTTTTTTCAAATTTTATATATTATTTTTTCATTTTTTATTTATTTTAAATAATTTTTTCAAATTTTAAATATTTTATTTTCAAATAGTATTTTTTTTTTATTTTCCGATTTTTATATAAATTTTTTTTATTTTAAATATTTCTTTCAAATATATTATAATTTTATATGATTTTTGAATTTTATATATTTATTTCGAATCTATATATTTTTCCCCATTTTATATCCTTTTTTTCTAAATTTTTATAAAATTTCAGTATATAATAAAAATTTTCAGAATTTTATATTTTTTTTGAATTATAAATATTTTTTCGAATTTAAGATATATTATTTGAATATTATATATAATTTTCAAATTTTAAAATATTTTTTTCAATTATATATATATTTTTTGGAATAAAAAAATAAAAATGTCAAATGATTTCGGGAATTTTAAATATTTTTTAATTATATATAATTTTTCATTTTAATCTTTTTTTCTAATTTTATATATATATTTTTCATATTTATATAATTTTAATACATATTAGTATATATATATATAATTATACCAAGACCAAGACCAACTCCTTACCAAACACCAATTTTGGTTTTAGATTTACCTAAAACCACCCAAGACCACCAAAACCAAAATCACAAGACCAAGACCAAAATCAAGTTCCCAAACGGGCCATAAATAAAGTTAACCCAAATAGGAAAAATAATAAAAAGTGATATCAAAGTCTCCAGTCCGTTTCAATTGTTAATACCATACTATATATTCCAAATTTTAATTGTTTCACACATATCTCTCTCTCTTCTTCACATGTATTTCATTTTTAATTCTTATCATGCTCGCGTATCTAGTGGAAACAAACGAGAACTGTTTCTTATAGGATTTTAATTCTAATTTTACCAGATTGGAGATCAAAATATTACATATACAAATATATATATATATATATATATATATATATATATAAAGACAAAACAAGTATCATTCTCTCTTTTCTTTCACAAACAACTTACAAGTACCAAAATTTTGTAAATTATAAATTTATCACAAATTTTGTAATTTATAAATTTTTTATTTTGGTTGTATTTCAAAAGCATAGAACACTTCAATATCAACATTAGATATAGCATGTATATTTGGACTTTAACACGAAATTAACACAACTAAATGATGAAATGAGCAACAAAAAGCACGCTTGTTAAAGAGTGTTGAATCAAAACCAAGAAGATTGCAAGCATTTATTTATAACATACATGTAAAATTTTGGACATTACAAGACTGTAACACTGCCAATAATAGTAACATTTTTTAATTAAATACCTAAACTACCCCTAAAGTATAATGCATTTAAAAAAGAGATTAATTAGTTTTTCTTTTTAAAGCATTCTATGACAAAAATAAAAAGTTTACTCCTGCACCAAATATAATTCAAGCGGGTTACAGAAATGTGTGTGTGTTTTTTTTTGGGGGTTTTGGGGTACTTTAACTCCTTTTTATTTAATTGTGATGGTTATGTTTTCTTAAATAGTATAGAATTTTCTCATGAAAAATTAACTCAATTATATAATATCCATAGGTAAATCACAAAAAAATATAATTAAGGACGTTTAGTTACAGAGTTGAGTTATCCATGTTATTCTTGATACGGATATTGTACTAGTTGATAAGAAGTTTGTTTGGATAAGGGCAATCTAGATATTTTTTCAATAATTTGACCTAAACCAACGGACAAATGGTGCAAATGATGCGTGTCAGAAAAGGTAAGTGGTCTGGTTGAATTTTTGAAGAAAGTCAGATTAAAGTATTTATAAATTTTAGGGGTGTAAATGAAATTAATCCTAAATATAAACATTATCTATATATTTTTAAGTGTTAAAGATGCTATTCTAAGGAACTTTATCCGGCATTTTTCTTTAACCAACATCTTTGTTGTGTGTGTGTGTGATATTTTTTTGTGTGTAGATCTTAGATTTCATACTGTTTTAACTTTTATAACGTTCTAAAAAAAATTTAAATAGTAATTATTGTTTATAATAACAGATTTTTGTGCTATCTTTTGAATAAATTATTTATTTTGCATAATAATTATTTTAGGGATTCTTATATACCCGTTACACCGTGTAACAGGTGGATACTTCGTGGTTCGACCAAAAAACTTAAGTTGATGAGTAGAGCTAACATCCACACATTATAAATTCCATTCACTTTCCCATCTTTAGCCGATGTGGGACACTCGTTGCGGTCGGACCACCCTGCCTGTCCGACCAGGACCCAGACTCCGGCCCGGGTACTGCCAACCCGGTGAGTGCTTGGCGTGACACTGGATCAGGGATTGGGTTGGCTTTGATACCAACTGTAATGGATGTATGCTTCACGGTTCGATCCAAAAGCTTAAGCTGATAGGTAGGGCTAACATTCACCCATTATAAATCACATTCACTTTCTCATCTTTATCCGATGTGGGACACCTACAGGGTTGACTTTTCGTGTTGTATCAAGACATGTGTATATTCCTAAATGGCTCGACCCGAACACGACACGATTAATATTCGTGTCAAAGATATTAAACACTGGCCTATTATTTAAACAGGTAACACGACACAACCCGTGTAACCCGTTTACAAATTTGGGTCGTGTTGGGTTAAGTTGAAACACAACCTGTTTAACCTATTTAAAAACAAAATCTAAATAACTTTGAATGTGAATTCCACCCAAATGCAAATCAGTGAGTCGACTCGGATTTGCACAGTTACTAAAACACTGATTCTTAGATGATGTTGACGAAAAACTATCACAGATGCTCGAGATCAATCTGGTGAAAAACCTAGGCCCGAATTGAGAAATCCATAGATGAGAAGTTCAAAAATTGGGGAAGTCTAGAGAAAGAAAGCGAATTCAGAGAGAGAAAAAAGTTAAGGATTTTGAGAGAAGAGAGAGGAAAGAAATTCCCAATTAGATGCGTACTCCAAATCTCTAACAAACAAAATAAAAATTTGTAAATATATATATAAGATCTGTGAGATATATATACGATTTATCACACTATCTACCCATACATACATATATACATATACGGTTTCTATGTTTTAAGGGTGTGTGTGCATAATATATATGTAGGAGAGTGGGAGAAAAGATGGAATGAAGGAGCTAAGACATTTGTTTTCTTGCCCTAATTTGTAGTTTATTATTGGTGGGCCTTGTATAGGTTTGGGTATATTATAATGTCTTTTCTCTTCACACAAACAATATATAAAGACCTAGGGTCTGTTTGGTTGACCTGTTTCTGTTTGTGGGTTTTAGTTTAAAACAATGTTTGGTTGAATTTTTTATGTTTGTGTTTTCAAATTACATTAAATAAGCACATGTCCCTTTTAGTACAAAATGAAAAAACCGAAATTTGGTGTTTTTTAACTCCTGGAGCAACAATATTTATTTATTATTTATTATAATATTTATTTATTTATGTATTATTATTTTTCTTTCTTTATTATTTCTTCACTTTATAATAGATTTTATTATTTTATTATTTATATTATTAAAATATTATTTATATTATTATTTATTAATTTATATATTAATTTATAAATATATTCTATTTATTTATTATTATTATTTCATTATTTAATTCATTTTATTTATAAATTATTTATTCATTTTTAATTATTTAAAAATATATTTTATTAATTTAATATTAATTTATTATTATTATACTCATTTTTTATTATTATTATGAAGTATTTATTTGTTATTATATTTACTTATTATTTATTATTATATTTATTTATTATTATTATTTATTTTATTTTGTTTATTATTTATTATTTTTATTATATTTTTAAATATGTTTTATGTTTTTTATTTTTATTATTATTATTTATTATTTAGTCTATTTTTTTTTATTATATTTATTTATTATTATTGTATTCATTTATTATTATTATTATATTTTATTTTATTTATTATTTATATTATTAATTATTGATTTTTAATTTTTCAATTTCGACCCAAAAAACATCCTTACCAAACATACTTATGATTTTGGATGAATAAACAAAAAACTTATTTTTTGTTTATTTCAACACAAACACAACTCTATCAAACATGCCCCTAGTGATTTTAACTTAGGGTTGTCTCAAAGGACGAATTTACCCATTTCTAATATTTTAATTTATAAAATTAATATTTAAATAGGTTGGATTAACTAAACGTTTAACACGACCCGACATGGGTTTGACCCGAAAATGATTTAAAAAAATTCATATTATGTCTAGATCGACCCTTTTACCCTTAGGGTGCGTTTGGAAAATCTGTTTTTTGTATTTGTTTTCTGTCTTCAAATATAAAAACTGTTTTTGTATTTGTCTTTGTTTTTTTCAGCGAAAAACTAAAAACAAAAAAGCGTTTGGATGAAGGTGTTTTCACCACTTTTATTTGGTGAAATTTGTATTTTATGGAATTGGTGTTTTCACTGTTTTTACCACCTAAATAGTGAAAAAAACTCAAAAAACAATTAAAAGTTGTATTTGGTGTTTTTACCACTTTTACACACTATTCACAGAAAACAATTTTCTTGGGAAAAAAAAGTGAACACTTAACGCGTTTGCCAAACATGTTTTTTTTTTTGAACTTAGTGAATAGTAAAAAAATAAAAACTGTTTTTCCGTATCCAAACGGAGCCTTAACATTTTTAAATGGAGTCGTGTTCTGACACCTCTAGCCGCGCGTGTGTATATGTGTGTATTATATATACATTAAAAATAGGGTCTCACACACGGAATTAGCCTAAGCTAGTCCACGCAGTTCCCGCGCTTTTAGTAACTGCAGCCAACAAATTATCCATAAATTATATCCACTTTCTTTATTTGCTACTTACTTTCATCCCCACTTTCTCGCTTCCCAAACATATATGTATGTATATATTCCCTCGTCCACTCATTCCCTCCACCACTAACGCTTTCTCTCTAAAAACAACCAAAACCTCTAATTTCTCTTCTCTCTCAACAATGGAAGACGAAAGGGAGACCTCGTCTCTGCGACACAGGCGTAGGAAGTCCTCCATTTCCATTCCTAGTTGCTTCCATTGCTCCGACGACAAGTCCCGGACGCCGCCGGCCAGATCCAGATTCCACGATCTGGCGGAATTCAGGAAGAAGCACCACCGGATAGGCCGGTACCGACGCCTATCCGCCGATTTCAGCTACGATCCGATGAGCTACGCGCTCAATTTCGACAATGGAGACTCGGCCAAGTCGGAGGACGAAGCTCGAATGAGGAATTTCTCCGGAAATTTGACGCGAAGGCCGGCGGAGATGGAGGATGTGGTGGGGAGTGTTGTGCCGCCGTCGACGGCGGTGGCGCGAGAGGTGTTAGTTGAGATTTGCTAGCGCCTGTTGGCGGTTTTGGTTTTGTTTGTGAGGTGGTGTTAGTGTGGTGTTTGTTTGATAAAGGAAAGAAAATATATAAAATAGGGAAAATAATAAAAGGTGATAGCAAAGTCTCCAGTCCGTTTCAATTGTTAATACCATACTATATATTCCAAATTATAATTGTTTCACACATATCTCTCTCTCTCTTCACATGTATTTTCATTTTTAATTCTTATCATGTTGGTGTATCCTAGTGCAAACAAACGAGAACTGTTTCTTATAGGATTTTAATTCTAATTTTACTAGATTGGAGATCAAAATATTACATATACACACACACACACACACATATATATATATATATATATATATATATATATATATATAAATACAAAACAAGTATCATTCTCTTTTTTCTTTCACAAACAACTTACAAGTAGCAAAATTTTGTAAATTAGAAATTTATCACAAATTTTGTAATTTATAAATTTTTTATTTTGGTTATATTTCAAAAGCATAGAACACTTCAATATCAACATTAGATATAGCATGTATATTTGCACTTTAACACGAAATTAACACAACTAAATGATGAAATGAGCAACAAAAAGCACGCTTGTTAAAGAGTGTTGAATCAAAACCAAGAAGATTGCAAGCATTTATATATAACATACATGTAAAATTTTGGACAATACAAGACTGTAACACTGCCAATAATAGTAACAATTTTTACGCTATACTATCCGAGGAACCATGCATGACACTATTATCGTAATGTACATTCAACCCCCATAGCTAAACTTATTTATGCAAAAAGAAAACAAAATCTTGTATTTACCAGTGTTCGAGGAACTACCAAACTAAGTTTTGGTCATATAATCCTAAAATTACAACAGCATCCACATATACCATTCGCAGTTCTTTCTGATTCCCCGTGCAAAAATATTCATCACCTCCTCAACAAAGATAAACAGTTTTTCTACGGAAACAAGATCACGCTCTTCTTCTAGCTTGAATCCCATAAGGTTCACATACAGTCTCGCATTTTCTAGGTAAATAGGTCTGAAACTGCTCTATGAATGACCGGAGGTGAAGCAAGAACAGACATCGTGTCAAGATTTTGTCCCTCTGGTATGTCAGTCACTAATGATCACCGCTGTTTTCACCTGCATTACTTCGTTTACGAATTAAAATTGGTGGAAATCCTTTGAATTTTCTTATAACAAAAAGTAGGAATAAATTCTGATTTTCCCACCTAAAGATCAATAAATCACCACTATAGAGTCTTGCTTTTCCAAATGAATCCACATAAGCGCAATTTTTTTTTAATTTTTTTTTTAATCTTTCTATTCCCCCCTCTTAATTCTGTTATAGCAACAATCTTGCCATTTGGTTCATACATGACATTCTAAATCCCAAGCAGTAAATGATACTCGCATATCAAGTTAGAACTTACTTTTTAAAACTGCAAAATGCAAATTAAAGAATACTTTTAGTTTTTGGGCAATGTTTTCCTCATGCTATGTAAATAGGATCTTCATACATCTTGTGATATTGTCTGATAAAATCTTTACATGTGTCCTAAATTTTTAAAAATAATTCTATAATTATGCTTTTTAAATTTCAAAAACCAAGCTAAAACATGATCATGAAAAGTGACCAGAAAAATATTCAAAGAAAGAGAATTTTATGATCATTCGCTAAACTATTGTTTTATTCAAATAAATTTGGAAAGAAAGAACATAGGATACAAAACCTATGTCATCTGTTTTCAACAACAAATTTTAGAGTTTAAGCAATTAAATATCAGATTTATACATAAATATATACGCATATATATATATATATATATGATGTGTATATGCATAATCATGTAGTATAGAAAAACTTGGGATTTATTGATCCTTGGGAAGGAAAATTATGACTTGCACATTCTTGCCCTTAATTATGAACAGAAAAACAATATAAGTAACTCAATATGCTTCAATTGAAGTACCTTTTGCGCTTGCTTTTCAGGACTGTAGAAGTGGAAGGGTTACTGTGCCAGTTCCTCTTCCTCTGATTGATGAACCAATTATTTATCTGCTTTAATTGCAAGCCTGTTTCCTGTACTAATCTTGCTTTATCTTCCTCCTGAAAAGATAGGAATGAACATAGTGCTTAAATAGTTGTCAGAAAAAATGTCCCTGATGCTCTTTGATTAGTAAGCTTTCAAAAACTTAGTCATCCAAGTCTTATTGAAACAGTTTTGAGTAATATGAACTTTAATTAAACAATAATATACATTTGAAAATATGAACTTTAATATGAACTTTAATATGAACTCCGCAGACATTTGACTTTATTTAGACACTTGTTCAGCAACTAATCAAAATCAAGATATATACAGAAGCTGTAGTTATCTATTCATGCTTCCTACCTAAAATGTGGAATTAAGAGAACTAAGGCAAGTTGTAATATTTATTCAAAATCAAAGTTCATTGAGCATCTTAGCTGAGATGCCAAATCCAATACTTACAGTCGGGTACGGCCACTTGGAATGTGATTGCCACCAAGCTTTTAAGACAGAGGTGGTATCACCAGGTAGTTTCCCTGCCCTTCTCTTGCGTAGAATTTCCTCCCTAATGTCCACAAGTTTCTCCTTGTAACCCTGTAGAACATAAATAAAAATAAGACAAAAACACAGTACATAGGTAGATTACAATATAAGAACGTACAACAGGGTGATTACAATACAAAAGTTTTAAAAAACTATAAATATATATATGTGGATCCACAATTAAATATTTACTCACTTGTTTCAGTTCATGCTTCAGTTCTTGTCTTACACGCTCCATCAAAGATCTCTCACTCTCTGTTGGGATTAGAGGACCAAATCCCATGTTGTCAGGACCATCCAAACTACCATCAAACAAGTTGGCATCACTATCTACCTGGTCATCATCGTCATCAGACATCGTTGCACCTGTGCCTTCTCCGGGAGAGACTCCTGTTCATATAACATATGAAAGCAGCATTTGCTTTAGTATTTCATGATTAGCCAATGCATAATTTTAGCATGTTAAGCACATTTTAGTATTTCATGCTATTGGTTTCTGCCTCTTGTTCTGGAGTAATTTTATCTTAACAGGGAAGAGAGCCTCAGGCGCTCCTCACAATCCAAGGAAGTCATCTAAGCGTAATTCACAGAACCCATAGTTGCTAATGGATCATGTACTTATCTCGGCCAAACCAGTGAAAGAGGTCCCATTTGAAAACTGATCACAAACAAAACAGCTGATGAAGCGAACAATTTGACATACTAAGATATTTCCATATAAGAAGAATTATTCAGGTCTTGATGGGAAGCTGGGAATTCAAGGAGATTCATACTAAGATCAGACATTTAGAGTCTTAGATAAAGGTGATTTACACCCAAATCTTGAGGTAATCTTTTACAAGCAATCTCATATTTCTCCCTGTCCGATAGCATAACAGGTGATACAAATTTTTTTTACACGTTAATGGAAGGGGATGCTTTGTAATTAACCATAAAAAGGGAGGAGATATCTCTTTGAGAATTTATATGTAGCGAAATTCAAATACTAGAAATGAAGTTAAGCAAGGAAGAGACCGATATACTGATCTGGAGGAAATGGATTTAGAATCCAATCCCGGATCCAAGATGTCAATTTTATGCACTGTTGAAGTTAGAATTTCCATTTCACCAAAATACTTGAGTGGTATCATTTAACAGATGGATTCTTGTTTGGTTTTTCATGAGAATATTGACAATGGTGTTTGAACATATTTAGCATACAAAACTTGCATGTCAAATCATCTGGTAGCTAAATGGTTTTGGTTAAAAGAAGAGAGATTCTACATATCTCACAAGTAGGAACTCTTCTTTCCTATCGCATTCGAGTAATTTTTTTTCTTCCAACATCATAATTAAAAATCCAAGTGACCAATTTGATTACGTGCATCAGACATAACTCATACCCATGTTCAGTCATGTCAGATCGTGTTGATAGGGGTATGTTGAGGGAAACAGGAGAATCCAAGTAATATAGGGATCATGCATCCAATCATGCATTAAATTCGAATAAAACTCAAGATGCCCTATGTGTGCGACAGGTGTCCTTCTGAGGAAATACTTGACCTTATTTTAAATGCAATATGTTGCATGCTTTCCCTTTCCAGGGTATATCAGTCTTGTTATGAAGCAGCATTAGTGTACAAATGTGCATTGTGAAGCGCTAGATATGCATCTCCGGGTACAATGAAGTCAATCTTACAGTCTATAAAGATTGACTAGCTAAATTTTCATGAATATTGTTCACACCAACAATTGACACTTGGTTTATGCACTGGCACGATTTATTTTTTTACAGGTTCAACATACTAATAGAGTTCTCCATAGTATTATTTATCACAAATATATCTGCACAAAGTGATTAACAAAGAAAACTCACACATCGGATTACCAGTCCATATGATATAAATGGGTAATACAAAAGCTAGGTTCTCCTTCGGGTGGAATCACAGAATAGTTGCTGGTTTCTCCATAGAAGGCAAAGCAGGTATTGCTTATATGGCAAGGTAGAACCCCATATACAACTAAATACATCCAGGTAACAATTAAATACATTTCCAGTTGTTGGTCTTTGGATTCCATCTAACAACACAGGTAAGGGAATCACGAGAAAAATGAAGACAATAAAACTAGCTTTCGGTTATAAAACTTATGAGTTGAATGAATTAATACCTAGTAGTAACGACTAACTTGAACAAAAAGAACAATGATTACCAGATGAAAACTAAGAATTAATCAGACATTAGGATGTCAATGATGGTAAGGAAGTTATTATTGAGAATATATTTTCTCACCTGAGGCAAAGGGAAAAAACTAAGGTCAAAAAATGCAATCATTTAATTTAAGACTAGGTAAGAGATTCACTAAATAGGCAATAACAAATTTAGAATTCTTCATTCTTGGTCACTGGAAATAATAATTAGTTATTTTCTTGATTGAGAAGTTTGATTCCTCCTCAAATCCAGAATACCTACTTATCAAATAGCATAACATATATCAAACCTCATTTACACTGTTTTTCTATTCTAATGGTTGATAAGCGGAACGACAACCTGGGATTCTTGGCAGAAAAAGAGAAGATACGATATCATGTAATATAATAATGTCAACATTCTCTCTTAAATTAACATCTTCCTCAATTTCAGAATAGCAGCTAACAGTTGTTCAGTGTACTTGCAACACAAGTGACATAACCACACACTCACTTCGTGCATGGATGGAATTAATGTGTTTACAATTAAGTGAATTCTATTGAGAGTATCAAATCATTAGAGTTAGGGGGGGAAGTTTTCAGTTAAAAAAAAAAAATTCTTAAAGAAAAAAAAGACTCTAGAAAAATGGGTCATGCAAAGTCTTAAATACCACAACTTAACTTGTAATTAGTAGCACTAGTAGTTTAAGAATGTTAAGAACATGGTACAACTAAGACACTAGCATGGGCAAGGTAAAAAGGGCATTTCAACTGTATTAAGAGAGTACATATCTGTAACAACCGTGTTTTTCTTATTATATATTTATATATATATCAACATTTTAAATTTGAGTAGATGACTAGATAAGTCATCAGACTTTTTTAATTTTGAATTTGTGGATAAGCTAGGTTATCTCAACAACTTAACAACTTTT
The DNA here is from genome assembly GCA_963922005.1 of Cornus suecica. Taxonomy (NCBI): domain Eukaryota; kingdom Viridiplantae; phylum Streptophyta; class Magnoliopsida; order Cornales; family Cornaceae; genus Cornus; species Cornus suecica. The sequence continues at coordinate 98,951,098 of OY998238.1, forward strand.
ATATTTTATAAATATCAGCAATCATTTTTTGTTGAGAATCCGTCTATACCTATTATTCGCGTTTGCAGAAGAGAGAAGAGTTGCAGAAGGTGTTGTCTGTGATTCGTTGGTGTAGCAAGGAGGTGACTGACGTGTATTGGGTCATACGTATTACCAGGCAAGTTAACCTTGCATTATACGTCTATATATAAGTAGGATTTATGAGTTGTTACAAGAGCATGAAAATATATATTTATGAACTGTAATTGATTGTAGTACGTTGTTTATATATGTGTAATCTAGTTTTATATATTTGTGTTGATAATAAACCTAACATAATTGATTATACAAAATTTTGATAGAATTTGTATAATGGAGATTAAATAAGAATTATACGATTCTGTCATTATTATAGTATATGTGATTTCTTTTGTTGTTAAATATAATAGGTTATTGTAGGATTGTTGTATTCACGTTGTTGAATACAATAGGACAGTGTAGGTTATTGATTAACGTTGTATCATTATTACAGTAGTTTATTATTAATATATTGCTAAACAATAATTATTTTATTGTTACATTAGGTTATTGTTAGTACGTTGCTAAATAACAAGTATTTTATCGCTATTAAATATCATAACAATAACCGTAGTGGTTGTATTTCAGATTGTTATCGTATACTTAGTCATAAAACAGTAGGTTATCGCTGATGTAAGAATACGTAAATAACACTTTGGGATGTTATTAAGTTATATCATCGTAAAACAGTTTAAGTATAGGATTAATATTTATATTTCTATTTCATTTATAATCTGTATATTTACATGATTAGTTTATAAATTGAATTAGGAAATATTTCATATTTAAAATAACGTATTCGTAAGCATGATTGTTGAATGCTAAATACAAGAGTTTATATAGCATAGAAGGATTGAATGAAATAAACCTTAAACTATTTAGAATGTTATAAAGTATCTTGGTATACTATTTTTGGAAGATTTAAGTTAGTTGAAAAGTGTTCGTGAATACATTGGAATATTACGAACTTATTTATTAAATATGTTTTTGGTTATTTGTGTTCATTTTTATAATGTTTCATTTTTGGTTAGTTAAACATGAAAATGTGCATATGAATACATTGTGGACTCTGTGAAATAAATTGTTAAGCATGGTCCGGGACCTGCTTTTGAGGTGTGCACTACATCTCATTATGGCCATTGGGCTTAATGTGCCCTTATGTGGACGTGGTCCGGGACCATCTGGGTGTAGACGTCTACCCAGCCACTTGTGTGTTAACGATAGTCAGGGACTATTCGTTGCACACCGTATCGTTGAAAGAGGGGAGCCTGGGGCTCAAGTGAGATAAGTTGACGAGGATTGTTATTTATTAAATTATTTGAGTAGCCCATGAATTCTAATTGATATTATGTTTTGTAACGTGATTGAATCCTTTTTATATACGGATATATAAAGTCGGGTTAATTTGCTGAACAATGATTGTGTTTATCATTATTTGTTGAGCTTGTGAGCTCACCCCATTATTTTTCAGGTACACGTTGATTAACTTGTGGTGAGGGCACTTCGTCAGATTTTGCGATCATTATTTCCAAGTTATTTTATTTGAGAGCATTGTAATAAGCTCACTTGTGACTGACTTTTTGTGGGTTGTTTGATGTAATAATGTTACTACTTGGAAACAATTTTTAGTTGTTATTGTTGACACTTTGTTGAATGCAGAAGTGTTGAGTATTGGGTTATGTTATATTTATCATGCCCACAAATTTTTATTAATGGAACGCTTTCCTTTTTGTTGTGGATTTTAGGGTGTGACAGTTTGGTATCAAAGCCTAGGTTGAGAGTTACCTGGCTGTAAATTGTTTTAACAAAGATTAAAAATGTATTGTTTTCCAGGATGTCTGGAAATAGTAGAGGCAGAGGACGCCGTGGTAGGAGAGGGGGACATACTGGTGTTGGTCATGGTGGCGGCACTGCTCCATTAGAGGAGGTAGTGCAAGTTCCAAATCCTAACACCAGAGAGACTTCCTTAACTACACTCATTAGGGATATGCGTCGGCTGGGTGCAGTGGACTTTGTTAAAGCTTCTGATCCACTTGAAGCAGAGAAATGGGTTGAGGATATGGAGAAGTGCTTTGAAGTAATGGAGTGCATGGAGGTACAGAAAAGGGTGATAAGAGCTTTCTTCTTGTCTGGCGAGGCTCGTCAGTGGTGGCCGTCTATCACCAGGACTGTTGCTGACGTTGAAGCTATGACATGGAATGAGTTTAAGACTCGTTTCTATGAGAAACACTTTCCACGAGCCGCGCGAGAGAAGAAAGCCATGGAGTTCATGCAGTTGGAGCAGGACAACACAATGACAGTCAGTGAGTACGAGCAAAAGTTCACGAAGCTTTCTCGGTTTGCTTCACACATGGTTGCAGACGAGAATAACAAAATTAGGAAGTTTGAGGAAGGGTTGGTATCGCACATCAAGAGATTGGTGAAACCTCAGATTTGTACTACTTACTCAAAAGTGGTTGAGTGTGCTTTGGCTGTCGAGGCTACCAATAATAGCATTTATCAGCGACGGAGCAGAAGGCTGAACAGAAAGGTAAGGGTAATGGTAGCACTCAGCAGAATCAGAACGGACAACGTTATCGTGCTCAAAAGGATAGACATGGCCAGCAGGGCCAAAGGGGCGCACATGATTGGAGAGCCGGGAAACGACAGAAGCAGGATGGAGCTGAGCAGAGCACAGCCTTGGTGGGATCCGTAGCTTATAATCCGCAGCCACGCCAGTTCTATGGGCAGTGTTTCAACTATAATGAGAAGGGACACGTGGCTCGTTATTGCCCAAAGCCGCGGAAGGATGACCAGCAGAGAGGGCAGATATCACAACAGTAGGGTGGGGTGAAAGGTTATGCTCTTGTACCGAATGGGAGACCGGATCGTGCACTACCAGCAGTGGAAGATACACTCACTATTTATGGCAGTGTGGCTCGAGTACTTTTCGATTCATGTTCTTCATATTCTTTTATTGCATTGTCATTTGTGGATCCACTTGGACTGCACCCCGAGTTTTTGAGTGATGTGTTATCTATTGCGACTCCACTTGGAAGCGAAACTTCACTTGATAGAGTATGTCGTGATTGTCCAGTTCGGATTAATGAGTTAGAGTTTCCTGTTGACTTGATTGTTTTACGGATGCATGACTTTGATGTTATATTGGGTATGGATTGGTTAGCAAGATACCATGCTCAGTTGGATTGTCATGAGAGGATAATTGTCTTTTCCATTCCGGGACAATTACCATCTCGTTATAGGTGTTCCGAGTTCGAGGGCACTATGACTATGGGATTTCTTGCTCATGTTGAAGTGGTGGAACAACAGGTGGTGATAGAGCAATTGCCTGTTGTGTCAGAGTATGATGTATTTCAGGATATTCCAAGTTTGCCTCCTAGGAGGGTAGTGGATTTTCGCATCGACCTTGTACCGGGTACTTTACCGATCTCTCGGACACCGTACAGGATGGCACCAGTGGAGCTAAAGGAATTGGATAAGCAAATTCAGGAGTTGCAGGATCGTGGATTTATTCGGCCTAGTACATCACCTTGGGGAGCACCTGTTCTTTTTGTCAAAAAGAAGGATGGGTCACTCCGGTTGTGTGTGGACTATCGTGAGCTGAATAAGGTGACGATAAGGAATAAATACCCTCTACCACGTATTGATGATTTGTTTGATCAACTTAAAGGAGCACAGTTGTTTTCGAAGATTGACTTGCGAACAGGTTACCATCAGTTGAGGATTAGGGATGAAGATATCCCTAAGACTGCTTTTAGCACTCGATATGGTCTTTTTGAGTTCTTGGTCATGCCTTTTTGGTTAACCAATGCTCCAGCAGCTTTCATGGGTTTGATGAATCGAGTGTTCAGTCCTTACTTGGATCAGTTTGTTGTGGTATTTGTTGATGACATACTGATATATTCCAAGACGAAGGAAGAGCACGAGCGACACTTAAGTATTACACTTCAGACTTTACGCGAGCATCAGCTCTATGCTAAGTTTGAGAAGTGTGACTTTTGGCAAAAGCAGATCAAATTTTTAGGGCATGTGATCTCTAGGCACAGGGTGTCAGTGGATTCCGCCAAGGTGGAGGTTGTAAGGAGTTGGGGACGACCTACTACTGTCACAGAGGTTCGTAGCTTCTTGGGACTAGCCGGATATTACAGACGTTTTATTAAGGGTTTCTCGAAGATTGCTTTGACTCGTTTGACTTGGAAGAACATAAAATTTATTTGGGATTATAGATGTGAGGAGTGTTTGAGGAGTTGAAGAGTAGGTTGACTTCAGCACCGGTTCTTACCATTCCTGTTAATGGTGAGGGATTTGTTATCTATATTGATGCTTCACATCAGGGTCTTGGGTGTGTGCTAATGCAAGATGGTAAAGTTGTAGCTTATGCATCCAGACAGCTGAAGCAACATGAGCAGAATTATCCCACTCATGACTTGGAGTTAGCAGCGGTGATCCTTGTATTAAAGGTTTGGAGGCATTACTTGTATGGTGAGAAATTTGAGTTGTTCTCGGATCACAAAAGCCTCAAGTACTTATACTCACAGAAGGATTTAAATATGAGACAACGCAGGTGGATGGAGAAGATGAAGGATTTTGATATGACCCTTCAGTACCATCCGGGGAAGGCAAATGTAGTAGCAAATGCCTTGAGCCGAAAATCGAGAGGAGTGGTTGCCTTTATGATGATTCAGGAATGGATAATGTTGGAGGCACTAGCAGAGTTCTCCATTACACAGACTCCTCAGAGTGCGGGGTCTATCCTGTGTAGCTTGATAGTTCAGCCGACATTGATTAGTCGTATTATCCAAGCTCAGGCTCAGGCTCAGGATGATAGGTTGCAGGCCAGGGTATCCATGATTGCTGAGGTCGAGGGCGATATTGAGTAGAGACGTGGAGCAGATGGAGGTGTCAGATTTTGAGGTAGGCTATGTGTTCCAAACTTAGCCAATCTCAAGAGAGATGTTTTGTCGAAGCACATCATAGTAGATATACAGTGCATCCAGGAGGCACTAAGATGTATCATGATCTTAAGAGACAGTTTTGGTGGGAAAGTATGAAGCGTGATGTGGCAGAGTTTGTAGATAAATGTATTACTTATCAGCGAGTGAAGGCTGAGCACCGGAAACCACCTGGATTACTACAATCTTTGTCAATACCTGTGTGGAAGTGGGAACAGGTGACTATGGATTTCATTGTTGGGTTACCGAAATCCAAGAAGAGCCATAATGCGATATGGGTAATAGTGGACCGTCTGACCAAAACGGCACATTTTCTTCCCATTCGAGTTACAGACAAAGTAGAGAGGTTATGTGAGCTCTACATTGCAGAGATTGTCAGATTGCATGGAATGTCGGTGTCTATTGTGTTTGATCGTGATCCTCGTTTTGCTTCTCAGTTTTGGAAGGCTTTTCAGAAAGCCTTTGGTACTTCAGTGAGTTTGAGCACCGTTTTTCATCCTCAGACTGATGGACAATCTGAGAGGGTCATACAGGTAGTGGATGATATGCTTCGTACTTTTGTGTTAGACTTTTGTGGCAGTTGAGAGGATCACATTCCACTAATCGAGTTCGCATATAATAATAGTTATCAGGCAAGTATTGGCATGGCACTATATGAGGCTCTTTACGGTAGACCTTGTCGATCACCAGTTTGTTGGGCTGAGGTTGGAGATAGCAGTTTGTTGGGGCCAGACATGGTGCGGGAAACTACAGAAAATGTGACTCTTATTCGGGATTGACTTCGTACAGCTCAGAGTCGACAGAAAAGTTATGCGGATAGGCGACGTCGAGCATTAGAGTTTGGTGTGGGGGACTTGGTGTTCTTGAAAGTCTCACCAATGAAGGGAGTTGTCAGATTTGGTGGAAAGAAAGAAAGTTGGCACCACGATTTATTGGACCATTTGAGATCATAGAGAGGATTGGGGAGGTAGCTTATAGATTGACGTTACCACCTAGTTTGTCTGCGGTGCATGATGTTTTTCATGTATCTATGTTGAGGCGATGCTTGAGGGATGATACACATGTTATTGATTTCACGGAGGCCGAGTTACGCCCCGATACAACTTATGATGTGGTACATTTTTGTATTGTGGATCGTATGGTAAAAAAATTAAGGCGGACGGAGATACCTCTAGTGAAAGTGCAATGGAGTCATCAAGATGAGAGAGAAGCTACGTGGGAGCTAGAATCTGAAATAAAGGCAAAGCATCCCCAGCTATTTGATTGAGGTATGCAATTTCGAGGACGAAATTTTTTTTTTAGGAGGGTAGGATGTAACAACCGTGTTTTTCTTATTATATATTTATATATATATCAACATTTTAAATTTGAGTAGATGACTAGATAAGTCATCATATTTTTTTAACTTTGAATTTGTGGATAAGCTAGGTTATCTCAACAACTAAACAACTTTTATATTTTATAAATATCGGCAATCATTTTTTGTTGAGAATGCGTTTATACTTATTATTCGCGTTTGCAGAAGAGAGAAGAGTTGCAGAAGGTGTTGTCTGTGATTCGTTGGTGTAGCAAGGAGGTGACTGACGTGTATTGGGTCATACGTATTACCAGGCAAGTTAACATTGCATTATACGTCTATATATAAGTAGGATTTATGAGTTGTTACAAGAGCATGAAAATATATATTTGTGAACTGTAATTGATTGTAGTATGTTGTTTATATATGTGTAATCTAGTTTTATATATTTGTGTTGATAATAAACCTAACATAATTGATTATACAAAATTTTGATAGAATTTGTATAATGGAGATTAAATAGGAATTATACGATTCTGTCATTATTATAGTATATGTGATTTCTTTTGTTGTTAAATATAATAGGTTATTGTAGGATTGTTGTATTCACGTTGTTGAATACAATAAGACAGTGTAGGTTATTGATTAACGTTGTATCATTATTACAGTAGTTTATTATTAATATATTGCTAAACAATAATTATTTTATTGTGACATTAGGTTATTGTTAGTATGTTGCTAAATAACAAGTATTTTATCGCTATTAAATATCATAACAATAACCGTAGTGGTTGTATATCAGATTGTTGCGGTAGTGGATGTACAATGCTATACATAGATTATCGCTGATGTAAGTGTAAGGGGTTAACCTATATCATTATCGTATACTTAGTCGTAAAACAGTAGGTTATCTCTGATGTAAGAATACGTAAATAATACTTTGGGATGTTATTAGGTTATATCATCGTAAAACAATTTAAGTATAGGATTAATATTTATATTTCTATTTCATTTATAATCTGTATATTTACATGATTAGTTTATAAATTGAATTAGGAAGTATTTCATATTTAAAATAACGTATTCGTAAGCATGGTTGTTGAATGCTAAATACAAGAGTTTATATAGCATAGAAGGATTGAATGAAATAAACCTAAAACTATTTAGAATGTTATAAAGTATCTTGGTATACTATTTTTGGAAGATTTAAGTTAGTTGAAAAGTGTTCGTGAATACATTGGAATATTACGAACTTATTTATTAAATATGTTTTTGGTTATTTGTGTTCATTTTTATCAAACCAATGGTGCAGTATTTTCTTCTCTCTTTCTGTCTGAAGAAATGGAACATTAATTAGAGATAAACAACTCCATAAATGTAAAAAATTGAAATCTCACCTGTTAAGCTTTGTAGAGATTGCTCAATCTCCCAGCAAGCCATAACTGCTTCCATTGCATGAACACGAACATGTTGCTGCAGTTGTTCTTTAAAGGAACAAAGCAAAAGGACGTAGTGTGTCTGTGGAGAAACAAAAGAAGAGAATAACAGTCATAAATGACAAAATTTCTCATAAATAGAGAAGGTATGCCGCAAAATTAATCGCCCATAATAGTATATAATACATTCAGAAAATGACAAAAAAATAGATAAAAAGAAGTGTATAATGAATAGGTGTTCGGGAAAGAAATACCTATTTCATTATATATATATAACAATAGTTCAAACAACCATGTTGTTGGTTTGTGGGCAGTTAGTTCTATCCAAAATTTCCCCCCAACAAAAATTTAGAATGGAAGGAAAAAGACACCCCAGACCTCCTCACTAGTGTACTCACTCCTCCCAGTATGTCACAGTCACCGACATTCGAGCTTTGACTTATTCATTTAGAAATCGATATAAAAACCTCAAAATAACCGGAAGCAAACTCCATTAATAGTATAGATAAAGATTGGAACATCATCATGCGAATCTCCTGGTTGCAACTCAGTGAGTAGACTTGCAGTTGATACAATGTTTTGCATTCATAAATTGCGATTGGCTAAAAAACTTACCTAAGTGGCAAAATAAAGAACTCCCTACTTAAGCGTCAAAAGTGTATTGTAATGGATTGCATTCATATGAAAATTCAATCCAGCCATTCAGAATAGCCGCTATATGTTTGAGACACTTCTCTTCTTGTTCAAGCTTTCCCCAGAGGATATATGCTACTGAAAATTTTCAGGTAGAGACTCCTTTCTGCAGCCGAACAACTTAATGATCATAAATGAACGAACTCTACCCTCAAAGATAGACTAAATTTTCATGAAAAGCTTAAGAGTGAAAATTTCTACTCTGTTAGCCCAACTTTCTGTAAGAAGAAAAAATTCAGCTCAAAACATTTTGCATGAGTGTCAATGAAGAAACTTGAAATCAACTACAGGAACCCTAGAAAAGGGAAAACAGTTTTACCACCAACTGTGATTTCTTACTTGTGGATTTTAAGAGCATACTAAAGTTGGAAAAAAAATCAAAACTCTATAAGCTAGAATGAATCATACTATAGTTATATACATAAACCAGTTACGGCTTATTACTCGAAAATTGCTTCACTTGAATTGTCAAAACCTATATACAGTTTAAAACTAAATAAAACACAAAATAGAGAATATTGTGTTATCCTGGAAAAGACTTCAAACCAGCAGAATCGTTTACAAGTCCCATACATCTCAATTACACTTCCTTTCAGTGAAATCCTTCTTTCAATTGCAACAATTTAGACGAGTCTTTGAAATTTTATGACAATTTCTTGAATTTGAAAATAATACAGTTTCTTGACAGATATAATTAAATTGATGACCCGATTTCCTTTTGGACTGTCTGCATAACTCCAATCAAGTATTGAACATTCTCAACTATGCGTACACATGGATAGATTGGTGCCTATTGCAATCATGCCAAAAGGTGAAGAGTGAGGCTTCCACTCACTCACAAGTAAACTGTGTAACGGAATTGTTCACTGTCAGTGTCCCATCTTTTGTTGTTATTGCACATAGAGTCAGTCAATAATTGCTTACACATGAAATTTCCTTGTGGATAGTGTTGCTCTGTTATCTGTTACTGTGCTCAAACTTTTTGCCTCACGCATTGTCCAAATCATGCTCAAGTCCAAAGTAAAGTGCTTCTAAATCATCATCCTTCAAAGCACCATATCAACATATTGAGCATGGTTAATATATATCCTGAATCTAAGCATCCGTGCCATTCTTTAAGACCAATTCAAAACCCCTAAATAATAACAAGAGCTGCACTTCTCCCCAAGGAAATTACCCCAAAACTAACTACACATCACCTCATGTCCTTTCTTATTAAATGACAAATAGCTGCACAATTTGATTGAAATCTTTTTAAGTGCTACACTCATCCAACTGGTAATACTTTAAATTTGATAAATTGTATGAGCAAAAATACAGTATCTAAAATTGTTTACTACCCATTTCTAATATCATGAACAGATCCATTCACATAAAATTAGTAAAGAACGCCAACATCGCCATCATTTTCCTCATTTTTCAAATTAAACTGCCAGGAAGATAATTGAAAAACAAGAAGTTTATATAATGTTCTAAATTCAGTGTAGAATACCTTCTTCAAAATAAATAGAGAAATTATACAAGCCATATCAATCAAGGGCTAAATCTTAAAGGAAAAGACTTTTCATTCAATCTACATCTATCTAAATTGATAAACCCTAACAACCCAGAGATAAATTTGGAAGGTATTTAACAATAAAATGAACAACTTCACTAGTCATGACTGCGCATTATTACTTCAATTTAAACAATCAGAAGTACTCACACTGCCATCCATAAATTTTTCTTCAGTTTCATAAATAACAGGTACATCCCTCAATCAATAACCCCAGTCCACAAATAACAACAACAATTGCAACAAAATTCATATCATATATATGTATGTGTATATATTTGTATATATTATAGAGACAGAGTATGAAAAGCTTACCATGAATTGATCAAGCTCCTTATCGTCACCAAGATTACCATGTCCGAGAGCCGAATACTTGGCGACGACGCTCTGTGACTGTGCGAGCTGCGCATCGATCCTCGGCAACTGATCCACCGGCGTTGCGATTCGCAGACACGCCACATGCGCCGATAGCAACTGCTCGTAAAGCGGATGCGACAATATCTCGGCCTTGTGCCTCGCATTCTGCCAATTCATCACTCCACCGCCGCCGCCGACGTCGCTCCCGCCTAATTCTCCGCCGCGTCCTCCGCCGTTGTTCTCTACCTGATTGCCTCCAATGCTCCTATTGTCATTCAAATCGGCCGATTCGTGCGACATAGCAGCGGCGATCATCGAATCGTCGTCGTCCCTAACATCGCTCACATTCCTCTGCAGAATCGATCTCGATAGCCACTGATTCGACGCCTGCGACGCCATGGACTCCGAATTCGTGTGCAGATTCAGGAAATTGCCCTCTCCGCCGTACTGGCTCTGCTGCCGGAGAATCGCGCTGTTGAGCCACGTCGGACCGCCGCCACCTCCCGGAGGTTGCTGCGGCGACTGGTGGTGGTGCTCCGGCGTTTTCCCGGCCGACTCCAAGATGAGCCTCTGTATATCCTTGTGGTCTCTCCCTCCACCGTCCGGCGACGACTGACCTAGCTGCTCCGGCAATATCGTTCGCAGAACCGACGCGTTTTCACCTAAATGTTGGTCGGAGAAATGTTGCAGCGCCATTTCTTGCGAGAGATGGTTCGGGAACGCCATCGACTATACACTCTCACACAAGTACTCTCATCTTTTGTGCCTGTATATATATTATATATATATATATATATATATATATAGAATCGAGAAGTATAGAGAGAGAAACTAAACAGAAATTCAAATTACTTAATCAAAGATAATTCTATAATCTGGTGTTTATTGAGAGAAAGAGGGAGATTAACGCTAGTGTGTGTCTGTCTGTGTATATAGATTAATATATATATATATATATAGACGGTCTCCAGACTACCTGGAAGAGAGCAAAAGGTGAAGAGAAAGGTAATTATACACAGAGCATATATATTACATCTATATCTATATATATATATATACAGGTGTTTGGCGGTAAAGAAAAGTGGTCGGAAAACTGGTTATTGTGGGATTGTTGATGGAAGAGAAAATGGGAGTAATGTGATCGGACGGTGAGGAGAGCGTCAACGTGACTAAAGTGTCGTCTCTGATTGTCTACAGTTGATCAGTGGGAGTGATATAAGAAGAGCGCGTGGAGACACGAAAGGACGCGTTTGGAGACAGGGTTTTGTTAAATTAATTATGAAAGGAATAGTTTGGGGTGTACGAATGGATTGACGTACGTGCCAAGGAGTTGTTATTACGACATGATTGAGTCGTTGTACCAACGGTGTGAAATGCCATTTATGTACATTTTCTTTTATTTATTTATTTTTAACCTTTTTATGTAGATACTTAATTTATATTTCTTTCATTTTCTTTTCTATTATTTATATATTTATTTATTTGTTTCAGATGTGTAAAATCTCCAAAATACTCTTAGAATAATTTTATTTTATTGGGTCACCAGTTTTTAACCATCTATGATATATATACAGTGTGTATAACCCCATGTGATTCTATTTCATCTCAAACCTTTTAATATAGTGTGAGTTACCCCCATAATGGGAGCAATTCACATTATATTAAAAGGTTTGGGGTGAAGTAGAACCACAGGGGTGTTAAACGCACTGTATGAATAGTATAGGGGGTTAAATGCTCGCACCATTATTGGGGCAATTCACACTTTATTTTTCATTTTAAAAAAAAAACAAAAAGAAAAAAATCAAAAAGTAATCATTGACGTCATATTTACCAAAAATAAAAATAAAAATTTATCTAATTAATACCAAAATAATCGTTGACATCATATTTTTGAATTTTTAATGTAAAAAATCAAGGATTAACTCTTATAAAAAAATGAATACAAAAAATAGATAATTATTTTTAATTTAGAAACTCATAAAACTAAAATATATATATATATATATATATATATATACAATTTGAGTGATTCATAATAACTTAGGTGTCAATACACACATTTTTTATTTGTATGCCTTAGGCATTTTATTTAATATTATATATAAAGCTTAATTCTTAAAAAAAATGTACACATTTTTAAATTAATGGGTGTTATAAGCACAATACATATATTAAATGAGTGTTTTAAACACTTGTCCAAAAAAATAGGTGCAAGACATACATTTAAAAACTAATGGGTGTTATAAGCACAATATCTATATTACAAATGTGTTTTAAGCACTTATTCCAAAAGTTGAGGTGTCAATATACACATTTTAAAACTAATGGGTATTATACCCACAATATCTATATTAGAAGAGTGTTTTGAGTACTTAACCCTATTTTATTTTTAAAAGGGTTGCTAGCGATTAACCCTATGCAGTATTTGAGATAGTGCGTACAACCCCATGTTGTTCTTTGGAACCCAATATTTTAAATAGTGTGCGTATTAAGACTATTAGTTCAATAATTAAATTATTTGTTGCTTCTTTTTATTATTAAAAAGTGTATTACTATAATATTTTATTGCGGATATTTAGAAATGTTTTTAGAATAATTGCTTGAAAACTTAAACAAATTTATCAATGCATTTCATATTATCTCACACTTTGAATTTATTATAAAAAGTATATATTTCCCTTTCGCAGTTGTTGAAACGATTTTATGTTTTACATAGCCATATAGATATTTTAGTCAAGTGTTTTTTTGCTAATCTAACTTATAAACATATATTTTTAAAATTAAAATAAAATAAATAAATTTTATCATAAACGGGTCGTTATATATATCCAATATATATATACACAAAGGGGTGTAATTTAGAAAAGTTTTTATGGCCATTTTATGATATATATTTTCTTTTTTATTTTTAAATATATATTAAGGTTATTTTAGACATTTGACTCCTCCGGTGATCGGTAAATAAAAAACATGTGCAATACAAACACTTTTGGAAATATTGGGGTCCTAGAAAACAACAGGGGGTTATATGTACTATATCGATACAATAGGAGATTAATCGTTTGTCGTTCGTGACCTAACAGAGTGTAATATAGGAATTTCATATTTATAAATGTCATCTGCAAGGCACATGACATTTTCACGACCAAAGATGGCTAGCCGGTGACCGATAGGAGCAAAGTGCACAAATTTTAGAAACTTGTAAATTTATATATACAAAATTAAACTAGGGAGATTTTTTTGAAGATATCCCTATTTATTTTAAACATGATGAACTCAAAATCCATCATTTTATATAAAATAATTTATGTTAACAAACATTATTTTAATTTAGACTCACAATAATCTACAATCAAAACAAATAAGACTGAAAGTAAAGCAGGATTCGAATGGGATGATAAAGTTGAAGAGTGTAAGCATGATAAACCATTTTATTCTATTTTTATCACCCACAAAAAATAATGCCAATAAAATGGTACGAGTAAGATAGTTGTGGGCGGTTTTTTGGATACCCATAATCAAAACTAAGAAAATTTTCATCTCCTATCCCAAAATCATTTAAAATTTTCACATTTATCCCCAAACTTGCCCTAGACTGTTTCTCATATCCCCAAAACTGCCTCATTTCATATATTTTTTACTTATCTTTTTAAAAAAAAAAATGGTTTAATGATGATCCAATTGATTTACTCGTAATAATTTCTAACAACGTTAGAAGATTAAAATTAATTTTATTACATTCAATTGAAATCAACAATCGATTCAAATATAGAGAAACAAACTTTTATGAAAATATGCAATTCCACATAAAAGGATAAGTACACAATAAAATCATAAAATACTAGTCCATAACAACTTCATAAAATACTAGTTTATTACAACTACTTTACAAAAACTATAAATCTACTCCATAACAAAAACATGAACCAACATAAGGACTTTTAGTGTAATTTTTATATAATAAAAATTATAAAAACATATATAATTATGTAATTTCGACATAAAAGAAATGGCTTGTCCATGTAAGGAAATTGTATATCTGATGAATTAAATGAATATTAATAAGAGAGTAGGTGATATGAATTGAAACTAGATTTCAGTACGGTTGGTGAAGCTCTTCTCTTGGCTTTTAATGATTTTATTGACCCAAAGAGTGTCAATTGGACAAATTTGAATTTGACTAATTGACAGATTAGTCCGACTCAACCCACAGTATATCATTCGTAAACCAAATTCCATATCTGATTAATAAGAATGAGATATAAATCTTATTATGATCAAATTAGTAGTGTCATTCGGTCTTGCCACTAATTTTAAAAAAAGTATTGTAATTTTCTTACAATTGTTGTATTTGCATATCATATGTGTGGAGAGAAATTTACCTATAATTTTTTCTACTTGTGGATTGAGAACAAGATAGAAGAATTAGTTAATATTTGGTTGAATTAGGTTACTTACTAACAGAAAATTAATTATAATAATAATTTAATATCAAAGAAAGAAATAGCACAGAAAAAGCAAGAAGAAAAATAAAATAAAGACCGAGAATAAGAATCTGCTAAATTTATACATGCTCTAAAATGGAAAAAATATAGATTATAAATTTTAAAATCTTTTCATGAACATGAATTTACTATGCTTTTGAAATTTAAAAAATTTAAATCTCAAAATATATTTAAAATATTGAAACACATATAAATTATTTGTAAAATCACATTAGAATGGCATGAAGCAAGCACACACAATTACACCCAATTATTTACATTACACAAATTGTATCGTATTATTTATCTGTACATAATTAGTGGAGAATGTTGTGGAATTAAATAAACCAATCCTTCTTTAATATAAAAGTTAGGGGCGTGATTTACACGTTTTATAATGGTGGTGTGGTCGTTGGGTGGACCTGAATCGATAGCTCCCAGCCAGAGTGCTCCACATTTCGGTAGGTCGTCGCTAGGGTGACCGGCTATAGCCGGTGGACCAACTATTTGACTTCGTACTCAAGCAAATCAATAGTGATTAACTTAATAACTTGTAATAAATATCGAATTTACCTTTAAAAATTAATAATTATGATTTCTCCGTATTAAAATTTGAATAATTTATACTAACACCCCTGAGGTTTAAGAAAATTACAGCTAGTTATAATGTATGAAAAGTGAATTTCAATTACCCGGGATTTGGAAAAGTTGAAAAACACCCCCTAACTACCCAATCCTCCATTTGACACACAATGAAAAGTCATTTTTATCTTTGACATTTGTCTTCAACCGCACCAATATGTTATTTTGGTTCTTACTTTGATGAATTAAAATAACTTTTCTATAAAACTAATTGATTGGACTTGCAACTATATTTGTCTATTAAAGCGAACAATAATAATAATTTTAAAATTTTAAAATTTTTAATCTTTATTGAGTCAAATATATAATGGTATCAATTTCATCATGAAACTAAGAAAAAATATAAAAATAACATACAATGTTGAATTACATCAATTACATGCAATTAAACAAAAGTCCTCAATTTAATAATATTTATTTGTGTCAAATTTTAATAATTATTATAATTAAATAAAAAGCTATCAAATCTAATGAGGTTAAAATTTATTAAGATAGTAAATTTATGTGTAATAAAATTAAAAATTCTAATATAAAATAAGTACATAGGGTCAAATTTTATTTATTAGTTCAATTAAATAAATTTTCTTAATTTGTCAACACTAATTAGATGATCTATTTTAACCTAATTGCAATAAAATGAAATAAAAATAATAATTTAAAATATTAGATAAGATCAAATTTTATCAAGTACAATTAAATAAAAATCTCAAACTATCAACCATAGGTGGATAAAAAAAAGAATTAATTATTCTTAAATAAAAAATTTAATATCACAAACCTTATTCCGTTTTTTTACATAAGTAAAATTACATAAATAATCCCTTTGATATGAGTCAAATGTCGTACATTTTAGGCCCCTAGTTATGTATTGTTAAGTCTATATACATCATTATCTTAGAGCTTTTATCCGGTTTGCGTGTTTTGAGACGTTTCAGGATCATATTATGTAAAGTGAGTTAATTTCGGTAAAATAATGATTCAAGATCGTTCGAGAGCAAAAACCGAAGATAAATGACCCATAATAGACCAAAAACAAGTTAAGGATGCAATATTAGTGAAGTGGAATGAAGCTAAGCAAAGAAATGAAACAAATAAGTCAAAACATAAAAAACTATCGAGTACTCGGTAGGCCAAAATCCGCGCCTTAGCGCGAATGATAATGCAAAAACAAAACATTTGGTGCGCCATCATACTATTACCGAGAACTCGAGGTTTTACCCTTCGAGTCCTCGAGATTTCAACTTCGAGAACTTGAGATTACTACCGAGTTCTCGAACACTTACATAGTTGAGCATATTCAAACCACCATAACCTGATCAAAACAACTTTAAATGAAGTGATTCAAAAGGCTAAACTCATCTTTCTTGAAGTCAGTTTTCCAACGCATTTTAAATCACGCAAAAACTCATCCCGTAGCTCAAGATATGATCAAAAATAGTGCAACAGGGATGAAGTTGAAAATCAACTTCGAGTAGTCGAGATTGGCCGACTTCAACTTCATGGGTGGACCCCGTTTTGGCCCCTTTTGACTTGTTTTGCACTCTAGGCTATCTTGGGATGTATTTTAGGCATATTATGGTCAGATTTGACATTTTTTTCTCAACCGAAACACGCAAAGAAAAATTCACTTACGAGGAAAACAATCAACATTCAGACATGACTTGCTCAACCTCTATAAAATAAAGGGTTGGGTTCATAGTTCTGTATCTATCTATCTATCCTTCATCTTTCATTTTTTCAAGGAGAGATCATAGATGAGAGAATAAAGGCACGGAATTGCGTGCCTCAGCAAAGGAGAACAAACGATCATGGAGGCGGTGTCTACATTAACAATGAAAATCACCACAACCATGAACGGCTAAACGGGTATCTAGGGTTTTTAACATACCCCTAACCAAGTAATGTAGCTTTTATTTATTTCAATTGTAATAAGGGGAAACTGAATAACACGTATGTGATGATTGTGTAGATTAGTGAACAAAATATACTTTTATATAATATTCCATATTTATTATCTTTTCGTCTTAGATTGAATGAATGTTTAATTTTACTCAATCATGATTATTCAATATGAGCTAAAACTCGGATGCTTAATTCATGATTTTTTACACAATGGTGGTCATTAATATGCAATTTAGGTTTGGACAGGCCATATTGAGGGAATGCGAATTAACATGCTTTAGTTTATTTCATTGCACTGTAAGAGTAATTTAGAGTGATATAGATAGCATTCACAAGTCATGTTATTATGAATATGGGTTGTATCCGAGTTGGATAGATTATTTCTTTTTTGGGATTAGGGTTTGCTGATGTTGTAAGCCTATATCTGATTCACATATGATGGATCACCTTTTACAATTGAATGAATATAAGTTTATATTATGCGGCTAGTGGTGACGTTAGAAATACCCTAAAATATGTCTCTATTGTTTCTATCTCAAATATATTTGTATTTAGTTTATTTAATTTAATTATTTATTAGTTAATAATCAAAACTCAAATCAAATTGTCTTAGCAATTCAAGAGTATTACTTTGCTAAAATTTAGAGTACGACTTAGTCATTGTGGATTCGAAAACCCTATCATAAGTATACTATACTACAATACGATTCGTGCATTTGCGATAGGTAAAACTAGGTCAATATCGAGGTCTTATTCTTAATCATTATTTTTACCAACCTAGTTAGCCGATCACCCTTAAGCAAAAAATATATATAGAGTAAAATTTCATGTATTAAGTATAACTAAATAAAAAGATCGAATATACCAACCTTAATTGAGTGAATTTATCTAATTAACTCCTAAAAAAACTAAATTTTCAATTTGAGAAATAATAAAGTATTCCAATTAAGGTTAATGAATTGAATTGTGTAAAGTGATATAATTGAGAAGGGGTATTATAGACATTTAAGGCACCAAATACTTTTATGGTTCTTTAATTAATTTTATTCAATGATATTATTGATATTTCACACTATTTTTGAAGCAACCTTATTGACAGGGGTTGAGTGTTCACAAAATGTAGTTGTAATTTATCCAAACCTCAAAGGGTGGTATTGTAATAAACCCTATTTTTTTAATATATACCACCAAACTATTTGAAAACTTTCTAATATCACGGTGTTGTTAAATTACTTTTTTTTTTGGTTAATTACAGTCACACCCTCTGAGGTTTGCATTTTGTAAACACTCATCCCCTTATCAGTAAAGTTACTTCCAAAAGAGTGTGAAATATCAACAATATCCTTGAATGAAATTAATGGAAAAAATATAAAAATATAGGTGCGTTAAATGTTTTTAATACCCATTTTCAATTATATCACTTTACAACACTCAATTCATTGACCTTAATTGGAGTACTCTATTATTTTTCAAATTGGGAAATTATATTTTTAATAATTAATTGAAGAAATTTCACTCTATTAAGACTGACATGTTCGATCTTTTTCTTTAGTTATACTTAAGATACATGAAAATTTGACATATATATATTTTTTTGTTTGGGGACTTATTTATGTAATTTTACTTATTTTAAAAAGACGGAATAAGATTTGTGATATTGAAATTTTTATTTAAGAATAATTAATTCTTTTTTATTCATCTAGGGTTGATAGCTTGAGATTATATATTTAATTGCACTTGATGAAATTCGATCTTATCTAATATTTTGAAAATATTAATTTTATTTTATTTTATTGTAATTAGGATTAAAATAGATAATCTAATTAGTGTTGACAAATTAATATTTTTTGTTTAATTGAATTAATAAATAAAATTTGACCATATGCACTTGTTTTATATTATAATTTTTATTATTACACATAAATTTATGATCTTAATAAAATTTGACCCGATTATATTTGATAGTTTGACTTTTTTTTTGTTTAATTATAACAAATTATTAAAATTTAGCACAAATTAATATTAAATTGAGGACTTTTGTTTAGTTGCATGTAACTGATCTAATTTAACATTGTGCGTTATTTTTATATTTGAGTTGTTTTTTCCTTAGTTGCATGATGAAATTGACACAATTATGTATTTGACCTAATAAAAGTTTTAAAAAAATAAGAATTTGTATTTAATTAATATTATTGTTTGTTTGCAGAAACAAATATAATAGTAAGTCCAATCGATTAGTTTTATTGAATGGTTATTTTAATTCATCAAAATAAAAATCAAGGGTAAAAAAGAACACATAGAGATGTGTGATTGAAGACAAAAGTCAAATGGTAATAATGATATTTCATAGTATGTCAAATGGGAATTTGGGTAGTTATGGGAGTGTATGCTAACTTTTTCAAATCTCAGGATGCAATTAAAATATACTCTTCAAACCATGCATCTAGCTGTAATTTTTCTCAAACTTGAGAGAAGTGTTTCAGCGTAAATAATTCTTTTTTTTTCAAACAATGTGGCACTCAAATCATATGTTAAACTTTCTTTCTTTCAGGATCTGAATTAGTATCATTTTCATTTTTCACTTTCTCTAATATTGCTTTTTGTATTATTCTTGCCATTATTTCCTACACATTTATCACTTGAATTAACTTGCTGAAGTTTATCAATGATAAAAAATAATTTATACGAATTTCTAAACTACAATAAATTAATAAGAAATTGTTTAATTTGACGGGAAGGATACAAGACACACAAATGAAATATAAAGAGAAAATTAGACTTTAGTGACAAATACCAAATAAAATACTTCATTCGTCCCAAAATAAGTGTCCACTTTCATAACTTTATCCGTTTCAAAATAAGTGTTCAGTTTCGAATCTCAATAAAATATAATCTTACACTTTCTCAACATATCCCTCTTCATCAACTTAAAAAAATAATGGATCCCACAAAAAACTAAAACTATACTATATTGTCAAATGACAAATTTAAAAACACAAAGTATCCCAAAAAATTTGAAAAATATGTGGATACTTATAGTAACTCTAAATTAAATGACCATAAATTACATGAACATGTTTAGAAGAGGATTCCAGTTCCACCTTCTTCAATGAAGAAATTAAATTACTGGTAATTAGAAGGGGGATAGGGTACATTTGTGTAATTCTAAATGCATTTAAAAACATTATTGGAAGTTGAAATCAAATCAATGATTTTCATTGCAGTGTCCAAAATTTATGACATGGCGCAAATCTTTTTTCACATGGTTTAAATGTTTAAAATTGATGAATTGAAACTGATTGTTATTAGTAGTAGTTCATAAATTAAAGATGGATGAGAAATGTTAAAACTGATTGTTATTATTTGTAGTTCATAAATTAAAGATGGATGAGAAATTAACATGTTGGAAGCAAGGTTGTTAGAATTTTAATTCTACCTAATAAAATTTTATGATTTTGTAATTATTCTGTACGATTTTACTACATTTTTATAATAATTTGACGATTTCACCCTTCATATAAAATGCCCAAAAATTTTATGATTTAGTCCAATATCTCAATATATGACATAAATTTATGATAAAATATTTAAAGGGACAATGTATTAGAAAATTTTCAAATTTTCAATATGATTTAGATTTTGAAATTAAATATTTAATTATTTAAAAAAATTAATACGAATTACTAGAATCTTACGATTTTACAATTTTGATTCTACGGACCCCAAAATAATTCTACCTAATATCCCAATTCTGGTTAGAAATGAAGTTCCATTAAGTTAGTGAAATGAATTCAAACATTAAAAGCTATATGATTTATGTGTGTAGCGTTACACTAGTTAGTTATTTTTAAAAGGAAAATGAATCATAACAATTCCAATGTTAAAAAAACAAATCTCATTATATTGTGAAATGCAGATCATTCTATTTTTTTTTCTTATATCTTCATTTATTTTATAAAGCATTCACTTCTGAATAATAATTGAATCTATCTCAAAGTGGTCTAATACTATTTCAACATGACTAAAATTATATAAAATGAAATTGAGGCAAATTTTCTCTTTTATGAATTTTTGTGCATTTATCAAAATGTATCATCCCTCTAAGCTCACATTTTTTTTTTAAAAAAATAAAAATTAATCGCGCGTCTAATTTATAATGAACCATATTAGTATTGTTTTTCCTTAATAGATTTTTAAAAAAAGTCTATACGACAAATTAGAGGGGTTTTTTCTTTTCAATAAAATAAATAAGAATACAAATCAAGATACGACAAGAAAGATAAACAAGGTGTTGCGTCCTCATTTGCCAAGACAATGACCCGAAGGACACTTGGCATAACCATATAGTTTGGACCACTTGTGGGGTCCATCTAGAGTCACGCGCTTAATCAAGCAAATACAGAACGTACACGTGGCGAAATCAAAGCACATGGGACCACCTAAGAGTTGTAGTCCTCCGCCGCCGGCTTAATTAAAGCGACACTGTGGAGGTGGGGACCACAGAGAACAAGTTGAAGAGGGGACCAGGTATATGTGTAAACAACAACTGCATACATAAGAGGGTGTTGGACTATGATGCTCTCAAGTCACACAACATTAATTCAATCCAATTTTTATTTTTTTTACAAATA
The DNA here is from genome assembly GCA_963922005.1 of Cornus suecica. NCBI lineage: Eukaryota > Viridiplantae > Streptophyta > Magnoliopsida > Cornales > Cornaceae > Cornus > Cornus suecica. The sequence continues at coordinate 98,973,104 of OY998238.1, forward strand.
AAATAAAATATATAAATAAATGGACAAAACTTCTCATCTATTTTTGTTTCTAGTGATGAGATAAAAGCTCTTCAACACCCTATTTATTAACTTATCTCAAATTATTGATTATATATTGTAACATTATTTAGACATATTACATATTTCCCCAGTATTTTTAATATTCACATTCAATTTCAATTCCGATTCGATTCGATTTTGTTTCAATCTAAATTAATTATATTCTATTTTGTTTCAACTTGATTTGGTTCTTTATTCATCAACTCAGTTTTGATTTTTAACCAAAAAAAACAAACTAAATAAATAAAGAAATTGACACAACTTCTCATCTTTGTTTTGTTTCTAGTGGACAGATGAAAGCTTTCAAAGGAGAGGGATTGTCATTTATTGACGAACGCTAATTGTTCTAAGAGGCTATTATCATAAAACCTCCAAAATACCATGTAGTTTAAAAAAAAATTCTATAATTTTCAATTTAATCAATTACACCCTTTATAATATTATGAAAATACCCTTCAAAATTTTAATTTATTTCATTTAAATTTTAATTCATTTCATTTAATCTCAATTAAACTCTAATTTTTTTCATTTATTACAAATCCACTTTCTCTCACTCATTTACTCCAAAACTCTAATTCATTCCATTTATAACTGTAATGGTTGAAATATTTGGCCCAATTATAGATGGGCCATTGGACTGATGGGCCGACGACGGATGGGCCAGAGACCGATGGGCCGGAAGGCGGATGGGCTGAAAACAAGCAGGCCGAAAACAACAATGGGCCCATGGAAAATTCTAGAAGCTAAAGTGTGATCCACAAGGCAAGAAGTAATCCAATTATAGTATGGAGAGTCCAAATAAGGTTAGGGTTTATCAAATCCCTTGATTTAAGGGGTTGATAAACCTGGGTACATGGGCTTGACCCATTTATCACAACTTGTATAAATAGAGGACTTTGATTAATGAGAAAGGATCCAAAGTTTTAACCAAATATCTATTGTGTAACTTTTCTGCATTTACACAATTGGCGCCGTCTGTGGGAAACCCTATTATTGAAGTTTTTTTTTCAATAAGCTTCCCACCCTCTACAAAAAGCTAAGATTCATTCTACCAATGGCGATTACACGATCACAACAGACCGATTTGCCTCCAAACGGAGGCCAACAACCAGAAGATCCGATCAGAAGAGCCCTTGAGGAAAGAACCGCCGAGTTAGAAAGACAGAACGCCGAACTGGCAGCAAAACTGGCTCAACTGCAGAACCTACAGGAGACCCATGATGACGAACAATCCAACCAGCACGAACGATCCGTGGGCCGCCAGACAGACAAAGAAGACCTACCCGCTAGAGCCCACGACGGTCGTGAAGAACAGGCCGAGTCATCCTTACAGGTTCTTGGGGTACGCGACCCCGAGGAGGTCCTGACCATGAAAAAACTGGAAGAAATCATGTCAAGATTCCAACGAGACGTGCTCAGGGACCTGAAAGTACAGACCCCAATCGATCTGGCATCTGAGGCGTCCATAGACGCCGTTCAGACACCATTCACCGTCTCGATCACCAGCGTGCCCTATCCGGAAAGGTTCAGATTACCGAAGTTCATCCTGTTCGATGGTACAAAAGATCCAACCGAACACATCTATCACGTCCATACCAAGATGAACGTTTACAACGAAAACGAGGCCTTACTCTGCAAAGTTTTCCCCACCAGCCTGACCGAAGCAGCCCTCCTATGGTTCAGAAAACAACCGCCCCGATTGATCGGTAGTTGGCTCAGACTCTGCGAGTTATTTATCGCACAGTACTTTGGCAATAAAAGGCAGAAGAAGACTATCTCCAGTCTGTTCACCATGATCCAAGAAAAGGGCGAATCCCTGAAAATTTTTGTCTCACGGTTCAATGTGGAGATGTCTTCAATTGACAACTGCGATCAACATTCAGCCGTCGAAGCCTTCAGAATGGCCCTGATCCCTGGAACCAAGTTCCATCAGTCCCTAGTCAAAAGGCCGCCGGCCGATATTGGAGAGCTCAACTCTAGGGCACAGGGGCACCTCCGAATAGAAGAAGAGTTGGCCATACGACAAAGAAGGACCGCCTTTGCAACAGTAGAGGCCAGAGCGTCCGAACCTTCCAGGATAAAGGATCGGGCACCAGACCGGAAGAGACCGAGCGCACCTCCTGCTCCTTCCCCGGCCCCAGAGAAACGACCAAGGTTTGAGGAGAAGGTCACCCCCTTAAAAGTAACCTTGGCAAAGCTGTACCAGGAAACAAATAGCAAAGGAATCTACCGGTCACCACCTCCCATCAGACAGCCGATGGACCAAAGGGATATGTCGAGGCACTGCGCCTTCCATGGCGAATACGGGCACCACGCTAATGAGTGCAGAAGCCTCCGGAGACAGGTGGAAGCCATGATTGCCAAAGGAGAATTGACCAAGTATGTTGCCAAGGAAGGAGCCCGATCAGATCAAGCGACGCATGCCCCTACCAAGGGGGCTTTGGGACAACCCGTGCGGGTCATTCACATGGTTCATGGAGGGCCCAGTCGGTCAGAAGCGGAAGAAACTCGTAGATCACAGATGCGGCAAGCCCAGAAGTTACGAAGGGTTGGAGAAGTCACCAAGTTTCGAAGCCCGAAGGAGGATGCCCGGATTACTTTCACCTCTGCGGATATGCAGAATATTCAGACACCTCATGACGACCCCCTGGTTATCTCCCTCATGGTCTCCAACTGCCTGATCAAGAGGGTAATGGTCGATCCAGGAAGCAGCGCCAACATTATCACCAAATGGGCCTTTGAGAAATTGGAAATCAGCCCCCAGGAAATAGTCCCATCCAAAAGCCCGATAGCAGGATTCGATGGAAAGAGAGTGGAACCGGTGGGGGAAATCCAGCTACCAGTAACGGCAGCAAGACGCACACTCCGAGAGACTTTCGTGGTGGTGGATGTCAAACCTTCCTATAATCTCCTCATGGGAAGATGATGGATCCATCGTATGCACGAAGTCCCTTCTACCATGCATCAGGTCATGCGGTGTATCGACCCGAACGGAGTTGACGTAATCGATATCAGGGGAGATCAGGTAGCAGCAAATGAGTGTTATGCAGTCACGATGAAAAGTCTAAAAAAGAGTACGGAACCGGAACAAAAGTCGCGGTCCAAGACAGTACTTGATGCCAAATAGCAATTACAGGAGGGCGGCTCGGGATCACCGGTAGCAGTTGAACCACTACTGGAGGTTCAAATTTGTCACGATCGCCCCGAAAGATTTACCTATGTTGGTTCAGGCCTCAATCCACAAGAAAAAGAGGAAATGGAATCCCTTCTCCAATCCAATGCTGACATATTTGTGTGGAGCCATATGGACATGACCGGTATTGATCCATCAGTAGCCCTGCATTCTCTCAATGTGGATCCCAGCGCAAAGCCCATTAGACATAAATAGAGACGAATGGGGGCCCATCAAAATCAGATCATAGCCGAAGAAGTCAATCGGCTTCTGCAAGCAGGATTCGTTAAGGAGGTTCAGTATCCTTCCTGGTTGGCAAACGTGGTGGTGGTCCAGAAGAAAAACGACAAGTGGAGGGTATGTGTTGACTTCACTGATTTGAATAAAGCATGCCCAAAAGACTGTTTCCCTTTACCAGAGATCGACCAGATGGTAGATGCCACCGCAGGATTCGAACGCCTGAGTTTTCTGGACGCATACTCTGGCTATAACCAGATCCGAATGGATCCAGAGGACCAGGAAAAGACTGCCTTCATCACTGAGTCAGGTACATTTTGTTATACAGTTATGCCTTTCGGACTAAAGAATGCAGGAGCTACCTATCAGAGGTTGGTCAGAAGGGTGTTCCAAGGGATGATGGGATCCACCATCGAAGCCTACATCGATGACACAGTGGTCAAAAGCAAGGTAAAAGGAGACCATCTAGCCGACCAACAGTAGGTATTCAATACCCTCCGGAAGTACAATATGAAGCTCAATCCAGCCAAATGTTCCTTCGGAGTATCCTCAGGCCAGTTTTTGGGACACATAGTTGATCGGACGGGAATACAAGCTAGCCCTGCGCAAGTCAAAGCTCTCGTAGAAACAGCTGAGCCAAAGTCCCGGAAAGAGATCCAGGTGCTAACCGGCAGAATAGCAGCCCTAAGTCGTTTCATCTCTCGGCTAACCGATCGGTGTAGGCCGTTCTTTCAGGCAATAAAAGCGGCACAAGGAGAAGTCTGGGGGCCAGAGCAAGCGGAGGCCCTACACAAACTCAAAAGTTACATGGCAAAGCCCCCGATTCTGGCAACCCCCGAAGCCGATGAGCCGCTGCACCTGTATTTGGCCATTTCAGTAACATTTACCAGCGCCGCCCTGGTCAAGGAGGGCAAAGGGTACCAGACACCAGTTTTCTACACCAGCAAATCCCTTGCTGATGCAGAAACCCGTTATTCAAAGCAGGAGAAGCTGGTACTATCGCTGATCAATGCTAAGCGACGTCTACGGCATTATTTTGAAGCACACCCGATCATAGTACCTACTGTAACTCCGATCAGATCCATAATGGCGAAACCTGAGTTATCTGGGAGAATATCAAAATGGGCGATTGAACTGGGGATTTTTGACATAACCTATGTCCCCCTAACGGCCATCAAAGGACAAACAGTAGCTGATTTCCTGTTAGAAACAGAAACTGCTGACTCCACAGAAGAAGGTGAACCGGGATTATGGTTCGTGTTCGTAGACGGATCATCCAACATCAACGGGGCAGGGGTCGAGGTAGTACTCGTAACACCGGATGGTACCAAAATCCAACAATCCGTTAGACTGGAATTTCCAGCTTCTAACAACGAGGCGGAGTATGAAGCCATCCTTGCAGGAATTCGGTTAGCCCGAAGCCTTCAGGTCCAGAAAGCAGAGGTGCGAAGTGACTCCCAGCTAGTCGTGCGACAGTTACATGGGGAGTATGAAACCCGAGAGCCGAAGATGGAAGCCTACAAGAATCTAGTTCTAAGAGAGGCTGAAGAGTTCCAACAAATAAACTTTGAACAGATTCCCAGAGGGGATAATTCTGCAGCAGATCATCTGGCTAACCAAGCCTCCGCCACAAAAGAAAGTATGACTCGCACTGTACCAATGGACTTCATTGCCCGATCCAGCTTGGAACCCCCCGAAGAAGTAATGGTTATCCCATGGGAACCAAGTTGGATGGATCTGATAGTAGATTATCTGAGATTTGGTACATTGCCTGAATCAAAATCAGAAGCCCGGAAGATAAGAATGAAGGCAGCCAGATATGCCCTATACAACGGCCAACTATACCGAAAGTCTTTTTCCGGACCATACTTGAGATGTCTGACCCCCTCAGAGGCATCGGCAGTCATGGAAGAGATCCATGCAGGAGCTTGTGGCAATCACTCTAGAGGAAGGTCCCTGGCTCATAAAATCCTCACCCAGGGGTATTTCTGGCCCTACTTGGCAAGGGACGCTGAAATTTAAGTCAGACACTGCAAAAAATATCAGTTTCATGGAGATGCCATTCACCCACCGTCGGAGTTCTTAAACCCAACTATTGTTCCTCACCCTTTCGCCCGATGGGGCATAGACATCGTAGGTCCTCTCCCTCAGGCAATACGATGCACCACACACGTTCTCCTGGCCATCGATTATTTTACCAAATGGGTGGAAGCGGAGGCATACCCCACCATAACAGGCAGCCATGTTATAAAATTCATCTGGAGCCACATCATCTGTAGGTTCGGCCTACCCCGAACCATAATGATGGACAATGGCACCAACCTGGACAACAGAAGGGTTCAAGCATTCTTATCAAAGTATGGGATCAATCAAAACACTTCTTCCGTCGGCTACCCGCAGGGAAATGGGCAAGCTGAAAGGACGAATAGAACAATTTTTGACACACTGAGAAAAAAACTTGAAGACGCAAAAGGGGCTTGGTTGGAGAAATTGCCAGAGGTGTCGTGGTCCTATCGGACTACTCCGAGACAGCCAACTAGAAAAACCCCTTTCGCCATGGCTTATGGGGCCGAAACAGTTATCCCGACCGAGCTAAAAGTACCTACTTTAAGGAGTCAAGCCTGGGAAGAAGGTCCAAACAATCAGCACCTAGCCCATGATCTAGATCTTCTGGAAGAAAAACGGGAAGTCGCCGGGATAAGACTGGCTGCCTATCAGCAGCAGGTCAGAGCACGTTTCAATCAGAAAGTCAAAAGAAGAGAATTCCAAGTAGGCGATATGGTGCTCAGAAGGAAGATTGGTATTGTACGCAAATTACGAGAGACATGGGAAGGACCTTACACAGTGGTTGAGGTTATCGGACGCGGTGCTTATCGGGTTCAGAAGAACGAAACAGGCCACCTCGAGTCCAACTCTCAGAATGCTTATCGGTTAAAGAGGTATTATCCTTAGATAGTTGCTTTTCTTGTTAAGAAATAAAACTGTGTCTTTCTATGACACCTTTGTTACGAAGCATCTGTGCCCGATATCGGTACCTCTGCTTCATGATTTTCAAATTCATTTCAATAAAAATAAATTCTACTTTTGTGCAAGGCTCTAGGATTATAAAATTTCCTAAGTGTTTGAGTTCAAACCTGATTTGAACAAACCAGAGGATGAAACCAAGCCTTAGGGGCCAAATGCCCGAAGGCTTTACAATTTGCTAAAAATTTCCTAAGTGTTTGAGTTCAAACCTGATTTGAACAAACCAGAGGATGAAACCAAGCCTCAGGGGCCAAATGCCCGAAGGCTTTACAATTTGCTAAAAATTTCCTAAGTGTTTGAGTTCAAACCTGATTTGAACAAACCAGAGGATGAAACCAAGCCTCAGGGGCCAAATGCCCGAAGGCTTTACAATTTGCTAAAAATTTCCTAAGTGTTTGAGTTCAAACCTGATTTGAACAAACCAGAGGATGAAACCAAGCCTCAGGGGCCAAATGCCCGAAGGCTTTACGATTTGCTAAAAATTTCCTAAGTGTTTGAGTTCAAACCTGATTTGAACTAACCAGAGGATGAAATTCACACTAAATGTGTGAATTTAGAATAAATAATAAATAGCCTCAGGAGCCATATGTCCGAAGACTCGATTGCTTCATAAAAGCTAAGTACGAAACGATAAAAACCCACACAAAAGACGAATAATTACTGGAAAAAAGGGATAAAAGTTCTTGTTCATTAAAAATGGAGGAAGTTACAAGAAATTAGCCCATTGGGGGAAACAAAAACATATAAAATTGCCCTGGCTACTTTTCGGGAGGATGGTATTCTTTCCCCTTCAGGAGGGCAGCAAAGCGCTCCTCGTTCTCAGAGGCAGGAGGGTTTTCATAAGGAAAGGGTATTCCCATATGGGCATCGAATGCCTCTGCGGTCTTGAATTCCCGGGATTCCAGAGGGATATGCTCCATTTCGTGCCTACATCTCCAGGCCCTGACCGCTCAAAGGTCACAGATGACACTGTATCTTTTGAACATGTCAAGCCCTCCCAGACGGCACATCTCTACCTTTTCCCGCTCCAGTGAAAGAAGCCTTTCTGATTCTGCCAAGAGTTTATCAGATTCAGCTTTTTCAGCTGCCATCTGCCTAGCAACCTCCTTCGCTTTTTCCAGCTCGGCAGCCAGAACCAGCTTTTCGGCAATCAGGGTTTGCTTTTCCGCCTCACCGGTTTCCAGAAGAGTCTTCTGTTCAGAAACGGTCTGGCGCAGACCATCCGCCTCATTGACTAGAGAAACCAGGTTGATCTCATTCTGCTTTATTTGGGCCTTCATACCGGCCATCTCTCTGACATCAGCCTCAAGGAGGCTGTTGTAGGCCTGAACGCCGTAGAGAAGCTGCACAATAAAAATTGGATTATTACACAAATAGCGGTCAACAACCAAAATAGAAAGCACAAATTGATAATTGAAGTCTTTTACCTCCATAACCATTATCGAAGTCTTCTTAGCCAGATCAGTCCTGGTGATTTTTGACTGAGTCGCCCTATCAGCTGGTGTCCAGATCCCTTTGGCCATAGCCCGAAGAGCTTCAAGATGGTTAAAGGTGATTTGATCAGCACAAACTGGAGTTCCATTTGGCAATAGAAACTTAGGCTCCCAAGGGATCAGAGCTTGGGATGATTCAGGGGCAGCAGGAGCCTTGCTTGAAGAAGCATTCTCGGCTTGTGCCCTGGCCCTTTTAGTACCCACTCCACCAGTTGTACTGGATCGGGTCGGAGCATTGACAGGAGGCGGAGGAGGAACCGATGGGTTCTGCGCTAGTGGCGCTGGCGGGCTCCGAACAGGAGGAGACACCGAAGTCGAAGGCGGTGCTGTTGACAGCGGCACAACATCAACAAGCGTAATCCCTTCGGGAACTTGAGGGATTCTGGCGGACATAGGTTTGTCAGGCAAGTCCATCCTGTCAACACCAGCGCCCAAGTTAGAGATCGATTTAAGATTGTCCAGGGTCAGCAGGTCAGTAGCCGATCGGGTCTTTCCCCAAACATGGGTTTTCAAGAGACCTATCCGCTGTTTTATAAAGGTAAGGGGAAGATCCTTGTCCTCATAACCTAAAAATTTGAAGGCGTAGTCCCCCCGGTGAAGGTCACAATGGTCACAGAGGCAAGAAGCCTTATGAAGGGGGCGGTAGACAGGCAGGCGAATGGGACCGAACTTGTCGGGGATCGGGAAAATACGAGAAAAAGGGTACGACCACTTGCCACTCACTACTACCATTCGTTCTTTCCATCCCTTGTCCGATTTTTCAGTATCGGTACAGATGCTGCGGCCGTGAAAGGGGAAAAGGTTGTATCTACCTCTGCTCGCTCTGGCATTTTGGAAAAAATAACAAAGGAGGAGGTCGGCCAGCCCTAAGTTCAGATCCATATTCCTATTGTACAACAGTAGCATGGATATGATCCTAATGCTGTTCGGGTTCAGTTGAAGAGGGTGCAACCCAAGCATGAAAAATACATAGTGAAAAAAGGGATGAAGAGGAAACCTTAGAACCCTAAGATGAGATGCCGATAGCAGAATGCTACCGGGGGCTAGGCCCTGGCTCTGGGTAAAATCTAGGTAACCAGGATAGGGGGACACATCAACGTCCTGTGGAACATGGGTCTCAGCCCGAAGGTGTTTGACGTCCACTTCAGGTCAGGTCCTCTTAAGTGGGGCCACTACGAATGGTTCAGAAGGTTTGGATTTCGCAAGACCGGTCGCTGAGGAACCCGGAAGGTTAGTACTTTTGAGAGTGGTCTTTCTGGTTCCTTTAGAAGCAGGCTGGGGAGTGTCACTGCTAGTAGAATCGGTACCTGAGACAGAAGGTAAAGCTACTTCCTCTACCGACCGGGTATCGTCACTATCGGACATAACGTTAAGAAATGTAGAAGAGACAAAATGAGGTAAAAGTGATAAATTAAAGAAAGAAGAAAGGAAGAAAACCGATCGACTTACTTAGTTGACGAAGGAAGAGTTACAAAAGCTCTAAGTAACAGCAGGTTTCTATGGTATCTGAGATGAGCGACGGAATGAACGGCGGCAATGACAAAGAAACAAATCCCAGTAATGAAGAGCTAAAGAAGGCAGAGACAAGAATATAGATTTACAAAGTATGAAATGTGATGAGAAGTGAAGAAAAAAGGGGGTTTTTATAGAAGGAGAGAAGGAAGCCAAAAAGGCTGCACAAAGTCCAAAAGGCACGCCAAAGCCGTCATGGTGCGAGATTTAAGGGAGTAATGGCCTCACGTTTTGGCATATCATTAAGTAGACAATGATGACATGACAACTCATCATCTTCATTTCCCATAAAAACTATTAGTGTATATATACATAGGTATTTACATTTATTAGGTCATGGGCTTTAGAAAGAATGTCAAGCCCATAACCTCAGGGGCCTGTGTAATGGTTGAAATATTTGGCCCAATTATAGATGGGCCATTGGACTGATGGGCCGACGACGGATGGGCCAGAGACCGATGGGCCGGAAGGCGGATGGGCTGAAAATAAGCAGGCCGAAAACAACAATGGGCCCATGGAAAATTCTAGAAGCTAAAGTGTGATCCACAAGGCAAGAAGTAATCCAATTATAGTATGGAGAGTCCAAATAAGGTTAGGGTTTATCAAATCCCTTGATTTAAGGGGTTGATAAACCTGGGTACATGGGCTTGACCCATTTATCACAACTTGTATAAATAGAGGACTTTGATTAATGAGAAAGGATCCAAAGTTTTAACCAAATATCTATTGTGTAACTTTTCTGCATTTACAATAACAAACTCACTTTCAATATAAATTACAATTTTAACACAATTCAACTCTAACTTCTTCCATTTATCACAAACCCACTTTCAATTTAAATTTAAATTTTAACCCAATTCAACTATAATTCCTTCCATTTATCACAAACTCACTTTCAATTTAACTCATTTAATCCAAAACTCTAATTTCTTTCATTTATCACAAACTCAATTTCAATTTAAATTTCAATTTCAAACCAATTTTAATTTATAATTATATATATCTCTTTATATAATTATAATCATATATACGTATATATATATATATACATATACATAATTATATATATAAATAAGTATGTATATATGATTATATATATAGTGATATATATATAGTTATAAATTGAATTTGGGTTTGTAATAAATGAAAGGAATTAGAGTTTTGGAGTAAATAAGTTAAATTGAAAGTGAGTTTGTGATAAATATAAGAAATTATAGTTAAATTGGGTTAAAATTTAAATTTAAATTGAAAATGAGTTAGTGATAAATTTAAGGAATTGAAATTTAATTGAGATTTAAATTAGAGTTTGGAAGGATATTTTTGTAATGTTTTAGAGGACAGAGGGATATTTGATTAAATTGAAAATTATAGAGAAGTATTTGAAATCATAGAATTTTTTTTTGAATAATTTAAAAATCATAGTGGGTTTTTTTTATAATAGCCCTTATTCTAACACTATTATTGACTTATCTCTAAATCGATTAAAGATTGTAACATTATTTTGAAATTAATGTAACCTTTACCGTTCATAGTTTGAAACACTTAATTTATTTTACAACTTGCAAATACAATTATTAGGGGGTAAAATGCAAACAAAAAAAAACCTAAATTATTACACTTTTGCAACTAACCCCCTCAACTACAACAAAACCCCTTAAATTATTGATTTATTGCAATTTGCCCCAATTTTATTACAAAAGACTATCCTACCCTTCTTAGTATATTTGTTAATTCTTTAAATAATCCTTCACTTATTATCCTAGTAAAACAAATTATAGAAAAATGAAAACTTGTTTTTATAAATATATATTCATAAATAACTAACTATTTACTTAAAAATTAAACATTTTTTATTTTTTTCATGTTATATATGTAAATGGCTAATTCCTTAAGAATTTTAAACTTTTTACTTAATTGTTTTATTTAAATAACCTAAAAATATTATTTAAAAAATTGTGTATATTTATGTAAATTTGAATGGAGAATATTCCATCAATTTAGTATCAATTGGTTCATATTCTATGTTAATAAGAAAAAATGATTAAGTAAAGTTCAATGAAAAAAGGACAGTTTGGTTATTTATGAAAAAAATATAAGAAAATGGAACAATTTGTAACAAAATTTGATAGTTCAGAGGGTTTGTTGCATCATTTATAATTCAAGGAATTTATTGCATTTTACCCAATTATTAGATATATATATATATTACTAAATGTGAATACAAAAAGTTCACACTTTTTTAAGAAACTCACACAGTCATATAAGACTCGAACCTCATACCTCATTTAATTTGAAAATGAATGAAAATACCACGATACCACAAATTCATTAGTAAAAGGGTAAATTATGGTTTCACCCCTATTGATAGTATAAATTACACCCGTATCCCCTTTATTTTTATTAATTACAGTTTCACCCCTTATTTGTAAATTATAGTTTCACTTTCACCCCCTCAACTCATTCTTTGGCGAGGTCAAACCGGGTCAACCAAAATCTGAGATGCGAAATGACCAAATTATCCTTATATGTGTGTAAAGACTTGTTTGTCCATCCAAAATGATGTGAAATACCTAAACTATCATCATCACTTTTATATATATATATATGTGTGTGTGTGTGCATAAATATAGAGATGTATATGTAAGAAAAAATTGATTATTGGGTATTGGGTAAATTCAATCTATATTCATATTGGCTCCAAAATCAACAAACACTTCCTATAAGAAACATGATTTAGACAAAAAATATCAAAAAATCAACACACTCATTTAGATATATATGTGCGTATATATATATAGATAGATATATAGAGAGATAGAGATATACATAGATATAGAGATATATATATATAGTTATATATGTATATATATGTGCGTGTATATATAGATAGTTATATATGTATATATATGTGCGTGTATATATATAGATAGTTATATATATATAGATATATATGTGCGTATATATATAGATAGATATATATGTCCCTTTTTTTTTTCTATCATTGAAAATGGACAATTAATTGAGTATGGGTAGGAATTGAGGTTTGATAATTGGTAGTTTATTTTAGGGTTAGAGTTTGATTTGAGGGATTTTAGGAGAGAGTAGGGGTGAGATGAAGAAGATGATGCAAGGCTAAATAGGTAATTTAGCATAAAAGAATATTTAATTATTTAAAATAAATATAAAAAGGGGTTTAAGAGTAATTTCAGATATCCGGTCGCCGGATATGAATTTCAGGGAGTGAAACTGTAATTAGCAAAAATAGAAGGGATGCGGGTATAATTTACACTATCAATAGGGATGAAAGTATAATTTACCCATTCTAAAAAAGTCCACTCTTATTACTAACAGGGTGTGCAATTTGACCTTTTCACTCAAACCATACAACATAAAGTTTTTCTTGATTATTAAAAGTGATAATATGGTTGAATTGAACTTATCTTGTACGGCTGGAATTGCAATATTTTCATATCCCGAACACAATGTATTGCGTGTTATAATTTGTCTACATCAAAATTAATTAAATTTATAAATGACTACCAAGCTATTTAATGCAATCTTTATCTTTTATTTAGCTTGAGACCGATATAAAACTAAAACACGTATGATTCTTTTTTTTTATCTATAATTTTAATTTTCTTTTAGAAAACTAGCATACTACTTATTTATAGTTGAATCTAACTAGTTTATTGTGAGCTATAAGACACGGAGATGTGCGCCACACTTAACTGCTGAAAGAAGTATACAATGTTTTTTTTTTAAAAATTTATTTCTTACATAATCAAATATTTATCTTTTCTTTTGACAAGTTCTTAGGCTTCGTTGGATAGGAGTGACTTGAAAAGATTTGGAAAGATCTTATATTGGTTGTTTATTTTCTCAACATTACTTGTTCCAAAATACTTTGTCCAATTTCGAATCCGAATATAATATAATCTTATACTTCTTCAAATTATTCCTCTTCATTAACTTCAAAAAATAATGAATCATACTAAAAATTACAACTATATTATATTATTAAAGGGTAAAATTGGAAATATGAAATAACCAAAAAAATATTAAAAAATCAGACTTTGACAACTAATATGAGACCGATGGAGTAAAAGATTTGGATGGATAATTTATCCATCCAAAACCCTTGGTTTGCCATCCTTCCAAAAGTGAGAAGATTTTGAAAGAAATGATAACAATTTAAGTATTATTTTATATTGAAAAAATACCCTCTACAATTAAAAGAACAATTTTATTAATTAAATGATATAATAATAATTTAGTTATTATATTTTCTTTTCTTTTTTCTCATCTAACTTATCCAAACAATAATAATATTATTTCTTTCATTTCCTTCATAATATATTCAAATATGAATTTAAAATATTACTATCATTTTTTTCTTTTATTATCTCATAACTAATATTATCATTTATTTTTCTTTTTCTCTTCTTTATCCAAACGATGCCTTAGTTCTAGATTTTTTAAAAGCCTAAATAAATTAGAAAGGGATGGCTTGCATAGAGCATGTGATCTTTAAACAGATATGAGCAACACATATATATTGATATAGGTGAATGACACGAAACTCTCCATCTAATATGAATATAATGCATGTAACCCCTTATGGTTTTCAAGAACCTCTATCATCATATATTTGGTACAAATAGTTCCCATTCATTATATTTTTCAGTGACTGAGATGTTGAATTATTATCTTATTCTTATTTATTTTTATTTTATAAAAACAAATATATAAATTGACGGTTTAGTTCATATTAATACGATATGCTCATATATATATATATATATATATATATATGAAAATTTGGAAGAATGCCTTTTTGGTAAGTGATTAAGAGTATTTTTGGCATTCAGGGACAAAATATTACACCGGGCAAAAAAAAATGAACAAAATCTTAATTATGGGGATCAAAATACATATTTTTGCAATGTTTCTTGTGTTTATACACATATTTTGAACTTAGGGATCTTAGCCCAACATTTTTCATTTTTCGGGAGTTTCCCCGTTTAATCATATTGATATATATAGAGGTATTTAAATTTAAATAATTTATGAATGTGGACCATAGACACTGTTTGTCAGCTCTCTATATTTGTCCAGAAATGGAAGTTAAACGTCTCATGTCCTGTCTGTCCCATCGCTGTTTTTCCCGCCTCACGCGTGATTTCTCATTTTCCACGTCATTGACTTATTGCTATTATATATATATATATATCCGTCTTTTATTTTGTTTGTAATGCTAATTTGTCGGTACTCAGGTGAGGGGTTTCTAATAACTTTTGACTGCTATTCACATATAAAATTTCTTTTCACTTTTATATATAATATTTTTTGAATTTTTTTCTCTTCAATCATTTCATTGTAAGAAAAAAGAAACTCTTTTATCACATTACTTAATTATTTGCATGGAAAAAAAGAAACATGGTACCATCATCATCTAGTTTATTTCTTTTTTTTTTAGGGCCGTTTGGGAATTTGGTTTTGATCTTAATTTTGTGATTTTGATTTTGATGATCTTGGATGATTTTAGGTAAATCTAAAACATATATATAATGTTTGGTAATGAGTTGATCTTGATATAATTATATATATATACTAATATGTATTAAAAATATATAAATATGAAAAATATATATATAAAATTGGAAAAAAATATTAAAATGAAAAAATATATATATAATTAAAAAATATTTAAAATTTTCGAAAATATTTGATATTTTTATTTTTTTTATTCCAAAAAATATATATATAATCGAAAAAAATATTTTAAAATGTGAAAATTATATATAAAATTCAAATAATATATCTTAAATTCGAAAAAATATATATAATTCAAAAAAAATATAAAATTCTGAATAATTTTATTATATACTGAAAAAATTTAAAAATTTAGAAAAAAAAGATATAAAATGGGGAAAAATAATTTTTTTTTGGAATAAAATTATTTTTCCGAATTTTTTTTTTCCCAAAAAATAATTTTTTTCAAAATAATTCATATTTTTGGCCATATATATATATATATAGAGAGAAAAAAAGTCAAAATTGGTAGGCCAAAACCATGGTTTTAGTGGTTGGTTTTAAAAAACCCAAAATCAAGTTCAAAACCCACCAACCAAACATGGTTTGGTCTTGAAATCAAAGACTAAAACCAAAACCAACCCCAAAACCACTTATCCAAACATGCCCTACTTTTTTTTTCCCTTTCATTTCTAGGAAGTACATTTATCTTCTAATTATCTCATCCTGAAATTAGATATTATGAATATTTTTTTTATTTTAAAAGAATATACTCTATTTTGACCACTAAGAGCAAGTATATTCTTAGTGGTCAAAATATTTGTTATTCTTGTATATATTCTATCTTAATTAATATATATTATTTATTTTTATTTTTTTTAAATTAAGCATTACACACACCTTAACTTTTTTTTTACTGTTGTATATATTCTATCTTAATTAATATATATATATATATATTTTTTTTCTTTTGAAATCTAAGTAAGCACGACTTTCCCTAAAACTTGAATCATAAACCTCCTATTTGAAAGTTATGGTCAGGTGAAGTAGGCCTTTGGTAATATATTTTATTTTGCACTACATGAAAATTGCAGTTTAATTAAATAACATTCAATTTAGCAGAAGACAGATGGCATGCAGATATTTGATTGTTATAAACAACAAAATAAAATGGAAGGGTATCTCTAGTTTATTTAAAGCTGTATCATTCTATTTGAACATTCACAGTAATCATCCAATCAAGGATATTGAAATTTCATAACATTGTTGATAGGTTTTGTTTAATAACAACCAAGTATTTGGTAAGGTGAGACTTTTTCAATTTTATTTTTAATTAAGTGGGACCTATCACTATTAAATTTTAAAATTTCAAATTGCTTATATATATATATATATATATATATATATTTATTTATTTATTAATATATTAACTTCATAGAATCGAAACAAAACATGATTCACGAATCACGATGGTCATGCATACACTTAAAATAATAATAATAATAATATAGTTTAGTGTGAATTTATAATTAAAAGTCAATAAAAAAATTCCATTATGTGAATTTTTTTTTGTAAACTTAGACAATGAGTATAAAGGTCAAGAGTATCATTGAACATATGCATCAATTTGTATATATGCCTTCATCCCATCAAAGATATCACTCAAGTTAAAACGGTGCTCACAAGACGAAAGAAAATACTTTGGTTGCCGTATTTTATTGATACAATATTGTTGTAAAATTTATTTGACTAAAAATCTCCCCAATAAATTAAAAATCTCGGAATTTCAACCTAAGTCCCCCTTATACCATAAGAATAAATGGGAACCCCTAATAAGGTCCGGGAACTTCCCAAACGTTTGATTAAATTAATTTGCTAGGTTTGTTTGTCTTGTATAAACTCATTAATTTTGTGATATTTTTAGCTATTTTTTTTCACGATATATTAACTCATAAAATAGAGGTATTCTATGATCATTTCTGCATAATTCAATGTAAAAGAAGCAATATATTTTACTATTGGAAATCCACCAAAAATGAAAATTTTGAAAATATGTTCATCCCCAGTACAATGAGTCCATTGGCAGTCAAGTCCAAAGTAAAAATTTCAATGTTATTTTGCACTTGCCAACACTCAAAAAACCATTATAGGGGTCCATATCAGAGAGCCAAAGGCTGGTTTCACATACCTTTACAAATAGTGCAAAAATTGACAGACAGATCTAATCACAGATATTTTTCATTGCCAAATTACCCCAGCTGGATTGAATTGTGCTAGACATGATTGTTCAATGCATTATCAACAACGGTTTGTCTAATTCCTTTAGGCGTGACAATGATGCCGCCCCACAATCATATGACTTTTCTTCCTCGAATATATTACGTAACACATCACAAAACATGTAAGTCCATTATTTGTGAGTTATCTTATTTAGATACTATGAATTGTTTCAACATTTCACATCAAAGACTTTTCTTCTATACTCACTCAGATATAATCGTAAATCTTTTATTCTGTACTCGCTCCAATATATGTGCTTTGCAAAGCAAAGCATGATTATTGTTGAAATCTAAAGGCAAATGGCATCAAATTAGAACAATATGTGGAAGAATTTGGGTAAAAGTGACTCCAAATAAATGCTCACCAAGTGTTATAGAGACCTTAATTCAAAAAGATGTGTCAAGTTCACAATATGCTCCAAAGGTTCATATGAGATATGTGAAGGTTGTAGAATTATCAAGTGAACAAAATTAGGAATATAATAAAAAATGATTTGATATTGTAAATGTTTTTGTTTTGGGTATTTGAACCTTTGATAGGATAAGGTTGTACTAGGACTTGAATGAGTCTGTCCCATCCCATGATGCCCTCTCTTCCCACCTATTGTCACTTTGTCCTCCTTTTCCCTCAATTTAGGCATTTTCCAAGAAGGCATGGACCACATAAGCACTTATAAGCGGTTTCCTTTCATGGACCACAAATCCACCCCCTTCTCACACACACTATTCCATGAAGGAGATAAAGTGAACATAAATAGGTGTTTCCCACACATCCCTATTACTTCTTCCTACCCTTAATGGTCAATATTGGAGTTGGTAGAGAGGTCTTGAAATTACAAAATTAAGGAAGGCCCAGTCTATATCTACCACATTTATTGCTTTTAGCATGCCTATGGAAAGATGAAATTCTAGCATTGATCCCAATGAAAAGGCCAGAGTTTATTGGGTTTGACCTTCAATTTTTTATTTTTATTTTTCAACTTTAAATCATTTTTCACTGCCTTTGAAGCATTGCTGAATGAAATGAGACACTTGTCATTTTGATGCCTAATTATTGTCTAAAGCAATGAGGGTGGGCCTTTATTATGGGCTTCAACAAGCAATAAATCATACTTCTCGGGATCTTAACTTGTAAAGTTTTCCATTCCTATAATTTTTTTATTTTACTATAATTTTCCTCACATGTATTTTGGAATTTTTTGGGTTGAAATAATGGTTTGAGGGATAAGTCCTCCATAAGAAATACCAAAAATATTAATGATTTAATCCAATATCCCAATATATAGCCTAAACTTATGAGATTATAATTAAGGGTTATTATCATTAAATCCCCTATAGTTTCAAAATGGATCAATTAACCCCCTCCACTTCACAAAACCCCCATATCATTATTAAATTGTATCAACTTGCTCCATTCCTACAATTTTGGACAAAATTGCCCCCGAAACTAGAGGAAGTTTATTGATAAATGATTTTTTTTTGGATTTATGCCAAAAAAAATATTTATGCCAAAATAAAAAAAAATTCGAACTACCAATTAGGGTAAAATATATATATAGAAAAAAATTAAGTCCAAGTATGAAATATAAAAAAATATTTTTTACTTTCCAATTAGATATTTTTTTGGCATAAATCAATTTTTTTTTGTTTATAGTAAAAAATATATATATATATAAAATTAAACACAAAAAAAAATCTCATTTGTAGCTCGAAATACTTTTTTATATTTCGGACCTCTTTTTTTTATATATTAATGCATTAATTATTTATTTTGGCATATATATATTTTTTCATTTATAATAAAATATAAAAAACAAAGTTAAAAACGAAAAAAAAAATCTCATTTGGAGTTCGAAATATTTTTTTATATTTTACCCTAATTGGTAATTCAGTTAAAAATATTGATGCATTAATTTTTTATTTCGGCATAAATCAATTTTTTTCGTTTGTAGTAAAATATAAAAAACAAAGTTAAAATCGGAAAAAAAATCTCATTTGTAGTTCGATTTTTTTTTATATATTTCAGACTTAATTTGTAGTTCGATTTTTTTATATATTTTACCCTAATTACCTAAAAAAAAATTAGATTTCGACATAAATATATATAAAAAAATCGTTTATGAGTAAACTCCTCTCTAGTTTCGGGGGCAACTTTGTTTGAATTGTAGGGAACGGGGCAAGTTGATACAATTTGTTAATGATAGGGGAATTTTCTAGAATGGAGGGGGCTAGTTGATCCATTTTGAAATCATAGGGGGATTTACTGATAATAGCCTATAATTAAAGCCCCAAAAATTTAATGTTTTTGTTCATATGTTATGTTTTGAGTATATTATTTTTATATTATAAATATATAATTTTTTATAAAATTAAACATAATTATTTATTAATAATTAAGTAGAATCTTACCATTAATTTTACTTACGAGATTACAAATTCCTACGGCTCCAACCATCTTACTCAAACTGCGGATCTCAATAACCTTGTAATAAACTAAGAGTATCTCAGCTGACTATTAGAGTGGGCTGTGATTGTGTGGTTCGGGCCCAATTTTTGTGTTCATTTCATTTAGACTAGGCTTTGAGTCACTTGGAAGTTGGAATGAATCTGAGCCAATTTTCGGGTTTCTTTCAAACCCAATTATCAAGTTGGTCCGAAATTGCACCCGAATTCGGTTGAAAGAAATTGGGCTCAACAATAAAAGCCTAATTGGAGTCCGACTTCGCCAAATCTGAATTTTAAGGCGCTGTTTGATAAAACCAAAACTAAAAACTAAAATCTGAATTTTAAGTACAGAAGATTTTAAATGACAATTAAAATATATTTTTTGAAGCATACTCGATTTGTCAATTTCCTCTAATTAAGCTCAAGTTAACAGAGCGATCATCACCTATTTGCTCCTGAACAATTTATAGAGAGTGAGAGCTTATTTGTAACTTGTATTGTGTATAAATATGCTGAAGAATACATAAAAGGCAGAAGAACAATCAAATAAGCAACTTAGGATACAACAGTTCAAAATGAGGCCATTAAGATTTGATCAACCCAGGAGATAACAAAACCCAACTCCTCAAACTTGCCTTCATCCTTACACACACATAACGTTGTACATTCCATAAAAAAACATACTATTTTTCCTTGCAAGTAAATTACGAAATTACCCATATGATTATTTTACTTTCATAGATATTAGATATCATATACTACTTATTCCTTGGACAAACAGAAGTGAAAAGTACAAAACTGTGATATTAGTCAAGTTTTTTTCAAGACCTCTAACAACTCCATACCTAAAAAGGCTTGAAGATACACTATGTCAAATACAATATCGGAGTGAAACACCAAAAAATGAAAAAATAGAACGAAAAATCGGGGTAAGAGTAAAATATTTCTACTTGTCTAACTGCTTCGATCTACGCTAACCCAAATACAATGGACAATTTGAGCATGTTGATCCTCTTCTCAGCTCATTATCCCATATAGAGTCCGAGAGCCAGAATCATCCTACGTTGGTGTCATGTTTAGATCCGGTAGAACGAAACATCTTTCCCGGGTGTCAATACCGTTTTGAGTGTTGCAGAAATCAGCTGCTGCATGTGTTGGTAACTGCGAAAAATGATGAAGGGAATATGGTGCTATGAGATTGGATTGACTAGAAATAGTTCCCTTCGGTTCTTCTGAAATAACACCAATCTTATTTGCTGCTTGCAAATGCATATCAAGCTGCCAGAAAGAGCAAAATTTCCATTATTTCTGTGTCAAAGATTTTAAATGTCATCAAGAAAACTGATAAACAATGAAATCACAGTGAGTGCTTAATGAGTAAGACCAAAGCTAAAGGAGATCATAATTATGTTGAAATAGTATACACAAGGAGGAAGTTCAAGGCAGTGCAGTGTGTGTTTGAAACCACCGTTTCTAACAACTTGGTTGCGAAGTCAAGTATCGGTGGTCCTAGAGTACTAAATAAATGCCTCGCGCCATGTTTATGTGCTTCAGAATACTGACTTGTTTTGAGGTTGAGAGTCCACTATGGAACTTCGCAAGAAAACAAGTTGCATTTCAAATGGTATTTAGCTGTTGAAAACTCGAGATGTAATTGCTAAGACAAAAACGAATCTTAAAGAAAGAATACCTAATCCTACAAATCAACAGGTTCTAAAGTGAAAAATATTACTCCTGTCTTTTGTGTGTTTTTTGAAGATCATTTAGAACATCTCATAGATCATAAAATTCAAAAACTGAATCTAAGTACTAATAGAATCGAAGTTCTCACAACACAAATTCATTTTAGATACAATAATGAAAATAACTATCCGTGTCACATATATTTTCCAAACTAGATCAATATGAAAAGGTAATTATCAGTAACAGATCCTGCTTCCTGTTAATCAGGCCGCCAGGAGGGCAATGGGTAATGATATCATCTTTGACTCTAACAAAACAAAGTAGCCATCCTGATAGTAGAACCAACACTTCCATGCTAGGCAGTCTGATCTTTTACAATTAAAGCAAACAGTAGGCACTACTGCAACCAGTTCAAGAAGGAACTTTTATCATCACTGATTTCACCAAGGAATTGCCATTTACAAACGAGTTAGAACACGAGGAAGCGACTAGGAACGTGACCTTAAATACGAGTTTCCGACTTCAGAATCTGATTATGACTTTGCAACAAACATGGACCTACTCCAACTCATCCAAGATTGAGGAAAAAGAAGAAAAAAAGTAGTTTAACTAGAATGTCTACTCTCTCTCCCTCTTTTCCTTAGTAAAAAAATCAAACAGGGTTAAGAAAATTTCAACTTGTTAATTAGCCTATCAAGTCCAACATCTCATACTACGAACGTCCCTTCTGAGTAGGCAGTGTAGCAGATAAAGGCAGGTGTTCAGATGAGTTAAAAGAGAGGGGCAGTAGATAATGCTTACCTTAATCCTCTTTAATTGATCGCTAGTGGCTCTTTGTTCTTCGAGTGTTATGCAGAGTGCTACCAACTCCTGTTGCCAAAATTAAAAAACAAAAAAACAAAATTTAACAAAAGGACAAATTACAGGTAAAGATAAATCTAGAAAAACAAAGATCACTGAGATCCTTGAGAACATGCCTTCTTCATGTGTATTCTTTCATTAAATAGCAAACTTTCTTCCTCTTTAAGT
The DNA here is from genome assembly GCA_963922005.1 of Cornus suecica. Classification (NCBI taxonomy): domain Eukaryota; kingdom Viridiplantae; phylum Streptophyta; class Magnoliopsida; order Cornales; family Cornaceae; genus Cornus; species Cornus suecica. The sequence goes on from OY998238.1 coordinate 98,995,570, forward strand.
TCAGAAAATGTCTGCCCACAGTCAATAAATCTCCTCAACATCTCAAGTTGATGTTACATTTGTGGAAAAGAAGAATGTAGGGGAATTCCCAATTTAGGGGGAAAACAAATACACAAGAATGGAAATAAATATAAAATTCCAAAATTATGAAAAAAAGAATATTACAACATAATGAATAATTAATGTGCAAACATGTGAAATTCAGTATAGTGCAATTTTACAAATCGTGTTATGTAGCAGAGGTAAGCTTTCAGCTATACTTACGGATAATGTACTGTGTACTAGAATATCTGAAATATGTACAATCGTAATGTTTTACCTACTACTGGTATCCGAACTATGCCATTTGTAATATTTTACAAGACACTGGTATTATTTTAAACTTCTTATTATACTTTTCCAACTTTATAACAAGTTATCTGCTTTCTTCACCCTTTCAAAAGGTTGAAGCTTTTACATTTTTTGTAATTGCAGAGTTCATTTTATCTCATTCTTATTCATGCATGCCTATTTGGTTCAAGAATATTAGTATTCCTCTAAAAACAATTATCAGAAAATACTTCATTTTCAGTCCTTAATATAAAAAAATCAGTTAGTTATAGCATTGTAACTTAGTGGGTTAAGTGAATGTAGTTGTTAGCATTCTGGACTTGTAATCCAGCCACCTGGGCTTGACTCATTGGAGGGACCTTCCTCTTTTACTCATATGACCCTTTGCCAGAAAACATATTTTGGCATTGTTTAAATTTATTTATTTATTCTCAATATCCAAAACAAGATAGCCAGAGACAATGAGCTTGTCCCAGAAATACTAGAAGTTACCTTCTTTCTTCTTGATCTCTTGTAGTTGCTTGTGGTAGTACTTTCATTTGTATAAGTACCCTGTAAACATCCATTACATACCATAAGCTGAGAACTGTAACAAGAACAAAATCGCCAAATAAAAGTCACAAAATGTATACAAGCATGAAGCATTTACTACCAATATGAGCAGAGCTGATTTAAAAAACATGGGCTACGATGCTTTATCATTTTCTCAAAATATTTAAATAAAAAGCGCAACACCTTTCTATTGATAACCGGGATGTTTGGGGTTTTTGCAAGTATAATACTTTTAACTCGTGTAAAAATTGTAATTCACAAGTATTTCATGGCAATTTATTGTGTGCAAAAAAAATAAATCCTAGTTTTACATCTCTTCAAATATAATACCTATAAACTCAGGTATATAGGGAGTAATATAGTACTATGAGAAATGATATCATATCTTACATATAGCATGTTTGGATTGGTTTTTCATACGCTGTTTTTGGATCCGGTCGGAAAAATTATTTTAAATGATGTTTGAGAAAAAATTTAAAAGAATTCCGGGCATTGGGCATTGGAAGAGAGAGCTGTTTTAAAGACTAGAGAGTCCGGTGATTCTCTCTCTATGACAAACAGGGGCATAGTATAACTTTCCTCATTACTCTAACAAAGTCCATTTCTCTGGTGGTTTACCTAACCACATACCAACTCTTTAAAAAGACCACAATACCCTTTTATGCGCTCAAACTTTTAACTACAGCAAAGGCTATATTGGTCTTGTTAGTATAAACAATATATCACTACATATTGCTGAAATGAAATAAAATCAACACTTAAGGCTAAAGTTTCAAAGACGGAAAGAGATAAAAATTAAGTTTCAGTTTTTGTTTCAAATCTGGAAAAGAAAGGGTGTATACGTAAATAACTTTTCACATCAGCTGGCCTCACTCACGTGACTCCGTAATTTGCATAAGTACGCCAGGGCATTTCCGTCAAAAGAGAAAATAGACTACCCAGTTGACGATTTTCGCGAACGTTGATCAAAGATCAATCGGTTCAACCAAACCCATGAATGCTATTAGATTTTGACCAAATTGCCCTCATCAGCTCTCTATGCTCACGTTACGTCAACTCAAATTGACAATGGCACAGACAAAATTCACGAAACTGACAAATCAAAACCGACGATGACGACGGCGATTTGTCTACAGCTCGGTACAGTAAATAAGATCCACTAATAGGGGTATTATCGTCAGAAAAAACTAAACTACTGCCCCCACCAATCAAGTTTTTTCTGAACTTTCCGACTTTAGGGGTAGATCGGTCTCAACAAAACCGGAAAGCTGACGACATCGCCGGGAAAATACAATAACGCGAAGATTTGTCTTCACAGATGTAAACGAACAAAATAAAAAAATCCGGCAGTCTGACACACAAAAATGAGGGTTGCCGGAAATCTGACAATATCGCCGAGACGACGAAGAGAATGAGAAGAAGAGAAAGGAAGAAGTCGGAGGTATGCAAACGAACCTTAGATCTGTCGTCGGCGGAGGAGGAGCGGTAGAGCGGCCGGCTGGATTCGCCGTATCCGTCGCTGGCGGAGGAGGAGGAGCCACCGCCGCAGCTCCAGGAGAGCGGCGTTGTGGGGCTACACCTGGTGAGGTCCCGGTCCTTCCTCGGCGGGGGTCTGGAACGCGGCTGCCGGAGTCCCCAATTGGGCGGCGGAGACGACAGCTGAGAGGGCGGCGAGTGGTTGAGGCGAAGCAACAACTCCGCCGCAAGTGCGTCGTCGGTCAAGGCTGCTGTGACCCAATCGTGACTTGTCATCTCGGCGGTGTTTTCGTTTTTAGAAAGAGAAAATTGGAGAGAGAGAGAGAGAGAGAGAAACCTGTGTGTAAATAACAAAAAATGGATGTATAGCTATATATATAAATATATTGTGTCACTGAAAACGTGTGTATATTTATTTATTCGGTATTACTATGATGGGGCTGGGTCGTCATGAGCTCTCATACTACATTTTCTGATGGGTTGCGAGTGATAAAAGACCGTGTAGCATCGATATAGTGCTTATGGGTGCACAAAGAGCCGATGGAATTGAAAAAATCGACCGAACTGATCTGGAATAAAAAATTGAACCGGTTTTCGGTTCCGGTTTTTACTTTCTTTGAAACTGAATCAAATCAGAATTGAACCAGTCTTTTTTTTATATATTTATTTTTATTAGCTTTATTGAGTAACTTAATTAATCCATTTGTTGTCAATCTTAAGCATATAACCTTAGTTTAATTTTTTTTCTTAGATTTATTGACTCATCTATTTGCTAGAGCAGGGTGACTACTCCCAATAAAAAACATATTATTTTTACTTTGTTGAATATGCATTGCTGGATAAGGGATCTTTGTGTTTGGCTATTGCTTCGAGTCTAGCAATACCATGAATCTAACTTCTCTTGCCTCAAATGAGCAATTATGATAGTTGAAAATTTGAAATGCATTATTTAATTTGATTTATAATTATATTATCTTTTGATATTTAGTATTTTTTTATTTTTAAAAATAATAGTAGAAACCGAAACGAACTGGAATCGAAATTTTGATTCGATTCCGATTCCTTTTTTTAAGGAATCGAAAAAATGGTCGGAACTGAACTGAACCTTGTGCCCCCCTAATAGGGCTTATAATCCCAATATTTTAAATAGTGTATGTATTGCACCTATTTGGTATTTTTCGGTGACCGGAGATGTAAAATATCTAAAATACCCTTAGTATAATTTTATTTTATTTTTTAAAAGGTCGTGAGCGATTAACCCCCAGCAGTATCGTCATAGTGCGTATATCCCCTTGTTGTTCTGAAATGTAGAGAAATATTTAAAATGACTAAAACTTTTATAAGTTGTATATATAAAAAACTATTTAGTATAAAATAAGATATTATAATTTAATTTAAACTAATATATTATTGATATAAGATATTAAGATTTACTTTAAAATAATTATATTAATAATATATTATTTTAAGATATATATGAACAACAACGGATTAACCGAATTATTAAAAATCAAAATCATAATTGATTTGTAAATAATAATAATTATTCTCTCTCTATATTAATTTTTTTTTTTAAAATCTCTCTCTCTATATATATATACATGTATATATATTCTTTTGTGGGAAAATTATACAAACTATCCCTAAACTATGACCTAATTACACGCGGTACCCCTTACGTTTCAATAATATCATAAACTACCCTCAAAACCACCTCTGTTGTAACACTTAGCCCCTTCTGTTCAAAGTCAACGTCATAATTGGTCAATAAAGGTTGTTTTTGTAGTGAACTTCCATTTTTGCCCTCATATCATTACATGTTCCAATTTTGCATACAAAATTACTCAAATACCCTAATTTTTTTGAATTTATATATAATGTTCCAAAATATGAAAAATAATTTCGAAAAATATTTTTTTTGCGAAAAAGTATATATTATGTTCCAAAATATGATTTTTTTTCGAAAAATATATATTATGTTCCAAAATATGATTTTTTTTGCAAAAAAGTACTTATTATGTTCCAAAATATGAATTTTTTTTTCGAAAAATAATTTTTTTGCGAAAAAGTATATATTATGTTCCAAAATATGAATTTTTTCCGAAAAATATATATTATGTTCCAAAATATGATTTTTTTGCAAAAAAGTACTTATTATGTTCCAAAATATGAATTTTTTTGCGAAAAATACTTTTTTTGCGAAAAATATATATTATATACCAAAATATGATTTTTTTGCAAAAAAGTACTTATTATGTTCCAAAATATGATTTTTTTGCAAAAAAGTACTTATTATGTTCCAAAATATGATTTTTTTTCCAAAAAATACTTTTTTTTGCAAAAAATATATATTATGTTCCAAAATATGATCTTTTCCGAAAAATATTTTTTTTGCGAAAAATATATACTATTATGTTCCAAAATATGATATTTTCTAAAAAATATTTTTTTTGCGAAAAATATATACTATATTCCAAAATATGATTTTTTCTGAAAATAATTTTTTTCAAAAAATATATATTATTTTTTCCGAAATAATTCATATTTTGGAAAATAATATTCTCCCTCCGAAAAATAATTTTTTTGCGAAAAATATATATATATTTTTGAATTTATAATTTTTGGGGCAAAGTGGACACCGTGAGGATTAGTTGATAAAACTGGATAATATAGGGGGTTTCTTGAAATTAACCCTAAAATATAATATAAAACAAGGGATTTTAAGTAAATTCATGCACAAATCTGACTGGGGTTGTTCTAAAGGGTAGTAACTGATATTATTCAAACGTTAGGGGTACTCTCTGCAATTAGGTCATAGTTCAGAGGTAGTTTATGTAATTTTCCCTTCTTTGGTAGGGTTCCAATTGTGATGATACCAAGCCATTCTTATGTTTTCCTTGTCCCTTCTATTCTTTTTTTTTTCGTGTCAGTAGTAGTATTCCCAATTTTATACAAAGCCAAGGTTTATTCGGGATTGGAGAAGGAATTCTTCATTGGATAAAGGATATTTGGAAGAGAATTGGAGTAGTGAGTTTGAGACACACACATCTATATGAATATGTACAAAGGGATGTGATTTATAAAAGTGATTTTTTTGTCATTTTACAATATTTATTTTTTAAAAATATATATTAAGGAACGCTTTTTAAAATTTTGGGATCTCAAGAATAATAGGGGGGTTAATCGCTCGAGACCCAGCAAAGGGTAATAGGAATTTCATACTCCGTATGTCCCAAATTATAAGTCCCTTTTGAGGAATTTAACTTTTTAAGAGAATCACTTTTATCGTAGTGTAAGTGAATGAAATAACAAATTTACCAATGATCCCACCATAATGATGTGATGGTTTATAGTGCATATGATTTATAACTTTAATGCTTGAAAGTTAAATTGGTAAATTGATCAAATAAAGTATTTTGACTTTTCAAAGTTGACACTTATTTTGGGACGGCTAAAAGAAGAAAAATGAACACTTATTTTGGAATGAAGAGAGTATTTATAAATGTCATGTGCAAAGGGTAATATAGGAATTTCACATTTCCACACCCCAATATGGCCGGTCGGTGACTGGTAGGGGAGCAGAGTGCACTATTTTTAGAAACTCATAGGTTTATATACACAAAATTAAACTTGTGGGGGGTTTACCGCACACAATAACAAACTAGGGGGTTTCGCAGATATCCCTTTTCCTGATTAGATTAGAGTATACTGTCAAGATTCTGATCCGAACGTAATCCAATTAGTAGGATACAAATTAGTAAAAAAACTTCAGAAAATGATTATGAGTCAAGACACTGATTTTATTAGCAAATCTAATATGAATTTAAGCGATCTAATCGGATATTAATTTGATTTAAGTAAATATAAATATACACATAAATATTATTATTAATTGATTTTATAAGTTAAGTAATACTCTCTCTGTCCCATTTTAAGTGTCCTTTTGGAGAATTCAATTTTTTAATAGGATGCATTTTAGTATTTATTATTGGGTCAAGTACTCAAAAACATCTTTATAATATAAATAGTGTGCGTATAACACCCATTAGTTTCAAAATGTGTGTATTACACCTATTATTTTGAGACAAATGCTTAAAACACACATCTAATATAAATATCGTGTTTTTAACAACCATTAGGCCATGTTTGGTAGGCGATCTTTCTGGTTTGGTCTGGTCCGGTCTAGTCTGATTTGGAAAAGTCTGTTTGGTAAGCGGTCTGGTCTTACTATTTATTTATGTATTATTTATTTCTTTATTTATTATTTCTTCACTTTATAATATATTTTATTAGTTTATTATTTATATTATTAAATTATTATTTATATTATTATTTATTAATTTATAAATATATTATATTTATTTATTATTATTTTATTATTTAATTCAATTTATTTATAAATTATTTAAAAATATATTTTATTAATTTAATATTAATTTATTATTATTATACTCATTTTTTATTATTATTATGAAGTATTTATTCATTATTATATTTATTTATTATTATATTTATTTATTATTATATCTATTTATTATTTAGTATTATATTTATTTATTATTATTATTTATTACATTTTGTTTATTATTTATTATTTTTATTATATTTAAAATATGTTTTATGTAATTTATTATTTAGTCCATTTTTTATTATTATATTTTTTTATTATTATTGTATTCATTTTTTATTATTATTATGTTTTATTTAATTTATTATTTATATTATTAATTATTAATTTTTAATTATTTATAAATATATTTTATTATTTATTTATTTATTTATTATTATTAGGTATTATTTAATTCATTTTGTTTATTATTTATTATTTATATTTTATTTTAAAAATATGTTTTATTTAATTTATTATTATTATTTATTCATTTTTAATTATTTATAAATATATTTTATTAATAAGACCAGACCGGACCAGGTAAAAAATCTGGTTCCAAAAACACCCCATTTGGTTTAATTTGGTTTAGGCCAAATGTGATCAGACCACGAGGAAACACCTTTTTTTTTTTTTTTTTTTTTCTGAAATGAGGCCATTTTGGTATGATTTGGTCTTACTTGGTCTAACAAAAAAATTGGGACCAATGCTACCAAATATGGTCTGGTCCCATAAAACACAAGACCAGACGAGACCAGCTGGAACCGAACTACCTACCAAACAGGGCCTTAGTTTTTAAATGTGTGTTTTGCATCTACTTGTTTTGGACAAGTGCTTAAAACACTCATGTAATATAGATATTGTGTTTATAACATCCATTAATTTAAAAATATGTATATATATATATTTAAAGAATTAAATTTTATATATAATATCAAAGAAAATGCCTAAGGTATACAAATAAAAATGTGTGTATTGATCATGGTTCGCAAAAACGGTTTCAGTATCGGGGTTACGTAACGATTTCGGTTATCGCAAGCGTGAATTTTTTAAAAACTCGCACATGATGGTAAAAATGTACTGATATAGTACTTTTGACAACATAACTAAACTTTGATGATTTTTTGATAATTTTAAATTAATTTTATATATTTTTTAAAAATATTTAGTACCAAAAATAATTTATTAATGAATTTAAATATGTCGTCGATCTTCTTATGAGACTATTCATAATATTAATTTTAAACAAATAAATATTCAAATCATAAAAAATATAATTTATTTTCAAACTAATATTAATAAACAAGTCAATTTCAAACATCAATATACTTGTCTTGTTTGTTGGTAAACATATTCGGGAAGAAGTCCATTTAGATATTTGTAATAAATTAATATTATATAGATATTTATATATACATGTAAAATTATACAATATAATGTAATATGAAATAATATAATTATATTTTTAAATGTATTGATATATAGAACAACCCCACATGAAAAAGGCCCACACCAACCCACCTCAATGTCAATTCTTCCCTTTCAAATATAAACCAAGCCCAAGCCCAGTTGAGTACAACCCTATTCCCTCTTCACCTTCTATCAATCAAATCGTTTACACAAAGCAGCGACCTACCAGTTCACAACAAGAAGTTGCTGATTTTGAGCAACGACTCAGATCCTTCTATTTCAGTAGTCACGGAGATATTGGGAGATTCAGGAGCCATTTAAGTCAAATCGGTGAGTTAATTACTTAAATATGTAGTTTTTTAAAATATATATATTTTACTAAAGATAGGGATGTATATATACATCCAAATGTGTAAATATATTTAAGATAGGGATGTATCAGTTTTTTAAAATATATATTTTTTTGCAATTTTTTTTTTTAAAAAAATCGGTTCTTAAATATATCGGCCGGTTCGAATGTGAACCGGCATGCCCAACGATATATTGGGCTGAACCGGTTTCGGTTCAACCCATGAGCGTTACGAACCGGCCGGTTCGGCGAATCATGGTATTGACACTTAAGTTATTATGAATTACTCAAATTGTATATTTTATGTTTTCTAATTTCACGATTTTCTAAATTAAAATTTAATTATCTATTTTTTGTATTTATACATTTTTATAAGGAGCAATCCTTAATTTTTCACATTAAAAATTCAAAAATATGATGTCAACGATTATTTTGATATTAATTAAAAAAAAAAAAATTTTGGTAAATAAGCCCACCTAGTTCTCTTTTTGGTTTTTTTCTAAAATAAAAAAATAAATGTGTGAATTGCCCCAGAATGATGCAAACATTTAACCCTTTTATACTATTCATACAGTGCTTTTAACCCCCATGTGGTTCTACGTAACCCCAAATTTTTTAATCACATTATATTAAAATATTTGGGGTGAAGTAGAACCACAGAGGTTTATACACACTGTATGCATATTATAAGGGGTTAAAAGCTTGCAACCCTTTGAGCCTATTTGGTAGACATGTTTTTGTGTTTATAAACTTGTTTGGTTTAGTGTTTTTGGGCTATGTGTGTTAAAAAACACTTTCTCACTTACCCAAATTTTAGGCATATTCCAATAAACATGAATTTGGTGTTTATTAGGGTGTTTCTACTGGATCCTAAACTTAAAAGTCTGTTTGGTTAGCGGTCTGGTCTTACTATTTATTTATTATTTTTATAATATTTATTTATGTATTATTATTTTTCTTTCTTTATTATTTCTTCACTTTATAATATATTTTATTATTTTATTATTTATATGATCAAATTATTATTTATTAATTTATATATTAATTTATAAATATATTCTATTTATTTATTTATTATTATTTCATTATTTAATTCATTTTATTTATAAATTATTTATTCATTTTTAATTATTTAAAAATATATTTTCTTAATTTAATATTAATTTATTATTATTATACTCATTTTTTACTATTATTATGAAGTATTTATTTGTTATTATATTTACTTATTATTTATTATTATTTATTATTATTTTTATTATATTTTTAAATATGTTTTATGTAATTTATTCTTTATTTTATTAATTTATTATTAGTATTTATTATTTAGTCCATTTTTTTATTATATTTATTTATTATTATTGTATTCATTTTTTATTATTATTATATTATATTTTAGTTATTATTAATTATTGATTTTTAATTTTTCAATTTCGACCCAAAAAACATAACTACCAAACATACTTATGTTTTTGGATGAATAAACAAAAAACGTGTTTTTTGTTTATTTCAACACAAACACAAACACAACTCTACCAAACAGACGTTATATGGGTTGTGTATGAATTGTCAACTTTACCCATAGTGAAGTATATAATGATGTGATGGTTGGTAGGGTAGACTTTTATTATTTTAATGCATGAAGGTTAAATTAGTAAATTATAAAATAAAATACTTTGACTTTTCAAAAGTTAATACTTATTTAGGAGAGACAAAACATGAAAGGTGAACACTTGTATTGGGATAGAGGGAGTATACTTTATTATATCCTAATATTTTCTTCTAATTTTTTGCTTTCATATTTATCATTAATATATATTATAAATATCAATTATAAATAAATATTTTGGTGTTTAAGGTTCGTTACAAAGTAACAAAAACATTCCTTTGTGTTTGTGTTGAAATAAACAAAAAACACGTTTTTTGTTTTTTTGTTTATTCATCCAAAACCAGAAGTATGTTTGGTATGGATGTTTTTTGGGTTGAAATTGAAAAATTAAAAATCAATAATTAAAAATTAATAATATAAATAATAAATAAAATATAATATAATAATAATAAAAAATGAATACAATAATAATAAATTAAATATAATAATAAAAAAATGGACTAAATAATAAATAATAATAATAAATTAATAAAATAAATAATAAATTACATAAAACATATTTAAAAATATAATAAAAATAACAAATAATAAACAAAATGAAATAAATAATAATAAAAAATAAAAAATAAATATAATAATAAATAATAAGTAAATATAATAACAAATAAATACTTCATAATAATAATAAAAAATGAGTATAATAATAATAAATTAATAAAATATATTTTTAAATAATTAAAAATGAATAAATAATTTATAAATAAAATGAATTAAATAATGAAATAATAATAAATAAATAAATAAAATATATTTATAAATTAATATATAAATTAATAAATACTAATTTAATAATATAAATAATAAATATAATATAATATAATAATAATAATAATAAATGAATACAATAATAATAAATAAATATAATAATAAAAAATGGACTAAATAATAAATAATAATAATAAAATAAATAATAAATTACATAAAACATATTTAAACATATAATAAAAATAATAAATAATAAACAAAATTAAATAAATAATAATAAAAAATAAATATAATAAAAAATAAAAAAAAAATATAATAATAAATAATAAGTAAATATAATAACAAATAAATACTTCATAATAATAATAACTTAATATTAAATTAATAAAATATATTTTTAAATAATTAAAAATGAATAAATAATTTATAAATAAAATGAATAAAATAATAAAATAATAAAAAATAAATAAATAGAATATATTTATAAATTAATATATAATAAATAATATAAATAATAAAATAATAAAATATATTATAAAGTGAAGAAAGTGTAAGTGATAAACACCCCAATAAACACCAAATTCATGTTTATTCTCATATGCCTAAAATTTGCCTAAAGTGAAAAAGTGTTTTTAAACACACATATCCCAAAAACACTAACCAAACAAGTTTATAAACACAAAACACATAAACAAACACAAAAACACCACAACCAAACAGGCCCTAAAATTCTTTATTAGTTTTTGTTATTTGCAATTACATAATAAGATTGGATTATCGGATCATATATTGAATAACAAAAAAATCAGATACAAATCAATTAAAATAAAAATTCATTGAATTATCAAATCGGATCGAATCATTAAATTGATCAATCACTTATGTTTCTCTATCATTACTTGAATTTAATTGGCTTAATTGTTAGGTATAATTGTTTAATTTATAAAATTTCTAATCAAGTTGTCGTGAGTATAGTTCATAATTTGATTTTTAACACTAAAAATGATTAAAAATCTCATTAACCTAAAAAATTATATCAATGCAAAATATTTACGGGGGTATGAATTTTTTTTGGACAGATTTTATAATTTTATTCATAACTTTTGTGGCACGGGCAATCAAGTAAAAATATCATTTTTCTAGAGTGTCGGCTTTGTTGAATATATATATTTTTCTATACTGAAAAAAATAATAATAACATTGATTGTTTAAAGAGAAGGTAAAATGCAAATATCACGTATAAATAATAAACATGATGACTCGTACTTATGTTTAAATCATTAAATTTTGATTACATATCTTCAATTTGAACTAAGTTTTTGTTACAACTCCAATATACATTAAGTACTGCAAGAAATAATTCTATATCTATATACATCCATAAAAATAAAAAAATTACATTATATCATCTCAAATATATATAATTCACATGCAACTTAATTTGAACTCTATAAATGGGTATTGATTTTTTTTCAAAATTCCCCACATTTTAAATGTTCTCTCTTTTCAGGAGTTAAAAGTAATTATATAAACAATAGTAATAAGTACGATAATTTGCAATGAAATCATGTAATAACTACAATAGAGTATCTGAATATGTTTTATTTTATATTCCTAAGACCACCCAAGTGTTTGGCATAAATTCATAATCACCATGCCTTTTCAGTATGTGGTACAACCGACTCTCGGTCTCTCTCTCTCTAATCTACGGACTACACCCAAACTATGTTCTCCTTCATCTTCCTTGTGGTGTGTATGGCTTAATCTCGCTGATCTGAATCTCATAGCTTTTTATTTCCTACAAATTTTGTCTGGTTTTCTCTCTATTTCTCTATCTAAACCCACACAAATTGGGTTTTTATCCTTGATCTTGTAGGACTGAAATGACTACAGGTATTTGGTTTCATCATTTTATAATTTTCTAACCCAAATGCTCGTTTATGTTTGTAGATCGGGTAATTTTCAGTAAGATTGGATTTCCATTTTTTTAATAATTATTTTGGATATATTTTTTATTATTTTATGTGTATGAGGGTATGCTAGATGATTGCATGTTCTTATTGCATGTGGAATTAGTTGATGAAATTTGAGGTTTTTGTTTAGTTTAGTTAAATTAACTAAATAAATTAAGGTATTTCAGCATGTTGTTGAACTATTTGCATGCGGATATACTAGATGAAATTTTGGGGGGTTTTCATATTAGTTGTTAATATTAGAGAAATTAACTAAGTTCTGTTAATAAACTAAAACTAATGTTTTTTGGCATGTCAATGAACACTATTTGCATGTTAATTTTATCTAAATGAACTAAATTTTGTTAAAATTAAAGTATTTTACCATGTTGAAAGACATTGCATTACTTGATGAATTTTTTTTTTTTTTTTTTTTGGAGGTTGGGGGGTCATATTAGTCATTACTTTTAGCAAAATTAACTAAGATAAGTTAAGGTTTTTAGCATGCTGATGAACTGTTTGCCCGTGGTATTATTTGATGAAATATGGAAGTTTTTAAAAGTAGTTGATAATTTTAGTTAAATGAACTACATTTTGTTAAATCCACTAAAGTTAAGTTATTTCAGCATGTTGAAGAAGTGGAATTACTTGATAAAATTGGGTTTTTTTTTTTCTTTTAAATTATTCCTTAATTTTAGTTAAGTTAAATGTTTTGTTGAATTAATTAAGCTGATGGTGTGCAAGTTGTAATGTATTTATAGATGAAGTGTAAGGACGTGGAATAATTTTGCACTTGGAATATGTGGCTTTTTGGTAGTTCTTTTTCTTTCTTTGGAAGCATCTTTTGTGTACAAAAGGCTACTTCGGTCTTCAAAATTTGAAGCATACAGGGGTCTTAAGTTACTTTCATAGGGTGTCAGGATTACTCGGACCGTGAGTGTAATAATTTTGAAACCTCGTGGGGGTGTTATTGTCCAAAAATGCGTTAACTCGCTATAGACTGTAATTGACCTAAATCTCATAGGTGATTGCAAATTACCCTAATAAATATATTGATAATTGTAGGAATTATGACTCAAGTGATGCATGCAATAATGCATGCAAGAAGCTTCTACAACAGCCATTGAAGACTTCCAAGCTTGGCAGCCATTGAAGACTTGTTTGGCAGCCACCCACCCACTGCAGCAGCCATGCATGACTTTGGCCACCAACTCCAGCCACCTACTCCAGTTGCTCGTGTATAAATAGAGCTATACATGTGTATAAGATTAAACTCAATTATGTGTAAAGAGAGCACTGTGAGGGTGGAGAGAAATCCCGAAATATATTGAGCTACCCTTTCATGGACGTACTCGTTTTTTGGGGAACCACGTATAAATCTTTGTCTTTGTGTGTGTTTGATTAGAGTTTAGGTATCATCAGTAAAGACTAGTACAACCTAGTGCTTTATTGAGGTGGAGATTTGGTCAGACATACTAGATCCAGGAAGCTTAGTACAACTTAGCCTTTAATCAACTCTACAATATGAATTGTATGAGAGAGAGGTATCCAGAAGAGCAGATTCAACAAGCAGTTCAAGAAGGGACTGTTCAGACGAGGTCTCCAATAAGTAATCTCCAGTACCGATAGTTTATTCAACATCTGAGGTTGAGTAGCCAGTCAGAAGCTAAGGGGAGGTGAAGAGTGTTCCATCTCCAGTACCGCGAAATTCAGTACTGGTAACCATTCTAGCAGTTGATCATCCTGAAGGTGGAAATGCTAATTAGGAAGAGTCAACAGCTAAAGAGAGCAGTTGAGGGAGAGGTCTCCAGTTGATCTCTAACACCAGTGATCCAGTTTACAACAGAGCAGTTGAGTGAGAGGTTTCCAGTAAGAGATCTCCAATACTGGTAACTAGTCAGCAGCTGAGGAGAGATGAAGAGAAACGCCATCTCAAGTACTGGGAAACGAGTACCGGGAAACCAGTCAGCAGCTGAGGGGAGGTGAAGAGAAGTGCCATCTCTAGTACCGGTGACCAGTCAACATTTGAGGAGAGATGAAGAGAAGTGTCATCTTAAGTACTGGGAAACGAGTACCGGGAAATCAGTCAGCAGTTGAGGGGAAGTGAAGATAAGTGTCATCTCTAGTATCGGTAATCCAGTCAACAACTCGGGGGAGGTGAAGAGTGTTCCATCTCCAGTACCGGGAAATGAGTTAGCAACTGAGGTTGAGATGAAGAAATGTTCCATCTCCAGTACCGGAAAATGAGTCAGCAACTGAGGTTAAGATGAATAACTGTTCCATCTCTAGTACCGGAAAACAAGTATCGGGAAATCTGTCAGCAGATCAGGTTGAGTAATAGATTGAACAGAAGAGATCTCCAGTAAGAAAACTCAATTGAGGTGGAGGATCCATAGTCCCATCTCTAGTACCGTGTGATCAGTGAGTAATCAGATTGACCAGAAGAGGTCTCCAGTAAGAGATCTCCAACATCGGTGACTCAGCAGCAAGATGACTTAGTTGAGGTGGATGATCCATCTCCAGAATCGGTGATCAGTCAATAGCCAGAAACTATTGACACTAGTAGATCCAGAAGAGAGACATGATAGCTTATGCCCTTCTAGAGACATACGATGATGTCTCGTACATGGACAAAGAAACAATACATAGTACTGATGGTACAAAGTGGAAGGATGTAGTGAATGACGAGATGAAGTCATTTCACCAGAATCATACTTGGAAGTTAGTCTTACTTCTAAAAGAAGCTGCAAATGGGTTTATGCCAAGGTGCTTCCGGCATAAACAATATCTCTTGGGGATCAGAGCGCCTAAGGGCGCATTAAGGTAGCGTCAATCATATGACTCTTTCGTCATAGTGGAGATTTGTAGGAATTATGACTCAAGTGATGCATGCAAGAAACTTTTACAACAACCATTGAAGACTTCCAAGCTTGACAACCATTGAAGACTTGTTTGGCAACCACCCACCTACTGCAGCAACCATACATGACTTTGGCCACCAACTTCAGCCACCTACTTCAGTTGCTCATGTATAAATAGAGCTATACATGTGTATAAGATTAATCTCAATTATGTGTAAAGAGAGCATTGTGAGGGTGAAGAGAAATCCCAAAATATATTGAGCTACCCCTATGTGGACGTACCCGTTTTTTGGGGAAGCACGTATAAATCTTTGTCTCTCTGTGTGTTTGATTAGAGTTTAGGTCCAACAAATAATAACAGTGGGCTTCTATGAAACACGGACATGGACACAAGACGAGACACAGACACGGCAACACGGTAAATTTTAAAAAATTAGGACACGACACGGTCCCGACATGTCTATAAAAATTTATATATTTTTTTATATATGCTTATTATATTACACAAATACTTCATTTATCACTTAAACAATGAAAATCAAATAAACTTATAAACAAAAATAAACAAATAAGTTAAATGAAATGTCTCACATGTTCAAAAATTTTCATTATACTATTATCCAAGGAATCAAATGCATCTTTCCCAACACCCATCATCTTAGGCTCTCTCTCACTATATTGTGAAAATTTTCTTGATTGAAGACAAATATTGAAAGATATAAATACCAAATCTTCGGCTCTTTGTGATTTATCTTGTTCTTCTTCAAATAGTGGATAAATGAATATGTGCTCTAATTCCTCTCATAAGATGAGGAGGAACAAAGATATTCAAGTATCTTCAAAGTCAAAGATTGAACTAGAGGTATTGAAGTTCCATAAGTGATCCATTAAATTATCGGTTCCATAAAACTTATATATTTCATTGAATCAACCGATCCACCTCGTGTCCGACACGCAGACATGTGCATGTCCTCCGAGTGTTCACTAAGTGTCAAATTTTAAAAAAAGGCAGGACATGTTTTTGGTATGTCGGACACGTATTTTTGACGTGTTCGCGCGTTCAACACGGGTACGACGACCCTAAACGAAGTGTCTATGCTTCATATATGGACTTCAATCTAAATATTCTAAAGTTCTAAATCTAGGCTACAGTGTAGAAAGTTAGAAACCATTAAGGCCCACTATACAACAAAGGTTATAGTCTTATAGATGCTTTCAGGCCCAAACTAGGCTACAGTGGAGAATAGGTTTTATAATTAAGGTTGGGCTTCCCAAACTAAACTCAAAAATGTTGTATACAAAATGATGAAACAACCACAGAGGTCGCAGCTGTTACAGCAATGTTGGTTTGCGGGTCCTGTCTACCACAACCACATCCTCCAAGGCTAACCTTTGTGGCTAATCATCCTTTCTTCTTCATCATTAGAGAGGAAACAACCAGGGTCGTGTTATTCACTGGAGCTGTAATCAATCCTCTCTTGAATGTCTGAGACATGACATTAGTTCAAGCTGCACAATTTAGATCATGATGTTTCAATTTTTTTTTCTTTTTTCTTTTTATCGAGTATTAATTCAAGGTATCGTAGAAATATATATGAAGATCAGTTTTCAGCTGTGTCTAGCAAATTTGAATAAATATATGTTTGTTAGTATGGTTATTTTTGGCTCTTAATGATTGCTTTTCATGGCTTGTTTTGTTTGTGCATGGTAGTGGGCACCTAACCGGAGAAGGAAGAAAAAGAAAAAAAAACAGTATGATAGCCATGGTTCGCCCATTGGTCATAATAATGTTGTAACGCATGTTTATAAGTATATTTACTTGGAAAATTGGTCTTTGAAAGGAAAAAAAAAACTTGCGAAATTGGTTTCTTAGAGGACCCAAAAATAACCCTGAATAGTTGCAAAATCAGTCTTTTTCATTAATTTTAATTTAAATCTCTATATGCTATGTTGGAACCATGTATATAGAATTACTTTTATAAGTTTTTTTTCCTGTAATATAGATCCATTAGTTTAAAAATATGTGTATTTGCACTAAATTGTTTTGGATAAAACACCTCTGTAATATAGATATTGTATTGTGTGTAAAACAACCATTAGTTTAAAAATATGTGTATTGACACCTAATTTTTTTAAAAATGTTGCCGTTAAGAAACTCCTATCCCATCCCAGCCAAAAACAACTAAAGGGGATGAGAGGTCACTCTGTCCCCGTTCATGTGGGTTTTTTAAAACTCATGGGTGCTCGCGAGTATCCGTTAACAGTTGAAATTCTCAAATATAATGGGGGCAATTCGCTCTTAATTAAAAAAATTGGGTTAAAATAGAACCACGGGTTATCCTCACTATATATACATATTACAGGGGTTAAAAGCTCGCCACCCTAAATAAAATTATATTAAGAGAAAAGTAAGTTATGAGGAAAAAGCAAATGACGAAAAACATTCTTGAGCCTTGATAAATAAGACTTGAAACATTTGAAGCCCTAGAAGTAGAACCCAACCGCCTTCATCCTCGGACACTAACCCTAGGATCAAAATCATGACACCTCATCATCTTCATCACCAACAACAGCAATTCCATGGATCGCGGCTCCAAACTTCCGGAGGGAAAAACCCCCAAATCCTCTCATGGACGCGAAGACTTTGGGAGGCCCCCAAAATCATCTATATAAATACTCTATTGTTTTTACTTTTATAAGATTTTGTAATCATACTATAAATAAAAAGGATTTGGGACTAACAAAAAAATCCTAGTAAAAACTGGATTAGTATTTTGGAAAATAACGAATTCCTTAACACTTTGGGATTGAATTGGAATGTATTAATCGGATATATATAATTCCTTATTACTTTATTTTTAATTGACCAAAACTACCCTTTAACTTATTATACATTGTATATTGATGTTAAATTGAATCCCCAATTAATACGAACACAAAATATATTCTACCTAGAATTCAATTTACTTTCCATTTGTAATTTCAAATCACAAAAACACATTCCTTCCCAACGAAGCAAAACCCTATTATATATAATCATACCCTCCAACCAAAACCCTATTCTATACATCATACCCTCCTACCAAAACCCTAGAAAAAATAGACAAGATGGAGATGGAGTTCTGCTTGAAGGTAGCAAACCAAGAGCTGCTGAAGCAATCCAAAACTGGTAGCAGTAACGTTGCCTGCTCTCCATTCTCCATCAACCTTTTTGCTCAACATGGCAGCCGCCGGCTCGACCGGCCGTACTTTGGAGCAGTTTCTTCACTTTCTTGGAGCAGAAAGCGTGGGAGATCTCAACTCCAGGGCCTCCACATTGATGGGCCTCACCGGAGTTTCAGAGGCTGTGGATGGCTATGGAGATATCAACTCCAAGGCTTCCAGATTGTCTGGCCATGGAGGAGACATCAACTCTAAGGCTTCCAGATTGTCTGGCGATGGAGATATCAATTCCAAGGCTTCCAGATTGTTTCACTATGGAGATGACGGCTTGTTTCCCTATGGAGATGCCGGAGCTCCAAAGCGCTTATGTGGGTATGAAGATGCCGGAGCTCCAAAGGGCTTGTTTGGAGATGCCGGAGCTCCAAAGGGCTTGTTTGGAGATGCCGGAGGAGCTCCAAAGGGCTTGTTTGGAGATGCCGGAGCTCCAAAGGGCTTGTTTGGAGATGCCGGAGCTCCAAAGGGCTTGTTTGGAGATGCCGGAGCTCCAAAGGGCTTGTTTGACTTTGGAGATGCCGGAGCGCCAAAGATCTTGATTGGCTTTGGAGATGCCGGAGCCCCAAAGGGCTTGTCTGGCTGTGGAGATGCCGGAGCTCCAAAGGGAGCTTCAAAGGATCTGATTGTGTCTACTGCTAATGGAGCTTGGGTGGATAAGAGTTTTCCTTTCAAACCTTCTTATCTAGACATTGTTCAAAGTGTTTACAAGGCTCAAGTCCAAACCGTTGATTTCAAAAATGTAAGTCTATATATATATATAAACTTATATATGTAATTTTGGTGCATATATAATGGGTTAACAAAATTTTAAAAGTAATACCATGTCAACAGAAAAAAAAAAAAAATTAGAAAATTGAATAGAAATAGAGCCGATATATATATATATATATATATATGGTTGCATAATTATACAGATTAGCACAACAATAAGGATATATATATCTATATATATATTGCACACCATTTAAGTTGGGGTTTAAGGCTATGCCGACTTCCCCTTTAACAGAAAACTCTAATATTTGCTTAAGGGTGAAAAAAATATGACTACGATTATTAACATGTGTGAATTGTTTGAGTTAGATTGAAAAGAGAAAATCATAGTCATACGCTATATATATATATATACATATTATGTATTGATGTATATGTATATATGCACTATATTACAGAGTTGCATAGCTTCTCTACAACAGAGAGATAACTCCTTAATGGTATGAATTAGAATTAAACTCCATTACTACCGGTCAATGGTAATATATCTATTGTATTTAAGCCATCACTAAAACTCAATTTAATATTAATTATATTAAATTATATTGAATATAAACTAAAAAAAGCCCCAAAGCATATACATATATATATATATATATATAGACATCCTATTCCTGTAGCAGAGAATTAGTGAGTAGAATCCAAGAATTGTGACAAGCTGGGTTTGATGTTTTATGTTTTAATTTTAAAAATTGTCTTTTATTTTGAATAGTCTGTAGAGAGTGTTATTTATATATTTATTCAACGTCTTAAACTCTTATGAATTTACGTCAAATAATTGAATGTCCATGCTTTGGTTTTTTCCTCTTTTTTATTCTTATATTCAGCACGTTATAATTATATGTCTATCCATCTATTGCATTGAATTGTTATATATGAATGTATCATGTAAATGGATTTACTTTTGGACAATAATTGGTTCCTCCCGTGGACCTCTCATAGGAGGATGATGGAAGTTGGTCCTTCCTCTTATTCAGCCCACCCGGTTAAAATTGTGAATCTGATAATTTCTCGCAACTAATTATGAATAATAATTTTAATTTTTTAGATATCATGCAAAACCTTTTTGGCGTCAAACTCCTCCCCACCTCTAAGGTCTTGTTTTGTAATTGATTTTGGTACCAGATTTTTTATTTTGATACGAAATGGTGGTACCAACCCATGTTTGTTAGCTGGTGTGTTGGTACAACAGTACCAAACCAATGGTACCAAATGGTGGTACCAACCCATGATTTTGGAACCATCTAATGAGATGGTTTTTAGTGGTGAAAACCAAAACCAAATGATTGCACAATCTCATCCCAAACCAAAACCAAATAGTTGCATCATATTAATATATTAAAATATATTAATATTAAAATATATTTTTGGAAATTTAATATATTTTAATATTAAAGTTTTATTATCTTTCCTAAAAATTAATGTAAAATATATTAATATTAATATATTAAAATATATTAATTTTATAATATATTACTATTAATATTAAAATATATTTTTGGAAGTTATTTTAATATTATAGTTTTATTATCTTTCCTAAAAATTAATATATTAATATTAATATATATTTTTGGAAATTTAATATATTTTAATATTATAGTTTTATTATCTTTCCTAAAAATTAATATATTAATATTAAAATATATATATTTGGAAATTTAATATATTTAAATATTATAGTTTTATTATCTTTCCTAAAAATTAATATATTAATATTAATATATTTTAATATTTTAATATTAAAATATATTTTTGGAAGTTATTTTAATATTATAATATTATTATCTTTCCTAAAAATTAATATATTAATATTAATATATTAAATAATATATTAATATTAAAATATATTTTTGGAAATTTAATATATTTTAATATTATAGTTTTATTATCTTTCCTAAAAATTAATATTTTAATATTATAAATTTTAATATTTATAAATAAAATGTAAAACCATTCCAAGTTACCAAATATGGTTTGGTTTCAGAATTTTAACCCATATTAACTCTACCAAACATGGTTTGGTTTTTTAGCATCACTTTTTCTCACACCAAAACCATCTGCACCAAACATGATTTGGAATCAAAATAAAACCACACTAAACCAAATCCAACCCAACCCAAATCAAAACAAAAAACTAACACCGTACAACACCGTTATCAAAAACAACCTAAGGATGAGGAGAGGAGGTTAAACCACGGGGATAAATTAATTCCCTTTGTTTATGCAGCATGATGATTGATTTACTGTTAAAGGTTCTAGTAATATATATTTCTGACTATTACAAATTATTTGCCAGGCTGATCAAGTTAAAAATGAAGTGAATGCATGGGTTGAAAAGGAAACCAAAGGCCTCATCAAGGAACTTATAACTGGTATTAGTTCTGATACAAGAGTTATCCTAGCAAATGCCCTCTACTTCAAAGCAACTTGGGAGATTGTGTTTGATAAATCGCGGACAAAAGACAGAGATTTCCACCTACTCAATGGAGAAAAAGTTCGAGTCCCTTTCATGACCAGTTCCAGGTACCAATATTTTGGATCATTTGATGGTTTCAAACTTGTCAAACTACCATATCAAAAGGGCAAAGATGGAAGACGATTCTCAATGTACATATTTCTTCCCACCGAGGCAGATGGTTTGCAAAATTTGATTCAACAGTACGAGTCCAACCATTGGTTCTTGCCTCATATGTCCAAGCTAAAAAGAGTTGAGCTAGATGCATTTTGGATTCCGAGATTTAAGTTTTCATTCATATTTGAGCCTATACGTACTGTTAAAAAATTAGGATTAACAAGGCCTTTTGAACCGCATGGAGAGTTAACAGAAATGTCGAGCAGTGAATTTTATATAGGGGGGATGATACACAAATGTTGTATAGAAAATGATGAAATAGGGACAGAGGCTGCGGCTGCAACTGCTATAGTAATGGGTCTTGGTTGTGGGATGGGGTGTTCTATACGTCCTCCAAAGCCAACCTTTGTGGCTGATCATCCTTTCTTCTTCATCATTAGAGAGGAAAGAACCGAGGTTGTGTTATTCACTGGAGCTGTAGTCAATCCTCTCTTGAAGGTCTGAGACACGACATTGGTTCAAGCTGCACAATTTAGATCATGATGTTTCACTTTTTTTTCTTTTTCTTTTTCCTTTTATTGAGTAATTCAATATATAGGTAGATCAGTTTCCAATGTCTAGCAGATATGAATAAATAAATATTTGTTTTTCTTTTCGGAGAATAAATAACTTTATCGTAGAAATAAATGTTTTTTTTTTCAATGTCTAGTAATATATAAATAAATGTATGTTATCAAAAGTATTGTTATTTCTGGCTCTTAATGATTGCTTTTCATGGCTTATTTTGTTTGTGCATGATTAGAGCATGTTTATAAGTCTATTTACTTGGAAAATTGGTCTTTGGGAGGAAAAAAAAACTTGCGAAATTGGTTTCTGAGAGGAGGACAAAAAAACCCCTGAATAGTTGGACTTTGTTGGTTTGAAGTAGAATTATCCATATAAAGCTCAAAACACCATTCAGCGTCACGGCTAAAAGCAGCATGTTTAGGGGTTAGGATCGGCTGCCTGAGCCGCTGCAGCTATAAAAAAATGTAGCAAAATTATAACCAGTTGCAACATCCAAATATGTATTATTAATTTTCCTATAAAATATGCTGCAATTGATTATAATTTTGCTGCATTTTTTGATCGCCGTACAGACGATCCTGACCCCATATTTAGAGAATTAGCAGCTAATTGACCAACTCAGAATCAAAGCTTGGCTAGCTAATGGGAAACATACAAAAATAATATTCATTTTGAAAGTTGATCCAATGAAATTTTATTAATTTCAAGTAAAATTGCTTAGTGACCTCAAAGCCAAGAAAAAGAATGACAATTTGTCTTGCCCCACTCTGTTTAAAGCTATTTTGGGTGCTCCGTTTATATTATTTGATTGGGGATCGGGTTAGGGGAACAACCTGCATGGATACATGCAGGGTACGGGGACGATTTTAGGTTATCCCACTCCGCCTCATTCTGTTTAGACATATATATATATATATATATATATATATATATATATATATATATAAAGTAAATATAAAGTAAGTGAAACCCCATATTCGTTATTCTATTTTTTTCGCTGTCATTTTGGATAATTTTGTAGTTTGTTTGAATAATTTAATCTGTTATCCAAGACTTAGAGTAGTGTGCTATTTAAGGATTTAATGTAATTTAATTTTTTAAAAATATTTTGTAATTTAGATTGTTGGATTTTAGTAATTTATTTAGTTTTTACAATGTTAAATTTGATTTTTTTAACCATATAATTCTTGAATATTGTTCAATTTATTGTTCCATATTTGAATTTGTTTTACCTTTTAACGGGCGGAATGAATATTTGTGGTTTAATTGAAAAAATTCGACAAGAGCAACGACAGGGTAACCTCCCACCCCATTTAACCTATTTTAGACGAGGACAATCACTACAAGATTTATAACTTTTTCCGGCACTTTTTTACCGACGGTTTTTAAAGTGCCAGAAAAAGTAGTTTTTATTTGCGCTTTTAAAAAAAATGCCACTAATTTCTAGCATTTGTTCAAAAAACGCCGGTGAAGGTGGCAGCACTTCTAAGAAAGTTCCGGTAAAGAATGGTAAAAGTTCAAAAATTAAATCCATTGCCACAAAGTGCTGGTAAATAGTGGTAAAACTTCAAAAATAAAACCATTGTCAAGATTCGTGCCAGAAACCTTAGGGTAAAAACTAACTATCATGACCAACTAAGTTACAATTCTTTACATAATGTTTTGATGTTCATTAGCTTTATATAGTTTCCGAAGATGATGATAAAAATTCAAAAATTAAATTCTTTACCAAGACTCGAACATGAAACCTTGTTGTGAGAACTAAACACCATGACCAACTTAGCAACACCACATTTCTTGCTATTTTTATCTTTGTTAAGAATAATAATATGTAAAGAATATACCAGAGAGAAACGAATATATATACATATATATATATATATACATATATATATATATATAATTCTCATATACACACAGCGCCGCCCCATATATATATGGGTGAATGACGCTAAATACCCTTATAGTTTTAAAAGTGTGCGAAATTTTTTGTGCAGATAACCCCCACTACTATTGCAAAAGTGTGCACTTTGACCCCATATAACACTGTTCCGTTCACATTTTGGTCAGAATTTAGTTAAGTGATGGGCGTAAAACACTCCTATGGTTTCAGAAATGTGCAGAAACCCCCATTCTTAATCACCGAAAAATGACTTGGAGGGTTATTTTCACTCTTTGCAAAGTGTAGGGGTGTTTAGAAACCATGAGTGGGGGGGGGGGGGGGGGGGGGGGGGGTCTCACACTTTTGAAACCATGAGGGTGTTTAGCGCCATTTGCTCATATATATATAACATATACACGCAGTGCCGCCCCATCACAAACTTCCTTTCCCCGGCGTCGACCCACATCCACCACCTCCCCTTCTTCCATGGCCGCACCTCAACCACAAAGAACGGAAGGTGATTTATCGTCGATTTGGTGTCTCTCATCGCCAACGATGGAAAGTATGATTCCTTGAACATATTCAAATCATCGGTGGTGGTGTGCAACCAGAATCAATCGGTGTCCTACATCAGGATATCTGAAAATTGTTTGGGGTTTATATAGGAAAGTTTGATGAATATGGTAATGAGCTTGTGAAAGTGGGAGCATTAAAGCCATGGAGAGTGTCTCTGAATCAGTGAGGGAATGAGAACCTTGATGAAGACGATGATGATGAGATGTCAGAGGATGATGGAGATGAAGTTGAGGCTGGTGTGTGTGTGAATCAAATGGGGAGAGTGGCTGGTGTATACATTGGTAAAGCCTTTTTGCTGCAAAATCAATTACTGGCGTTTCTGAAAAAAGCGCCGGCACTTAGGGGATGTTTGATAACACTTAATTAACACTTAAGTCTGAACAAATTCAACACTTATTCAGTTAAGTGTGTTTGATAAAAAAATTGAACATCACTTAAAGCATTAAGTGCCACTTAAAATGAGGTAAAATTTTAAGTGACAGTGTCACCACTTAACACTGAAGTCTGAAGATTGAAAATTTACAAAAATATAATTTTTTCAAGTATCACTTAAAATTTTCAGTACTTAATTTTCAGTTTTATCAAACAACACCTTATTCCGGCATTTGTGCAGAAAAAGCCAGCATACTGGCTTTTCATGTTCACCGTCAGAAAATTTTACCGCCGGTAATGTTTTGACCGGCGTTTTTTTTTGCATTTTTACCAATATGAATAATACTTGTAGTGAATGTGAGGTTTTCTTAGGGTATGTTTGGTAGAGCTGTGTTTGTGTTGAAATAAACAAAAAACACGTTTTTTGTTTTTTTGTTTATTCATCCAAAAACAGAAGTATGTTTGGTAGGGATGTTTTTTGGATTGAAATTGAAAAATTAAAAATCAATAATTAAAAATTAATAATATAAATAATAAATAAAATAAAATAAATTAATAATAATAAATGAATACAATAATAATAAATAAATATAATAATAAAAATGGACTAAATAATAAATAATAATAATAAATTAATAAAATAAATAATAAATTACATAAAATATATTTAAAAATATAATAAAAATAACAAATAATAAACAAAATGAAATAAATAATAATAAATAAATATAATAATAAATAATAATAAATAAATATAATAATAAATAATAAGTAAATATAATAACAAATAAATACTTCATAATAATAATAAAAAATGAGTATAATAATAATAAATTAATATTAAATTAATAAAATATATTTTTAAATAATTAAAAATGAATAAATAATTTATAAATAAAATGTATTAAATAATGAAATAATAATAAATAAATAAATAAAATATATTTATAAATTAATATATAAATTAATAAATACTAATTTAATAATATAAATAATAAATATAATATAATATAATAATAATAATAAATGAATACAATAATAATAAATAAATATAATAATAAAAAATGGACTAAATAATAAATAATAATAATAAATTAATAAATTACATAAAACATATTTAAACATATAATAAAAATAATAAATAATAAACAAAATGAAATAAATAATAATAAAAAATAAATATAATAAAAAATAATAAATAAATATAATAAAAAATAATAAATAAATATAATAATAAATAATAAGTAAATATAATAACAAATAAATACTTCATAATAATAATAAAAAATGAGTATAATAATAATAAATTAATATTAAATTAATAAAATATATTTTTAAATAATTAAAAATGAATAAATAATTTATAAATAAAATGAATTAAATAATTAAAGAATAATAAATAAATAAATAGAATATATTTATAAATTAATAAATAATAATTTAATAATATAAATAATAAAATAATAAAATATATTATAAAGTGAAGAAAGTGTAAGTGATAAACACTCCAATAAACACCAAATTCAAGTTTATTCTCATATGCCTAAAATTTGCCTAAAATGAAAAAGTGTTTTTAAACACACATATCCCAAAAACACTAACCAAACAAGTTTATAAACATAAAACAAATAAACAAACATAAAAACACCCCAACCAAACATGCCCTTAATGGTTGCGGGGGCAAGGAATGGAACGCGGCCCCAACCAACCCAGAAAAAAGAGTTGCATAAGCATCATAAACATAGGTAAATAGTTTTAATAAAGAATACAACTATGAACATAAAATAACTTGGATTAAAAAAATCCAAGTAAAATAAAACAATAATAAATAATTCTTTGTCTTCCCGAGTAGTGCAAATCGAATGAAATAAAATTACAAATAGGAAAAAGAAACGAATAGAACTAAAAGAAATTGAACCTAACCTGCCTACCTACCTGAAATTAAGTAGAAATAAAAAAAGAATAGTGGGATAAGAATTGGCCTGAGAAAAGGATTCCAAAGTATTTTGAGGAATAAAAAAATAAAAAAAAAGGGAAAAAAAAAAACATTCAAACCCAAACCTACCCAAGTAGTAAACCCCTATTATATAAACAAGCCCTAGAACTAGGTATTCACCCTCCAACCAAACCCTAAAACTAGGTATTGATGGAGTTCTGCTTGAAGGTAGCAAACCAATTTCTCCTGAAGGAAGCCAAAACTGATGGCAAAAACGTGGCCTGCTCTCCATTCTCCCTCAACCTTCTCCTCAACATGGCCGCCGTGGGATCGACCGGGGGTACTTTGGAGCAGTTTCTTCACTTTCTTGGAGCAGAAAGCGCGGGAGATCTCAACTCCAAGTCTTCCACATTGATGGGCCTTGCCGGAGCTTCAGAGGGTGTGGATGGCTATGGAGATCTGCTTGTATCTACTGTTAATGGGGCTTGGGTGGATCTGAGTTTTCCTTTCAAACCTTCTTATATACATATTGTTCAAAGTGTGTACAAGGCTCAAGCTCGAACCGTTGATTTTCTACAGGTAAGTCCTCTATTTGTCTATATATATATATATGTATATCTACCTATGTGTATTTAATTTTGCTGTCATATACTATAGGATTAACCGATTCATGATAATTAATATGTACAGTTTTTCATTTGCTATTGAATTCACGCCAAATAGTTGCATGCCCATGTTTTTGGTATTTTTTTTTTTCATTCAGTACTGAATTAGACCGTTATAATTATATGTCAACCAACTTTCCAGCGGGACATTTTTATTATTAAAAATATATATAGAATTTTGATTGAAAGGGGTGGTTTGCATTTGGTACACGAGAATGAAATGGAACGATTGTGTGAATGAGATAAAATGAGAATGACTATTCTATTGTTTGGATAGATTATAGAGAATGAAATGACTTTTTTAGTTTTATTTGTAGAATGGAATGCGCATTCCAAATGTTTGCTAATAAAATGAATTTACATTCTCTGGAATTAAATATTATTATCAGAAAATGTTCATTCCTGCATACCGAACGAACATTAGTTAAATACAAGAGAGAGATAAAAAAAAAAGAAAAAAAGAACCCCCTAACGTGCTCGCAAGCACCAAAGCACAAAACCAAGCGGCTTGACAGTTTAGTAGTATGAGTTGTTGTTTTAGTTAAGGACTCATACTCTCATAAATGCTTCAACTCCGTCCATTCAAGAGGGGAGATTATTCAACTACGCAATAAATTACTATTTCCAACAGATATCATTTCTCATAGGATAATTCACATTGCAATATATAAATTGTGAAATTAACAATTACTCGAAAAAAATTACGCGAAATAGTTTGAAAGGTCATATAACTGTGTAAGTACTTGCAAACATTTTTGCCCACACTCCGGCCTCAAACTTATCACCTCTAAGGATGAGGAGGTTAAATTGTTGAGAAATCACTAATGGTGATTCCTTATACCCAGGATCAACACAATAAATGAGAGAACAAAATTTTTATTCAAAACTCACACTTTTCAAATACAAAGCTTATTCTCTCTTTTTTCTTTTTCTCACACTCTATATATCAAAACCTATCTCTAACTTCTTATTAATACACTACACAATACCTCTCTATTTATAAGCATACAAATTTAGGCAAGTTAGGCAAGTTTGGCTCAACACCATGACTTTTGTGGAGGTTGGCAAGTTTGGCACCTCCATGGAATTTCTTGCCAAGTTTGGCACTTTCCATTATCAAGTTTACTTATTTTCAACACCCCCCTTTAAACTTGATTTGGAGATCTTCTGCATTACTTGCAGCTTCTTCTGTCTCTTGGAATTTCTGCATTCCTTGCAACATCTTAGATCTTATGAATCTATCTTGTATTTCTTAGTTCTGCCTTTCTCGTCTAGTTTTGCACAGAGATGGTTGACTCTCTTCTTCATAGTCAAGTCCACGACTAGCGACAAGCACCTCGAACTGAACCGAGTCAACCTGCCTGAACTCTGAAGAGATACCATTTTCTTTCCCTGCACTTTCTTTCTCTGGAACCATTACCGAGGCATTACATTCCTTCCTCAGACCATTGAACTTGTCTGGCTTCACTTTTCTATACTTGTAGTCTTTCACGAACATGCGAGTTTTGTATCTCTGAACTTCGCCTTTTCCACTTTTCGTCTTATGGACGCACTTCAACCCAGTTGACTTATGGCCTTCTGGTGGACTACTCTGCTTCTTCTCTATGGTGAACATCTCTTCATCCATATCTGTCTTCCATTCCTTCTCTTGAATGGCTTCGGTGAAACTAACCGGATCTTCTTCTAACTTGTCTCTGGTCCAGTATCTTTCACCCGGATCCACTTCTGACTTCTTTCTGTTAGGTACGGGAGCAATTTGTGTCACTGTTGGTGGCACTACTTCAACCTCATCTCGTGGCACTATTGGTGACACTTCTTTTTCTTCAATCACGGGTTCCTTGGGCTCCGCTTCTTCTTCAAAAATCCAGCTAACAGGATTCTCATATTGAGCCATCAGCAGCATTCCGTTTAGCTCATTTGTGTCTTTCTTTGCAAAGTACACATGTTCGTCATTTTCATCTTCTTCTGTTAGCTCTCTTCTGCATTCACGGGCATAGTGGCCATATCTGTTGCAGTTATAACACTTCACTTTTCTTCTCCCATCTTCACCTCTGAATGCATCTTCTCTTCCTTGATAGCCACGATTTCTGCCTCGACCTCTTTGTGAATTTCCCCATCTCTCTTCTCCGGCTGAGAACTTTGCCCGCAGGACTTGCTCGTCCTCTCGGATGCTTGAGATATTCTTCTTGTCGATTCGTTGTTCATGGATTTCAAGCGTGGCTTGTAACTCATCAACAGTCATGACATCCAGATTCTTCGATTCTTCAATGGCTACAACCACGTACTCAAATTTTGAGTTTAGCGATCTCATTATCTTCTCGAGCACACGTACATCTTCGATCTTTTCTCCACATCCTCTGATTTGATTGACAATTGTCAATATTCTGGTAAAGTACTCAGAAATTGACTCCCTTTCTTTCATCTGCAGCAATTCAAATTCCCCCCTTAGACTTTGAAGTCTAATTTTTATCGTCTTTTCAATTCCTCGATTTGCTTTACGAAGAATTTCCCATGCTTGCTTGGCGGTGTTGACGGCGGAGATCTTCTCAAAACTTGCTTCATCTACACTCTGATAAAGCAGATATAACGCCTTTTTGTCCTTTCGTCTTTCTTCTTTAAGCTCGGCCTGTTGGACCTCGCTTAGATTCTCTACTTCCTCGGGTTCGTCATACCCGAGATCGATCACATCCCACAAATCTTGTGAGGCTAAAAGGACTCTCATCATGATACACCACTTCTCGTAATTATCTTTGTTTAGTCGCGGAAGCTGGGGCTGGAAAAAATTGCTGGAGGATGCCATCGGATTTGCTTAAGCACTTGAGGTGCTTATTTCCGAAAATCGGTGTTGAATCTGGTCAAACCGATCACACGGTTGCGTCCGGAGCGTTCCGTTTAGTAAAAAACGACTCTTCGTTTGCTTAAATCGGAGTTAAAATGAGTCTGGAATGGACAAAATACTAACGAGGGGCAAATCTGTAAATTTCCAGAAATTCTGCTGACGTGGAGGTGACACGTGTCAGCTCCTAATTGGGCCACGTGTCGTCTGGTGGATGTTGCCACATGTCGGCTAGTGGTTAGTCCACGTGTCCACTGATGGTTGGTACACGTGCCAAGAAGTTAGAAATGTGCTCAAACTTGTGGTTTGGACAGTTATGGCTCACGAATAGGCTTTGAAACCTTCGGCTCTGTTTTTGAAAAAAATCTTCTGGGTTTGCTCAAGCTTCACCAAGCTCTGATACCACTGTTGAGAAATCACTAATGGTGATTCCTTATACCCAGGATCAACACAATAAATGAGAGAACAAAACTTTTATTCAAAACTCACACTTTTCAAATACAAAGCTTATTCTCTCTTTTTTCTTTTTCTCACACTCTATATATCAAAACCTATCTCTAACTTCTTATTAATACACTACACAATACCTCTCTATTTATAAGCATACAAATTTAGGCAAGTTAGGCAAGTTTGGCTCAACACCATGACTTTTGTGGAGGTTGGCAAGTTTGGCACCTCCATGGAATTTCTTGCCAAGTTTGACACTTTCCATTATCAAGTTTACTTATTTTCAACATAAACCACTGGGATCATTTAGTTCCGTTTTCTTCATGCATTATATGTAATTGATTTATTGTAAAAGGGTTCTAGTAATATTTATTTCCTTCTCTAGGCTGATGAAGTTAAGAAAGAAGTGAATGCATGGTGCGAAAAGGAAACGGAAGGCCTCATCAAGGAACTTATAACTAATCTTAGTCCTAATACCAAAATTATCCTAGCAAATGCCCTCTACTTCAAAGCAACATGGGAGAGTGTGTTTTATGTAAGGGAAACCATAGACAGAGATTTTTACCTACTCAATGGAGAAAAAGTTTCAGTCCCTTTCATGACCACTCCGTACGGTAGTTACACACTTTTCGGATCCTTTGATGGTTTCAAACTTGTCCAACTACCGTATCAAAAGGCCAAAGATGGAAGAAAATTCTCAATGCACATATTTCTTCCCAATGAGAGAGATGGCTTGCAAAATTTGATACAACAATATGAGTCCAACAATTGGTTCTCGCATCAAATGTCCAAGCTAGAAAGAATTGAACTTGATGCTTTTTGGATTCCAAAATTTAAGTTCTCATTCAAATTTGAACCTATAGATATTATTTCAAAATTGGGATTGGTAAAGCCCTTTGGAGATGAGCTTGGAGAGTTCACAGAAATGTCAAGTAGTGAAGAGAGCGAGGAATTCTACATCGGAAAGATGATACAAAAATGTTATATACAAGTTGATGAGGAAGGGACAGAGGCTGCAGCTGTTACAGAACTTGAAGTTGATATGGGTTTCTCTCTATATGATGAACCACGTCCTCCAAAGCCAACCTTTGTGGCTGATCATCCTTTCATGTTCATCATCCAGGAGGAAACAACTGGGGCTGTGTTATACACAGGAGCTGTAGTCGATCCTCTCCAGGAAGTTTGAGACGTCTCTCAAAAGAAGAAGGAAAGAATTCTTTTTACTGACGATATAATTTGATCGTTTTTTCACATAAGAAGAGTTTCTGCCTCATACAGCTGGGGCCGAAGATCGGTGGAACTTTAGGAGAGATGGGGAGACCCATCAGCTGCCGGTCGGGGAGGGGATAAGCTTATGAAGAAGCAACTTTTCCATCGATTTTATTTGTTTTTTCAGCAATTCACGCAATGGTAGAAATATGTAGATCAGTCTCTAGCAAATTTGAATAAGTTAATGATTGGTACTAATATAATTATTAATGTGTTTTTCAACCAGGTGTCCGAGACTTTTCCCGACTAATCACGGGATTTACGACATGGTTACACTGATCGGGCAAGCACCCGACTATATGTTTATTCTGTTTATGCAGTGTAGTGGGCCTTAGTTTTCACCTAAGCTGTAAACAAAGTAAAAAAGTAGTATTTTAGCCATGGTTTTTGCAATACTGTTATAAATATATAATTTGGTGTTTAAGGTTCATTACAAAGTAATAAAAATATTAAGGTCCTGTTTGGTAGGTGGTCTAGTCTGGTCTTGTGTTTTATGGGACCGGACCATGTTTGGTAATATTGGTCTCAAATTTTTGGTTAGACCAAGTAAGACCAAATCAAACCAAAATGACCTCATTTTAGACAAAAAAAAAAGGTGGTTCCTGGTGGTCTGGTCTGGTCTTATTAATAAAATATATTTATAAATAATTAAAAATAAATAAATAATAATAATAATAAATTAAATAAAACATATTTTAAAAATAAAATATAAATAATAAATAATAAAAAAATGAAATAAATAATACCTAATAATAATAAAAAATGAATATAATAATAATAAATAAATATAATAATAAAATATATTTATAAATAATTAAAAATGAATAATTAATAATATAAATAATAAATTAAATAAAACATAATAATAATAAAAAATGAATACAATAATAATAAAAAATGGACTAAATAATAAATAATAATAATAAATTAATAAAATAAATAATAAATTACATAAAACATATTTAAAAATATAATACAAAAAATAAATAATAAACAAAATGAAATAAATAATAATAATAAATAAATATAATAAAAAATAATAAATAGATATAATAATAAATATAATATAATAATAAATAATAAGTAAATATAATAATGAATAAATACTTCATAATAATAATAAAAAATGAGTATAATAATAATAAATTAATAAAATATATTTTTAAATAATTAAAAATGAATAAATAATTTATAAATAAAATGAATTAAATAATGAAATAATAATAAATAAATAAAATATATTTATAAATTAATATATAAATTTATAATATAAATAATAAAATAATAAAATATATTATAAAGTGAAGAAATAATAAATAAAGAAAGAAATAACACATAAATAAATATTATAATAAATAATAAGTAAATAGTAAGACCAGACCGTTTACCAAACAGAGTTTTCAGATCAGATTAGACCAGACCAGACCAAACCGGACCAGACCAGACGAGAAAGACCGCCTACCAAACATGGCTTAAGATTCTTTGTTAACTTTTGTTATTTGCAATTACATAATGGGATTGGATTATCGGATCGGATATTGGATAATAAAAAAAATTAAATATAAATCAATTAAAATAAAAATTTATTGAATTATCAAATCTGATCGAATTATTAATATAATTATCTGATTCAGATGATCTAATCCGTTTACAGATCTACATGATAATGAGTATCAAATTCTAACAGTTTTTGTGAGAGTGGTGAGAAATCAAATTGATAAGTCACTCATGTTTTCCTATTGATAGTTGGATTTAATGGGCTTAATTGTTAGGTAGAATTGTTAAATTTATAAAATTTCTAATTAAGTTGCCATGAGTAGGGATGACAATGAGGCGGTTTTTCTCAATTCCCATAACCAAAACCGTGAAAATTTTCATCCCCCATAACCGTACCTTAACCGTTTAAAAATCTCACCCTTACCTTCTTAATCGCCCCAAACCGTCACCCCGTCCCTCGAAACCGCCTTATTATCAACCCCCCCTACCTAAAATTAAACAAAATATAAATACATTAATATTTTGCTAAAATCTATATAAAAAATAATCAATTATTCAATTAATTTAATAAGAGTAATTTTTAAAACAAAAACAAAACAATCAATTATCCAATTAATTTAATCGTAACAAAATCTAGATAAACAAACTTAAATAAAAATCTCTAATTATAACAACATAAAATAATAAGTGGAGAGGGAGAACTAAGTGGAGACTCTGACATCTTTCACTATTCCAAACTGTTTTCTAATTGAAACGAAAACACTGTCGAAAGGGTTTTCTCTCTCTATATATATAGAGAGAGGGTATATAAGAAAATATTTATTTTGTTTAAGGATTTTAATATAAGAAGATATAAATAAATATATAATCATGTAAATTTAATATAAAATAATTAAATATTAATAATGTGGTTTGGGGCGAGGCGGTTCCCCAATGGGGGAACCCTTCAAACAGTCCCCCGCCCCATAATCGTCATTTTTTTTAACCGCCCCATTTTTAAATGGGGCAATTCTTGGCGGAAAATGGGGCGGTTCTTGGCGGTTTCCTGGCGGGCCGTCTTTTTTTGCCATCCCTAGCCATAAGTATAGCTCATAATTGAATTTTGTGACACTATAAATGATTAGAAATTTTATTAACCTAAAAAATTATATCAATGCAAAATTTTTACGAGGGTATGAAATTTATTTTGTCAGATTTTATAAGTTTGTTCATAACTTTTGTGACATGGGTAATAAGGTAAAAATATCATTTTTTTTAAGGGCCATTTGGAAACTTAGTTTTGGTCTTGGTCTTGGTATAATTATATATATATATACTAATATGTATTAAAAATATATAATAATGAAAAATATATATATATAAAATTGGAAAAAAGTAATTTTCGGGGAAAAATTATTTTTCCGAAAACTATAAAAAATAATTTTTTGGAAAAATAAATAATTAATTTTTTCCGAAAAATAATTCTTTTCGAAAAAATAATTTTTGTCGAAAAAATAATTTTTTCACAAAATTTAATTTTTTTCCGAAAAAATAATTATTTTCCAAAAAATAAATATTTCCTGGAAAATAAATTTTTTGGGAAAAATAATTATTTTTGAAAAAATAATTTTTTTCCGAAAAAATATTATTTTCCGAAAATTAATTTTTTCACGAAAAAATAAATAATTAACGGAAAAATAAATATTTTCCGAAAAATATTTTTTTTCCGAAATTTTTTTTTTTGAAAAATTACATTAAATTATGATTTTTTTGCAAAAAAAATGTTTTCCCAAAATTAATTTTTCCGAAAAATATAAATTCCAAAATTTTTTTTTG
Organism: Cornus suecica; assembly: GCA_963922005.1. NCBI lineage: Eukaryota > Viridiplantae > Streptophyta > Magnoliopsida > Cornales > Cornaceae > Cornus > Cornus suecica. The sequence goes on from OY998238.1 coordinate 99,031,682, forward strand.
GGAAAAATATTTTTTTACGAAAATTAATTTTTTTTCCGAAAAAATAATTATTTTTCAAAAATTAATTTTTTTCCGAAAATATGATTATTTTCCGAAAATTAATTTTTTTTCCGAAACAATAATTATTTTCCGAAAATTAATTTTTTTCCGAAACAATAATTATTTTCCGAAAAATAAATTTCTACGAAAAAATAAATTTTTCTGAAAATAATTTTTCCGAAAAATATAAAAAAAATTTCAAAATAATTCATTTTTTTGGCCATATATATATATATAGAGAGAGAGAGAGAGAAAAGTCAAAATTGATGGGCCAAAACCAGATTTTAGTGGTTGGTTTTAAAAAGCTCAAAACCAACTCAAAAACCGGCTTGCCAAACATGGTTTTGGTCTTAAAATCCAAAACCAAGCCCAAAACCGGATTGCCAAACAGGCCCTAAGAGTGTCGGCTTTGTTAAATATGTTTTTTTATACTGAAAAAAAATAATAATAACATTGATTGTTAAAAGATAAGGTAAAATAGTACAAATATCTCGTATAAATAATAAACATGCCGACTCATACTTATGTGCAAATCATTAAATTTTGATTACATATCTTCAATTTTAATTAAATTTTTGTTACAACTCCAATATTCATATACATTAATACATTTTTTGTCCACAATGTGCAAGAAATAATTTTATATTTATATATATACATAAAAATAAAAAATTACATATATCAAATCATATATATAATTCACATGCAACTTAATTTGAACTCTATAAAATGGGTATTGATTTTTTTTTTTCAAAATTTCCCCAAATTTTAAATGTTTTATCTTTTCAAGAGTTAAAAGCAATTATATAAGCAATAGTAATAAATAAGATAATTTACAACGACACCTCCTAAGATTTAAATCAATTGCAGTCAGTGGTCGGTCAACGTATTTATTGACAGCGACACCCTCGAAAACATGTACTAACTAGGGTTGTCAATGGGGCACGGCGGGACAGGGATCGCATCCCCCATCCCGGCCCATTCCCGTTTAAATTTGTCATCCCCATACCCGCCCTAAAACCGATTATTAAACGGGACGGGGCGGGGCAGGGCTGGGCGGGGTGGTATTTCACTTTAAAAAAAATCTTATGAAAATAAAAATAATATTTACCTTCTTAATTGAAACTTTTAACTTAATATTAGTATACAATTATCAAAATAATATATGTAATTTTTACATAGTGAGATGAGATTAATAGAAAAAGAGTGAAGATGTAAGGAAATTAGGATTTGATATGGAAAATAAATTAGGCGGCAAAGGTTTAATTAGAGGTATGTATTTATATAGGTAAATAAGTGTAATGTATACAAATTAATAAGGGTAAGTATGTAATTTTATGGGCATGACGTCCTTCCCCATACCCACCCAGAAACCCGTCGGTTTTTTTTCCCCTCCCCCATGCCCGTCCCCATTTATTTAATTGAGTCTCCAAATCTACTTAAATCGGGAGGGAGGGGGGTGGGGAGATTTTGTCATCCCTAGTCACAACTACAATACCCTTGAATATCTTAGTATGTTTTATTATTATATAAATATCAGACATCCCTAGTCACAACTACAATACCCTTGAATATCTTAGTATGTTTTATTATTATATAAATATCAGACATGGGAATTGTCTTATTTACCCCCTCCTAAGACAACCCATATTGTCTTATCATTTTATATTTTTCTAACCCAAATACTCCTTTATATTTGTAGATCGGATAATTTTCAGTAAAATTGGTTTCTTGTTTTTGTTTTTTTTAACAAATTTCTGTATTCTTTTTCATAATTTGTTGTTGATATTTTCTTTTAAGTTATTGCATGTGTATTTTGGATTATTTTTTTTTATGTGTATTAGGGTATAGATGATTGCATGTGGAATTACTTGATGAAATTTGAGGTTTTTGTTTAGCTGTTGTTAATTTTAGTTAAATTAACTAAATAAATTAAGGTATTTTAGCATGTTGTTGAACTATTTGCATGCGGATATACTAGATGAAAATTTGGGGGTTTTCATCTTAGTTGTTAATATTAGAAAAATTAATTAAGTTCTGTTAATCAACTAAAATTAATGTTTTTTGGCAAGTCAATGAACACTATTTGCATGTAGAATTACTTGATGAAATTTGTGGGTTGTTTGGAATTAGGTGTTAATTTTATCTAATCTAAATGAATGAACTAAATTTCGTTAATTCAACTAAAATTAAAGTATTTTAGCATGTTGAAAGACATTGTGTTGGTTGGTTTATATTAGTCATTATTGGTTTACAACATTAACTAAGTTATGTTAAACCAACTAAATTAAGGTTTTTAGCATGCTGATGAATTATTGAACAGTTTGCCCCTGGTATTACTTGATGAAATCTGGAAATTTTAAATTAGTTTTTAATTTTTGTTAAATGAACTACATTTTGTTAAATCAACTAAAGTTAAGTTATTTAAGCATGTTGAAGAAGTGGAATTACTTGATAAAATTGGAGTTTTCTTAAAAAAATTATTCCTTAATTTTTGCTACGTTAACTGTTTTGTTGAACTAATTAAGCTGATGGTGTGCAAGTGTAAATCTTATAAGATTTTTGTAGTATACTATATAAAAAGGATTTGGCAGTAGTTTAACTTCTAACGAACACAAGATCCTAGTAAAAATTGGATTAGTGTTTGGAAAGAATAAAATTCTTAAATCGGTGAGATTATACTGGAGAACAAAAGGACGATATTTAAGGAATTGAATATATAATTTCATATTACTTTACTGTTAATTGACACAAATTATCCTTTAACTTATATTTAGATGGGCCGTATTGTATATTGATGTTAAACTGAATCCCCATATAATACGAACACAAAATATATATATTTTTTTCAGTAGAATCCAATTTACTTTCCAAATGTTATTTCAAATCACAAAAATGCTTCCTTATTATATATATAGCCATACCCTCCAACCAAAACCCTATTCTATACACCATACCCTCCTACCAAAACCCTAGAACTAATATAGAAGATGGGTTTCTCTCTATATGATGAACCACGTCCTCCAAAGCCAACCTTTGTGGCTGATCATCCTTTCATGTTCATCATCCAGGAGGAAACAACTGGGGCTGTGTTATACACAGGATCTGTAATCGATCCTCTCCAGGAAGTTTGAGACGTCTCTCAAAAGAAGAAGGAAAGAATTCTTATTACTGACGATATAATTTGATCGTTTTTTCACATAAGAAGAGTTTCTGCCTCATACAGCTCGGGCCGAAGATCGGTGGAACTTTAGGAGAGATGGGGAGACCCATCAGCTGCCGGTCGGGGAGGGGATAAGCTTATGAAGAAGCAACTTTTCCATCGATTTTATTTGTTTTTTCAGCAATTCACGCAATGGTAGAAATATGTAGATCAGTCTCTAGCAAATTTGAATAAGTTAATGATTGGTACTAATATAATTATTAATATGTTTTTCAACCGGGTGTCCGAGACTTTTCCAGACTAATCACGGGACTTGGGTAAAGCGACATGGTTACACTGCTCAGGCAAGAATCCGACTATATGTTTATTCTGTTTATGCAGTGTAGTGGGCCTTAGTTTTCACCTAAGCTGAAAACAAAGTAAAAAATAAGTATTTTAGCTATGGTTTTTGCAATACTGTTATAAATATATAATTTGGTGTTTAAGGTTCATTACAAAGTAATAAATATATTAAAATTCTTTGTTAACTTTTGTTATTTGCAATTACATAATGGGATTGGATTATAGGATCGGATATTGGATAATAAAAAAATTAAGTATAAATTAATAAAAATAAAAATTTATCGAATTATCAAATCTGATCGAATCATTAATATAATTATCTGATTCAGATGATCAAATCCGTTTACAGATGTACATGATAGTGAGTATCAAATTGTAATAGTTTTTGTGAGAGTGGTGAGAAATCAAATTGATAAATCACTCATGTTTTCCTATTGATAGTTGGATTTAATTGGCTTAATTGTTAGGTATAATTGTTAAATTTATAAAATTTCTAATCAAATTGCCATGAGTAGAGATGATAATGGGACGGTTTTTTTCAATTCTCATAACCAAAACCATGAAATTTTTCATCCCCCATAACCGTACCTTAACCATTTAAAAATCTCACCCTTACCCCCTTAACCGCCCCAAAATGTCACCCCGTCCCCCATAACCGCCCCAAATCGCCCCATTATCCCCCCACCTCTAAAATTAAACAAAATATAAATACATTAATATTAATTTTGCTAAAATCTATATAAAAAATAATTAATTATTCAATTAATTTAATCATAATAATTTTTAAAACAAAAACAAAACAAGCAATTATCAAATTAATTTAATAGTAACAAAATCTATATAAACAAACTTAAATAAAAATCTCAAATTATAATAACATAAAATAATAATCCACATTTAAATTATAAAATATTAATCAAATACAACTTCATGAAAAAAACACTCTGACATCTTTGACTATTTCAAACTGTTTTCTAATTGAAACAAAAACACTGTCGAGAGGGTTTTGTCTCTCTATATATATAGAGAAAGGGTATATAAGAAAATATTTATTTTGTTTAAGGATTTTAATATATTTTTAATATAAGAAGATATAAATAAATATATAACTATGTAAATTTAATATAAAATACTCAGAATGTGGTTTGGGGCGGGGCGGGGCGGTTCCCTAATGGGGAACCCCTCAAACTGTCCCCCGCCCCATGATCGTCATTTTTTTTAACCACCCCATTTTTAAATGGGGTGGTTCTTGGCAGTTTCCTGGACGGTCTTTTTCTGCCATCCCTAGCCATGAGTATAGTTCATAATTGAATTTTGTAACACTATAAATGATTAGAAATCTCATGAACCTAAAAAATTATATCAATGCAAAATTTTTACGAGGGTATGAAATTTATTTTGTCAGATTTTATAAGTTTGTTCATAACTTTAGTGACATGGGTAATCAGGTAAAAATATCATTTTTTTTAGGGATAACTTCATTTACATCCCTTGAGGTTTGTCTTATCTTCATTTGGATTCCCTCAGGTTTGCATATCTTCATTTACACCCCCTACTTTTTAATATTCTCATCACTTAGACCCCCTGAACGATGACATCAGCCTGATTTTTTTTTTAAATCCCTAAACTACCCTCAATGTCTTATCCTTATTCTGTTTGGAAACAAGGATAGTGCTTTTATCAATTAGACCCCCTCCCATCATTTAATAATTTAATTTGTATTAAAATTTCAAAATATATATAAAATTTGAAAAAATATATATTAAAATTTGAAAAATATTATAAATTCGAAAATAAATATAAAATTAAAAAATATATATAAATTTTGAAATTATTTTTTTTTCAAAAAAACATATTAAATTTCAAAAATAAATATAAAAATCACAAAAAACATAAAAAATTTGAAACAAATATATAAAATTTTTAAAAAAAAACATATAAAATTCAAAAAAATATATTAAATTTCAAAAAAAATTATAAAATCTAAAATAAATATAAAATAAAAAATATATATAAATTTTGAATTTTTTTTAAAAAACATATTAAATTCAAGACAAATATATAAAATTAAAAAAAACCATATAAAATTCTAATAATATATATTAAATTTCGAAAATAATTATAAATTTCAAAAAAATATAAAATTTGAAAATAAATATAAAATTCAAATATATATATATTAAATTTCAAAAAAAAAAACTAAATTCGAAAATAAATATAAAATTAAAAAAAAAATTTAATTTTCTCTCTCTCTCTTTCTCTCTCAGATGCACACACCACATACACACACACACACACACGCACACACATATATATATACACACATATATAAATAGATCTATCTATATATATACACACACACACACACATATATATATATATATATATATATATATATATAAGTCGCCGGCCGACCCCCTCCCACTACCTCCCCGTCGGCGCCGTCCCCTCCCCCCTCCCCCGATGGGTCTATATATATGTATAGATCTATATATGTGTGTGTATAGATCTATATATATATATGTGTGTGTGTATATATATACGTGTGTGTGTGTGTGTCTGAGAGTTAGAGAGAGAGATAGAGAGGAGAGAGAGAGAGAGAATAAATATTGAATAGATATTGGGGTGTTTGGTTTGAGGGTTAGATTGATTCTAAGGGGGTGTTTGGTTTAGGGTTTAAATTGATTTAGGGATTAAACTGATTTAAGGGGTGTTTGGTATAAGGGTATTTTAGACATTTCACACCATGAGGGGGTGTAAATGAAGATATGCAAACCTGAGGGGTTAAAATGATGATAGGACAAACCTCAGGGGGTGTAAATGAAGTTATCCCTTTTTTTTAAGAGTGTCGGCTTTGTTGAATATGTTTTTTTATACTGGGAAAAAAAAATAATAACATTGATTGTTAAAAGATAAGGTAAAATAGTACAAATATCTCGTATAAATAATAAACATGCCTACTCGTACTTATGTGTAAATCATTAAATTTTGATTACATATCTTCAATTTTAATTAAATTTTTGTTACAACTCCAATATTCATATACATTAATACATTTTTTGTCCACAATGTGCAAGAAATAATTTTATATTTATATATATACATAAAAATAAAAAATTACATATATCATTTCATATATATAATTCACATGCAACTTAATTTGAACTCTATAAAATGGGTATTGATTTTTTTTTCTTCAAAATTTCCCCAAATTTTAAATGTTTTTATCTTTTCAAGAGTTAAAAGCAATTATATAAGCAATAGTAATAAATAAGATAATTTGCAATGACACCTCTTGAGATTTAGGTCAATTGCAATCAGTGGCTGGTCAACGCATTTATTGACAGCGACACCCCCGAAAACATATACTAACTAGGGTTGTCAATGGGGCGCGACCATCCTGGGCAATTCCATTTTAACTTTGTCATCCCCATACTCACCCTAAAATCGATTATTAAACAGGACAGGGCAGGACATGGTAAAACTAGGATGGGGCGGGGCGGTTTTTCACTTTTAAAAAAATCTTATGAAAATAAAAATAATATTTAGCTTCTTAATTGAAATTTTTAACTTAATATTAGTATACAATTATCAAAGTAATATATGTAATTATAACATAGTGAGATGAGATTAAAAGGAAAAGAGTGAAGATGTAAGAAAATTATGATTTGGTATGGAAAATAAATTAGGAGGCAAAGGTTTAGTTAGAGGTATGTATTTATATAGGTATATAAGTGTAATGTATACAAATTAATAAGGGTAAGTATGTAACTTTACTATATAAGCGGGGCATGACGACCTTCCCCCATACCCACCTCGAAACCCGTCGATTTTTTTTCCCCTCGCCCATGCCCGCCCCCATTTATTTAATTGAGTCTCCAAATCTACTTAAATCGGGAGGGAGCGGGGCGGTTTCCCATTGGGGGCGGGAAATTTTGCCATCCCTAGTCATGACTACGGTACCCTTGAATATCTTAGTATGTTTTATTATTATATAAATATCAGACATGGGAATTGTCTTATTTACCCCCTCCTAAGACAACCCAATTCTTTTGCCATAATCCCCATATTGTCTTATCATTTTATATTTTTCTAACCCAAATACTCCTTTATGTTTGTAGATCCGATAATTTTCAGTAAAATTGGTTGGTTTGTTTGTTTGTTTGTTTTTTTTGTATGTTACCAATTTCTGTATTCTTTTTCATAATTTTCAGGGTTTGTTGTTGATATTTTCTTTTAAGTTTTGTTTTTTCGGGGGTTAAAAATAAAAATAAAAAATATCAACAACAAACCCTGAAAATTATGAAAAAGAATACAGAAATTTCTTTTAAGTTTTTGCATGTGTATTTTGGATTTTTTTTTTTATGTGTATTAGGGTATAGATGATTGCATGTGGAATTACTTGATGAAATTTGAGGTTTTTGTTTAGCTGTTGTTAATTTTAGTTAAATTAACTAAATAAATTAAGGTATTTTAGCATGTTGTTGAACTATTTGCATGCGGATATACTAGATGAAATTTTGGGGGTTTTCATATTAGTTGTTAATATTAGAAAAATTAATTAAGTTCTGTTAATCAACTAAAATTAATGTTTTTTGGCAAGTCAATGAACACTATTGGCATGTAGAATTACTTGATGAAATTTGTGGGTCGTTTGGAATTAGGTGTTAATTTTTTCTAAATGAATGAACTAAATTTCGTTAATTCAACTAAAATTAAAGTATTTTAGCATGTTGAAAGACATTGCGTTGGTTGGTTTATATTAGTCATTACTGGTTTACAACATCAACTAAGTTATGTTAAACCAACTAAATAAAGGTTTTTAGCATGCTGATGAACAGTTTGCCCCTGGTATTACTTGATGAAATCTGGAAATTTTAAATTAGTTGTTAATTTTTGTTAAATGAACTACATTTTGTTAAATCAACTAAAGTTAAGTTATTTCAGCATGTTGAAGAAGTGGAATTACTTGATAAAATTGGAGTTTTCTTTAAAAAATTATTCCTTAATTTTTGTTACGTTAACTGTAACACCCCGTGTTATTTTCCCTTTTTCCTGGAATTATTTCCGATTTATTTTTGGTTGTGACGTCACTTGTTCATGACGTCATGGTTATTCTTGATATTTCACGTGTAAATTTTTCGCGTTTACGTCTGACTCGACTAGACGACGTCACGATTTCTCTTCGATGACTTCGTGGACTTTCTTTGGTAATTTCATGACTTGACGTGACAGTATTGTTTTGGATTTGGTGAAACGTTGACGGGAATTCTTGTTGTCGACTAAGTGAATTCGTTTTGACGCTTAGCGCTTGGTGCTTCGACTGGGTGGCGGCACGCTTCGTATATCCGACGTTTTTGAGTCTCTTGCAATTGGATTGTTACGTGGTTTAGTTGTGACGTTAGCACTTAGCATCTTGTCAGGTTTAAGATGCGTTATGTGGCGTCTGGAGTAATTATATTCTTTTGTAATTGGATTAGTACGTGTTTTATTTGGCTGACGTGCTTAGGTAGTAATCTTTTGATGAGATGTACTTTGTTTGCTGCCGAAGGCTGTTTATACATATTAGAAAGGGTTTCCATGAGAGACCTTGCTATCTTCTCATTCTTTATATTGAAAGCGACGGATTTTAACAACGTTAGTCTGATTGTACCGAGAGCCTTTCGATCTAGGATTTTTCACTCCTCTTTTGTCATCGTTTCCGGCTTCTGCTCTTCCAATGGTAAATAAAAATTCTTCTGGAATAACAAGTCCTGTATTTATAGTCTCTTTGCTCATTTTCTCTATAGTTGTATGTACATACTTTGTTCTTTGTGTTTCTACGTGCTCCTATGTGTGATGTGACTTTATGTGCCTTAGTTGTTTGACTTGTGTGCTTAGGAATATTCGTATTACCTTGCTCGTCCTCCGTGTTTTTACATACGTGATACGTGTTAATGGATTTACTTGGGTAGATGTTAGTGTTTACGTGTTCTTGGAGTTCCGGTAGGATTGGGCTTGTTAGGTGTTCCGGTGGTTGGGTTTCGTACCCCAGATCATTTATTTTAGTTATTCGGCGTTGTGATTTAAATCGGAGTTGTTAAGGACGTGTTAGTTCATGGGCTTTTTTTTTTTTTTTTTCGAAAGGTAAAATTTTATAAGAACAAAAGGCTAGAAGCCAGAACAATTACTTAGGGCATACCCTAAGGGGGAGAAACAGGAAAATAAAATAAAATAAAAAATCCCCAAATCCACCAAATAGCAAGAGACCAAGCTCTAAAGGAACAATTCTTATGCAGAAAGTAAAGATTAAAGACCAAGTAGAAGAGGAGAGTTTGAGAGCCTTCAAGAGGCTGGGATCTCCAAGAGATCAGCAGGATCAAGGGAGAATTAACATGACACATATTAAGCATCAGAATAATGTTGTGTCTGGCAGAGAAACAACTCCATATGGAAAAAGAAGTCATGAGAAGATTGAGGTAGACAAGGACCATTCATCTTGGATAGCAAGATTCACAGCAGAATCTTTGAAGCCTGTAGCAGAGAATAATGCGAGCCTTGAGTTGTTGATGATTCTATGCTCCAATTCTTCAAAAGTTTTGAATTCGCCAGAAAAAATTCTTTTGTTTCTTTCAATCCATATCTCATAAACAGAGGAAACAAGAAGAATTTTGTTCAAGGTAGCAGAAAGAGACTTGTGATGGAGATTAGTGGTAGCTCAAGTGATAGTAGAGAGCCAATCAGCCATAGGCCAGTGAAGACCTCCTTTAGAGTTGACTTTCCTCCATAATCTTCCCGTGAAGCTACATTGGAAGAAAAGATGGTCCCTGTCTTCCATTTTGGTGTGGCAATACTCACAATTTGCTCTGTTAAGAAGGCCAATCCTTAAAAGAAAAGATTTAGTTCTAATCTTGTCAAGGTTAACCATCCATAAAACAAAGCAATGCTTAGGAACAGAAAGAGGAAACCATATGATGTGATTCCATGTTATTTCCAGCTGCTTGAATCTAATCCAATTCCAGGCTGATTTGATAGTGTATGGACCATTAGAAGGAAGCCAGATGACTTTGTCATTTATGGAGGGATTGAATGGAAGATTGTAGGGGAATTGGTCTCTAAATTCTCTCCAAATCCTGTTATAGGAGAGGTGAAGAGACCAAGATGAACCATCAATAATGCTACTGACAGTAGCTTGCTGCCCAAGACCAGAAGATAGAATGAGTCTAGAATGGGAGGAAAGAGGACCAGAGGGAAGCCAATTATCATGCCAAATAGAGGAGTCTCTGCCATTGCCAATAATATACTTAAAAGAAGTCCTGAAAATGACTATGAGCTTCAGAAGCTTGGACCAAGACCAAGAGCAATCAGAGGGAGCCTTGACAGTCCAGAAGTTATTATCTTTCAGCAAGTATTTCTTCACCCATAGAGCCCAAATAGAGTTTGAAGAAGGCAATTGAATGATTTTCCATATAGATTTACCCATAGCCGCTAAATTCCATTCAGTGAGATCAATGGTTCATGGGCTTTAGTTGATTAATAATGGGAATTGATTTAGTGTTCGGATTTTACACCTCGGATTATTTATTTCGGATTGTAATAATTATCGGGCGTCCTATAGGTTTTCCGGGTTCGCGTATATTTGTTTAGGGATTTTATGATGATATTCCCTCTATTATTATTATTTATTATTAAATTAAGGCTAAATGTTTTATTTTCATTCCACACTCGGCGCAGAAGGTTTTAGGCTGTTTATTCGCGGTGGTTATTCAGTTAACGGCGTAACAGGCTATCGGGCCAATTTTTGTGAGAGTTTTCTCGCCTTATTTTATGATTAATTATTTTAAAGTGAGTGAAAAACATTTGGTTATTATTATTAAATAATAATTAAAGATATGAAATAATAAATATAAATATATATATTTGATATATAGATATATTAATATATGTATGCATCGTGTGTGTGTGGCTGAGAATGCAGATCACCTTATTCTTCCTCTTTTTCACCTTTGATTCCAGTTTTCTTCTCCACCATCATCATGTTGCTGATGAGAGAGAGAGAGAGGGGGAGCAGGCTGAAGGGGGGAGAGAGAGAGTCGCGACCTAGAGTGGTTATCGGTTGTAGAGGAGTGGTGATGCGAACTATTTGGGATTAAGGTCGCCGAACATGGTGACCGCGGTGGTTCACGATCTGGGCGAGGGTCGCCGGAGAGAAGAGGTGACGACAGGCACAACGTCACAACAACGACTTGGTGGCGATGGGTCGCGCTAGGTGAGGCGTGATATGGCAAGGGTCTCAATTAGGCTCTGTTCGCCAGAGAGAAAGGACGACGACGATGGCATCGAGGGTAGGTGGAGTCACGCTGGTGGTGGCGCAGTCCAGCCGTGCGTGGTGGCGATAATGATGAGTTTAACCGGATTGAGTTGGGTCAACTCAATGCCGATTCTTACTTTATTTGGCATGAAATTTTGGGGATCGCTTGCTCTCGATGTCGTACACGATATACCCGAATTTGGTGCGAAACCGTTGAGTGGTTCACCGAGAATTTCATATTATAGGTACAATTTTTCGGTTTGGGTTTCGTTAGATTTGTTAAAATTTGTTTAACGATTGCTAACGGGTTTCAACTATATTAAGTAGGATGGTAAGGTGGTCGTTTTCGTCCTAGCGGAAATATTTTTGGACGACTTTGGTCTGCGGGGCCATTTTCGGGCGCCGACACTATTTCACGGTGAGCCATTTAGGGGTTGTTTTGTAAGCATTTATTTATGTGGGATTTTTTTATATACATATCTATTTCTCACTATTAGTACGTAGGAATTTCTAGCACTTCCGGCGTATGTTTATATGTGTGTGATAGCCGGTGTTAGCGCTCCTAGCTATAAACGAGAACTAGAAATTTTTATAAAATTGATGAGATATCCATAGGTGGAGTAAATGGGATCAAAAATGGAATTCCCTTGATAAATTAATTTATATGATTTCTCTAAAAAATTTGAATAATTAAAATATACTTAAATTAAATTGAAGAGTAATGCCCTTTAAATTTTAGAGTGGGTTAGTTGAATTGTGGAATTGGATTTGAACTTAGAAAGAAACGATAAGTTTCCCCTATTGTTTGTGGTTTATTGAAATTAAAAATATGTTAGGGGATACGTGGAAGCGAAGGACGTTAAAACTTAGACGTTGTTCTAGTTCCCTCTAAATTTTTTCGTAAATTATAAATTAATAAGTGAATTTGCGAACTAGATTGTCCTTGGAGTGGACTTATTCAAATTCGGTTATTAATTTAAATTAAAGCATGCGAATACGTTGAAAATTTATAAGAATTGGGTAATTGAGAACCTGGATGAACTTGAGATGAGTTGTTGTGATTTATTGTTTTAATTTAATTATAAAGCATGCTTTGTATGAAAATTTAGAATTTATGCTGCATAATTGAGCATGGGGTCCATGTAGAGGCATTTTGAATTTATGTAGCACCGTGGACATGGATATTGATTTGGTGTGAGTTGCATGCCTCATTTGTAGCATATATATACGAATGAACCATTTGGATAGTTGCAACAACTGACCAGTGGGTGTTCTGGCACCCATGGAACTAGTATCTCTCGAATCCTCATAAGTTGGAGGTGAGGGCTTAGGCGTCACTTGTCGTTCCAGACGGACTTGTGGTCTCCGTACTCTATTTGGCGACACCCACCCTTCCTTTTGCGGGTTTGTTACCCCCATCAGTGAACGGTTTGGGATTCCTTGTTATCTGTTTGACCCTCATGTAGACAGGGTTGCATTGACATTCACATTAAACATTTATTTGACATGTACTTATTTGTTGAGATTTTCTGATGTTATTGCTTACTGATATGGAGTAGGTTATAGGTGGATAAATTTTTAAAAAATATATATTATCCCCTTGAGCGCTAGGGCGCAATAGTTGTGATTATAATCATGCTCTTGGACATAGAGATCCCTTGAGAATGTTAGAAAATTGACTAACGAGATTTCTCAATGTGAATGAAGGCTTAAAAACCTTAAGTTGAAAAGTAAAGAGGTTTAGTAATAATAAAAAAAAACTAGGGTTAATGGAGCCATGACTGGCCGGTGTTCTGAGTAGTTAAGTGGAGTTTAGTAGAAAAAGAGACCTGGGTGTGTATCTGTTTCCCGTAAATTGGGTATCTAGTTGAGTTGATTAACGCCTCATACCGGGACTTATATGAGGTCGTGGTTTTCGACCATATAGGCCTTCGTGGTTGGTGACTAGTGTTATCGTGGGGTAATTGGTGGACTACTCTGGTTGTATGGCGAGTTTTTCAATTTAAGGGTCGTTTAAGTCTCGTTAGTCTAGCCTTCCCTCTTCTGACTCCTGTATTTTGAGCTTATTACTCTTTCGTTCACTTTGGTTATGTTTTGAGAAGTAAATGATCTTTAGCCCATGAATCTTGGATCACGGTTACGATTTGGATCTTTGGGACCAAACTAAGGCTATCTAAATGTTTTGAAAACTTAAAGTTTTTGGATTTTATAATTCTATGTATTTCACTTACTCCGGGGTCTTTCACTGTTTTTGAAAAACCATGAGTCAAAAACTTGTTTTATAAAATAGGAGTTGAACTCCTGGGACTGGGGGTATCAAAAGTAAAACCATTTTGAAGATGGCAGCAAAATTTCATTTTTAAAACGTTCTTTTGAAGTCAATAAGTTCAGGGTATTGTTTGTCCCTGTTATTGAGACCTTGAGGTTATGCCGAGATCTCGGTATCGTTGGAGTTCGACAACTCCAGATTTTTACTAGTTGTTTCTAAAATTCCTTTTGAGCTAGTTATGCCTTGGTTTAGAGTTTTCTCAAATTCTTAAACAAATATTGATGGTCTGAGGACCAGTTTTAAAAGAAGTTTAAAATGGGATTTCAAAATGGTTTTCAGTTTGATCTCTTGTGGTTGATCTTACTCTTTGTTGTCGTTGTTCCTTGGCTTTTAGCCGAACTTGGGATTCTAAGGTCTCAACCTTTGGGGCGGACCTTACATACACTTGTGTTGTTACTATCCTTGTCATATTCTCGGTTAGGAGACGTTATGTTGATTTGCGCACACATAGTGTGATTCCTATTACTTTGGTTAGGTTCGGAAACATTGGAACCAAATAGATTTGATCGGGTCCTAAATTTTTATTAAAAACCGGTTGAATCCTTCGGGATTCAACATTTTTTCTTTAAAAACCCGTGGGCCACGATATCCATTTAGGACTAACTGACTCTGGTACCCCTTTATTGTGCCTCGATAGGCGATGTAAATTAGAGATTGTCTTTAAATTATCGAATCTGATTCAGTGGTAGAGTTTTCCACTCGTGTTACATTTGAGGTTTAGATTGTGGCGGTGTGTCCAAGCCATATGACTCCTAGTTAGTTTTATAAGCCCTATTTGTTATAGGAGGCCTTGGAGAAAAAATCATTTAAGTGAACAGATTAGTTCACTAGTTATTATGGATAAGATGACAGATTTGAGGTTAGAAATTATGAGAGTGAGACTCTCTAGGAATGATTTGATAGCGAGGCTGTGTAAGCTTCGTGATTTAGTTGTGGGCGTGATTATGATTATTCTTTTCTGGTAGTCCTAAAAAGTAACCTATTTACCTTCTAGGAACTTTGAGTGGCGTGTTCGGTGCACGGTGTGGTATATAGTTATTTATTGTAGTATTCTAGATGAGAACGCGTATTAGACCCTGTTTGTGTACGCCTTTCTAGATATGATTAGTTGTTTACGGGGTCTTATATATATATATATATATATATATATATATACGTTGATTTGATCTGATATATGCGTTAGTGATATTTCTGTTACTCCGTGCTTTATTGTGATTTTTGAGTAGGTTTGAGATTGTTAGTGAGGTTATTTTGGGGTCTCGGTTTATCGTGGATGTCAAATGAGATAATTGACCAACCTAGGATAGATGCATGCACCTGAGATGGTTAACATTTCCTAGACGGCTAAGAGTGTGTTATATAGATATTTTTGGTGAGCCCCCGAGGTTGTGCTCACCCCCACACAGATTGTAGGTTTGCAGGTGGATGCAACACGACGTGTTCAGCGACGATGGTATGGGTGAATTGAGACGTTTTTAATTAGTTTTGTTCCTTTTATCCGTAGTTATCTTTGTGTATTCTTATTTTTCTTGGGAGCCAGTCTGTTGGCATATTCCATTTCGTTGTATATTTCATTTCGGGTATTTGTTGATTCGGGGTGCCATTATACCTTTTCGGCATCGCCATGTGACTTTCTTTATAATTTCATTTGAGCATTTGGGGCTCTATCGATTTTAGAGGGGTTGTGTAGAGGTAGCGGTGTTCTTTTTCACTACCTCGGCCCTAGTAGGTTTCTAGAATGTTGGGCTGCGTGCCATTGTCATTTTGAATTCATTATGGGCAAGTTATTATGTTTTTGTTGTGTTTGTGTATCCGGATGTTCCATTTACAAACAAAACTCTGTCGAATTTTCGTTAGAATTCATTACTGAGTTTCTATCACTCAAGTGACATGAAATACTTTATTTTTATTCTTATTTCATGTATTTTCTCGTTATCGTTGATTCTAGTGGTCGTTTTCAGTGACGTCATACCTCGAGATTCGCTGATTCTCCGAATTGGAGTCTCAGGAATAACGGGAGTGACATTAACTGTTTTGTTGAACTAATTAAGCTGATGGTGTGCAAGTGTAATTCTTATAAGATTTTTGTAGTATGCTATACAAAAATACCATTGGAGTAGTTTAACTTCTAACGAACTCAAGATCCTAGTAAAAATTGGATTAGTGTTTGGAAAGAATAAAATTCTTAAATCGGTGGGATTATACTGGAGAACAAAAGGACGATATTTAAGGAATTGAATATATAATTTCATATTACTTTACTGTTAATTGACACAAATTATCCTTTAACTTATATTTAGATGGACAGTATTGTATATTGATGTTAAACTGAATCCCCATATAATACGAACGCAAAATATATTCCTTTTTTTCAGTAGAATCCAATTTACTTTCCAAATGTAATTTCAAATCACAAAAATACATTCCTTATTATATATATAGCCATACCCTCCAACCAAAACCCTATTCTATACACCATACCCTCCTACCAAAACCCTAGAACTAATATAGAAGATGGAGTTCTGCATAAAGGTAGCAAACCAAGTTCTCCTAGATGAAGCCAAAACTGGTGGCAGTAACGTTGCCTGCTCTCCATTCTCCATCAACCTTCTGCTCAGCATGGCCGCCGCGGGCTCGACCGGCCATACCTTGGAGCAGTTTCTTCACTTTCTTGGAGAAGAAAGCGTGGGAGATCTCAACTCCAGGGCCTCCACATTGATGGGCCTCACCGGAGTTTCAGAGGGTGTGGATGGCTATGGAGATATCAACTCAAAGGCTTCCAGATTGTCTGGCTATGGTGGAGATATCAATTCCAAGGCTTCCAGAAAGCGCTTGCGTGGCTATGGAGATGCCGGAGCTCCAAAGGCTGGAGCTTCAAAGGATCCGATTGTGTCTACTGCTAATGGAGCTTGGTGGATAAGAGTTTTCCTTTCAAACCTTCTTATCTAGACACTGTTAAAAGTGTTTACAAGGCTCAAGCCCAAACCGTTGATTTCAAACATGTAAGTCCTCTCCTTGTCTATATATACATTTATATATATATATATAAACTTATATATGTAGTTTTGGTGCATATTGTTGGAAATAGTGGCCTAGAGTTTAGGAAGAGAAGTGTATGAAAAAAAATTAGAGAAAATACTTTCTTCCTCTTATTCAACTTATTAAAATATATAAATTACATAGTTTTATATAGGTCTCAAAAGATAGATGTAACTATCATATCTAAATGCAAATAAATACCTATTAACATAACATTTACTAGGGTAATTCCCACTAATATTTCTATCAATTACTATAACTTTATTGTCTATCACTAACACTCTCACTAACACAAACATTAAGACACTAAATAAAACTATTGTAATTCCCACAATAAGCAATCAAGTTTAATATTTTCAACACCCCCCTTAAACTTGATATTTTTTATGAACTTGAGGTTCACTTCCTTCTTTTTTAGGGAATCTCAAATGACAAGTGTCATTATTCTCTATGCACAATGTTTCTTCATCCATAGTATTTTTCAACTTTTTTCCTAGAACTGCATCTTCACTTTGTTCACCTTTGTAAGCTAATAATAATGTAGCCTCCACTTCTCCATCAACAAAATTAGCCTTTTCTTCTATATTATTAGTAATATTTCTGCATTCCGAAGCATAATGATCATATTTTTGACAATTGTAACATTGAATATAAGACTTGTCATACCTTCTTCCATATGTCCTCGAAATGCTTCCTCTTCTACGACCTCCTTTTTCTTGCTGTGAGTCGTAGTATTTTTCTTCGTGAGTGGTTATGTGATGACCACTTTTGTCTCATCTTCCTCTTCCTTGGCCAGGTGCACTTCTACGTCCTCGACCCCTTTGGTTTCCACCATACTTCTCATCTCCATCTTTCAAAGAAAGCTTTGTTTGGAGCACTTGTTCAAAAACCTCTTGTTTCTTCACCACTTTTTCGTCATGGGCTTGTAACGAACTCATGAGTTCATCAACAGTCATGGAGTCCAAATCATTTGATTCTTCAATTGCGACAATAATAAAGTTGAATTTAGAATCCAACGACCTAAGGATCTTTTCAACGACCCTTGTATCCGTTATGGCAACTTCACCATATCTCCTTAGTTGGTTCACAATACTAAGAACCCTTGAAAAAATAATCTAAAACTGATTCAGATTCCTTCATTTGTAATGCTTCAAATTCACCCTGTAAACTTTGGAGGCGAACCTTCTTCACTTTCTCCACTCCTTGAAAAGAATTTTGAAGAATCTCCCATAGTTGCTTTGCATTTCTAGCATTAGAAACTCTTTGTAGAATTGCATCATCCAGACATTGGTGGATGACCATGACCGCCTTTTGGTCCTTTCTTATGGCTTGGAAGGCATCTCTTTGGGCTTGAGACAAGGTTGTCTCATCTTCTGGCTCATTGTAACCTTTGTCTATAATATCTCGCACATCTTGTGCTCCCAAAATTGCCTTCATTTAAATACACCAATTTTCATAGTTGTCTTTGGTGAACTAATACACCAATTTTCATAGTTGTCTTTGGTGAACTGAGACATTTGAAATGGAATTGAACTATTTGTCATTTCATCTCACTCTCATAACCTAACCTAGCTCTGATACCACTTTGTTGAAAATAGTGGCCTAGAGTTTAGGAAGAGAAGTATATGAAGAAGAATTATAAAAAATATTTTATTCCTCTTATTCAACTTAATTAAAATATGTAAATTACATAGGCCTGTATAGGCCTCAAAAGATACATGTAACTATCATAACTAAATGCAAATAAATACCTACTAACATAACATTTACTAGAGTAACTCCCACTAACATTTCTATCAATTACTATAACTTTATTGTCTACCACTAACACTCACACTAACACAAACATTAAGACACTAAATAAAACTATTGTAACTCCCACAACAAATAATCAAGTTTATTATTTCCAACACATATATAATGGGTTAACAAAATTTTAAAAGTAATACCGTGTCAACAGTGAAACACAGAAAAAAAATATTACGAATTAACACAGCAATAAGGATATATATATAAATGCCGAATTTTTTCTTTCTTTCTCTTTTTCCTTTTTATTAGATAAATAAATTGACCATTCTCACTTCTTCTCTCAGTCCTTCATATGCATCTTACTTCCATATAAAAATTGTCCCTTCTTTTTTATTTTTTTTGAAAAATCAGTATATTATAAAAGCACGAAGGCAAGCTTTACAAGGTTACAAGATAGAAAGGCACAAACCTAACTGAAAACCCCATAACCACCACAAAAGAAGGACCCAAAGGAGCCAACAATACTCACAGCGATGAACTCCACCACAAAAAGAACATACCCCAAAAAGCAACTCATCCTAACAAGACTGACATCCAAGCCCCCAAGCAAAAAACCCATAAAGGAAAGCAGCATGGCAAACATCGTTTGAAATTGAATTTGGTAAACCCCAGGCTTGAGCCATGTTCAAATTTTGAGCAGTCGTCTTCATGTTCTGTAAAGATAAAGCCCTGAACCTCACAGTGGTGAGGACTTCATTAAACACTTGAGCTTTAGATCTAGCAACACCAGAGTAAAGCCTCATGTTTCTTTCCATCCATAAGATATACACAGTAATAGGGAAGCACCACTTGCTGATGAGGGAAAAAAGGTTAGCTTGCTTTAGGGAAGAAACCCAAGGCAGAACTTCATGCCAAGACAAGTGAGGACAGATCAGCTTCCCTAAGCTAGAAATCATAGCCAAGACAAGAGTAGAGAACGAGCATTCAAAGAAAAGGTGCTCTCTACTTCAAACCCTTCGCAGAAAACACAACAGTTTTGGGTAGCACGCCCCATAGCTTGAAGTTTATCCCGAGTTTGGATTCTCTTGTGCACAACTGTCCATAGAATAAAGGCATGTCTTGGAACATAGCCCTTGAACCAAGCTGAAGAGGACCATTGCTTCTTCTCCCTAGAGAATCTAAGGGACTGCCAAGCTGAATCAATGCTGAAAGAGGAGGAGTTTATCCAAAGGAGCTTGTCCTGGTCAGTACGGATGCCAAGCTGACTGAAAGAGGAGGAGTTTATCCAAAGGAGCTTGTCCCTTCTCTTTCTCCTCCAAACAGAAAAACCTAATTTTTGGTCCAGGGAAAAAAAAAATCTAACTGCGGTTATTAACCTGTAAATCTGACTGCGGTTATTAACATGTGTAAATTTGCTCGAAGTTGCATAGCTTTGCTCACAAGCACAAAATTAAAGCATAAAACTAAGCGGATTGGCAAATCCTTTTTTAAAAATCTTTAGTGCTACTAGTACACTAGCTAGTAGGTTATACCATGGGTTAATTAATTCCCTTTGTTTGTGCATGATAATTGATTTACTGTTAAAGGTTCTAGTAATTTTTATTTTTTATTTTTTTTTGAGAAATCAAGCTTTTATGGTTCTAGTAATATTTACTTCTATCTACTACAAATTATTTGCTAGGCTGATGAAGTTAAGAAAGAAGTGAATGCATGGGTTGAAAAGGAAACCAAAGGCCTCATCAAAGTTATTATAAACGAGATCAATCGTAAGACAAGAGTTATCCTAGCAAATGCCCTCTAGTTCAAAGCAACTTGGGAGCGTGTGTTTGATCGCCGACGGACCAGAAAACTAGATTTTCACCTACTCAA
Source organism: Cornus suecica (assembly GCA_963922005.1). Taxonomy (NCBI): domain Eukaryota; kingdom Viridiplantae; phylum Streptophyta; class Magnoliopsida; order Cornales; family Cornaceae; genus Cornus; species Cornus suecica. The sequence continues at coordinate 99,052,502 of OY998238.1, forward strand.
TGGAGAAAAAGTTCGAGTCCCTTTCATGACCAGTGATATTGACCAATATTTTGGATCCTTTGATGGTTTCAAACTTGTCAAACTACCATATGAAAAGGGCAAAGATGGAAGACAATTCTCAATGTACATATTTCTTTCCACGGAGAGAGATGGCTTGCGAAATTTGATACAACAATATGAGTCCAACAATTGGTTCTTGCAGCAAATGTCCGAGCTAGAAAGAGTTGAGCTTGATGAGTTTCGGATTCCAAAATTTAAGTTCTCATTCAAATTTGAACCTATAGATATTCTTAAAAGATTAGGATTGACAAGGCCTTTTGAACCGCGTGCAGAGTTCACAGAAATGTCAAGTTGTGACGAGAGCGATGAATTTTACATAGTGGGGATTATACAAAAATGTTGTATAGAAAATGATGAAAGAGGGACAGAGGCCGCAGCTGTTACAGCAATGTCGGGTGCCGGGTGCTGTCTACCACAACCGCGTCCTGCAAGACCAACCTTTGTGGCTGACCATCCTTTCTTCTTCATCATTAGAGAGGAAACAACCAGGGTCCGTGTTATTCACTGGAGCTGTAATCAATCCTCTCTTGAAGGTCTGAAACATGACATTGGTTCAAGCTGCACAATTTAGAACATAATTTTATTTTTTTTTATCGAGTAATTCAAGGTATGGTGGAAATATATATATGAAGATCAGTTTTAGAGCCGTGTCTAGCAAATTTGAATAAATATATGTTTGTTAGTATGGTTATTTCTGGCTCTTAATGATTGCTTTTCATGGCTTGTTTTGTTTGGTAGTGGGCACCTAATCGGAAAAGGAAGGAAAAAAAAAAAGTATGACAGCCATGGTTCACCCATTGGTCGCAATAATAATGTTGTAACGCATGTTTATAAGTCTATTTACTTGGAAAATTGGTCTTTGAGATGGGAAAAAAAAAAACTTGCAAAATTGATTTCTTAGAGGACCCAAACAAAACCCTGAATAGTTGGACTTTATTGGGTTGAAGTAGAATTATCCACATCTAAAGCTCAAAACACAATTCAGTTAACTTTCAATAATAATAAGAAGATGACGTCTGATATTATGTCATCTTATTATTATTATTTCTTTATTTTTACCGAAAACAATAATCTCAGTTTTTAAGGGTAAGGCTGATATTTGTCGAAGAGGTCGTAATGCCTAAAAGCAGACCGGAAAGCTAAGATGACACCCTCAAAGCGCGGGATCAGATTGATGACACCCTCAATCTGTAAAGTGTATGATCAGATTGATGACACCCTCAATCTGTAAAGTGTATATGATCAGATTGATGACACCCTCAAAAGAATTCTCTGGTTTGGCCCTATGATGGGTAAATTCAAAGCTAAGATGGCATGGGAGTAGGTTTGCACTCCTAAAAATATGGGAGGTCTTGGAATACAAAACATAAGGCAATGGAATCAAGTATCTATCCTTAGACACATTTGGACAATTTGTTCCAATGAAACTGGGATATGGAAAGAATGGGTTCAAAAAAACTTGATAAAAAAGAAGAGCCTGTGGGAGTTAGAGATTGCTCAAGATAGTTCATGGTTTTGGAGGAAGTTGTTGCAGCAAAGATACCTAGCTCAACCTTTTATAAAGCACAAAATCTGTGATGGCACAACAACAAGGGTATTGGTATTTTTCGATAACTGGCTCCCTTGTGGCCCTTTATATTTAATTCTAGTTGATTCTCCTTATAGATATAGATGGCAACACAACAAGATGGCTATGGTTTCCTCCATGTTGGTTAATGGGCAATGGGTTTGGCCTAGATACTTTATGAATATTATTACCCCCTTTGTGACCTATCCACCATTTCTACTCCAAACACTAACACAAAAGACATTATTCAGTGGTCCCCCTCCCCCTCTAAAATATTCTCCATTAAACACACCATTCTTAACATCACCCCTAACCGTCCCCCAGTCCACTAGCATAAACTGGTATGGTTTAAAAAGCAGATTCCAAGACATTCATTTTGCCTATGGCTAGCTATTCATGAAAGATTGCAAACAAAAGATAAATCTAGTATTTCCTACCTCATGCAACCAAATGTTTGTTTGCTTTGTCTTAGTAATGTTGAATCTCACGAGCACCTTTTCCACCAATGTTCTTATTCTAGACAAATATGGGAAGGCATACAAAACAAATGTGGTTTCTATACTTGCCCTAATTCATGGAAACAATTTCTTCTGTGGGCATCATCAAATTGGAAGAATATAGTGAAACAGAGTAGAATCATGATTTGGAAATTAAGTCTTGCAAGCTATGTTTATCACATATGGCAGGAGAGAAACAATAGGACTTTCAGAAACAAAACATTACCTCCAAGCAAAGTTCTTACATTGGTGATTGAAAATGTGAGATTTCGACTATTTTCTGTGAAATCCTCTTGTCCTCTTGCTGAAACAATGACTAATGAATGGAATCTCCCCAACACATTCTTTAACCAAGCCAATAGTAATATCTTCTTCACTTTTCCTAGGACCAGAACCACTTCCACTGACCCAACTAGTTTTCCCCCTTTGCCGCTGCCACCGACACAACCACGGTGAACCAATCATTGACAGTGAACCCATGGATATCAGTTTGCTTGTTGTGTTTTCCATTTGTGTTGATAAGGTAGAAGCAACTCCTGGAAAGGGTGTGCATTGATGAAGATTTGCAGAAGCTTTGAAGGGCATTGAGACATATGAAGTTAAATTGGTTCAAAGTCAAAACTGACTGGAAGGTTAATGTATGTTTTTTGGTATGTTTTTTATTTATTTTGTTTGGGCCGCTTACTATGTGCCCTTGTTTTTGCTTGTGGACCTTACTTTCTGAGGGTTTTTTGAAGCCTGTGTAATATTATTTTTTAATACAATTTATTTAATTATCCAAAATAAAATAAAATAAATACGATAATTGTAATAACTAGGTATCAACAAATTGAGTTTTTATCCTTGATCTTGTAGGACTGAAATGACTACAGGTATTTGGTTTCATCATTTTATATTTTTCTAACCCAAATACTCGTTTATGTTTGTAGATCGGGTAATTTTCAGTAAAATTGGATTTCCATTTTTTGTATGTTACCAAATCTTTGTGTTATTTTCATAATTTTCAGGCTTTGTTGTTGATGTTTTCTTTTAAGTTATTGCATGTGTATTACATTTTTTTTTTTATAATTATTTTGGATATATTTTTTTATTTTTTATTATTTTATGTGTATGACAGTATGAGGGTATGCTAGATGATTGCATGTGGAATTAGTTGATGAAATTTGGGTTTTTTTTTTTTTAATTTTAGTTAAATTAACTAAATAAATTAAGGTATTTCAGCATGTTGTTGAACTATTTGCATGCGGATATACTAGATGAAATTTTGGGGGTTTTCATATAAGTTGTTAATATTAGAGAAATTAACTAAGTTCTTTTAATAAACTAAAACTAATGTTTTTTGGCATGTCAATGAACACTATTTGCATGTAGAATTACATGATGAAATTTGGGGGTTGTTTGGAATTAGCTGTTAATTTGATCTAGATGAACTAAATTTTGTTAAATCAACTAAAATTAAAGTATTTTAGCATGTTGAAAGACATTGCATAATTGCATTACTTGATGAAACTTGGAAGGGGGGCGGTTCATATTAGTCATTACTTTTAGCAAAATTAACTAAGTGATGTTAAACTAAATTAAGGTTTTTAGCATGCTGATGAACTGTTTGCCCACGGTATTACTTGATGAAATCTGGAAGCTTTTCTAAATTAGTTGTTAATTTTAGTTAAATGAACTACATTTTGTGAAGAAATGAAATTACTTGAGTTAACTGATGGTGTGCAAGCTGTAATGTATTTATAGATGAAGTGTAAAGACAAGGAATTATTTTGCACTTAGAATATGTGGCTTTTTGGTAGTTCTGTTTCTTTCTTTGGTGCCATCTTTTGTGTACAAAAGGGCACTTTGGTCTTCAAAATTTGCAAGTATACATGTTTTTAACCTTCATTACTAGACCAGGGGTGATACGGTACTTTCGGCTGTGAGTGCAACAATTTTGAAATCTCAGGGTGCCATTGTCAAAAAAAAATGCTTTAACTGACCGCAGATTGCAATTGACCTAAACTCACGAATGTCATTGCAAATTACCGTAATAAATAGGCTTCAATCTAAAGATTCTAAACCTAGGCTACAGTGTAGAAAGTTAGAAACCATTAAGGCCCACTATACAACAAGGTTCTAGATACAACACTAAGTGCTTGTTTGGTAGACGGTGTGGAGTTGATTTTTGGTTTTGGTTTGGTTGGAGTTGGTGTGGTTTTATTTTGGTTCCAAACCATGTTTGATGCAGATGGTTTTGGTGTGAGAAAAAGTGATGCTGAAAAACCAAACCTTGTTTGGTAGAGTTGGTATGGGTTGAAATTCTGAATATTAATATATTAATAAATATTAATATATATTAATTTTATTTATTAATAAATATTAATATTAATATATTAAAATATATTAATATTATAATATATTAATATATTTAATTTTTTGAAATATTTAATTTTTCATAAATATTTAATTTTTCGAAAATTTATTAATATCAAAAATGAATTTGCTACAATGTTGGTACCAAAACCAAAACCATGAACCATCAAAAATGATGGTTCCAAATTTTGGCTCATTCCTTCACAAAAGTTGCACCATGGAATTGCTACAGTGTCTACTCCAAATTTCTACACCATTTGCCAAACATGGAGTGGAGCAAAATTTTCAAACCAAATCCAAAATTTTGGCTCCACTCCATGTTGTCAAACATGCACTAAGGGTGCGTTTGGAAACTGGTGTTTTCGTTTTTCTTCTTGTTTTTTTCATTGTTCACGGGAACAAAATTGTGTTTGGGAGCATTTGATGGTTTTTGTTTTTGTGAACAGTAAAAACACGTTTTCTCAACCTTAGTTCAAAATTTGAGAATACCAAAACGATATTTTTTTGTTTTCGGCATTGTTTGTTCTCAGCCAAAAAAAAAAATTAATTGTTGCAAATTCCCTAACCACCATCTTCAACCTCCAAACCATAACCTCCATCTTTAACCTCCAAACCTAACCCCCACCACCACCACCAGCCGCCATCCCACCACCACCACCACTGTAAATCGACACCCCCACAAACCCCCACCACTGCAAATTGACACCACCACCAACACAAACCCTTACTTTTGCAACTTGACACCCTTAATCGAATTGGGGTGATGTGGTCTTTATACATGTTACTACTTATATATTTATATATATATATATATATTCATGTATGCTAATCTTTTGAATAGCAACAGAGTGATCATGTTCATTATTGTATGGAAGACTTGAAAGTATACATTGTAGTTGGTTTGTACAAGGGATGACAATCAAGTCAAACTTAATCTCACCCTTTGATAATTAAAAACATAATTTTGTTTCCGGATTACCTTTAGGATAAGAACAAGAAAATTTTTTGTTCTCAAGAGATAAAAAATAAAAACGAAAACACTAGTTTCCAAACGCACCCTAACAGAAAAAAAGAGTATGTTTTAGTGGACTTGGAGAATAGGTTTTATAATTAAGGTTGGGCTTCCCAAACTGAACTCAATTGGGATTGGGTTAGTGTTGAGGTGCCGAACTCAACCTGAAGTCAAATTCTACTGTGATTTTTATATGAAGTTTTTATTATTTAAAATACATTATATTTCATATTCCAAGTGCGGCTGAAGTCAAATTCTAATGCTATTTGTGTATAAAGTTCTTATCATTTAAAAAACATTATATTTGATATTCCAATTAAGATAACTTTTATTTTAACTTACTTTAAATGTCATTTTTATGTACATTCTATTTAACATCCCAATTAGGGTCACTCTTTTTTAATTTCTTTATTTAAATTTATCTGTATTGTATGTTAGAACCATATAGCACAATTATTCTTATAAGATTTTTGTAATATACTATAAATTAAAATAAAAAAAGGATTTGGGAGTAGTAAAACCTTGTTATCTAGACATTGTTCAAAGTTTTTACAAGGCTCAAGCTCAAACCGTTGATTTCAAACATGTAAGTCCTCTCCTTGTCTTTATGTACATATAGGAACATAATTATATACGTAGTTTTGGTGCATATATAACAGGGTTAACAAAATTTTGAAAGTAATACCATGTCAACAGTGAAACACAGAGAAAAAAAAAATTCAATTCTCAGATTCAAATCTTCTAGTTAACAGCATATGTACATACATAAAAATATATATATGGTTGTATGATTATACGGATTAACACATCAATAAGGATATATCATATATATATATATATATATTGCATACCATTTAACCAATCTGAACAAGTTGGGGTTTAAGGTTATGAAGACTTTTTTTTTTTTTTCTTTTTCTTTCTTTCTCTTAGTAAATTTTATATGTTTTTATTTTATTTTATATAGATATTTTTCCGATTTATATATATATATTTTTTTGAATTATATATATATTACGAATTTTATTTATTTTTTCAAAATTTATATTTAATTTTGAATTTAATAAAAAAAATTGAAATTTTATATATATATTTTTCGAATTTTATAAATTTTTTTAATTTTATATATTTTTTCGAATTTTATATGTTTTTTTAATTTTATATATTCATTTTCGTATTTTATAATTTTTTTCAAATTTAATATATATATATATATATATGAATTTTATATCTTTTTTTGGAATTTAATATAAACAAAAGCGGGCAATTTGCAATCCTTAGAAATGTGAGGATAGTGAAATGGGGGTAAACAAAATATATGGGGGTATTTTGCAATCCTTAGAAAGCATAGAGGGTTTTATGCTCTTTTGCCTATTTTTTTATAAAGAGAATACAACTATGAACATAAATCTTTTTTTTAAAAAAAAATTCCAAGTAAGATAAAACAATAATAAGGGATTTTTTGTCCTACCGAGTAGTGCAAATTGAATAAAATAAAATTATAAAAGGAAAAAGAAGCGAACAGAACTAGAAGAAATTGAACCTAATCTTCCTACCTGAAAAGTAGAAATAGAAAAAGAATGGTCCAATAAAAATTAGCTTAAGGATTGAAGTATTTTGAAGAATAAAAAAAAAACATTGAAAACTCAAACCTACCCTAAGTAGTAAACCCCTAATAGTAATATATAAACAAACCCTCCAACCAAAACCCTAGAACTAGGTATTGACCATCCAACCAAACCCTAGGTATTGACCTTCCAACTAAACCCTAAAACTAGGTTAGAGAAGATTGAGTTCTGCTTGAAGGTAGCAAACCAAGTCCTGTTGAAAGAAGCCAAAACTGATGGCAAAAACGTTGCCTGCTCTCCATTCTCCCTCAACCTTCTTCTCAACATGGCCGCGGCGGGGTCTACCGGAGGAACCTTGGAGCAGTTTCTTGAGTTTCTTGGAGCAGAAAGCGCGGGAGATCTCAACACCGAGGCTTCCAAATTGATGGGCCTGGCCGGAGCTTCAGAGGGTGTAGATGGCTATGGAGATCTGCTTGTGTCTATTGCTAATGGGGCTTGGGTGGATCTGAGTTTACCTTTCAAACCTTCTTATCTAGACATTGTTCAAAATGTTTACAAGGCTCAAGCCCAAAGCGTTGATTTCGAATATGTAAGTCCTCTCTTTGTCTCTCTACACGCTCTTATATATTTGCAATTTTATTGGCATATATAATAGGATCAACATATTTAAGCTGATTAATATGTATGGTTTTTTCGACTCGCTACTGAATTTACATCAAGTAAATGCATTCCGATGTTTTGCCTTCTTTCTTTTTTAATTCAGTATTCGACAACTTATAGTTATATCTCAATCAAGTTACCATCCATCTATTGAATTGTTATACATATATTAAGTAATGGATTATTATGACATGTGCTCAATGAAAACTTTTTATTGCCCTTGAAAACTCAACAATTTTTATGAACTGAACGACATGTCAAATACCTAAGAAGGCTAAGATACAAGAAAGAACGATAATACGCTCACAAGCACCAAAAGCACCAAACCAAGCAACTTGACAAAGAGAAATTTAGGGCATGTTTGGTTTGAATTTATGAAAACTGTTTCCTATTTTTTGAAAGCTGAAAATCAAAAAATTGTAAAAAAACTCTGCTTTTAACTTTTTGAAAATAATTTTCCAAAAACTCATAAAAATGCATGTTTTCAGAAAACTAATTTTTATTATTTTCAGAATTTTTTTTTTATTCTCAGAATTCTGAACAGTTTTAAACAAGCTTTTAGGACATGTTTGGTTTGTATCTCTGAAAACTGTTCTCCAAAACTTTGAAAATTGTTCTCGAAAATTCTGAAAACTAAAAAGTATTTTTTGAGAACCGGTGAGTTTTCTGAAAACAAGTATTTTTATAATTGATTCTTGTTTTTAGAATACTCAATCAAGCAGAATTTTTGTACAATTTTTATTATTATTTTTATTTTTTTTTAAATAAGTTACTATTTCTAGAAAATGCAAATCAAGCATAACCTTAGATTTTGACTAATTTGTCTTAGTTGTTGTTTTAGTTAAGAAATTAATACTCACGTGAGCAGAACCATTCATTGCGTGGTGGTGGCCATGCCCCCCTCCCCCCAAAATTTTTCAAAAAAAATTTTGGCCCAAAAAAAAGTGTATGTTATAAATAAGTTCGTAAAATTGTATACAGCCCCATCAAAAAAAATTTAAAAATAATTCCTTTAGAAACTCAAAACAAAACAAAAAAATACCAATAAATTTATAAAAAATTGCATTGGCTCCCCTAGGTATTTTTCCTAGATCTGCCCCTGAATACCCGTACACTCAAAATTGCTCCAGCTCCCATCATTTGAGATATCAAAGAGGTATAAAAAATTGCATTGGCAAGCAAATACTATTTGATCAAAGAGATATCATTTCTCATAAGATCATCCACATTGTAATATGATATGCAAAATAATTTTTATTTTTATATTTTCAAAAGTCATGTAAGTACTTGCAAACATTTTTGGCCGCACCCTGGCCTCTAACTCCCGACCTTTAAGGATGAGGGGTTTTACGGATTAGTTAGTTCCATTTGTGTTATGCATGATATATAAATGATGTATTGTAAAGGGTTCGACTAAATTTTATTTTCTAACTCTAGGCTGATGAAATTAAGGAAGAAGTGAATGCATGGTGTGAAAAGGAAACCAAAGGCCTCATCAAGGAACTTTTAACTGATCTTAGTTCTGATACAACAGTTGTCCTAGCAAATGCCTTCTACTTCAAAGCAACTTGGGAGAATGTGTTTGATGTAGAGAGGACCAGAGACATAGATTTTCACCTACTCAATGGAGAAAAAGTTTCAGTCCCTTTTATGACCAATTATATGGACCCATATTTTGGATCCTTTGATGGTTTCAAAGTTGCTAAAATACCATATCAAAAAGCCAAAGATGGAAGACAATTCTTAATGTACGTGATTCTTCCCAAGGAGACAGATGGGTTACACAATTTGATACAACAATATGAGTCAAATAATTGGTTCTTGCATCAAATGTCCAAGCTAGACCGAGTTGAACTTGATGCTTTTTGGATTCCAAAATTTAAGTTCTCATTCAAATTTGAACCTAAAAAGATCATTGAAAAACTGGGATTGGTAAGGCCCTTTGAAGGTCATGGAGAGTTCACCGAAATGTCAAGTTGTGACGAGAATAAGGATTTCTTCATCACAAGGATGATACAAAAATGTTATATACAAATTGATGAGGAAAGTACAGAGGCTGCAGCTGCTACAGAACTCGATGATGATATGGGGTGTTCTCTATATGATGAACCACCTCCTCCAAAGCCGACCTTTGTGGCTAATCATCCTTTCATCTTCATCATCAGGGAGGAAACAACTGGGGTTGTGTTATACACAGGAGCTGTAATCAATCCTCTCTTGGAAGATTGAAACGTGATATTGGTACAAACTGCACAACTCAGATCATATTTCAATTTTTTTTTTTCCAGTAATTCTAGCAGTTGTAGAAACATGAAGATCAATTTCCCTTTTCTAGCAAGTTTGAATAAATAAATGATCGGTACGAAAATTACTGTTATTTCGTGTTCATGTTGATTGCTTTTCATGGCTTGTTTTGTTTGTGCATGGTAGTGGGCCTTAGGATTGAGCAAAATTCGTCTACTGTACAAAATGTCTCCAATTAGCATCCAATGGCTACTAACAAGCCACGTGTCCTGGGTAAGATTGGTGTTAAAGTCAACAAAAAGTGGTAACTCTGTTCAACTTTTTACCACATTTCATCTTTTTACAATATACGTATTTAAATATATATATATATATATATTGTGATAGATACAAACATACATATACATATACATCCCAAATCTCTCTCCGAAATCTGTCTATACATGAAATTAATTTCAAGTTTTTTTCCCCCAAAAGCAAACCAAACAAAGCCTCCCGAACTGCCTCAAGACAATCGAAGCCATCACCAGAGTACTGATCCTGGTTGGAAAAATGGCAGACACCGTCATCAGGTTAAAGAAGATCCTCAAGGACCAGAGGTGCATTTGAGTCTTCCAAACTCAAAGAAGATATTGTCTTGTGAACCAAATGGACCAGTTAAAAAATGATACGAACAAAAGCAATTAAAAAAAGAAAGAAAAAAAGAAGACCAAGAGGAAGAAAAGGCATGTGCGGCTGGCTAGAACTTCCAAACTCAACTCAGAACACTTTTTCCCAAATATATACAAATATCAATGTATATGGATAAATATGTTTTCATAATGGTTGAAATGGTCCCAAGCTAGGGTTTAAGTTGCATATCAGTTTTCCAGCTATTCTCATCATGGAGTGGTGGAGCTTTGGCCACCTTCAATTCGTGATTGTTTCCGGTTCAAGCCACGAATTTTGGGTGCCATTGTAGAAGAGAGGCTTCGAAAATAGATATATATATATTGATATATAGTGGTGTATATATATATATATATATGAGAGAAAAAGAATGAGTATGAAGAAATTGGGTGAATAATTTAGGGAAATGGATGAAAATGCGAAATAAATGAAAAGTGGAGATGGAATGAATGTGGAAATGAGGGTTTGAGAGTTATAGAAAGGAAAGGGCACGGTTTGGTTGAGGGTTGTGGGAGAGGCGAATGAAGAAGATGAAGTGGAGGCTAGGTTAAATAGGAGGCTATAAGGATCCTTTAGTGGACTAAGTCTTGGTGTTTAGTAGACTAAGTTTGGGAGCCACCTTCAATAGGTGTATAGTCGACTAAATAACTTGATTTAGTCGACTAAGAGAGAAAAAGGTCAGGAGTGAAATGAGTAGAGTCGACTAATTATTAGGTTTTAGTCGACTAAGTCTTGGGGTTTAGTCGACTAAAAGATGACGTAGGGTAGGTGTGAAATGCAATAGGTGTAATAAAGATCACCATATACTGTAATACAAGAAAACCAATGACTAGTGTAATAAACGGTAACGGATTTTGTAGTACATGGATATGATTCTGTAATATGAGTTAAAAAGTTCCAGAATGAACGATATATTCGTAATTGTGGGGATGGAGAATGCAAGTCCCACTCCTACAAATGGGGTTTTAGGGCTTGTTTGAAAAGTGGTCTGGTCTGGTATGGTTTTGTCTGACTGGATTGGTTTGGGCTGGTTTTGTTTGGTCTGGTTTGGTTTTGGTGCTGATTAAAATTCTGTTTGATAAATGGTCTGGTCTTTCTGGTCTGGTCTGAAAAAACTAAAACCAAACCATATATAAAATTTGAAATAAATATTTAAAATTAAAAAAAAAAATTAAATATGAAAAAATATAAAAAAATTAAAATATATATATATATTTGAAAAAAAATATTAAAAAATTGAAAATAAATAAAAAAAATTCGAAAATCATATATAAAATTTTAAAAAAATATTTAACATTAAAAAAATATATAAAATTATAAAATTCAAAAATCATATATAAAATTTGAAAGAAATATTTAAAATTCGAAAAATATATATAAAATTCGAAAAAAATATTAAAATTCAAAAATAAATATATAATTCAAAAATATATATAAAATTTCGAAAAATTATATTAAAATCTGAAAATATATAAAAAGGGGAAAAATATATAGATTCAAAAAAAAAATTTTAATTTCAAAAAACATACCTAAATTATAAAGTTCAAAAATAATATATAAAATTTGAAATAAATATTTAAAATTGAAAAAATTATATAAAATTCGAAAAAATATAAATAAATTAAAAATATATATATTACATAAATAAATAACAAATTAAAAAATTATTATTTTATTATTAATTTTTGTATTATTTAATTCATTTTGCTTATTATTTATTTATTTATTATTATTTTTATGTATTATTGAATTCATTTTGTTTATTATTCATTATTTTTATTTTATTTATATATATGCTTTATTTAATTTATTATTTATATTATTAATTTATCATTTAATATTATTTATTTGTTTTTTTAAGTAATTTATAAATATATTTTATTATTTATTATCAAATTTTATATTTTTTCATTATTGCTTCAAAATTCCAGATTGAACGATATATTCAAATTTTGTGGGGATGGCTAATGCAAGTCACACTCCTTCAAATGGTGTTTTCATTGATATTACTGTTGAATCATCTTCGTGGGTTATGAAATGTGGTACCCTTTCTACACAACTTGTTCTCAAAACAAGTGGATTTTTAGTATGGTGACGTAAGTTGCAATTAACTAAGGCAGGATGGTCACCGTGCTTGCGAATAGGACCGAAGGGTTGGGGAAACTTGATACATGCCCTAACCCCAAACGCAAACACAAAATTTGTGATATTTTTTGCTTAGGGGTTAGAATTGGGGTGTGTAATATGAAGTATGCATTTCTGTAATAAACATCACCCTATACTGTAATACATGAAACCCGATGACTAGTGTAATAAACGTTAAGCGATTTTGTAGTACATGGATATGATTCCGTAGTAAGCGTTATAAAATTCCAGATTGAACGATATATTCAAATTTTGTGGGGATGGCGAATGCAAGTCCCACTCCTACAAATGGGGTTTTCATTGATATAACTTTCGAATCATCTTCGTGGGTTATGAAACGTGGTACCCTTTCTACACAACTTATTCTCAAAACAAGTGGATTTTTAGTATGGTGACGTAAGTTGCAATCAACTATGGCGGGATGGTCACCGTGCTTGCGAATAGGACCGAAGGGTTGGGGAAACTTGATAGTTAGTGCCCTAACCCCAAAAGCAAACACAAAATTTATGATATTTTTCGCTTAGGGGTTAGAATTAGGGTGTGTAATATGAAGTATGCATTTCTGTAATAAACATCACCCTATACTGTAATACATGAAACCTGATGACTAGTGTAATAAACGTTAAGCGATTTTGTAGTACATGGATATGATTCCGTAGTAAGCGTTAAAAAATTCCAGAATGAATGATATATTCAAAGTTTGTGGGGATGGCGAATGCAAGTCCCACTCCTACAAATGGGGTTTTCATTGATATAACTTTCGAATCATCTTCGCGGGTTATGAAACGTGGTACCCTTTGTACACCACTTGTTTTGAATACAAGTGGATTTTTAGTTTGGTCATGTAAGTTGCAATGAACTATGACGGGATGGTCACCGTGCTTGCGAATAGGACTGAAGGGTTCGGGAAACTTGATAGTTAGTGCCCTAACCCCAAACGCAAACACAAAATTTGTGATATTTTCCGCTTAGGGGTTAGAATTGGGGTGTGTAATATGAAGTATGCATTTCTGTAATAAACATCACCCTATACTGTAATACATGAAACCTGATGACTAGTGTAATAAACATTAAGCGATTTTGTAGTACATGGATATGATTCCGTAGTAAGCGTTAAAAAATTCCAGAATGAACGATATATTCAAAGTTTGTGGGGATGGCAAATGCAAGTCCCACTCCTACAAATGGGGTTTTCATTGATATAACTTTCGAATCATCTTCGTGGGTTATGAAATGTGGTACCCTTTGTACACCACTTGTTTTGAATACAAGTGGATTTTTAGTATGGTCATGTAAGTTGCAATGAACTATGACGGGATGGTCACCGTGCTTGCGAATAGGACCGAAGGGTTCGGGAAACTTGATAGTTAGTGCCCTAACCCCAAACACAAACACAAAATATATGATATTTTCCGCTTAGGGGTTAGAATTGGGGTTTGTAATATGAAGTATGCATTTTTGTAATAAAGATCACCCTATACTGTAATACATGAAAATGGCGTCAAGTGTAATAAACGTTAACAGATTTTGTAGTACATGGATATGATTATGTAGTATGTGTTAAACAATTCAAGAATGAACAATATATTCGTAATTGTGGGGATGGCGAATGCCAGTCCCACTCCTACAAATGGGGTATTGATTGATTTAACTTTCGAATCATCTTCACGGGTTATGAAACGTGGTACCCTTTTTACACCACTTGTTTTGAATACAAGTGGATTTTTAGTATGGTCAAGTAAGTTGCAATAAACTATGGCGGGATGGTCACCGTGCTTGCGAATACGACCGAAGGTTTCGGGAAACTTGATACATGCCCTAACCCCAAACGCGAACACAAAAAATATTTGTGTGTTTCCACTTAGGGGTTAGAAGTGGGGTCTGTAATATGCAGTATGCACTTCTGTAATAAAGATCACCCTATACTGTAATACATGAAATCCAATGACAATTGTAATAAACGTTACCAGATTTTGTAGTAGATGTATAAGATTCTGTAGTATGCGTTATAAAGTTCCAGAATGGACGATAAATTCGTAATTGTGGGGATGGCGAATGCAAGTCCCGCTCCTACAAATGGGGTATTGATTGATATAACTTTCGAATCATCTTCGCGGGTTTAGAAACGTGGTACCCTTTGTACACCACTTGTTTTGAAAACAAGTGGATTTTACGTATGGTCATGTAAGTTGCAATGAACTATGGTGGGATGGTCACCGTGCTTGCGAATACGACCGAAGGTTTCGGGAAACTTGATACATGCCCTAACCCCAAACGCGAACACAAAAAATATTAGTCTTTTTCCGCTTAGGGGTTAGAATTGGGGTCTGTAATATGATGTATGCATTTCTGTAATAAAGATCACCCTATACTGTAATATAAGAAAACCAATGACTAGTGTAATAAACGGTAACGGATTTTGTAGTACATGGATATGATTCTGTAGTATTAGTTTACAAATTTCAAAATGAACGATATATTCGTAATTGTGGGGATGGCTAATGCAAGCCCCACTCCTATAAATGGGGTTTTCATTGATATAACTTTCGAATCATCTTCGTGGGTTATGAAACGTGGTACCCTTTGTACACCACTTTAGTATGGTCCTGTAACTTGTAATCAATTATGGCGGGATGGTCATCGTGTTTGCGAATAGGACCGAAAGGTTCGGGAAACTTGATACATGCCCTAATCCCAAATGAAGCAAAACATATATTTTCTATGTTGTAATAACCTTAAAAAAATGAAAATTTTCAACTAAACATTTGTGAAAGTAAATTTCCAATTTCTATATGGAATGTTTGATTAAATTTTTTAAAGGTTTTTATTATATTTTTAACATGATAATGTCATATTAATTTTGAAAAAAGTTTGACAGAGTTCCACTTAATTTGTTAAGAAATTAGTTTTATACTTGTCACAATTTAATGCATTAGATTATTCAGCTAGTGATGTAAAAAAAAACAGCTCTCAACATATACATAGATATTGCACCAAAAAAAACTTATTTAGCATTAAACTAAATCATTACAAGAAAAATATATATATTTTTTAAATGTCTTTGTATCATTCACTATTACAAAAATTAATAAGAAAATAAATGCCCAAGTCAAAATCTACAAGACAAAATAACAAAAGAAAAAATTACTTCACCCATAGCTGAGGAAAAGAGTATAGATCCAATATGTTTATCCTGAATTTCTTCTTAGGACATCCACAGCCATCATGTTCTTCAGCAGGCAAACAAATCTGTAAGTACCCTTTATCAAACCCAAAAAAGCAAGGAATATATTTAAATAAAATTACGTGAATTATGAACAAATATAAACCTTCAATGAGACAAGCTAAACTAAAATCATATTAAATTCCTCAATAAACAAAAAAAAATTGAACTACATAAGCAATCAAAACCTAAAAATCATTCAGCCAATTATGATAATGTTATGCATCAAAGAGATTCCCAAGACAAATCATCATACTCCATTGTGGAGTTTTGATGTCCGTGTCTATTTATTTAACATCACTTGCACAAACTGATTTCAAAAAAAAAAAACACACATTTACAGGCCCTGCAAGATGACTGAAAAAAACAGCTTCCAAATTATGCCAGATACGATGCAATAAAGAATGATGAAATTGGGGAGATATATATGTATGTGTATGTATATACTTGTCAACAGCCTCGCTGAATTCAGAAGTGGCATGTTTCGCTTTTTGCATACTCGGAATGCCTCCGAATACGACCATGGGCATCGGTTCGCCAGCATCCATCAACAATTCATCTTCGCGGC
Source organism: Cornus suecica (assembly GCA_963922005.1). Taxonomy (NCBI): domain Eukaryota; kingdom Viridiplantae; phylum Streptophyta; class Magnoliopsida; order Cornales; family Cornaceae; genus Cornus; species Cornus suecica. The sequence goes on from OY998238.1 coordinate 99,069,067, forward strand.
CGGCGAATTCCACTTGTCCCAAACAAGCAGCACTTCCCCAACATTGAGGCCAAAGACAAACAATTGTAACACCACCACACCAGCTTGCAACCCCTTTCAACTTTCTACCATTAGAAATAAGCAACTCGATGCTCATAATAACAATGCATATTTGCAAAGCGCCATGCATGTTAGAATCCAAAAAAACACACAGACTCGTGGCAATACAGAGAGTACACCTTAATCTAAAGCAAGACAAAAAAACACCAACAACATCACAACAGCTAAATAAACCAAGAAGTCTCACTAATCCATCCCTAAAACCACAACAATCAATTAGCCATGAATGAATGAGGTAACTCCCAATTCTGTATCAAGGCATGATTAGATTTTGCTCTTTTAAACAAGCCTAAAATGCATTAATATCACACACCCACCTCACCCACACTTAAGATAAAAATGGATGAATATATATTAATCGGATGATGTATAAATATATAAAAACCAAAATTAAAATTCAAAAACAGAGACATGTCAACCCAAATAAATGAACCCCGTGTGCTTCTTACAAAAAAGTGACTATAGATACGTTAATTTCTAAGCTCATGATTAGGAGACGCGATACGAAATCTAGTCACCTTAAACTTCTTGAAAACTGAAAGGTTAGTTTCTGAAGTGTTCGAATTTGAAAGTTTGAATGATTTCTTCTGCCTATTTATCTAATTAATCAACAATGTCCCACCTATTAAAGAATCTTAGACTATTCCTTTGTATTGAATAAGACAAATAATGTAACTCTCGTTACTGAGCAAATAAACATGATTAGGCTCTAGGATAGAGTCGGGGGAAGAAATATTATAAGGCACATTCTCAAGTAAAAGCAGAGAACAAAAAATGTAGCCAAGCCTAAAGAAGTTAACCATATGGAATAAGTTGTATTAATTGAACATACCTGAATCCCCGAAAAAACTTCAAGATGTCCGAGGATGAGACTACCAACATATATAAATCTGCATTAGACAAGAAAATCATCTAAAATTTTTAAGTTAGCGCTATGTGACAGTAATTAAGAACCAGAGAAGGTCAAACACAGATTCTAGGGAATTTTGGTAGGGTGTGGAGTCCTTTATTCTGGATATCATTTCTGCACTGCATATCCAAAAAGGTCAATGTGGTGAAGTTACTTAAAAGCAGACAGCAACTAATTCTATGGTATATAATGTAAAAGCTAGTTGTTCATGCCAATTAAACCTCATTCCATTTTGAAATTTTGCAGAATATTTGTTTTATAGTTCCCACTCTTGAGTTAACATGTTATTTTTCTAAACAAAACCACCAAAACACTAAACAACTTTATGATCTATTCATGCATGATAAATAAACACTACAAGCTGCCCTATATATATTCTTTAATTTTTCTCTCTATCATCCTTTGGCCAAACGAAATAGCATTGCATCAGGTTCTTATTACTGGTATTTTTAGGGTTAATCGAGGTTCGAAAAATCATAGTGTATCCCAAACTCTTTTATCAAACAAACAATATGCATTTCATCTTTTAAACACAACTATGTCGCCATGAGTTTACATATTAGCTTCCCTCCACTCATTGTCATAGTTTAGTTGTACCTCTTCGGCATTTGCCAAGATCAGTTAGCATACTTACACAGTTGCAAATAGGCTTTCACTTACCATTAATAACTCGAAATCCTTAGGCAATTTCGATCAAGATTAATCAGCAATTATATCAATGACTGAAGAATTGATAAAATACTTGCAAAATTCTTGTAACCTATAAAGGTCATGCCTATGAGATAATTTATTTTTATTTAATACTCAACAACGCAAAGCAATTAAATTTATAAATATTGTTCAAGAACTCTATATTGAAACTTAGATAAACAAAATATCATATTAATGAAAAATAATAAAATGAAAGGAGATAAAAGCGACATTTTTAAGGAGAGGAAATTTTGATTTTGATGTCAAAAGAGGTCTAAAGTTGTTATAAAACACTTTCTCTAAAATGAAACTCATTTGAGTTTTTAGCAATGAAAATCGATTAGTGTTTTTTACTACAAAAGTGGTGGGATGCTATTACAAGTTATTGTGTTTCTTACTACAAATATAATTTTGTTGTTATCTAGAGGTGATTTTTGTTCTTTGAATAAATATAGATGATTGATCAAAATATATTTTTTTGTTTGGCTCAACACAACCTCAGATTAAAAAGAGAAGAAAAAAACATCATCATCAACAACAACTACTACTACAACTACAAGACACAAAGTGATCAAGACCCCACATCTAAAAAAACGTTTTTCAACTATGAAATTATAGGAACTCATGAAATAGATCTTCATATCCCCTATTTAATCTGCAAAAACCCAACTATAAGTCACAAAATATAAGTAATATGATACATACATATATATATATATATAGATATTCACCCACCTTCTGGGATCGTATTTCATTCTATGATCCACTAGTTTCCAAATCCTCCTACATTCCATAGCTCTATTCATGCACAATCAAATCCATATTTCATCACAATTTAACTCAAATTTCAAACCAATTTTTAGCTATCTCCTTATTTTACCCAAATTTGAATAATATAAATAAAACCCTAGCACATAATTATTTAGATCTATAACAATATATGAAAAATATAATCGATTTTCAAACGAAGCAAATCAGTATTTTTTTAGTTATAACAACATATGTTCTAGAGCCGTTTATAGTAACAAACACAATATTGCATAGTGTCATCCCATAATTTTTGTAATGAATAATGATGGTACACAAAGTGATACAAAAATATATGTTGTTATAACTAACAAAATATTGCATAGTGTCATCCCATCATTTATGTAATTAAGTATGATGCCACAAAAGGTTATAATGTCTACTAAAATTTAAAATTGTTGGAAAATAATCATTTTGAATTTTTGTCTACAAATTCATAGCAAGAGTTAAATTGAATGGAATATCCATAAAAGATGAAAAAACATATAAGCATGTGTAAATGTATCTCAAGACTCAAATAGAAAAATTGAATACATTGAAACAGAGAAAGAGTTAACCATACCACTTTCAACCCATCAGACCATCAAATGGCTGATAGGGTGCGATACCACTAATGCTCTCCGCCAATAATGGAGTCCTTGGCATTCTCTGCAAACCAGTCTTGAACCAAATCCAACAACAATTATATTCACCAAAACCCCATCAATAAAAACACACCAAAATCATCAATTAACAACTAAAAATGAACAAATCAATCAAATTACAAATCTTCAACCCTAACCCTAATAGAACTATTTCCAGATTCAACGATAAATCAATGATTACAATTGACACAAACAAATCACATCAACTGACCGGTAAACCGTGTTCAAAAACCCCTTACCACGATCTTCAACACTGGTGTTCTTTCTTGCTGCATCTTTCCCAACCCAAATAGTTCTACAAAAGTGGTGGGATGCTATTACAAGTTATTGTGTTTCTTACTACAAATATTGCTCTTTCTCTCTCAAAAAAATAATAATAAGGGAAACAAAGCTTAATGAGGTACAATAAACAATATTTTAGTTCTTTTGAAATGTTAATACAGAAAAGATGGGAAAGATTTTGGAGGGAATATTGAAAATTTTGGGGGAGCTTTCAAAAAAATTGGGGCTACATCTTGTTCGGCATCAAAAATCCTCTTCAACTGATTTTATATATAGATAGATATATACATATAGGTATATTATATGTTGTTGTAAATTTCCTAAACTAGCCTTGCAGTAACTTTTCTATTTTTTACCCAATAGGCCCCTCACCGTACGTCTCCAGTGAGAGGGTGTCCGGAGACGATTTTTTCCCCTACACACCTTGCAGTAAGTAACGACTTGAGCTAAAAAAGAAGAAGCACAACCGGAAATCATTTATTTTCATCGACAATATTTATTTATTATCTATGGGGACATAAAAAGGCGTCAACCTAGATTGGCGGTGGGAAGATGGTGAATATAAATTGAACTACTTCAAGGTCATTTCTTTTTATTGATGTATCATGTCCTTGTCCCTCATTGATGTCTTTGTCCATCTAACAAACATGATCGCACGAAAAATGAAAATGTGGTCGCTTTCAATTATTAAACCACTATAGATATAGATATCAGTCTTGATCTGTAAGTGCTGTTACATAAATAGTCTATTGGGTTTGGTGCATTTAATATGGTCAGTGTCATATAATTAAATGGTATGGGTCCCCAAAAAATATTCACCCATCCGAAGGTGGAAAAGAAATAGGGAAATTTGTATTTATATTATATTAGGGTAAAGTGAAAAAAAAAAAAAAAAAAAACCTCTTTAACTGTGATTAAATTTGCAAATTTTTCACAATTTCTGTAACAGACCTCCTAAATTAATAACTGCAGTAAACCATGCCCGAGTGGACAACGAAACAGGAATCATCCAGTTCACAAACATGACATACTTGTGAAATTGAAATTCTCAACAAACTTCCTATGCTACATTCCAGCGTAGGGCAAAAAAAAAAAACTGTACAAAAGAGAGAGAAAACCAAAACTAAAAACAAAAAAGACATATCCACTCTTGGACCGTGCTTCTATAAACCTCGACCTAAAGCTACATAATTTCTTAGAGCCAATAGGGTGGCAAAACTAATAGTGCCATTACTTTGTTTGCCTCGTTGATATTGACAAGAAATAGAAATTAATGATCTAAATCTGTAACAATAAGGCAATTAATGTCCGGAGCAGTATGAGAAGAAGCAAGCGAGTGGCTTTCTGCTCTTCACTCGAGGCTCCACATTACATCTACTATTGAAAATGGTCATATTCTCTATTTTTAACTAACAAGTAAAGCCTAAGATATTGTGCAGGTGCTGATTGTTCAGACACGATGAAAAGCCACCATTTCATATATCTAAAGACCAATACTATGTTATATTACTAGGTTAAACAAAGTACTAAAAGTGAGTGCTACCCACCACAAAGTATACTTGCCAACTCTACACGGTATTTACACATCCTCACCAGAACTAACTTTAATAGAATTCAAGAACATACCCAGAGATTCTGTGGTATATAATCCCTCTAAGAAATATGTGAAATGAAATACATTCAAGTTGGGTATATTCAATTTTTAGAACTTAATGGTACTGCTAAAGAGAGTGGAGATTCGAGTTCTCTTCAAGGCATAATATTGAGACTGTTGAATTTCATAAGAGAGCGCAGATCGAATCTGTATCTCTCAACCTCAATCCAAGAACATGATTGTACAATGTCCGCAACACAATTGCTCAACAAAATCTAATAAAACAATAAAGCATTTATAAAGCCACCATAGTGAGCATCACCTTCACCATTGCTGCTGAGAGATACCCAGTTTTATCCTAAATCTAGTCAAACCACAACAGGAAACTTTCTCCCATGTGCAACCTAAGTGAGGAAGGCACTGATCTTGAGAAGTGTGACTGCAATACTCCCACCCCTACCAAAGTATGAAACTTCACAGTGGTTGTCTTTGGTAGGAATGACCGAAGTACCAGATCCCCTACAAAGGGTAATAAACTATCCCCATCTACAAAGGGTATCAACCTATCCCCGTTGCACCCCTTATTTAAATCATTTTTTCAACAGTTATCAATTTTCACTTAGGAGTTGGGAAATTCGAACATCTTGGAGCTGACAAAGAAGAAATTAATCATTATAACAGTATTCAAGTCTAAAACAACGGGTTCTATTCGAGAGAAATAAAATGGTTAGCTTCAAAGACAACGATTTTTCCCCAAAGGGGATTGAGGTTAATGTAAGGTCGGACAAGTTGCACTTAGAAGCATGAATCCGCCTTGGAATTAGAATCTTAGAAATAAATTTCACATCGCAAACTAATTGTTTTCCAATTGCAAGGCATCAATTTCATACTCAATCATAACTTCAAAGTTTTATAATTCAAAAATTATTAAAACAACCAGGTCCTACAGCCAATCAAATGGAGCACCTAACACATGTATGTATAAGATTATTATCCCATATGCAGTAAAATTATTGAAATAATTAACATATAAAAAACCCAAAATTGATTCTCTAAAAAATTATAAATTAAATGAAATTATACTTTTAACTTGGCGATTGATTTATGTAACATCCAGACACATCCTCCATGGATCACTAAATAAAAGCACAAATAATCACATAATGATGCATGAACACTTTAAGCACCAAAGAAAGGAAATGATATACATACGGAACAAGACCGTACAACAGAGAAAAAAATCTAGTGTGAAAGCAAAAACAGATCGAGACTAGAATGAGTGTGCGTGTATCTTACACACACATACATATATATCTATATCTATATCTATATATATATTGTAGAATAGGACATGAGAAACTTACAGAAAAATGAATACAAATTGAAGGAGGCCAGAGCAGAAATATGGATGATCAAAAGCTAGAGCAGACTCCAACTCCTTGTATATATAGAGAGAATCACTACATATGCGTGTATATATAGAGAGAGAGGCGGGAGGGTCTTCGCATCTGTTGAGAAGAGAGTCCAAGAAGATGCCCTAGTTGTTCGGCTTCATCTCTTTCCTCTCCGAGACTCCGACTGATTTTATATACAGAGATATATACATGAGTATTGGTATATTATATACGGTTCTGAAGTTACAATAATGCCCATGTAGTAAATCTCATTTTTTCACCCGATGGGGCCCGAACCATACTCTCTAGTGAGAAGGTGTCCGGAGAGGATTTTTTTCCCCTTAGTATTTGCCTAATCATAAAAGAAGAAGAAAAATCTTAGAATACGCATAGTGATGGGAATAAAAATAAATAAAAAGAAGCTGTAAGACAATATAGATTTTAAATAATACCTTTTAAAAACAGTATAAATTTTAGGGCAAACTAATATTAGAGATGTTAATAAGTCTATTTACTAAGAAAGTTGTTTTCTGAGAGGGAAAAAGGCAACTACAGAACTTGCGAAATTGGTTTTCTTAGAAGAAAAAAATCACCGAATACTTGCACTTTACTGTTGGGTTTAGCCAAATTTAAGCTACCAAACTAGTTGGTTTGGTTTTGACTAAAGGAGAAGGGGAAGAAGATTTCAACATCATTATAGCACATGGTAAATGAGGAGTTGAATTGTCAAAGTTGGTAAGTTGGCAAATGTTAGGTGTTGAACTTGTGAATGGTAGGCTACCAAATATTAGGTGAAGACTTTGAAGATTGAATATTACTTATGCAAGATGATTCTCATATGCCTATAAATAGGCAAGATGTTGATGGAATTGATACAACAACCAAAAATGTAATCCTAAAGAAGAGAAAAGTTTTAGAGATAAGCTTTGTGAGGGAGAGAATTTTGTGGGAAAATTCTCTTGGGCTTGTATTTGTTCTGGTGGGTTGTTTTTGGGGTGAGAGAAAATTACCGAGAGTGTGATTGTAACAATTTTCCACATAGTGAATTATTTCTCTGGTTGTCTTTGACAACGACAGTGGTTTTTCTCCGGTTTGGAGTTTTCCACTATAAATCTTTGTGTTATATTTTCTATTTCTCGGTTCTTTGATATTCTGCAAAGAAGGATCCTGGGATAGGGAATTTGTGATTGTCCAAATAATCCAAATTTCCTAACATTTACTGGGTTGAAGGAGAATAAATGATCCTTTATTCTTTTTCCTTTTTGTTTGATAAAACCAGCTTACCTAAGCCATGTAACCAGAGAGACCATTACAACAGTGAATAAGGTTTATTCTGGGGGTTAAGAGAGAGCTCCTGGAGGCTAAAAGCTCTATATTGGACTGTGGTGAAGACCTCATTGAACACCTGCACCTCCTCTCTAGTTGCTTCTCCGAATGGTGATAAGGTTTATTGTCCTTCAAAGAAGCTATCCAACTCATTAGCTCCTCCCATGAGTCATGGGGACATGAGAGGCCTCATTTGGCTAGAATAAAGTCCCAACCTTTTGCTATGGAAGGACATTGAAAGAACAAATGATTCCTAGACTTATTGTTAGAGCAAAAAACACGAGAGTTGTGGTTAGCAATTCCCATCAACATCAACCTATCTTGGGTCAGCTATGAATCACCTATTCTTCTCTTGTTCAGTCACTAGGCCAATCTATCCCTTTGTGGAATCCACATTCTTCCTCCATCGATCTTGAAATGACCTAGTCATTTGGGCATCCTATCATTGGCACTCAAAGAACGTCACCAACTCCATAAGCAAACTGGCACTTTTAGCATCCATTTATTATATTTGGATCGAGAGAAATTCCCGTATTTTTAGATTATTGTGCACTTCTCAACTCTCCTTGTTAATGAAAATACAGAATTATGTTCGTGAAAAGCTCATCTCTTGCTCTTTTAGCAATGAGTTGGCTGCTCTGTCATGCCCCGTTATTCCTGAGACTCCAATCAGGAGAATCAGCGAATCCCGGGGTATGACGTCACAGAAAACGACAACCAAAATAAACGATAACATCGAAATACATGGAATATGAACGAAAATGAAGTATTCCATGTCCCTTGAGTGAAAGAAACTCAGTAAATAATTCTAACAAAAATCCGGCAGAGTTCCATTTGTAAATGGAACATCCGGACAACCCAATTTAACACAACAGAACAACCTGCCCATAATAACAAGAATAAAAGCAATGGCACGCAGCCCAACATTCCAGAAATCTACTAGGGCCGAGGTAATGGAAAAAAACACAAATACCTCTCCAAAACCCCTCTAAAATCAATAGAGCCCCAAATGCTCAAATAAAATTATAAAGAAAATCATATGGCGATACCGAAAAGGTATAAAGGCACCCCAAAACAACAAGTACTGACTGAGCCCCCAAGCTCAAATAAGAATACATAAAACTTAATGGTAGTGCTGAATAGATACAATGGCACCCCAAAATAATAAATACATACAATAAAGGATACAACACAAGGGGATATGCCAACAGCCTGGCTCCCAAGAGAACAATGAATATACACAAGGATAGCTACGAATAAAAGGAATAAACTACTGAAAACGTCCCAAGTCACCCGTACCGCCGCCGCCGTACGCGTCGTGCTGCATCCACCTACAAACCTGAAAATGTTGTGTGTGGGGGGTGAGCAAAAAACCATGCGCTCACCATAATATCAAAACATCACACTCATAGCCGTCTAGAAAATGTTAACCATCTCGTGTGCATGCATCTATCCGAAGTCAAGTTATCGTCTACCGTGGCACCCCCGCTAATCCGAGACACCTAACAATAACCTCTCAACTAATCTCGAAACTACTCAAAAGTCGTAAAACAACACAGCTCATAAAATATATCTACCACTCGTATATACGCATGTCAAATCATCATATATATATACATATATATATAAAAGTCCCGTAAACAGCTAATCCTAGCACCTGGTGTATAAAGGCACCCAGTCGAATACACACTCTCGTCTAGAGATACAACCAGAACTAGTTATCTATTATACCGTGCACCGAGCACGCCACTCAAGATTCCTAGGAGGTAAGATCACTCACTAGGACTACTAGAAGAGAAAAACCATAATCATGTCCACAATTAATTCATAACTCTTACACATCACCTCTATCAAATCATACCTGGAGAGTCTCACTCTCACAATTTCTATCCTCAATACAATCCAATGGTATCCTCAATACAGTCCTTTCTGTTTACAATATTTCGTGAACTGATCCATTCACCCCAAAGAAATACAGAAGGAAATATATAATCACCACACTGGATTCGGTAACCAACCGAACTATCTCTAACTCACCCTGCCTATCGAGGCACTAAAAAAGGTACAGATCAACAAGGTCACCTCTAACTCATATCACCTATCGAGGCGCAAGAAAGGGTTACTGGAGTCATTTAGTCTCAAACAGATACTATGGCCCTCGGGTTTTTTTAAAGAAAAATGTTGAACCCCGAAGGATTCAACCGATTTTTAAGGAAAAGTTAGGGCCCGGTCAAATCATATTTGGTTCCAATGCCTCCTAACCCAACTAAACACTAGGAATCGCACTATGTGCGCTTAACTTAATCTCACTTCTCTTACCCGAGAAGATCCACATACCAACACGAATGATCATATTTCTTACCTTAAGGAATGAAACCTTAGAAACACATGTTCGGGTTAAAACCCAAGAAACAATAACACGGGGAAAAGAACTACTAGAGTTCAACCGAATATCACCTCAAAGTCACATTCAAACTTATTTTGAAACAGGTTCTAAGATCTTCAACTTAATATAGGAACTTATAAACAAATCCTCAAAGGTTACCAAACCAACACCGGGATTCAAGTGTTCCTCAGAACAACTAGGAGGAATCTGAAACAATCAAACTCTAAAAACATATCTAGATCTCAGAACTGACCTCGAGTCTCAAGAACGGGACAAACCATGTCCGGAGTTCACTAACTTTACCAGAACATACAGGAAAGGAGATTTTCAAGGCACACAGCTAAAAACCATTTACTACTCAAAACACTTTTAAAGTGGAAAGGTGAGCGACAAGCTCAAAATACACAAGTCAAGAGAAACAAGGTTAGACTAACGAGTCTTACCCGACCTTTAACCTGAACAACTCTCCCAACTACCGAAGTGGTCTAATAATCATCCAGTGATAACACTAATCACCAATCACAACCAAGTCTTAATATATGACTAGCCAACTCAACTCAACTTCAACTCAAGGGGGAAACAATTAATTATCAAAACCTCTTTTCATCTATATCCACGTAACCACCTGGAACACATGCCAACCATGGCTCTACTAATCCAGGTTTTAACATTATTACATTTCATTTCTTTTAAATTTTAAAAGCTTTAACTTTTAATCACATTGAATTAATTTCCGCCATTTATAATAAAGTTACCAATATCACCAGTTTAATAACAGCAAATATCGATAATATAAAAGATCCATAAATGATCATGTAAACGAATGAATGCTCAATATGTATGTCAATGCAATGACAATGCAACCCTAGCCACTAAAGGGTGAAACAAATATCCAGGAATCCCAAACCGTTCACTACTGGGGCAACAAACCCACAACAGGAAGGGTGGGCGTCGCCAAAGAAAGTGCGGGGACCACAAGCCCGCCCGAGAACCGGCAAGTGAGACGCAAGCCCTCACCCCCAAATGTCTAGAGAATTGAGAGTTACTAGCTCCCTAGGTGTTAGACCACCCCCTGGCCAGTTGTTGCGACATTCCAAACGAACCAGACATGCACATGATATAAATGAGGCATGCAACGTGCACCGAAACAACATATATATAACATGGTGCTATATGAATGCAAAATGTCTCCATATGAATTTAATATGCTTAATAACACGGCATAAAAGCCAAGAAATCTCACACCACGCATGCTTCACAATTTCAATTATACAGTAAATAAAGTTCCATTTACCACAGAAATAATTGGGTTCTCAATTACTCAATCTTTATAGATTTTATGTGACAACATGCTTTTAATTTAATTCCCAATAATTGTTTCCAAATTAAGCCGCCTCAGGGGAAAATTAGACAATTTAATTTATTTATAATTTACGAGAAAATCATCAAGAGAACTAAAATCAAGTCTATAACGTCCCTCAATATCAAATCTGCTCCGCCCCCACTGTATTTTAATTTCAGTTACATATAATTCGGGGGCTAATTACAGGTTCTAATTTCACACAAAATTCTACAAAATCCTATTTTAAGTCCAGGGGTACTAAACCACCTATTTTAATTCAAATTAAGTGGGATTTAATTCCTTAAAAAATTTCAGGGAATTAATTTATTTAATTTCCCAGGGAATTTCTATTCCCGACCTCATTTATTCGGTTATGGGTATTTTGTGAATTTTATAAAATTCTTAAATTCCATTTATCGCTTAGAAATTTAATTTCATGCTTTTATTATCCATAAACATACAACGGGGCAACTTAGCATTTTCTACGTACTATTAGTGAGTGCTAGATAAACATATATATAAATATATATATAATTCCCCACCTAATTTAAACGCTTACAAACAGTCCCGTCGTGAACAGTACCGGCCGTGAATAGTGTTCATCGCCCACAGTCGTTTGAAACATATTTTGGATATGTCGAAACGACCGCCTTAGCGTCCTATTCAATATAGTTGAAACTCGTTAGCAATCGATAATTAAATCCGAATAAATCTACAAAAATCGAAACTGAAATTCATACCGAAAATCTGAAATTCTCAGTAAACCGTTCAACGGTTTCGCACCAATTTCGGATATATCGTACACGGTACCGAGGCCGAGCTATCCTCCAAAAATCAGCCCAAACCGAGCCCGACTCACCACTGAGTCAACCCGACTCAGTCCGGTTGAACACCTCCATGTTCGTCACCACGCCCGGCTGAACTGAGCCACCACCTGCGTGACCACTACTGCACGCCAACACCACCATCGCGCCACCCCTGGTCGTCGTCATCCCCATGTCCGGTGAAAACAACTCCTAGCCGAAACCCCAGACCAAACACGAATCGCTTCGTCCCTACATGCGGCTGAAACCCCCCTGCAACTATGGCGCCGCTGCTTCTCGCCGTAGACGCTGCTTCCATCTCAAGCGAGCTCCACCAGCGTCAACTCTAACCGTCGTCGACACCTACAGCCACCGACGACACCACCCACAGATCGCGCCTCCTCTGCGCGACCACCACTCTCCAGCTCCGATTCCCCCTCTCTCTCTCTCTCTCTCAAAGCGATTCCTGATGAAGACATAAGAGGGGCAGGTTTGTGCGTGAGAGAGTTTGAGAAGAGTGGATAAGCTACTAGAACATGTATCTCTAATAATACATATATCTATATATTAGAAATACCCATATATATATATATATATATATATATATATATATATTTTCAATTAGTAATATATATATATATATAATAAATCCCCAAATAATATAACATTTTCCCAAAAAATAAACGGAACGCCCAAATAAATACTATAACTGAAATAAATAATCCAAGGTATGAAACCCATATATATATATATAATCATAATTAAATTCGCATAATATAAAATAAGTCCCGTAAATATACCGGGGACACTAAAATAATTCCATGTGAGCCCATAAAATTCACCGGACTCCAAATAAATAATACGAGCTTAAACAAGTACTCCGGGTACGAAATTCTTCCACCAATTAAATCACTGAAAGACCCACGGTCTCCGAATAACTAATAAAATCCGGAATAATTAACTCGGTTACAAAATCGGGTATAAATATTGATATAAACCAAATTAAATCACTAATCGCCTAACGGTTTATATCATGCGTTCCCCATAAACTCTACAGATAATCAAGAAATAATATCAGTCAAAATAAACACTCCGGGTACGAGACTCAACTACCCGGTCATCGGAGTCGTCACTAACCCAATCGAATCAAAACCATAAGTGTCGAACTAACCAAACGTGTCGTCAAGTCGAAGTACTAAACGCTACAGGTTTAAACAAAATCGCACTAACACTTATCACGTACGTATAAACATGAAAAACGAGCATAGCAGTTCAAATACATATAAGCACGTAAGTCAAGCAACTAAGGCACCTAATGCCACATCAATACACAGGGCATCAACACACAGAGCACGTATATACAAACATAAATAAAATGAGCGAAAGGACTATCAATACTCCTAAGCACGTCGGCTAAACAAAGCACGTACTAACCCCATAACCAGGGGAAACAAAAACGTCGAAGCCCTAAAGCACTAACTACCGAACTCAAATCACTGAGTCGAAGCCCTAAACGTCAAGCGTCGAAACAAATTCATTTAGTCGATAACAAGAACACACGTAAACGTTTCACCAAGTCCGAAACTACTAAACGTTATTGTCAAGTCACATAGTCATCATCGATACTCCATAAAGTCATTAAGGTGATGATCGCCAAGTCGCGCAATCGAATCCAAGCGTAAACGCGAAAAATTTACTCGTAAAATACACAGAGTAACCATGACGTCATGAACAAGTGACGTCATCACCGAAAATAAATCGAGAATAATTCAGAAAAAAAGGAAAATGAAACGGGTTGTTACATGCTCAGTGTGCCCGTCATGCTTGGGATCTTCATTGTTGATTATAAGGCCATCGCTAGGTCCTCCAGATGGTTGATTGTTCGCCTTGTCCGGTGATATGCAGGGGTGGAGCCATAATTTGAAGGTAGGGAGCCGAACAACTAGTGATTATTAAAAATAATATAATTATTTTATATTAAAAATATTTAATTATTAATTAATTTCATACAAAAATGTAACTAGTTCAACTTTGGGGTATTTGTGAACAAAAAAATGATTGACTTATCTAATCATTAAAAAAGAACACACACATAATTTATTACAAAAGTTAAGTTTAATTTTACAATTGTTTAGGGAATAACAATTATTTGTTCAGTCACAACTTAACCTACGTCCAAAAACATGGTTCGACCCCAACTTAACCTACGTCTATGAGCACAATCACATCCGGTGCACAAAACAACCTCACATCCTCTCTTCCTCTCGTCACATCTATTGGACGTAGGTTAAGTTGGGACTGAATGTTCCATCTTGCAAGTCATATCTACCAACATCTACAACATACATTCTTACACCTCCATTCAACACGTGGAGGTTGAAAGGTTGGAGTGGTGGGCTGTTTTGGAGTCCTTTTCCTGGGGTTCTTGTGGTGGTGATTTGCATGTTGTCTTGGGAGTTAGCTGTTGTGTGGAGTAAAACTCAGTCTAGATTTTGTTTCCTTTGTATAACCTTCTGTTGGTTTTTGCTCTTATGGTGGGTGTGGGGCTCCCCAGATGAGGAGAGCCTCCACTTGTGTTTCTACTATAAGTTTATTTGCCTTTCTTAATATATGCTGATTTTTCAAAAAAAATAAAATAATAATCAAATCCTAACAATTTTGGCATGTGCTCAATGAAAACATGCGAAACACCTATAAAAAGAGTGTCATACCGGTGGTGTCGATAAGAGACACTTTTGAGAAGTATCTTGAATGATTTCAAAAACCAACAAGCTAAAAAAAGACAATGGTAGTGATGCGGTGCTGGAAGGGGGTCCTTGACACTTTGCAAGCCACCTCATGATTCTTCAAAAATGGAAAAGGGGTATGTCTCTTACAAAGGAAACAATCAAAAGAGTTCCCCTTTGGGTGAAGTTCTCAAATGTCCCTTTGGAGTATTGGAATGAAGAATGGCTTAGCTATATTCCTAGTATCATTGGCCATCCCTTGTATGCTTATGTTCCAACAGAGGAAAAGAAAAGACTGAGCTTTGCAACAATATGTGTTGAAGTGGATGCTGAATCAGAGTTGATTAAAGAATTTCTTCTTGAAACCTCTACTGGTGAACTGGTTCCTATATATGCCGACTACCAATGGAAGCCCCTCAAGTGTTCACAATGCAAAGTTTTTGGTCACAGCTTCAGCAAATGCCCTCTCTCAAATAAAGTTGATGGAGGGGCTGTTACTAATGGAAAACAGCCCAAGACAACACAACAATGGACAATTGTGAATAGAAAAGGGAAATCCCATGTTGAAGAGACCCCCATTGTTGAAAAGTTCCCCACTGTTGAGGAGACGCCTAGCTCTTCTGATCCTTGCAATAACAACACCTCTATGCCTGATGATGTTGATCTGCCTGTGTATCCAGTCATCTCCCCCAATAAATTTGGATGTTTGAAATCCACAGCTGATTTGGATGATGATGATAATGAGGACCTTCCTCCTCCATCTGTTATTCCTAGCAAGGTATGTTTTAGTCCTAATCCTCAGAACTCTCTTGACATTAGTGTGATTATTCCTTTGAATGCCTCTGCTAAGTCTACTGATATTGATGTTCCTAAGGCATCTAATAATAGATCTAAAAGAGGAAAGAAAGGGGCCAAAACTCCTTGTGTTGTGGCCAGTCCCACCCACCCAATCCAATGATCATTGCCTGGAATGTTAGAGGCCTCAATGGGCCTACTAAGCAGATGGAATGTAGATCTATGTTACAGTCTATGAATATTTCTTTGATTGCTTATATAGAAACAAGGGTTCAATCCCATAATAAATGTAGGGTTTTAAACACCATTTGCCCTGGGTGGAATTGTTTGGACAATTATTGCAGTGCTGAGTTAGGCAGAATTTGGGTTTGTTGGGACCCCCTTAAATGGCATGTCATTCCTTTGGGAGTCTCTGCTCAAGCCATTCATTTCCGAATTGAAAGCAACAATAGCTTCAGTTCCTTTTATGTGAGCTTTGTTTATGAGAGTAATGATGCCACTACTAGAATAGAGCTTTGGCATGACCTCAGTTCTAAGTCTTTGTTATGGTGTAATCTGCCTTGGTGTGCTCTTGGAGACTTCAATGCCATTAGGGTTGGGGGTGAGAGATATGGTGGTTCTGACTCTTGGTCCCCTTCTATGAGAGAATGCGGCTCTTGTCTTGATGTTGCTGGGCTCCATGAGCTTAAGTTTACAGGCCTTAAATATTCTTGGAATAACTCTCATATTTTCAGCAAGATTGATAGATGCACTAGTAATGATAAATGGATTGAGTGTTTTCCTTCCTACTAGGTTCATTTTGGGGCTCAGGTTATTTCTGATCATGCCTTTATTCTCCTAAAGCTTTCCTCTTCTACTCAAAAGAGCATTAAGCCTTTTAGATTCAATAATTTCCTTGTTGTCCATGAAGGCTTTCTTCCTACTGTGCATTCTGCCTGGGCTTGTCATATTAGAGGCTCTAAACTGTTCTATATTATGAAAAGGTTCAAGTTGGTTAGGGATGGTCTTAAGAGACTTAATAAACTTCACTTTGATAACTTATCTTTGCAAGTAGATGAAGCCAGAAGGAAAGTTTTGAATGTTCAAGTGCAAATTAATGTTTGTCCTAATGATCAGGAATTAGTCAAGGTTGGGAATAATTGTCTTCACAACTTTTACAGCCTTGCTATGGATGAAGAAGGGTTTTTTAGGCAGTAGTCCAGAATTAAATGGCTCAAGATGGGGGATCAGAACACTTCTTATTTCCATAAAATTACCAGACAAAGAAGAGCTTCTAATGTCATTCACTTTATCACTGATGGTAGGGGTCACACTGTGAGAGATTATGATTCCATTAAAAGTTTGATTGTTGGATATTATAAGTCTATGTTCTCCAAGAACCAGAACCAGCAAACAATTCCAAATCTAAAACAGTTTTTTAAGAGACCTTTGTCCCCTTCTCAAAAAAAAGGGATGTGTAGGGTGGTTACTGTTGAGGAGATTAGAGGGGTCATCTTCCATATGAATGATGACAAGAGTCCTGGGCCTGATGGTCTTAACTATGTCTTTTATAAAGTTGCATGGCCCATCATTGGGGCTGATATTACTAATGCCATTTTGAGTTTTTTTTAAACAGGTTCCATGCTTAGAGAGGTGAACTCCTCTTCCATTGCTCTCATCCCTAAGATGGATAACCCTTCCAAAATTGAGGACTACAGACCAATCTCTGTTTGCAACATTCTCTATATATGCATAGCAAAGCTCATTGCTAATAGACTGAAACCAGTGCTTGATGAGTGTCTTAGCCAAAACCAAATAGCCTTCATTCCTGGCAGAAGCATTGTTGACAACATCCTCATTGCTCAAGAAGTCATGCTCCACTATCATAAAGACAAGAAGCTTAGTAGAATTGCAATGAAAATTGATTTGAGAAAAGCATTTGATACTATCTCTTGGGACTTTATACAAGCTTCTCTCATTGGTCTTGGAGTTCCTAACCATCTCATTAGACTTATCATGTCTTGTCTCCAAACGACCATGTTCTCCATCAATCTCAATGGATGTTTAGAATGTTACTTTGGAAGTGAAAGAGGCCTCAGACAAGGAGACCCCCTATCTCCATACTTGTTTGTTATTGCCTTGGAGGTCCTATCTGGGCTTTTAAATCAGTTGAAGAAGATGTGAATTTCAACTACCACTGGAGGTGCAGCAAGCTGAAGCTAAACCATCTTATGTTTGCGGATGACCTGCTCATCTTTTGTAATGGAGATTTGCATTCTGTTGAAGCTCTAATGCTAAAAATTAACTACTTCAACTCTCTTTTTGGCCTGATACCCAATCCTAGTAAAAGCTCTATCTTCATGGTTGGAATCCCTATCATTCACAGAGCCATTTTTCAATCTCTCACTCATTTCAGCTATGGAGTTTTGCCTATGAAATATCTTGGTGTTCCGCTTATATCCACTAAGCTCAAGCCTGATGATTACTCTGATCTTGTTTAAAAGATCACTAGAATAGTGCATTCTTGGAGTTACAGGTTCTTGTCTTTTACAGGCAAGCTTCAACTCATCCAATCTGTTCTCTTTTCTATTCAAGTTTATTGGCCATCCTCATTTGTTCTCCCTAAAAGCATCATGAAAGATCTTTCAAGCATTCTAAGAAAGTTTCTTTGGAAATGGCCTGATCTTACAAGAGGTGGTGAGAAGATTGCTTGGGTTGATGTTTGCTGCCCCAAGATTGAGGGAGGGCTTGGGATAAAGGACCTGACCACCTGGAATAATGCGGCCATGTCCAAGCATGTCTAGAGATTGCTGAAGCACCCGCAAGGCTCTCTTTGGTCTAAATGGGCTCGTGCTTACTTAATGAAGAACAACAGCTACTGGCAGCTCAAAAGCAATAATAATAGGTCATGGGCTTGGAAAAAGCTTCTAGGCCTAAGGAGTAAATTTGAGGGTCTGTTTAAAGTAAAGATTGGCAATGGTTTGAAGACCTCTTTATGGTATTATCCATGGCTTTTTGACATAAGCCTTGTTGATATCTATGGAGCTGATATCATTCGCATTTCTGGGTTAGGAAAAAGAGCCAAAGTAAGCTCTATCATTGCTGATTCATCTTGGAATTGGCCTGTGTCTTTAGCAATCTCTCACCTCTTTGAAGCCACCTCCTTCATCACCATTACTCCTGCTTCTGAGGACAAGTTTGTCTGGACTTCTTCTTCTATTTTCAACATTGGCCAAGCTTGGGATAAGCTTAGGTTGAGAAAGCATGAAGTGAGTTGGTTTTCCAGTGTTTCGTTTAAAGGAAACATTCCAAGACACTCTTTTATATTTTGGACAGCTATTCATAACAGACTTTACACCCAAGATAGATTGCAAATGATGGGCGTCACAAATTCTAATAGGTGTGTTTTCTGTTCTGGCCATGAAACCATAAACCACCTCTTTTTTTAATGTCATTTTACATCAAGGATGTGGGCTAACATTTCCTCTAAGGGCGTTCTTCACTGCTCTTTCTACAAATGGTCTGATCTCATTAGTTGGAGTTCCACCATTCTTGGGTCTGACTTGTTTTCTCTCATTTGCAAATAGAGCTTGCAAGCAGCAATTTATGTTATTTGGAGTGAAAGGTGCAAAAGATTTTACACAGGGGCCTTGAGAGCTGACTATCTCCTCCAAGATGAAATCCTCGACACTGTTAAATTTCGTGTTTTCTCTCTTCAAAGGCTATCTCGCCCCGCTCGTAATATTTCCTTTGCTCATGTTTGGGGACTGCCTGACTCCATCTTTGGATAGTAGGTGTTCGTCTTGGTTTGGGATGTGTTGGTTCGTCTGGTTTCTTCGCAGATGGGCTTGCCTCAGTTTGTTGTGGCTCTGCTATGTTAGTATAGGTTTGCATGCTAATGTGGGATGTTGTTTCTTGAGTTTTTGGTCTTCTTTTTTGCCCCTGCCCATGTTTGCTAGAAGAGTTCTCTTTTGCTCTCGGCTTCTTTGTTTATGGTGGCAGTGGGGTATTTCCATTGGGGTATGCCCCTCTTAGTTTGTCTTGTTTTTGCCTTCTATGATATCTGATTTTTCAAAACAAAAAAAAAAAAAGACAGAATTCATGAAAGATCAAACACAATAAAGGGTGGGCATATCTGTTTATTTGAATTTTTTTACTTCTCTTGTACGTGCTTATGATATTGAATTTAGGTGAGAAAGATGAAAATGTTGTACAGTTTTGGCTTTTTTTATTATTATTAATTTTTAATGTAAGATATATAGAAAGAAGCTAAACAAGTCAATACATCATATTTAGAGTATGCCCTAAGGGACAGACACGGACCTAGAGATTTTGGTGAATGGAGGTGAAATCGTATTATTTCATATTCAATGGGGGCTTTAAGGGGTTTTTTAAAAATTTGAGTGGGGTCATAACCATTATTATCCTATATTTTAGGGTAAATAATATAAATAAATAAAAAGTCACCACCCCCATTGGTCAACAAGCAGGTCGCAGGGGGAACAAAAGTTTGAATAACCACCAAAGAAACAAGAATCCATTACCTATAGGATCATAGACAAAATTCATATAGAAATGGCATAAACTAAAGAACTTGTACTGCTTCCTACTGCATAAAATAAACCTCCGAAGCACCATCCACCAAAGGCACCATACCCCAAACCTATCTGAGTCAGCAAGCCTTTTGCAGACCACCCTCTCCGAATGCGCATTCAAAGCCTCTCCCCCCTCCATATCCAGAAAAAAAGTAACCGCTATCATTGGAAGATGGTAGAAGGTAGTGACCATTCCTCTTGGATACCTCTGTTAACTCCATTGTCAACAAAACCTTTTCCACTAAATAGCTTAAGCCTGACTGTGTTGATGATTATACCCTTCAACTCCTCCATCGACTTAAACTCCCCTTCAAAGATTCTTTTGTTCCTTTCCACCCAAACTTGATACACACAAGCAGCAAGAAGGAGCTTGTTAATGGTATCAATAAGGGACTTCTGATGGAAATGGATTTTGAACTTTAGTCATGTGGTCGAGTGAAAAATTTACATTTGGAGGTTTTGGTTATTAAACTTATGACTTTTTTTAATATATATATATTTATATATGATCAATAGGAAAGATTAACATATTGTAATTTTTTAGATTTTAAATGAAGAATGTTAAACATGTCCAAAATTTAGTTAATCTATTGGTCGTTTTTTATAAGTTTCTTTGATTCGTTATATATATGGACGTATTTCCACTTATTTTATTTTCCTCATTGTGACCTGTAAAGTGTGAATTTGGCAGATTTCTGGCAACAAATTATGCATAATTAATTCCATTTGTTTATTCATGATAATTGGTTTGTTTTGAACTTTATAGTAGTACTTATTTCTAACTAGAAATTATTTGCTAGGCTGATGAAGTTCAGGAAGAAGTGAATGCACGGGTTGAAAAGGAAACAAAAGGCCTCATTAAGGATCTTCTAACTGAGCTTGGACCCGATGCAAAAATTGTCCTAGTAAATGGCCTCTACTTCAAAGCAAATTGGGGGACTGTGTTTGAAGCAATGTGGCCGACAGAGAGAGATTTTCACCTACTGAATGGGAAAAAAGTATCAGTCCTTTTTATGACCCTTCCGCGATATTCTAAGGACCCATATTTTGGATCCTTTGATGGTTTCAAACTTTTCAAACTACCATATCAAAAGGGCAAAGATGGAAGACAATTCTCAATATACATATTTCTTCCCAAGAAGGTTGATGGGTTGCAAAATTGGATACAACAATATGAGTCCAATTCTTGGTTCTTGCCTCATATGTCCAAGCTAAAAAGAGTTGCACTTGATGCTTTTTGGATTCCAAAATTTAAGTTCTCATTCAGATTTGAACCTATAGATATTATAAAAAAAATGGGATTGACGAGGCCCTTTGAAATGCAAGTTCACAGAAATGTCAAGTTGTGACAATCTTTTCATCGGAAAGATGACACAAAAATGTTACATAAAAATTGATGAGTCAGGGACAGAGGCTGCAGCTGCTTCAGAACTTCATATGCAGTGTGGGTGTGGTCTACCTAGAGAACCACCTCTTCCAAAGCCAACATTTGTGGCTGATCATCCTTTCATGTTCGCGATTAGGGAAGAAAATTCAGGGGCTATGTTATTCTCAGGAGTTGTAATCAATCCTCTCTTGGAAGTCTGAGGCGTGACATTATTGGTACGAATTGCTTTTTCTAGTAGTTCAAGCAGCAACTGGAGAAATATGAAGATCAATTCCAATTTCTTGAGAATATGAATTAAGTAAATGTTTTGGTACCAAAATTATTGTTATTTCTCCCTCTTGGGGATTGCTTTTCATGGATTGTTCTCTAGATGAAATACACCAACTTCTCGTGAGGTTTGATGTAAGAATTTATTTTACGAGAACTATAAAAATAAAATAAAATTATAATACTTTTCGAAAAATCTAATAAACTAAGTTAAAATAATTATTTCAATTTTTTGTCAGGCCGAGTAGTACAAATAGAATAAAAATAAAATTATAAAAAAAGGGGAAAAAAAGTATAGAAGGAGGGGGAAACCTCCCAACTTGTATTTATTTTATCCGGAGAGAGCGAAATCAACGTACCTAATCATCGTTGGCTACTATCCAACACCTCATTTTCAAGCATGTCCGTGCCTTCTTCCTTGCAAATGGTGTGACCGTAGAATTTCCATAGACATAACCGTTGTTTGGGAACTTCCCTCATCGGATCTGCCCCATGAAACCAGGCCTTGCCCTGAGGATAGGCGATCGCCTAGGTCCTCCAGGCCGGAGGCCCCAATTTTTTTTATTTTTTTTTTGTATTGTATTTTAGAAATAATTAAAAAATTCTTCTATAGTCTTTACAAAAATTTTATTTGTTTCTCAACCCAATTTAAGGACCTTGTATATTAAATATAGAAATTGTTTTACCATAGGTCAAAAAAAAAAAAAAACTAATTTGTTTAAGAGTCGAATTCATACTAAATCCAAATCCAATTTCACAATTTAGGGCCCCAAAACTTTATATTTCAGTTACTTTTACTAAAAAAAAAAATCTCAATTTTTTAACTTAATGAAACTAAAATCTAATTCAAATCAAACCATTATTCTGATTAGGGCTAGAAGATTCTTATCGCACTCGTATAATGTTTGACGACTACACTTAGGGCTTTAGTGACTATCGCACTCGACAATAATTTTTCACGCAACTACACTTGAGACTATTGACTGCCGCACTCACCCAATAACAACAATTTTTCACGATAACACCAAGATGGAGGTTATTTTTTTATTTTTTTGATATTAGTATATTTAATGTATTTTTTAATAGTTTTTTTTACACTTATAATTTTTGTAAGCGCAAAGGGTCTCAAATTTGCTCTTGCCTAGGGTCTCACCTTATTTTTGAGATTTCAGAGCGGCCTGCCTAAAACCAAAGTTCCATAGCTGTTCATCTTTGTGAGTTGTGTCCGCTTCTCTGGATTCATGTGATGCTTTTGCTTGTTGAGTTCGAGTTGGAGCTTGCCCTCTATTGTTTTTGTAGCTTACTTGTTCCTTTTACTCTCCTTTTGTTGGTCTTCCTTTCTTGTTAGCCGTAAGAAATTCTGCATTTCTGAGTTTTGTTTTGTTTTCTGCCAATTTTCATTTTTTTTCTTCTTTGCTCCTTTTTCTTTGATATATATTGACTTGCCCAAAAAAATTTTTGAAATAATAAATAAATTACTTTTTATCCTATCATTTGACCCAATTGAATAGTAGAAATGGAAAAAGAATGGCAATAAAAATTAGCCTAAGAATTAAGAAACGTATTGTAACGAATTTTCATGAAAAAAAAAAAAAATAGAAACCCAAACCTACCCTAATTAACTAATAAAACGCTATTATATAAACAACCCCTCCCCCACAAAACTCCCCAAAACCCTAGAAGTAGGACCCATAGAGAAAAATGGAGTTCTGCTTGAAGGTAGCAAACCAAGTCCTCCTGAAGGAAGCCAAAACTAATGGCAGTAACGTTGCCTGCTCTCCATTATCCATCAACCTTCTGCTCAACATGGCCGCGGCGGGGTCGACCGGCCGTACCTTGGAGCAGTTTCTTGAGTTTCTTGAAGCAGAAAGCGCGGGAGATCTCAACTCCAAGGCTTCCGCATTGATGAGCCTCACCGGAGCTTCGGAGGGTGTGGATGGCTATGGAGATCTGATTGTGTCTATTGTTAATGGGGCTTGGGTGGATCAGACTTTTCCTTTCAAACCTTCTTATCTGGACATTGTTAAAAGTGTTTACAAGGCTCAAGCCCAAATTGTTGATTTTCTATATGTAAGTCCTCGATCTCTTTGTCTATTCTATACACACACACTCGCATTGGTTTTAAGATCATTAAAATCCAAACATCTTTTTGTAAAAGGTTTAGAGACTGATAACTTAGAAAGCATTAGATTAATTTACATGAATAATTTGCTCGAATCTTACCTAATGTACGTGTGATCGCTTTATCCCAACACTTTTTTTTTCGGTAAATTTATCCCAACACTCTTGATTATCAGGAAAAACAAAAAAAAAAAAAATATATATATATATATATATATATATATTAAAAAAAAAATTATATTTGCTAATTTTGAATTCAAGTGAAATAATTGTATTTCCATGTCCATTTTTTTATTTTTTATTCACTACTGTGTAGGTATATATTAGCGACAAGATTACAATACCTCTACTATATATTAGCGATAGTTTGGTTAAACAGTTAACTAATAGGCATCACGTTATTAAATACATGACTGAAGAGTTGAGTTGGGAAAAATATTCAGGATTATCTTGATTCAATAAGGTACTTGGTGTGATTGATGAAGTCCATATTCCAGTTGATTTTTGACCTTATTAAACCCCGATCTTAGTAATTAAGATGAGAAATCAATATCCTATAATTAATTATTAAAGTTCACATATGATATCCTCCATTATGTCACTCACCTTTTCACTTGGCCTATAAATATAGGCCAAGGCCAAGGAGAAAGGGACTAGAATGAGCCATCCTACTCCCCTACGCCCACAAAAAGTTGTACCAATGGAGTCAATTGCTTTGAGTAACACTGCCACCTCTCTAATTTCTATAGTTTATTAGCACTTCTATCTCTCTCACTTCACCTCAAATTTTATGGATTTATCTCTATTTGCACTCGTATATTTTTATCATGATATCAACATTTTTATCTTTTATCCCCATACCTGTAATGCATCCATCTATTGCATTGATGTTACAAATAAGTTATAAATTATTGTTTTTGGGTTTTTTGGCATATGCTCAATGAAAACTTTTTCACTGCACTTGAAAAACACTATACTTTTCTTATAAAACAAAATATGAACTTTCATTGCAATGGGTACGGCGGAGGCCTTTTTTAAAAATTTCTCATAAAATTTCTCTATAATGTCCCCCTTAAATTAATGGAATCTAAGGGCATGGTTAGTTTGTATTTCTGATGTTTTTTTGACAACTGAGAAATTGAGAATCAAAAAACTTTACGAAAAATCTGCTTGCTTGGATTTTCTGATAACTATTTTCAGAAAATTTAATTATAAAAATGTCTTTAGAAAACTCCTTTATATTGTTCTCAGAAAACAGCTTTCAATTTTCGGAAATACAAACCAAAGCAGGTCCTAAGATTATTTCTTAATTTATTATTCTTTTCTCTTTTAGACTAGCAACATTTCCAATTTTTTTTTTGAAGTAGTCAAACTTTCTTTCTTGAATCAAATTCTAATTATTTTCCTTGATTCTTCTTTCTTTTTTTCTTTTGCTTCTCTATATATTTGTTTCAAAGATTCCTTTAATTATCTTTATAAAAATAAAAATAAAACTTTTTTTCTTGAGTCAAATTGTAATTATTTTCCTTTCAAACTTATATTATTTTTTCCTCTTTTTATTTTTTTGTCTTATAACGGCTTTCTCCCCTTATTGTTATTTTTATTTTATTTTTTAACTGCGCCGCCTCAGTTAAAATCCTAGCCCGGTGTCTGTATGCCACTCTAAGATTAAAATAAAAGGGAAGCCCATACATGCTCAAAAGCACCCAATGCAAGAAAAATCAAGTGGCCTAACAAAGAAAAGTTTACTTTTTATACTAGTAGTAAGGATTGCAATTTTTACGAGGCCGTCTCACCTTGGAAAGGACATGTTTGGTAAAAAGAGTTGCACCCGCCAAGAGGCAAAGTCTTATGGGACAAGGAAGGTTTTATTAAACACCTGCCCCGTTTACATAATGTTCTTGCTTCTTTTTTCTTTCTTCCGCCTTACGCTAAGTAGTTATCATGAATTCCTTAATTATCATGCCAATTTATACTAATTTTTTATATGTTTATGAAGAATATTATTTTTAACTCTCACTTTAACCTAGTATAAATTTTTAATCAAGCAAAATTTGAAAAATGATGAAGTAAACAAAGTGTTTAAGACGTTTATAAAATAAATTTTGAAAAAGTGTTAACGGGGAGGGACGAACACATGTGTTGGGACGAGCATGGTTTAGGAAAAGAAAACCACTAAGAATCCCATAAAGGGTATGGTATTTCCAAAAATTAAACGAAGTGGCCGGGAAAGGATACATGCAAAACCCGGACGTCTCGTATCCGCCCCATTATCATCCCTACGTAATAGTTCTTTTGGTTAAGTAAGTACTCCTTTTATCAGAGAGGCAATATATTATATAGAGTAGGCAAAAGTTACCAGTTAAACAAAGAGATGTCATTCATCATATGAACTTCCTCATAATTATGACAATGTAAATTGTGGTTTGGCAATAATTCAACCTGAGACAAGAAACATTAGTTCTCATGTTCGATTCTTACATGATGCAAACAATTTGTTGGGGCTACAACCTCAGACATTAATTCTAACCTTATCCATTCCATGAATTGGTGGGAGTGAAAGCTCTGAACACTTCGGCTATCGAAAAAACAATATGCATGATAATTAATTCAATGTTAAGGGTTCTAGTAATATTTGTTTTTGACTACAACAAATTTTTGCTAGGCGGATGAAGTTAAGAAAGAAGTGAATGCATGGGTTGAAAAGGAAACCAAATGCCACATCAAGGTTCTTATAAGGAAGCTTACTTGGGATACAAGAGTTATCCTAGCAAATGTCCTCTACTTCATGTTGATATGGAGTCAAAGTTTGGCACCGTCCATGGAAGTTTGGCAGCCGCCCAAGGAAATTTGGCTTGGCCTAACTTTGACAGTTGAAGTTTGGCACCGAAATTGGAGAAAACTTTGGCATCCTCTGCATCTATAAATACATGTATATTCAGTACAAGAAAATCACCACAACAAGAGAGAAAAACAGAGAAGGAGTGCAGAGAGTGATTTGTAAATCTTTTTTCGAAATTAGTGAAGTTGTGTGCTCCGTGGACGTAGGTCATTTTTGGGCCGAACCACGTATAATTTCTTGTGTCCCTTTTGTGTGTGATTGTGTTGTGTGAGTAGCAAATTGATAAATCGATCCTAACAATTGGTATCAGAGCATAGGTTAGGAAAATACTCACCGTACGTGAGAAATACACCATCATAAGCACCACCGTATTCGGCCGATCATCACCATCGTCTCTGTTTCCAGTCCCCGCCATCGCACTGCAAACTACTCTGTTTGTACAACAGAGCTTCCTAATTTATATCTATATATATATATATATTCGTAATATATATACATAGTATATATAGATAAAGTTTGGGTAAAAGAAAGGAAAGTTTGTTTATGAGAGAATAAGTTTTGTTTATTTGAGGGAGTGCTTGTCGGGTGGGAGTGAGAAACGCTTAAGCATGGAGTGAAAGAATGATTAAAAAATAGTGGTGTGAAGCTTTTGAAAACAAAAGAAAAGAAAAGAAGTGAGTGTCGTGTGAAGTGTGAATGGTGAAAGAAAATAGTGTAATATTATATATATAGTGTGAGTGGAGGACAAAAGGTAGGAGAGAGAATTAAATATATATATACATATATATATATTGTAATTTTTTCTGAAAATTCGGTGGAAAGTAGAAAAAAAAAAAAGGGGGGACAAGAATATTCTTTTAGTTGGTGGGAGATATATATATATATATATATTATAATTTTTGTGAATTTCGAAATTATATATATATATATATATTCGGTCACTGTTCATCCGACACTGTTCCCAAATACAATACTGTTCACAAAATAATTTTTGTGGAGCAATGACATCAACTTCAGAAGACAAGTCAACCATGATCGATAAATTTGACAGTACAAATTTTGCTTTATGGAAAATGCAAATCGAGGATTTGTTATTTCAGAAAAATTTATTTCTACCGTTGGAAGGAGCGAAGCCAGAGACGATGAAAGAAGAGGATTGGAAAATTCTCGATCGGAAGGCTCTCGGCACGATCAGACTAACTTTATCCAAATCAGTAGCCTTCAACATCAGAAATGAGAAGACAACGAGGTCTCTCATGGACGCCCTTTCTAATATGTACGAACAACCGTCTGCAGCAAACCAAGTACATCTCATTAAAAAATTGGTAAATCTGAAGATGTCCGAAAATGGAAAGGTCAGTGAACATCTTAATGTTCTTAATGACATTGTTGGGCAGTTGGAATCAGTTGATATGCCAATCTCTGACGCAATGAAAGCGGCTTTAGTTCTAAGCCAGTTACCAGAGAGTTGGAGCGGCACAGTGGCTGCAATCAGTAGCTCTTCAGGGAAAGAAAAGCTACAGTATGATTCCGTGGTGAGTATGATACTCACAGAAGAGATCAGAAGACAGACGTCAGATTCTTCTACCAGTAGCTCGGCATTAAATGTTGAAAGCATAGGCAGAAGTTCAAATCGGAAGAAAGGTGGAGGCTATGGGCGTGGTCGTTCCAAGTCCAGAAATGGAAGATCACAATCTCGAAAACCCAGGAATTTCAAAGAAGTTGAATGCTGGAATTACGGCAAGACTGGTCACTACAAACACCAGTGCAGATCTCAGAAAAGGGAACCGGAGAACAAGACTGAGGCAAACATTGTCTCAGAGGAAGAATCAAATGATGCGCTAATATGCTCTTTGGAGAGCAAGTCAGAATCTTGGGTGATAGATTCTGGAGCATCATTTCATGCCACCTCAAGTCGAGAGCTCTTTGAGAGCTATATACCAGGTGACCTGGGAAAGGTCTATCTTGGAGATGATCAACCCTGCAGCGTTGTTGGCAAGGGTGATGTACAGATCAAGCTCAATGGATCTGTATGGAAGTTAAAGGATGTGAGACACATTCCAGACCTGAGGAAAAACCTGATCTCAATAGGCCAGCTGGCAAGTGAAGGTTTTGTGACAACCTTCAACAATGAAGATTGGAAGGTCTCCAGGGGAGCTATGACAATGGCACGTGGAAAGAAGAATGGTACACTCTACACTACTACCAGGTCAATAGCAGTTGCAGAAAGCAAAGAGGATCAGAACCTGTGGCACCAGAGGCTAGGTCACATAAGTAAAAAGGGGCTCAAGATTATGCACTCAAAGGGAAAACTACAAGACTTAAAATCAGTTGATATCGACTTCTGCGAGAGTTGCATCATCGGCAAGCAGAAAAGGGTGAGTTTCCAAAGGAGTGGCAGAACCCTCAGAAAGGAGAAGCTTGAGCTAGTTCACACTGACGTCTGGGGGCCGGCAAATGTTTCATCTCTTGGCGGAAAGTCTTACTTTGTGACTTTCATCGACGACCATTCTCGGAAAGTATGGGTTTATATCTTGAAGCATAAATCTGAGGTGTACGATGTGTTCAAGAAATGGAAAGCCATGGTGGAGAATGAAACAGGCTTGAAGATAAAGAAGCTACGATCAGACAATGGTGGCGAGTATGAAGACACCGGATTTAAAAGGTTCTGCTATGAGAATGGTATCAGATTGGAAAGAACTGTGTCAGGTACACCACAACAGAATGGCGTAGCAGAACGAATGAACCGGACATTGACTGAGAGAGCCAGAAGCATGCAGATACAGGCAGGATTACCGAAGCAGTTCTGGGCAGAAGCAATCAATACAGCTGCATACCTGATTAATCGAGGTCCCTCAGTACCATTGGAATTCAGAATACCAGAAGAAGTATGGAGTGACAAAGAGGTAAAACTTTCACATCTTAAAGTTTTTGGATGTGTTGCATATGTGCATATCAGTGATCATGCTAGGAGCAAGCTTGATCCGAAATCACAAAAATGCACTTTCATTGGATACAGCAAGGATGAACTTGGTTATCGGACCTGGGATGACCAAAACAAGAAGCTGATCCGAAGCAGAGATGTAGTATTCAATGAAAAAGTAATGTACAAGGACAGACACACAACAACCTCCAGTGATTCAGCACAGAGAGATCCTGTGTATGCCAAGTTGGATGATGTTCCAGACAGCGGTGAGGCACAACAGACAGCTGAGAGTTTCCAGCCAGAGGAACCTAGTGCAGAGAGCAATGCACAACGGAATGATCAACCGCAGTCTCCAACCCCAATTCCTGAACCTAGGAAGTCTTCCCGACCTCATGTGCCGAACAGGAAATACATGAATTACTTGTTGCTCACTGATGGAGGAGAACCTGAATGTTATGAAGAGGCATGTCAAGAAGCAGATGCCAGCAAGTGGGAGCTTGCGATGAAATATGAGATGCAATCTCTTATCTCCAATAAAACATGGGAGCTAACCAAGTTGCCGACTGGAAAGAAAGCTCTTTAAAACAAATGGTTGTACAAGGTCAAAGAGACACAAGGCAAGGCTCGTAGTCAAAGGCTTCCAGCAGAAGGAAGGAATCGACTACACCGACATCTTTTCCCCAGTTGTAAAACTGAATACCATTTGTTCAGTTCTCAGCATTGTTGCAGCGGAAGATTTGCACCTAGAGCAGTTAGATGTCAAAACTGTTTTCCTCCACGGTGACCTAGAGGAGGAGATCTACATGCAGCAACCGGAGGGTTTCTCAGTCAAAGGCAAAGAGAAACTTGTGTGCAAGTTGAAAAGAAGCTTGTATGGCTTAAAATAAGCACCAAGGCAGTGGTACAAGAAATTTGATGGGTTTATGCAGAGACATGGCTACAACAAAAGCAACGCTGACCATTGTTGCTACTTCAAGAGGTTTGACACAAGCTATATCATCCTCCTACTTTATGTCGATGACATGTTAGTAACTGGGTTTGATTTTGAAGAAATCAGTAAGTTGAAGAAGCAACTATCAAATGAGTTCGAGATGAAAGACTTGGGAGCAGCAAAGCAGATTCTTGGGATGAGAATCAATAGAGACAAGAAAAAGGGTATCTTGCAGTTGTCTCAAGCTGACTACGTTGAACGGATTCTGAAAAGGTTCAACATGAGTAATGCTAAGCCAGTTAGCACACCATTGGCTAGTCACTTTCGACTATCCAAGGACCAGTCTCCCAAGACAGACGAAGAGAAAAACTTCATGGCTAAGGTACCTTATGCCTCAGCTATCGGAAGTTTGATGTATGCCATGGTATGCACAAGACCGGATATTGCATATGCAGTGGGAGCTGTTAGCAGATTTATGTCCAATCCAGGAAAGATGCATTGGGAAGCAGTAAAGTGGATATTGAGATATCTACGCACTACCACGAACAAATGCCTTTGTTTCGGAAAAGGAAAAGTAAAGCTACATAGGTATGTAGATTCAGATTTTGCTGGAGAAATAGATCACAGAAGAAGTACTACTGGGTACATTTTTACAGTAGGTACTACACCAGTTAGTTGGGTTTCGCAGATACAAAAGATTGTAGCGTTATCTACAACAGAGGCAGAGTACATAGCTGTGACAGAGGCCAGTAAAGAAATGATATGGTTACAAGGTCTGTTGGCGGAATTAGGATTCAAGCAAGAGAAGAATGTTTTGCACAGTGATAGCCAAAGTGCAATACATTTGGCAAATAACTCAGCATTTCATTCGAGGACCAAACATATTGGACTTCGTTATCACTTTATCAGATCATTATTGGAAGAAGGGGTGCTGACACTTGAGAAGATCCAAGGTAGCAAGAATCCAGCGGACATGCTGACAAAGACAATAACTACAGAGAAACTGAAGCTATGTTCAGCTTCAGTTAGTCTTCGAGACTAAAGAAGGAAATGAGCACACAACTATTCACTAATCACGGACGGAGTGTCCTTTGACTCCAAGTGGGAGATTGTTGATGTGGAGTCAAAGTTTGGCACCGTCCATGGAAGTTTGGCAGCCGCCCAAGGAAGTTTGGCTTGGCCTAACTTTGACAGTTGAAGTTTGGCACCGAAATTGGAGAAAACTTTGGCATCCTCTGCATCTATAAATACATGTATATTCAGTACAAGAAAATCACCACAACAAGAGAAAAAAACAGAGGAGTGTAGAGAGTGATTTGTAAATCTTTTCTCGAAATTAGTGAAGTTGTGTGCTCCGTGAACGTAGGTCATTTTTGGGTCGAACCACGTATAATTTCTTGTGTCCCTTTTGTGTGTGATTGTGTTGTGTGAGTAGCAAATTGATAAATCGATCCTAACACTTCAAAGCAGCTTGGGAGAATGTGTTTGATATAGAGCGGACCAAAGACAAAGATTTTCACCTACTCAATGGACATAAAGTTTTAGTCCCTTTTATGACCAGTTATATGGACCAATATTTTGGATCCTTTGATGGTTTCAAAATTGCCAAAATACCATATCAAAAGGGCAAAGATGGAAGAAAATTCTCAATGTACATATTTCTTCCCACGGAGACAGATGGCTTGCAAAATTTGATACAACAATATGAGTCCAATTCTTGGTTCGTGGCTCATATGTCCAAGCTAAAACGAGTCGAACTTGATACTTTTTGGATTCCAAAATTTGAATTCTCATTCACATTTGAACCAATAAGTATTATTCGAAAATTGGGATTGACAAGGCCTTATGAAGATCATGGAGAGTTTACAGAAATGTCAAGCTGTGACAAGAATAAGAAATTTTACATTAGAAGGATGATACAAAAATGTTACATCAAAGTTGATGAGAAAGGTACAGAGGCTGTGGCTGCTACAGAAAGTGATGATGATATGGGTTTTTCTCTATATGATGAACCACCTCCTCCAAAGCCAACCTTTGTGGCTGATCATCCTTTCATTTTCGTGATTAGGGAAGAAATTTCAGGGGCTATGTTATTCTCTGGAGTTGTAATCAATCCTCTCTTGGAAGACTCGGAAGACTCAGACTGAGACGTGACATTTGATACAAACTACAAAAACCAGATTTTCAATATTCAATACAATCAATTACAGGTATATGTTGTGGTTTAATTTCCAATTTTGGCAAATCTTAATAAATAAACGATTGGGACTAATATTATTATTATTTCTCGCTTTTGATAATTGCTTTTCATGTGGTTAACGAATATGCTAATGGTTTTTTAATTTGTTGGAGAGCAGTTGTGACATTCATGACAAATTCGACTAATTTTAATATAATATGATAAAGACCGAGAGATTGGGTCTAGAAAGCAACCTTTAATAGAAGGACGGCTGTGTGGTCCTCCTTCAGCTGGAAGTAGGAAATAAATTCCGGCACCACTGATGACTTAGTCTCCTTCTCCGCTTTGACTCAACCGCCTACCTAACCTCTTAGAAAAGATCTGATAGATAGTAGCTACCTAAGGCGCATATTTTGAGAATACGTCTTAGACTCTTAACAATCAATGGTTAACTATGGCTCTGATGGGCGGTTTTGCTAAAATAGGCAATAACGAGATCACTGTTTTAGTAAATGATGCGGAGAGGGGTAGTGACATTGATCCCCAAGAGGCTCAGCAAACTCTTGAAATAGCGGAAGCTAATTTGAGGAAAGCGGAAGGCAAGAGATAAACAATTGAGGCAAATCTAGCCGAAAATAGATTCATAAGTAGTTGTTAATGGAGAAGTTGCCAAATTCTGAGGAGTCGGTATCAATTTATGCCTAATTGCTCCACATATAGTTCCTCGAACCACATTTTCTAAACGAATGAGAGTCAATAGTGTTTGATAGCAGTTATTGATGGTCAGGGACGGATTTTGATTAATATTATACATATTACATCATTTTTTTCCTCATGACATAAATTTAACAGTTGAAACTTGAAAAAGATGTGCATACTAGTAAAAGTACAGTCCCTTATTCATATGGTTCTAGTATCTGAATACACAAATGCGGAGAATGTAGAAAAATGCACTTAAAGTACTATCCATGACAAATGAAATGTTTAAAATTAGGATCCAAAGCGGTATATGGATTATCAAACAATGTTTAAAATAAGATCAAAAGAAGTAAATAAATTACTCAAATCTTTTAGAACAACAATTTTCTTTAGTCAAATCTCTCTCCAAACTTTTGTGAACCTCAATCTAGGCTTTAAAATCCTCCACATTATTAAAAAATATTTATTTCCATCACATTTCAAATTGCATAAAGACATGAATGTAATTATAATAGTATACCATTACAATCCATTTCTAGACCATCAATATAAAACGTTCAAAAATATAGAATACGCCCAATAACTTGGACATGAAACTGGTCCAAGTTTCAGTACAAAAACGCTCCAAGGCTTCAACTTAACTAATGGGCGAGAATGGCCCAACCCTATCACGATTCACGAGTGGTTTCACGAATATATTTTGTATTGTATAAATATGAAAACGAATATAAAGGGCTTGCTTGATTTGCATCTCTAAAATTATTATTGAAAATTCTGAAAATTGAAAACTATTATCTGAGACTTATAAAAATGAGTTTTCTAAAAATTTAATTTTTAATTTTCAAAAAATTAGAAAATTATTTTCAAAAATACAAATCACGCAGACCCAAAGTGTCGTTTGGTTTATATCTTTAAAATTAGCTTTTTAAAAGTTCTAAAAATAAAAAATTATTTTCAGATAATAATTAAAGTCAATTCTCTAAAAACAGGCTTTTCTATGAGTGAATTTCTGAAAACTGTTTTTTAAAGACTGAATCAACTACACTTCTTGTACTGATTTTCACTTTTCAGAAGATTGAATAGTCTCTTCAGATTTATAAACTAGCATTTTATTACAAAGAAGGTAAAGTTTATGATACTTTAATTATTTTTAAAATGTTGATTATAACTTTAGTTTTTTATAAAAAGAATGTGATAATAAATTGATACTAGTAATAGATCAAAGGTAAATGGTAAAATTATTTACATAAGAAAAAAAATGATAATTAAGATAATTTAATAACAAGGGAAAAACTTAATAATAAGGTAAAATGATTTTTTCTATTGTATATTTTTTAAATTGCAATAAACACAGATGGACAATTTATAGTTCAAAATGCGAAATTGCCAAAACAATTATCGAGAGAGAATTTTTTTTTCACACTTTTACTTAAATAAATTTAAAAATGATGTGATAATTAACATGAACTTGAACTCTGGTTATATGACTATATTAGGCTATTAGCCACACCAAGGGAAGGCAAATTCCTACTCCTACGGTCCTACCTATACTATTACGTATATTCATTAAGCAAAATAATATATTATACAAAACTTAGAAACATAACTGATACAAGTTATGATATTATATATATATATAGATGTATATATGGTTGAGATATAAATAACATTTCAGAAGCATAATCTTGAATCTTCACATGCCGCGTTACATAATTAATACATAGGGGACGAAGTCTTCAAGGTGGAACTGTTCCTCGCTGACTTTCCAATTATTTTGTGTGAAAGGAAATAGGGTGATGGTTATGGCTGTAATGGTTCACCAACCCAAGAATTATAAGAATTCAAATTTTGAAATTGATCACGCATCACAATTTTATCCATAGAATATTATAGGACACTTATCTCCCATTAGGTAGAGTTTAAATATACAATAGATTTGAGTTAATTCGAAAGTCATTGGCGTCCTTTGTAGGCCATTTTTCAAAGATTGTGTGTGATTTTATGTTTTGTATTTGAAATATATATATACGTATTTAGTTGAATGAGGTGATGATAGTGTAATTAACCTCATTCACCTAAAAAAAATAGTATAATTTACTAAAGTTATAAACGCATGGTATGTGGATTTGAGCCCAATTTTGTTTATAATTCAACTGGGTTCATTATAAAAAAATAAAAATAATAAAACGCACCCTATATATTTTATAAATAAGTTCTTAAAAAATTGCATATGGCCTTTCAAAATATATATATATATATTTTAGTAACCCACAAAATATATATTTTATAATTAAGCTCATATAAAATTATATAGAAGAATAGTTTTTGAACCAATGAGAAAAGTGAATTAGGAGAATGAATGATTATATTTCTCAACTTGTGAGTTGTGACATGAATTTTCTAAGTTGATTTTTTTATTTCTTTCTCCATTCATGGGGAATAATATTTGATTTTTTATTTATTTTATATAAAAAATCTATTACAATTTTAGAAGAAAAAAAAAATAGTTAATTTCAGTAAACCCGTTAGTGGTTTCAAATAAGATCACTTTGCTCCCTCATATACAGAAAAAACCCCTGCATTTATCAAATTGTATCAGCTTGTCACATTCCCTATAATTTTGGACCAAAATACCTTTGGGATTTAATGAAAAATGATTAAAATTCAAAAATACATATAAAATTCGAAATATATATATAAAATTCGTAAAAAATATTAAAAATTCAAAAAATATATAAAATTCAATAAAAACATATAAAATTAGAAAAAAAAACATATAAAATTAAAAAGAAATATATAAAATTCATAAACATATATATATAATTCGTAAAATTATATAAAATTCATAAAACAATATATAAAATTCGAAAAAACATATAAAATTTGAAAAAATAATATAAAATTCGAAAAAAATATATAAATTCGAAACAAAACATATAAAATTCGAAACAATATATATAAGATTTTTAAAAATGATTTAATGATTTAAAATACCCCTGGAATTTAATGAAAATGATTTAAAATTCAAAAATATATATATAAAATTCATAAAAAATAATAAAATTCGAAAAAAAATATTAAAAAATTCAAAAACAATATAAAATTAAAAAAAACATATAAATTTCAAAAAATATATATAAAATTTGAAACAAATATATAAAATTAAAAAACAAACATATAAATTTCGAAAAATACATATAAAATTAGAAAACAATATATAAAATTCATAAATGTATATATAAAATTCGTAGAAAATATATAAAATTCGAAACAAATATATAAAATTTCTAAATTTATATGTTTGTTTTCGAATTTCATATATTTTTTCAAATTTTTTATATTGTTTTCGAATTTTATATATGTTTTTGAATTTTATATATTTTTTACGAATTTTATATATATTTTTTGAATTTTATATATTTTTTTGAATGTTAATCATTTTTCATTAAATTTTAGGTGTATATTGGTCCAAAATTATAGGGAATGGGACAAGTTGATACAATTTGATAAGTGCATGAGGGTTTTCTTTATAAGAGGGGAGCAAAGTGATCTTTTTTTAAACCACATGAGATTTACTGAAATTTACTCAAAAAAATGATAGTTTATACACAAATATATCTATAAAAAAAAATTTATTTTGCCCCCTTTTCAATAATTTTCTAGCTCCATCTTTGTTGGTGATCTTGAAATTTGTATACCGTTAGATAAAAAAGCGTAGCTTAAAAAATCCAAATGAAAATATCAACTTAAATGATCCGTGTGTGTGTGTCCGTAAACAAACCAACTGCAGTGGGCTCGGTTAGTATGAGGGAGAACATGTAGGCTAGTAGGGCAAGGTTAAGTGGTTTTTTGTAACATTAATGGTAGACCAATTAGCTAGGTCTGGGTGGTAGTTGTACTGACTACCAAATTAATTTGCTGGTTATGGGGCCATCGTCAATGGCTCAAACCACTTACACATTTTTTTTTATGTAACCAGTGTTGTTGGCCCTTTCTGTCTGTAGGATAAAAAACTGTTACATAGTTCTCAGATCCCGCCAAAAAATGTTCCCTAGCAAATAAAATTCTCTATGATGGTGATAAATTGTATGGTATGCTTATTTGATTGTCAATTAATGATCAACTACAATTAGTAATCTAATCTCTAAAACATGGAAAATATTTTAAAATAAGTTGGTTTGTATGCATTTTTATTTTGTGTTCTTTTATTTTGTTTTGATAGCGTTTTTTATTTCGAGTTTTTCTATTTTGTTTTGATATTGAAACAATATTTGTTCTTGATACATATTAGGTGAGAAAATATTTATTTTATATCATATCAATTGTTTTATAAATATTTTTAATTGTGACCAAAAGTTAAAAGAAAAATAAAATATTTTTATATGTTTTCGCAAGGTAGCAACTGGCAATACTATAAAAAATAAAAAATAAACAATTAAATCAAAACAAAAACTGAAAATGTTTCCATAGGCCTTTAACAGAATATTTGGTTACTGATTTATCTGTATTATCTCTACATATGATAGTAAATTGGAGCGTCCATAGTACCATACCAGCCATAAAGTGACCTGACTGAGTTTTGATGCTTTAGTCCTGATCTTTGATGCTTTAGTTTCTCTTTTATAATAAAGTGCCACTCTTTTTATAAAGAGAAGTCCAACTTCAAACATGTCATAAGGAAAATCAATCATTATATATATATATAAATACACATATATACAAACATGCTAGTAATATTTATACATTTAACTTAATTTAAATTTTAGTACTATTCATGTATGCCATGATGCCATCACGTTGGCGTGCCTAAAATTATTGTTATATTTTAGATGGGTTAATTTCAGTAAACCACCATATATTATCTAATTTAATCAACTAATTTTTATTGTGTTCATTTTATCCCTTATACTATTCAATTTCATCAATATGCCCCCTCACCTCTCAAAATGTTTAAACTACCCTCAATAGTATAAAGGGGTTTAGTGAATTATTTCGGAAAAAATAATATATATTTTTTGCAAAAAAAAAAAAATTCAAAAAAAAATCATACTTTGTTCCAAAATATGAATTTTTTTTTCGAAAAATAATTTTTTTGCAAAAAATATATATTATGTTCCAAAATATGATTTTTTTTCTGAAAAATAATTTTTGCGAAAAATATTTTTTTTGCGAAAAAGTATATATTATGTTCCAAAATATGAATTTTTTTTCGAAAAATAATTTTTTTGCAAAAAACATATAATATTATGTTTCAAAATATGATCTTTTCCGAAAAATAATGTTTTTGCAAAAAATATATACTATTATGCAAAAAATCATATTTTGGAACATAATAGTATATATTTTTCAAAAAAAAATTCATAATTTGGAACATAATAAATAATTTTTCATAAAAAAATCATATTTTGGAACATAATATATATTTTTTGCAAAAAAAATTATTTTGCAAACAAAAAATTCATATTTTGGAACATAATATATACTTTTTCGCAAAAAAATTATTTTTCGGAAAAAAAATCATATTTTGGAACATAATATATATTTTTCGCAAAAAATTATTTTTCAGAAAAATATCATATTTTGGAACATAATATATATTTTTTGCAAAAAAAAATTCATATTTTGGAACATAATATATACTTTTTCGCAAAAAAAAAAAATCGGAAAAAAAAAATCATATTTTGGAACATAATATATATTTTTTGCAAAAAAAATATTTTTCGAAAAAAAAATTCATATTTTGGAACATAATATATACATTTTCGCAAAAAAAAAAAATTCGAAAAAAAATTCATACTTTGTAACATAATATATACTTTTTCGCAAAAAAAATATTTTTCGAAAAAAAAATTTATATTTTGGAACAAAATATGATTTTATTCCGAAATTATTATTTTTTTTGCAAAAAGTATATATTATTTTTTCCGAAATAATTCACTAAACCCCCTTATACTATTGAGGGTAGTTTAGGTATTTTGAGAGGTGAGGGGACATATTGATGAAATTGAATATTATAAGAGGCAAAATGGACACAGTAGAAATTAATTAATTAAATTAAATAATATAAGGGGGTTTACTGAAATTAACCCTATTTTAAATTACTTAATACTTATGAGTACATAAAACAAGAGAAAAATTAATCTAAATTTGGTTCCTTTCCCTATCCATTTCTTTCCTGTCATGTAAAACAAAAAATTTCCATTCCCTTACCATTTATTTCCCTTTCTTCTTCTTTCCACTCTCTCTCTCTCTAATAGCAAATTTTGTCTAATCATTTATTCTTGATTGTGAATCCATAGGACTTGCTTGAAGAGCTTTTGCTTTTACGTAATAAATATTTTTTTTTGAGAATTTAGTACCCATATATTTATTTATTTAAATTGTTATTTGGATAATACTTAGATCTTGCACAGTGAGAATCAAATTCGTCATCTCCAATGATGGGGTCCAATATAATTTGGACATTTGTCTAAAAATAATTTTAAAAAAAGTTGAATATAAAATTCATAAATACATAAATCAATATCAATTTCTTTTTTAAAAGATTTTCCTCACGTGTTCAAATTATATTAAACCACGTTAGTTGAAATGACGAACTTGATCATCATCGAACAAAACTTAAGTATTGTCCATTCCATTATTCAAAAATTCTTTCAAAATCATAATCAAACACAATTCAAAATAGTTTTTTAATCTAAATAAACAGTTGAAATATAAAGTCTATGGATAGATAACTTTCCATACAATTTTTCGAGTTTGACAATATCAACCTTCATATTTTAGATAGTTCCCTATATTAGCATCTCTAAAATATGAAGTTTTTTGTTTTGTTTTATTAAATTGACTTACCTTTCAAATGAAAAAAAAAACCTTCATATTTTAGAGTTGCCAATGTAGGGAACTCACAAAATTTTAGTATAGTACAAACCATATTCAAAATGACATTCCACGACCCCTGAAAGAACCTCGCTAGTATCCACTATTTCAAGCTTTCTTACTATTTCGTAGATGTTCCATACATGTATGACAACTTAGATGAATGATTCAATAACTAGCAAAACAAAAAAGAAATTTAAATCTTGTCTAAAAAAGGGTCACTGTCATATTAACCAAACAGAACTCGATTCTCAACTACTGCATTGGATGACTATATGGAAATAACTATCTAATTGATTAACAAATGACATATGAAAATTGTGCCACTACTGCATTGAATAACCAAATTGAATTACTAAGATATTTAAGCAATTATCAAACACTACAAGGTAAACTAGTCGATCGGTTTCAGTCAACTGATTAATTAGTTGTTTCTTGTTTTCATTATCTTCTTGTTTTCATTATGGAAGAGCACTTCTCGAAAGGACGAGCTTCATGGTTCACTTTGGATCATAAGTGAGATAAATAGACAATCTTAAGAGAACTTGTCAAAGTGGGATCTTAGATCCTCAATTAATTCATTACTATCAAAATAGAAACAGACCCATAAATTAGAACAATTAAATAACTTCACTGGGTACCATCACATATTAGTTTTACCAAAAATACAAACACACACATACACACAAGATTGACATACCAATAACCAGAGAGTAAACGAATTTTCTCAAATCCAAGGATCTCACAATCTCAAATGGTGATATAAAATATATGTATAAATATATACATAGACACGAATAGAGAAAATGAGAGACCTGTTTGAGACAATCCACGGTGGGAGTATCGGCAACATGAATGCAGTTATACTGATTGGGGTGAACTCCACCGTAGCTAGCATCCTATCCGCATCACATTTCTCGAAAGGACAAGCTTCATAGTTCACCTGAAGATACTAGGTATCCCATCTGGTGATCTCATCTTCTACACTCTCAACCCTAATGGGTTTTCCTCATAATCACAAACCCCTAATTACCCAATTCAGTACTAGTCCGAAACCCAACTCAAAACTCCTTCAGAATTCACAAAAAGCCCTAATTAAAGAAACTCATTTAGAGGAAGAACAAGATTCGAGTCCTAAAACCCCAAATATCCAAACTCATACCCCTGAAAAACCCAATTCATAAAATTTCCAAAAGACCCCAATTACAAAAACTCATTTGCAAAAAGAACGAGTGTTAATTACTGAAACCCTAGGTGAAGAGAAAACCCTAGATTCTGAATAGGTTTGGTGAGATTAGGCCTAAGGAGGATAAATATATGGTGGATCTAGAACAGAGTACATGGATGTCGGCATTGGCGATTCGTTCTCGGATATCCGGCGAAAGTTTGGAGTTCTAGGGTTGGGAGAGAGAAGACGAATATTTTGGAATTTTAAGCTTGAGAGAGAAAAGATGAAATATACATGGGAGTAGATAAATGGAGTCGGTTACTGTTGGAAGAAGGAATCGACTTAGGCTTGTAGTCGGGGCTTCATTTATTGTCCACTTCAAAACGACGTCGCAACAAACTTATTGTTGCAGCAATAATCGCAGACGATCCGTTCCCCATTATAAGGCTTAGTAAGTGTTGTGTGTTGACATTGTCTTATTTGTTGGACCCAGAAAAATGTGTGTTTTTGGATCTAATAATTGATGGGTCTAATTGGTCTGATCTTTGGTCCAAATTTCATAAACTAAAATATAAAAATAAATGAATAAAAAATAAACAAAATGAATTAAATAATACATAAAAAATAATAAATAAATAAACAATATAATTAATTAAATTAATTAATAATAAATATAAATCATAAATAATAAATTTAATAAAATATATTTATAAATAAAATAAAAGTAAATGAATAAATAAAATAAAATATATTTATAAATGGTCTAATTCCATTTTTCTCATACTAAAATTATCAGACCAGATCGCTTACTAAACAAGCTTTCAATTCAGGAACTAGACCGGACCGGACCAGATCAATTATCAAACAGGGCCTAAATTTAATTATGCAATACCCACCTCAACATTCAACATTTGTACTCCAGGCATTCAATTATGGTAAGCTACATTTAAAAAATATGTAATTCTTTTTTTTCTCTGAATGTTGAAAAAATATATATAAGTAATTCTTATTCAATCTATTACATGAAAATTTAATACATTTGTGATACACAATTATACAACATTTAAAAACTATATATATATATATATATCTTAGTTTATTTTAAATTGAATTATATAATATATTACGTTAAATAAGACATCAGTGTGCGCATTTATAACACATTCATTTTAAAGATGCAACAATTATTTAGCTTATTACATTTTTCTGTTTTTAATTTTTTTTTTCCATTATTTAATATAGGAATAACTTCATTTACATCCCATGAGGTTTGTCTTATCTTCACTTGGACTCGCTCAGGTTTGTATATCTTCATTTACACCTTCTACTTTTCAATATTCTCATCACTTAGACCCCCCTGAACGATGACATCAGCCTGATTTTTTTTTTAAATTCCTAAACTACCATCAATGTCTTATTCTTATTCTGTTTGGAAACAAGGATAGTGCTTTTATCAATTAGACCTCATCCCATCATTTAATAATTTAATTTGTATTAAAATTTCAAAAAATATATATTAAAATTTAAAAAATATTATAAATTCGAAAATAAATATAAAATTAAAATATATATATAAATTTTGAAATTATTTTTTTTTCAAAAAAATATATTAAATTTCGAAAATAAATAT
This sequence comes from Cornus suecica, assembly GCA_963922005.1. Lineage (NCBI taxonomy): Eukaryota > Viridiplantae > Streptophyta > Magnoliopsida > Cornales > Cornaceae > Cornus > Cornus suecica. The sequence goes on from OY998238.1 coordinate 99,112,465, forward strand.
AAAAATCACAAAAAACATAAAAAATTTGAAACAAATATATAATTTTTTTTAAAAAAACATATAAAATTCAAAAATATATATTAAATTTCAAAAAAAAAATATAAAATCGAAAATAAATATAAAATAAAAAATAAATATAAATTTTGATTTTTTTTTAAAAACATATTAAATTCAAGACAAATATATAAAATTAAAAATATATATATAAAATTATAATAATATATATTAAATTTCGAAAATAATTATAAAATTCAAAAAATATATAAAAAATTATAAAATTTGAAAATAGATATAAATTTCAAATATATATATTAAATTTCAAAAAAAAAAATTAAATTCAAAAATAAATATAAATTAAAAAAATATTTTTTAATTCTCTCTCTCTCTCTTTCTTTATTTTTCTCTCTCTCTCTCTCAGACGCACACACCACACACACACGCACACACATATATATATATATACACACACATATATATATAGATCTATACATATATATATACACACACATATATATATAGAAGCCGTCGACGCCGACCCCTTCCCACCACCGCCTCACCATCGGCGCCGCCCCCCTCCCACCACCACCTCCCCCCTCCCCCTATTTTCGACCGATGGGTATATATATATATGTATGGATCTATATATATGTGTGTATAGATCTATATATATATATATATATATATATATATATATATATGTGTGTGTGTGTGTGTGTGTGTAGATCTATATATATATGTGTGTGCGTGTGCGTGTGTGTGTGTCTGAGAGAGAGATAGATAGAGATAGAGAGGAGAGAGATAGATAATAAATATTGAATAAATGTTGGGTGTTTGGCTTGAGGGTTAAATTGATTCTAAGAGGGTGTTTGGTTTAGGGTTTAAATTAATTTAGTGATTAAATTGATTTAAGGGGTGTTTGATATAAGGGTATTTTAGACATTTCACACCATGAAGGGGTGTAAATGAAGATATGCAAAATTCAGGAGTCAAAGTGATGATAAGACAAATCTCAGGGTGTAAATGAAATTATTCCTTTAATATATTACATGAAAAATCATAATTTAATGGTGTGGTGGTGGACCTGGTGGCGGTGTGGTGGTGGACCTGGTGGCCGTGTATTTTAATTTTTAATAGATAGATGTATGTGAATTTGGATTTAAACAAGTGACGTATCCAAAAGTGAGCCAAATTAAGATAAAAGAAATGAATGGTTAGACAAAATTTTGGTGAAGAATTGGTGGGGATTGCCAGTTGGCATTAGGTGGCCAGCAAGGCCACAGTGTAGTGCAGGACAATGACTGGCGCTAAGATTGCGGAAAAAGTTAAATGAGGTCAACCACTCTATGATTTATTGAAACAAAAAATGGTTTGGCAGTTATCACTCGATATGAAAGATATTTGATCACGCATTCTACTCGGGTCACTTATTAAAAGAGGTATCTGGTATCAGTATTGTTCAGGTCGGGTCGGTGTAATATATTAGATAATATCAATTAAATGAGTATGCATCCATACAAACAAATCTGTGAGTTTTGTTTGTATGGATTCAACAATACCAAGTTTACACATAGTCTTACAAATTACACATATATATATTTTACGTATGCATAAATAATACATATATAATATAATGATTTTTTAAAATCTAACAACATAGTCTCAGACTCTCAGATATATATATAATATAACATATAATATATTATAAAATCAGTTTGGTTCGGTTTAATTTTTAGAGGGTAAAAATCAAAACCTAACAAAAAAAAAATAATTTTTTAATTTTGAAAATCGTAACCAAACCAAATCATTTTAAAATTGAACCGAACCGCCGGTTCGGTCCTGTTCAACTTTTCATTTTTGTGGAGCCCTAGATATTTGTACATTCATAAATGTAAAACTATATAGATTCTTGAATGCAAGCTATGTCTTTTGTATGCTCGCATATATTTACGGACAAGGCAAAATGATCTTGAGCACGAACTAAAATATAGTGTGAACAATCTTTATAGTCAAATGAGTCTTATTAATGTGGTCCAAATCAAAATATCTAAAATTAAGGGTAATTTACAGTCAGACCCCCTGAGGTTTTGGTTAATTGCAATCAGTGGCTAGTCAACGCAATTTCGGTCCCAAAACCCCATGAGGTTTCAATTTCGTTGCAATGACACCCCCTGGATTGGTGAAATGACTAGCATGTCATTTAATTGTCTCACTTATTACATTAGGATAATATATGAAATGTGAAATTACTCATATACCCAAACACTTCACCCGCCTCTGAAATTACTAATTACACTTCCACCCCTTATTACAATATATATATATATATATATATTATGAAAATTACAATTTGATTTTTTTTTCTTTATAAAATTATAAATAAACACATAAAATTCGAAAAAATATATATAATTTGTAAAAAATATATAAAATTTGAAAAAACATATAAAATTCAAAAAAATATATAAAATTCGAAAAAAAATATAAAATTCGAAACAAATATATATAATTCGTAAACAATATATAAAATTCGAAAAACATATAAATTTCAAAAATATATATAAAATTCAAATATATATATATATAAAGTGTGACTGAAGTTTAAGTGGACAAGCCTCAAAGTCATTAGTCAAGGTAATGGATCCTCTCCAGCTCTCTGCAGAGCTATTTCAATGGTCACGATGGTGACACATGCCCTACGATGGTGACCGAAATCGGAATCGAACCGATACTTTATTAAAATATTTTAATCAAAATTAATGGTTCAGTTTCAGTTCTCATTTTTAAAGAGTCAAAAGTATCAGTTCGATTCCGGTTTCGGTCGGAATCGAAAGCGAACCGCACCGTGAATATATTAATATTTGAATCAAAATTAACGGTTCGGTTCTGGTTCTCGTTTTTAAGGAAACAAAAGTATCTGTTCGATTCCGGTTTCAGTCAGAATCGGAAACAAATCAGACCATGTGCATACCTAGATTTGGGTACCAAGGGACCCTTTAATCGGTATAGTTAATCGATTAATTTTTTTATTTTGAATTTTATTTTATATAATTTTGATTAAAATATTAAAATATTTATTTATTATTTTTATTTGGGCAAATTACACAAACTACCCTTGAACTATGACCTAATTGCAGAGAGTACCCCTAACGTTTGAATAATATCAGTTACTACCCCTTAGAACAGCCCCAGTCAGATTTGTTCGTGAATTTACTTAAAAGCCCTTGTTTTATATTATATTTTAGGGTTAATTCCAAGAAACCCCCTATACTATCCAGTTTTATCAACTAACCCCCACGATGTCCACTTTGCCCAAAAATTATAAATTCAAATATATATATAAATATATTTTTCGCAAAAAAAATATTTTTCGGAAGGAGAATATTACTTTCCAAAATATGAATTATTTCAGAAAAAATAATATATATTTTTTGAAAAAAATTTATTTTCATAAAAAAATCATATTTTGGAATATAGTATATATTTCTCACAAAAAAAATATTTTTTAGAAAAGATCATATTTTGGAACATAATAGTATATATTTTTCGCCAAAAAAATATTTTTCGGAAAAGATCATATTTTGGAACATAATATATATTTTTCGCAAAATAAGTATTTTTCGGAAAAAAATTCATATTTTGGAACATAATAAGTACTTTTTTGCAAAAAAATCATATTTTGGAATATAATATATATTTTACTGAAAAAAATTCATATTTTGGAACATAATAAGTAATTTTTTGCAAACAAATCATATTTTGGAACATAATATATATTTTTCGGAAAAAATTCATATTTTGGAACATAATATGTATTTTTTGCAAAAAAAATATTTTTCGATTTGTTTTTCATATTTTGGAACATGATAAGTACTTTTTTGCAAAAAAATTATATTTTGGAACATAATATATATTTTTCGGAAAAAATTCATATTTTGGAACATAATATATACTTTTTCGCAAAAAAATTATTTTTCGAAAAAAAAATTTATATTTTGGAACATAATAAGTACTTTTTTGCAAAAAAATAATATTTTTGAACATAATATATATTTTTCGGAAAAAATTCATAATTTGGAACATAATATATACTTTTTCGCAAAAAAATTATTTTTTGAAAAAACAATTCATATTTTGGAACATTATATATAAATTAAAAAAAAATAGGATATTTAAGTAATTTTGTATGCAAAATTGGAACATGCAATTATTTGAGGGCAAAAATGGAAGTTCACTACAAAAACAACCTTTATTGACCAATACACAAAGTTTCCAGCGTTGACTTTGAATAGAATGGGTTAAGTGTTACAACGGAAGTGGTTTTAAGGGTAGTTTATGATATTATTAAAACGTAAGGGGTACCGCGTGCAATTAGGTCATAGTTCAGGGGTAATTTGTGTAATTTTATCTTTTTATTTTATATAATTTCGATTGAAATATTATTTATATAATTTTTATTTTATATTTATTTGTAGAGAGGAAAAGTGATAGTGATGGAGAGAGGAAAGTGGTAGAGAGAAAAAAAATTAAGTGTTTGAATAAAAAATTGTTTACGAATTTTATATGTTTTTTTCGAATTTTATATATTGTGTCAAATTATATATATTTTTTCGAATTTTATATATTTTTTCAAATTTTATATATTTTTTACAAATTATATATATTTTTTCGAATTTTATATATATTTTCATTTTTTTTATATTTTTTACAAATTATATATATATTTTTTGAATTTTATGTGTTTATTTTGAATTTTATATAAAAAAAATCAAATTGTAATTTTCGTAATATATATATTTTGTAATAAGGGGTGAAAATGTAATTGGTAATTTCAGAGGTAAGTGAAGTGTTTGGGCATATGGGTAATTTCACATTTCATATATTACCTTAATGTAATAAGTGAGATAATTAAAGGGCATGCTAGTCATTTTACCAGCCCAAGAATGTCATTGTAACGAAATTAAAATCTCTAAAAGTTTGGAATCGAAATTACATTGACCAGTTACTAATTACAATTGACCAAAACCTCAAAGGTGTGATTGCAAATTACCCTAAATTTAACGACAAGCAATCGAAAATCAAATATGATGGTTGAAAGACCAAATATTTTTTGGTCTTTCATCATTTATAAAAAGAAGAATTTGATTTTAATAGGTTTTAAAATATTTTATCTTAAAAATCTAAAACTAATGTACCCAAATATAAATTAATTTTTAAAATAAAATAAAATTAATAAAGAGTAACAAACAAACATGGCCTTAACATGACTCTACTCGATTTTTTAAAATTTACTTTTTCAGTATTCGAGGCATTGTCCCGACTAACGGCATGTCCCGTAAAAAGTCTCTCATCCACACGAATAATTAATGCTAGGACTTTTGTTTGGTTGCGTGGCCAAAATATTATTTGCAGCCAAGAAAAATCAAATTTAAAGCCGAATGCTTTTTTAAAGAACAAATAAAATTTTCCCACTTGAACCAATCCATTTGAATTTCCCTCCATTACTTTGCATCCTAATAAGGTAGTGATTCTTAAATTTCTTATACCCCAAAGTGGGGTTCTCAATTTTAATTTTTCAAAGTCTTGACCAATGAACTTTCATCATTGCAATAAAATGCATAATCACTACATTATATTTTGTTAATCCAATTAGTCTAACTCATTAATAAAATTAAATTTATATCATATTTTTAAAACCCCTTAACTATACTTTCTCTCCCAAAAAAATTCCTAAACTTTAAAAATGGTAAAAAATCCCTTAACTATGGCATAAAGTTGCAAGTTACCCAAATTATTTCATTAATGACCATAATGCCATTTTTATTGAATTATATTTATGTATTTTTCTTATTAACATACATTATGAAATAATTTATACAAATTTGATAATATATCCTCTATGAAAAAGTTTAAATTTAGGGTGAAAAGTTTATACATTAAATCAAACAAAATTTTAAAAATTAATAATTACAACTTATACATTTTTTATTATTTTTGAGAATATACTTAATGTGAATACAATTAAAGTGAATGGTAGAATTAGGAGTGTTCAAGAACCAAACCGGAACAGAACTGAACCGGAACGGGGGTGTTCAGTTCCAGTTCCAAAAATCAAAGAATCGAAATATTAGGTTCGGTTCTGGTTCTTACCCCTTTAGAACCGAACCGGTTTTTTTTATATATACTTTTTTATTTTTATTAGTATTATATTATTACCTTTATATATTTTATATTATATTTAAAATTATAAGTTATAATTAACTTTAAATTTGTAATAATTAAAATTTAGAAATACTTTCTTTAATTTAGTTTATAATTATATTATTATTTTTATATTTGGTGTTATTATTATTATTATTATTTTAAAACCAAAAAAACCGGTTGCGGCCGGAACCGGAACTGAAAAAATCGATAAAATTAACATCTCAAAAGATCAAAAAAATATAATTACATAAGTAGAAGTATGAATTTTTTTATTAAAAGGGTCTATTTATATATAACAAAAATTTGTTTATTTGTTATTCAAGTAATTTTTATATCTTAGGAAAAATTATTTTATTTTAGCATTTAAAATTTTTAAATTTAGTGTCAGAAGTTTTATACATTAAATCAAACAAAATTATAATATCAAGTTTATTACTTAAAAATTCAATAATTACCTCCTATAAACTTTTATATTATTATTTTTGAGAATATACTTAATGCGAATACGATTAAGCTGAATGATAAAATTAAAATCTCAAAAGATAAAAAATGTAGTGGTATAATTAGAAGAATGATTTTTTTTTTTTATTAAAATGGTAAGATGGTCTTTTACAAGGGAATGTGAGTTTATTGCACCAAATTGATAATTTAGGGGAGTTTAGTTCAGGTTATTAATTGAGATAGTTGAGGGGGTTTGTTACACTTTACTCTATTTTTCATTAATCAAATACAAATATAAAATTGCGTAAATACAAAAAAGGCATGTAAAATATACTAATTAAGAGAGAGATAACTGCAATGATTAAAATACCAAAAAGGCAAATGTAATAAGCCTAAGTAAAAAAAGAAAAGAAAAAGGTACATGTAGTTTAAAACAATTCCTTTTATCGAGTCTCGGAATTAAAAAGCCAATGGCATTCTCGAATTTTCCCCAAAATCAATGCCTGTTTAAATAAAATTCAGACGTGGCAGTCTCTGCGGATTCCTAGAATAGCTTTTTGACGAATGGCTCAAGATTCGTCGTTTTGTGCAGTCCAGTGCCTTCTAGCCGTTGGATCATAATCCAAACCCTAACCCTAACCCTGTGCCTTTCTAACCTAACCTCTCGATGGTCACAAAGTTAACCAAAATCGAATAATATCTCTAACAATAACCCCCAAACACCCCCTTTATTTACAATTCGCCCCCTCCCCTTCACCCTATAAATCTAGCCTCTGAACCAAGCTAGGTTTGCCGAACTGAAGAGCCCAAGGGCCCTTTAGAGAAAACAAACAAGAAAAAAAGCCCAGTCCACTCTCTCTTTAGAAACTGTCTTTCTAGAAAATTCTTTCTCTAGAAACCTTAATGGGGACGTCATCGAAAAGATCAAGTGGACCAGTTATACCGATCGGAGCAACTTTCCGGCGAGCAATTTCTCCGTCCGGCCGATTCTCATCGTCGTCGCTCTCAGATACATGTTCGTCGTTCGCTTCGTCGACAAGCTCTAGCTTCTGCTCGTCTCCGTCGAGCAGTTTCTTCCACCGATCCTCTTCTCCGACGCGCGTAAATCTCCATGGATTCTCGTCGTCGACGTCACCGTCGGTTCGATTCTCGATCGATAGATCCAGATCTCCCAGCCGTTCGATGACCGTCACGCCGCGAGATCGGATCGGGAGAAAACCGAACAGCGGTCATCTGCCGTCGACCCCGAAGAAGACGTGTATGTGCTCGCCGACGACGCATCCAGGCTCGTTCCGGTGTAGTTTGCATAAGAATTGCAGCAACAACAGTTCGGCGAGTACGTACTCGCCGAACCGATTGAACGCTCGGCGGTCGGCGATGACGAACTCGCTGGTACGAATCGGCGCCGTTGAAGGCGATTGGGTGAAGCGCGCGCTCGCGGCGCTGATTCGTCCGTCGTCGCATCAGCAGAGGCGTAGAACCTCCTTCCAGCCGAGGCCGAGTCGGCTTTCGATCATGTCGAAAGCCGACGATCTCTGATCTCTGATCTCTCTCATCACAGGTTGGTTGGTACTTTTATTAACGTTTTTCTTATAGAGCGCTTGCGGCGGCTGAAGAAGTCAGATCCCGGCGAAGATGTCAGATTCCGGCGAGTTTGCAGTTTTGTATAACAGATTCAAAGCCCTAAATCCCCATTGTACATAAAGCAATATTCATTGCAATTGAAGGACAGTTTGGACAATATCATCAGATTCATTAAATCAAATTTTTTTAATTTTTTAAAACAATTAAGATCAATATTATTAAGATCAAGAGATTTAATTAAGCCGGTGATGAATTCAAGACTTGATTGAGATGTGAAATTTGAAGTGTCTCCACTTTACACGTTTCATTCGTCAGTTGTGTTGGGTTTTCCGTTACGTGTTCCGTCAAGTTGGCCGTAATGTCGTATCGTGTTCCGTTAGCTGTGTTTGTGAGTGGCGTATTTGTTGCGTTGCGTTTGCTTACAAGGTATCCTTTCTTTGATTCTATTTTTTATTTAATTATTTGTGTTTTATTTAATTTTTATTTGAACTATTAATATATATTTCATTAATTGATTGTGCAGGTAGACTTTTGGAGGATACGGAATTGATTTCATGGAATTCATATTCGGAATTCAGAACTATTATTAAACGGATTTGAAAATAATTTAGACACTTTTTACCCTGACGAGGAATCTACATTACAAAGATGGCAACGGAATCAAAATGAAACAAAATTTTAAGGATTGAACAAAAAAAATGCATTGAATAGTAAAACTTTACAAAGAAGAGGATGAACCGATATGTTGAATTTAAACAATATTTTAAAAGAAAATACAAAATAAGAAACGAACAATGTTTTAACCCATTATAAAAGCAAATGACAACTTGAAAGCAAAGAAAGATGATTGATTAAAGCAATGATAATTATGAGATGGCAGTCTTTGCAATTAACCAAATTGAGTATAAGAATAAAAAAGTGGCAGCAGCATTGCTGACCACGTTTTCTTTCAATTCTTGTTTTTTATTTTATTTTTTTGTTTGTCTATTCCTGTTAATTTCCTTCTCTGAGAAGATAAAATTATCCATATTCCTTTTTGTATGGAAGAAAATGCTACTGGATGTGTATATTAATTGATAGAACATTGATTTTTAATGGTTGTTTTTCTACAGTAATTTTATTGATAAAGTATTATTGGTATGTCAATTAGGCAGGAGCAGCCCTGAAAATTCGCCTCGTAAATGTAAAATAAATATTAAAATGTGAGACCCTCGTAAATGTAAAAAAATACTTAAATATATTAATATTTAAAAAAATAAAAACAATCTCCATTTTGGTGTTATCCTAAAATTTTATTAAAGTATGAGTGCGACAGTCACGAGACCCCCTAAGTCTATTCACGTGAAAATTTATTGTCACTGCAGTCGTGTTGTGTGAGTGCGATAAGAATTTTATAGCCCTAATTAGAATAATGATTTTAGTTTGGATTAGATTTTAATTTCATTAAGTTGAATAATTGATATTTTTTTAGTTTTTTTGTACTAATAATAAATGAAATATAAAATTTTAGGGGCCCTAAATTGTGGATTTGCATTAGAATTTAGTATGAATTGGGCTTTTATCCAAACTATATTTTTTTTCTTTTCTCTTTGGACTTATAATAAAAAAAAAAATTTGAAAAGAAATTTGATGTCCTAAATTGTGTAATTACATTATGTGTGTTTGTTTTAAATTGGATTGAGAAATTACTTTATTTTTGGGGACCTATAAAAGTATTAATTTTTTTCCAAAAAAATACAAAACAAAACAAATTGCCTTGCCCTAGGCCAGACCTGGAATTATGTATATCTCTTTATTTATTTTTTTAATTAAGATTAATTGGAGTATTGTCTTTGGAATAAAACACGTTGATATTAAGGAGAGGAAATTAATTTTATTTTCCCAAGTAATTTAAGAAGGGCCAAAAGTGCAACAAAAAAAAAAGGCTTTTTCGAATAGGAGGGTGTTGCAATATACCCTTAAATTTATTTATTTTTTTTTAGCGGAGGAATTCCTGAACTACCACCACCCCCAACCCTAGCCGTTACCCCTACCCCCGGTGTCGTCACCACTACCCCACCTCCCCCCGGCGTTGCCGCCAGCAAACCCCCACCCCGACACACACATACATATATATATATATATATATATATTAGCTTTAATTTCATATAATCTTTAATTTTCAGTTTTAATTTCTTATTTCAGTTTTATTTATTTTTTTAATTTTTAATTTTGAGCTTTAATTTCATTTAATCTTTTAATTTCTTATTTCTTATTTCTTTTATTTCTTATATATATATATATATATATGGATTTGAATAAGTATATTTTTTTTTCTTCCAATTGAATAATTTGTGTACATAATAAATTTTGATCTAATATTTTAATTTTAAAAAAATAAATTTAAACTTGAAGAAAATAAATTATTTTTTCATAAATTTATATCAAATATTAAATATTTATTTGTAATTCAAAAAATTAG